>OX451735.1:1097547192-1098147192 GCA_948472305.1 Vicia faba
CCCCGTTACTGCGAGGTAGTAATCGTCCCAAGATTCTCTCAATGATTTCTGTTGAGGTTGAAGTCGCCCAAGGTTCTCTCAGCGTTCCTGCTGATGGTAGTAATCGTCCAAGGTTCTCTCACCGTTCCTGTTGAGGTAGTAACCAGCCCTGGTTCATTCATCCACCGTTTGAAGCTCAGATCCAGCTCTGTAACCAGCCAGGACACATCTACACAAGAGTTTGAAGACCACTCATGTAACAGGTCAGGTAATCATTTTTCTTTTGCAGGTACACAAGTTCTCGCTAAGGAATCTCTTATGCCGATTGACATCCAGATGGCATCTATAAGCCCATCCACCTATCCATAACCTCTTAGCAGTGGCATCTATAGCCCATCATCCTATTCATCAATCTCCAAATGGCATCTATAAGCCCATTCTCATCATCACACTGCTATGTGAGCGCAAATTTCTGGGCACTCTGGTGTTCAATCATCTTCTACCTTCGGATTACGAAAGGCACGTCAGCCAATCTGCATCCTCAGGTTTAAGAAGATTGAACAGGGGCAACTGTTGTACCCCAAAATTTGCCCTCCCATATTCTTCAAGATTTGCCAAGTCAAAGCTGCAAAATCTCCCCAAGGGTTGCACAGTTCAAGGGCCTCCTAACAGTCAAAAACTAGGGTTTTGGTTCTGACAAAGAAAATGAAGTTTCCAAGGGTCCAATCAAGTCCCACATGCTTATAAATATGGTCAAGCATCCTCATACCAAGTTTCAAGACTTACAACACAAAATTGCACAGTCAAAAAACCTAATTGCACTACAGTCAACTGTAGGGGCAAAATGGTCATTTGACAGTCAAAAGTTCAAATTTTTTGTCAACATCTCATTTTGAAGCCACAAACATCATTTGATCAATGCTTGATCATGATTCTCAAAGCTTGGCTCAAAAAGTCTCAAGATGCAAAAGTTTCCATATTTGGACAGTTGAAAAGTCAACTGTAACTTGACCAAGGCATAACTTCCACATGGTTCATCATAAAAATTCCATCCAAATCTCATTTTGAAGAGAAAGACATTCCCTACAACTCCTCTTCACACTTCAAATCCAAGAAATGCTCTCACAAAAAGTTATCAATTTCAACATTATAGGTCATTTTCAAAAGTCAACAAAAAGGGACTTTAAGTCAAAGGCCATAACTTGAGATTGGTAAATCAAAATGACATGGGACCAAAGACATTGGTTAGAGGACTCAAATACCTTTCCAAAATGTCCAAGAACATGAGCAAATCTTAAAAATTGAGCAAGTTATGCCTTGTGGAAGTTGGGAAATTTTTGGATATTTTGAAAAGTCAACATTGCTTCCAAAGTCTTAAAAATGCTAATGGGCCTCTTTTTCTTCCAAAAATCCATCATCCAAGGCATGTGTACGACCATTTGGCCCAAAGGGAAGTCTTTTATCATTTTTATTTTATTTATTTGAATTTTTAATTGCTAGAAATTCATTTAATTAATTAAAATACATGAAAAATATTAAACCTAAGTTTTTAAATCTTTTTGTGCATGAAATAGTCTCAAGATTTCGTGCATGATCTGATTTAGAAAGAATCCATGTGATTGGGCATGATTGGAACCAAAATAGCATGAAAAAGATTGAAAATATTTGCCATGAAAATCCAATATCCATTCCATCAATGCTTTGATCCTTTGGCTCAGATTTTTTACCCTAATCATTCACACATATATACTGATGAAAACCCTAGTGTCCATGACCACAAAGCTGCACCAGAAAAGCATAACAAAGTTTGAGTTTTTGCCTAAAATTTCAAATACTGAAAACTAGGTTACAGCACGATTCAGAGGCCAAGATTAATCTCAATAGCTTGCAAAAGTGTTACTGAAGCTAACTGGATAGTTTTCCATATCCCTAACATCCAGAATTGGTATAGGGAACTCAAACTGTTTTCAATTTTATGCATAATCGTGTCTTACTATTCAAGCATTTCCATTGCATTTTTTTTATGGATTCATACTAATTGGATGATTCTGAGGCTAACCCTATAATTTGATTGAGTTTTTATGAACTGTACGTGATTTCACCATTAAAGCCAGCTAGGGTTCTTCAAGTTTCAATTTGGGAACTTTCACATACTGTAAAATTGAGACTCCTTAATGCCATGGTTGAAATCAGCATGCTTGGACGATTCTAAAGCAATCCTCGCGCCTAATTTATGTAATACCATGGCCTATTCGCTATTATGGAGAACTGCATATTTTGGGGGGGTTTAAAACCCCCGTTAACCTCTTTTATATTTCAGGAAAAAAATCATTAAGGAAGAAGATGATGAAGTGTAAGGCAGCAATTGGTTGATTTGAAAATTCGCGCTAAAAAGTCCACTAACGCACGTTTTGATTGATATTATTTGTTGGTTACATTATAAACAAAGCGCGCGTTTGGTTCCACTGGCAAGGCATTTGATTGGTAATCCCTGGGACCTGGGTTCGAATCCCAGGTCCCCCACCCCTTTCCATATTATTTTTCTAAACGCGTTTCTGTGCAGTTTCACTATAAGGGTGCATCATACATCCACAATATCAAGCCTTCCACGTGCTTACCAAGATCAATCCAAGGAGCATGATCTGAAGAACATAATGGACATGAGTCAACGCATATGCATGCTACCCTGGGAAGTCAACCAGGCCAAAGGTCAATGGGCCAAAGATGCTGGACTTTACCTCCAATATTGGGGACAGACCCCCCATGGTTTGCCTTTCTCATTCTTTTCTCCTATTTTTCTATTTTTGTTTTAATTAGTTTTTTAATTTAATTCTTTAAACCAATTTATTTTCATAAAAATATAAAAACAATAGAAAAATCAGAAAAGACAAAAAAATTAAATATATTTTATTTAACTAATATTTTTGTAAATAAACCTCACTAATTAATTAGATTTAAACTTAGGGTTAATTTTAATATCTTTTCTAAAAAAAAAACTTAAAAGTTGGTAGAATTAGGGTTTCAAGCATTTTCCATCTTTTTTTCCTTTTTTCACCATATTAATTATTAATTCTTAATTATTTATTTTTATGAACAAATTGCATTAATTAATTAGGTTTAATTATAGATTATTTTTACATTTTCTTAACAAATAAAAATTGTAGAATTAGGGTTAATTAGTTAATTTCATTTAATTCACATAAAAAACCATAAATCCAAAAAATCTCAAAATAATTTCCTTTTTCATTTTTATTTAATTAATTTAATAATTTAATTTAATTTCATTAAAAAGGGTCCAACGCCCTCGCTTCCAATTTTAATTCCAATTCGCGCATTTTATTTTATTTCTTATAATATTAATGTAATTCTCCCAAAGCCTTGTAACTCGGACATTTTATTTCTCGCACTTTATTTACTTTCTGTCAAATTGGGTCCTGGATTTTAATTTTGGCGATGTGGACCCGCGCCTTTGTAATAGCTTAGGAACTTTTATTTCCCGCATCTTTTTTAACTGTTAATAATCGCATGCAAGAATGAATGACAAAATAAAAACAAACGTGTAGATCACCCTAACATGACAAGACAAAATATCTGAAAATGACACACAAATCACACACCACCCCTAGGGTACGCCTCACTGTTGCTTTGCCTCGAAAGGTGGTCGTCGAGTATAGGACGTTTTAGTAAGTCCTTATGTCCATGATCTATGGCATAGGGGTAGCTTCTAAGGTGTCCTACTGTTGCTCTGGTGACCACACTGTCTCGAATCCTCGAATTGACCCGAACACCTCCAACGGTGGTGCTACCTACCTCTCAATGGTGGGATGGCACTACTTCAAGGACATTTACACAGACGAATTCCTTAGGGTAGGTAGAGAACTCGTAGATACTTGCTCTAATTTCAAAACAAATCAAAAAATACTTTTCACACCGACACTTTTCAAAAAGCTTTCGAAAGCAACTTTTCAAACACTCTTGAGGACTGATACAAGAGTCGAACTGAAATTTTCAAAGAAACTTTTTAAACCCACAGTTGAAAAGCAAACAAACCATTTTGAAAACACAAATGAGCAAGTATCTAAGAGCCCATGGATAACCATGGATAGAAAGGGTGCTAACACCTTCCCTTTCTATAAATCTACCTCCCGAACCGAGAGCAATCTCTATAAGGAATTTTTCTGTGCTTTTGTCCTTTCCATTTGGAGAAAATAAAAGACGGTGGCGACTCTTGCTTACCGCGACATACGCGAACCAGCGTTAAACAGTCAGTTCCAGATCCACTGATCACACAAGGTGCCTAAGAACATGTCTACCAATTCTCTCTTAGATAGAGGGGGTTGAACTCTTCCATCCAAATCTCTCCATTTTTGTGCATAGTCCTTGAAATCTTTATAGGACACCATGGCCATACTCTGGAGTTGAGTACGGGTAAGTGCCAAATCAGCATTGTACTGGTATTGCTTGTAGAAAGCTGCAGCAAGATATTCCAAATTGTGAACATTAGCCCTTTCTAGTTGGTAGAACCAGTCAAGTTGAGTCCCAGACAGACTGTCTTGGAAGAAGTGCACCCATAAGTCTTTATCAGCGGTATGGGGTTGAATCTTTCTCACATATGACCGGATATGCATCTTAGGGCATGACACTCCATCATATTTGGCAAATACAGGTGCTTTGAATTTCGGAGGAATCACAATCCTCGACACTAGCCCCAATTCCTCAAAGTCCAAGCCTGGTACCTTTTGGATTTCCATCGCGCTCAACCGCTCTTCAAGATGTTTATACTTATCATCAACTGGAGGGTTTTGTTCCTCAGAGTAGTCCTCTTCTTCTTCCTCCTCTTATAATTCTGACGGGACAACTGTTTCCTTGCCTTTCCCTTCTCCTTCACCGGATGTTGTTGCAAAGTCCAAAGTCCTTCTTGTCTGCCCATGAAATCTTCTTCCCATGTTTAAGACTCTGGTTACCTTCTTTGTTTTCTTTTTCCTCTCTTCAGCCAGCAAATTCTTCAACTCTTCTTGCCCCTTGGCTAGAGTCATGAGCAACTATTGAAACTGCATATTATGTGTTTGGAGATCTTTCACTGTTTGCTCGAGATCCATCTTACTGAATTAAACAGTAGAGAGATGAGGAGACTTGTTACGAAAGACATGTTTATGTTATGATGAATGGTGTATGCATATGTAATGTTTTCAAGGATTTCAAATATTCAAATTTGTTTTAGACAAAAAGAAACACACATTATATTAATAAGATAAAGTTTAAGTACATCAATTCCCCTTGGGAAAAATAATATAAAACTCTAAGATAGAAAAGTAGTGCGCATCCTCTTTGGTGCAATGTAGGCATTCAGAGTCTGCTCCTCATGAAGTAGCCTAGTGAGTTCCAAAACCTTCTTCTCGCTTGTGTAGAATTGGGCTTCGAAAGTATCCTGCTCTCCTTTGAGTTATATCTGTTGTACCCCAAATTTTTCCCTATCATATTTCTCAAAACATTGCAAGAAAAATCTCCAAGTGGCTCAAGTTTGCTCAAGAGTTGGTCAGACAAGCTATCTCCTAAGGCAGTCAACCCCAAATTAGGGTTTTGTGTTGCATCAAGATCTTTGAGTCTAAATGACCTCAAGTGCTCCCCAATGTCCTAATATGTTCTCAAGATCATCTATGACAAGTTTCAGGCCTTGCAGAGGAAGTTTGCTCAGTCAATTGCTCAAAGGTCCAAAAATCGACTATGCCAGGGCAAAAGTCAACTGTGACCTATAAACAGTCAAACTTCAATATTTTTTGTCAACATTCTCATTTTGAAGGATATTTCATCATTTGATCAAGGTTTGATCATGATTCATCAAGGTTTGCTCAAAATTCATCAAGACTCAAAAGTTGTTAAATTAGGGTTTTGCAGGAAAAGTCAACTCAACTTTTACCAAGCATAAGTTTCTCATACTTTATGAGAAATGACCCATCCAAAGCTCATTTTGAAGAGGATGCAATTTCCTACAATCCATCTTCATATGCCAAGATCAGAAAATGCACTCACAAGGAGTTATAAATTTGGACATTATAGGTCATTTTTGAAAGTCAACAAAAACACCTTTTTGCCAAAGCTTATAACTTGAGCATGGAATATCAAAATGAGATCTCAAGCTTTCTAAAAAGTCCAAGAACACTTCAAAAAGTTCAAAATTGAAGAAGTTATGCATTGTTGAAGTTGGACATTTTTGCAAAATAGCCAAAAGTTAACTATCCCCAAAACTTCAAATTTTGTCAAATGGGCCCATTCTTTTCCACTTGATTTGAGTTTGCATCATTATCCACGTGCCCTAGCTTCAGCCATGTGTCCATATATTATTTTTATTATTTAATTTGATTTTTATTTGAATTTATTCATTTTAAATCAAATTAAATCATATAAAATCAAAAAAATTGATAACCAAAGATTTTTTATAGATTGTAGGCTTCAATGGACAGCTAGCATATCTCCAAACTCGTACAAAGGCAAATCATGTGCAAAAAGATTGAATCAAGTCAAAATTGGCAAGTTTGTAAAGGGAGATAAAATCAAATATGCAAGCATTGATTGGAGAAGATTTGAATCAATTTTCTTACCCTAATACACTACACATTATATAAGCAAGCCAAGGGGACGAAAATAAAGGTTGGAAAGTGCAGGCATAGGCAGAACAGAAATTGAAAAAAGTCACAAAAAGTTGGAGATCGAATCCATAGCTAGAGGCATTTTCAGAAGCTGAGACCGGTCCCAATCTCTTCCTGGGTGTTAACACAAGCGATTTGGATCAAAAGCAAGCTTGCTCATACGCCCAAACGCGCTGTAAGTCCCTCGTTACCTAGCTCTGTTCTTGGATTCGATTTGATCCATTCTTGCATCATTTGAACAAACTAACTGCATAGTTGTGATCTTCATAACATTTCAAAGCTTTTTGCATTATTTAATTTTGTTTACATGACATGTATAACAAAACACCATAGCTAGGGTTCTTTGAGCTTTTTTAGGCGTTTTTATTTCAGGGATAATTGGCCACCAAGAAGGGCATGGTTAGGACCGGGAGGTTGAGACGAGCATGGCCATGCCCTTGAAATGCATTTTTGTGGCTCGTAGCAAGTTTTAGAGATGGTCTGGCTTATAGTTACAGACTTATGTCCGTTGGTACAGGTCTGAATTGTTTTAGCCACAGACATGAGGTTAAAGGTGATGCGTGGCGCCTCATCGTTGGCCCATTCAAATCACGCGCGCATATTTTTTTATTCTGACCGATAATCATTGTTTTGCTTTATTATATTGTCTTTGTATTATATTAACAAATAAAGCCAAGTGGTGTAGTGGCAAGGCAGGCGTTCAAGTATCCATCAGGACCTGGGTTCGAATCCCAGGTCCTCCACTTTCTCAATATGTTTTTTCTTCAGGTACTCCTATGCGTGCTTAGGCTTGCAGAACACCATGCACTCTCATTCATCCAATTTCCAGGTGGCCAAAGGCCAAATCTGAGGGTCAAGGCTGAAGGACCACCAAAGACCAAGTCCAAGCATGTTCACTGGATCATCAAAGGTCAACCAGGGCCAGCGTTTTGGGCCTCAGAATTGTTGATTCACACACCCTTTTTCAGGCCCAACCCCTCTTCTCTTATTTTATTTTATTTTGTTTTATTTAATTGTTTTATTCTTTTTTATTTAATCATTAACCAATCAAAAAATTTTCTTTATAAAATAAAAACCACCAAAAATATTTTCTTTATCAAATCAAATTTTAATTTTAATTTTTATACTAATTAAATTAATTTAGGTTTTTAACTAAAATAACTTTAACTTATTTTTTGTAAATAATTAAAATTAAATTAGATTTAATTAGGTTTTTACTAATTCAATTAATTTTTTTATTTTCTTTCTTAAAATAACAAAAAAAACCCAAAAATAATTTATTTTTATTAATTAATTTAATTTAGTAATTAATTTAGGTTAATCTCTTTCTTAAAATAAAAATAACAAAAAAATCTTTTCTTTAACAAAAAGGGTCAAAACCCTAAGCTCGCACTCGATTTAATTTCCCGCACGCGATTTATTTTCTTTTATCCAATAATGTACTTGCCTCCGATTTGTAATAGTTAATAGGACTTTTATTTATTTCTTATCGCTTTATTTATTTTTAAAGGGTTTGTGTTTGGCGATGTAAATACCTGACGCCTTGTAATTTAAATTCCGCATTTTATTTCCCGCAAATTATAACTGCTAGATGTTTGATAATAGGATGACATGACAAGACTGAATGTTTTAACTTAAAATCAACTTAGATCACCCTTAACATGTACAAAGATAAAATTAACTGAAAACAACACACTCGCACATGCGCACTCTTAGGGTACACCCCACTTGGTTGCCTTCGTACACGGTCATTGAGTATAGGTCGTTTTAGAGGTCTCCCTCTTGTCCAAAAGATCATAGTCGCCTCGAAATGGTTGCCTCGGATATTGTTGCCTCAAGCAAATGATCTAAGACATTAGGGTTACTGCTAAGGCGTCCTAACATTGCTTTGGTGACCGCATGTCCCTCATTCAGATTGACCCTCAAACTCCGACGATGGTGCTACCTACTCATTAATAGTGGGATAGCATTTTCTAAAGTAAATTAGCATAGAACGATTCTTTTTTCGAGTAGGTAGATGGTTCTTAGATACTTGCTCTTTCAAAAACAAAATCTTTTTCACACTTACACTCCTTTTCGAACAAAGTTTTCAAAAACACTTCATACGCTGTTGAGGACAGAAGCAAGAGTTAAATCGAAGTTTCAAATAAAAACTTTTCAAACTCACAAGCACAAAGAAAGCAATTTTGAAAACAATTGAGCAAGTACCTAAGAGCCCGTGGATAACCACGGATAGAAAGGGTGCTAACACCTTCCCTTTCTATAATCTACCCCCTGAACCCAAGAAATATCTCGAAAAAGGAATTTTTCTGTGCTTTTTTCCTTTCCTTGTTGGATAAAATAAAAGTCGGTGGCGACTCTTGCTTACCGCGACATCTTGCAAAAACAAACGCAAAACACAAACCAGCATTCTAAAAAACAGTCAGTTCTTCCCACCGTATCACAGTATCTGTGATACGGTGGGAGAACTGACTTGGATTTTGCGTTTGTGTTTGCAAATGTTGCGGTTTAGCAAGAGTCGCCACCGACTTTTTATTTTATCCTAAGGAAAGGTCAAAAAGCACAATAAAGATCTTTGAGATGTTTTCTTGGGTTCGGGGAGTAGATTATAGAAAGGGAAGGTATTAGCACCCTTTCCATCCATGGTTATCAATGGGCTCTTAGGTACTTGCTTAGATCACTTGCCTTTGCTTTTCAATTGTTTGAAATGGTGCTTTGTGTGTGTGGTTTTTGAAAATGTTTTGAAAAAGATGCCTTGTCTAGGCAACCTTTGTAATGGCTCTTGTTTGAGTATATACAAAGGTGTATGTCTTTTTGAAAAGATAATTCAATGTTTTTGAAAGTTTGTTTTGAAATTGTTTTTGAAGTTGTGTTGTGGAGTGTGTTTTGAAAAATGGCAAGGATATTTTGCAAGTTTGATCAAGTAACTTAAGAGCAATCTACCCTATTTTACTCAAAAGATCTTTCTTATGTTTTTTAACCCTTTTAACAGTGTTGTTTCACCATTGTATTTGGTGAACAACCTTGTGTTAGGATGTTTAAACGGGACAGGCGCGGGTCATCGTATGCAATCATTGAAGGCAACTTGTGAGACGCTCTAGCAATTTCGTAAGGGATGAGATCGTTTTATCGAAGGTAACATCGAGGGACTACGATCTTTGTTTATCGAAGGGACAATTGCTAGAGTGTCTCATACTCGAGGGACATGATTGCATTTTCCGAGGCAACAAGTGGAATTACCCTAAGGGTGCATGTGTGAATAATGTGTTTGATTTGCATGCATTTTGTCTTAATTAGGGGTTTCCTACTTGTTGGTTTTATCTTTCCATACATCCTAATTACTAGAATTTTTGAGAAAGTAATAAAAAATGCAGAAAATAAATCCTACGCTATTACAACCATATTGAAGAGCAAGAAATGTAAAGACAAAACAAAAATAAAAGGAATAAAAATGATCCTTTCTATCTAGGCAGAGACACCCTTCGATTCTGCACTTTATGGCTCTCTTCGATTTGGCCTGAAAAGAGTGAAGGCATGACTTTTGACTGAGGCCTCACGATCAGCATGTTGTGTCTTTCGATTGGGACCAGCGGGACAGCATGTTGTGTCTTTCAATTGGGACCAGCGGGACAACATGTTGTGCCTTTCGACCAGACCTGGAATATGTGCAAGATGTAATCTTCCTTTCTGCCTGTTAGGAAGATCCTAAAGTCCCACATTGGTTGGAGATAGAGCATTGAAAGAGTTTATATAGAGTGACGCTCCTCACCTTTACAACCGGTGTTATAAGGTGAAGCTAAGTCAAACTCTAAGTTGGTATCAGAGCCTATCGATCAGACCATGGGCGTCCACCATTAATATCCATGCACCAAGCCCAAAAAGAAAAAGAGTGTTGGGCATGAGGGGGGATGTTAGGAAGATCCTAAAGTCCCACATTGGTTGGAGATAGAGCATTGAAAGAGTTTATATAGAGTGACGCTCCTCACCTTTACAACCAGTTTTATAGGTGAAGCTAAGTCAAACTCTAAGTCTGCCTCCTTCGATTGGGCCTGGAGTTAGTGAGGAAGCCAGAGGCTTTGTTTCATATTCCTGTCTCCTTGCTTGAGACTGGAACGTGTGTTGGGCCTTTAAGTGGTTTCCTTGAATGCTTCTGGATTCGAAGGGAGGAACCAGAGGTTATGTCTTTGATACTGGATTCAAAAGAGAAGAACAAGTGTGAGGTTCTTCCTACTGGATTCGAAGGGTAACAAGGTATAGGGATGTTTCAGATTCTAAGGGGATAAGTGTTTGGATTCTGGGTATGTGTTTGATGAGTGTTTAAGTGTTTGAGAGCTTTATGGTGTTTTTGAGAATTTTCTGAAGATTTGTTCGCCTGGCCAAAAGGTTCCTCTAAACATGTGTTGGAGCCTTCTTATTTATAGGCAAAGTTGGCTGAAGCTTTTAGAGGGAAAACAAAATAATTTGAACAATTTGAGTAAACTGCTCTTTGTAGCCTTTGAGGGACAGTGCTTTATTGCCATTTTGGTGCAAGGAATTGGGCAGTAGTGCAGGATTGCTGTGCAGCAGTTTTGGAGTTTTATGGCCAGTGTACCATGTCTGAACTTGGCAGAAAGCATCTTTGAATATTTTATACTTTCATTTTGACCCTCATTCGACCAGATTCTTCTTCCAACATATTGTTTGACTTTCTTCCAACAAGTGTCCTTCGAACGAATCACCTTTGTGCATCGTTTGAAGGCGCCAAATGTGTCTTAAGGTGGCTCATGTCTAAACGAATGCTTGCACGCCAGGGGGTACATGTGGTCAAACGAAAGACAAAATGTTCATATTCGAAAGAGACAAATAGGGAGCAAGAGGTGCAAATCGAAGGATGTTAAAAGAGAGTCTTTTGCCTTGGAAATGAAATAGATTACAAGAGGCTCTTTTCCTTGTGAATCCAAACCAAACTGTGTCAGAGGCCCATGCCCAGTCGAAGGATGCAAGCCAAGCTTGTTTCGAAAGAGGTCAAAAGGCCAATCGAAGGATGCAAGTCAAGCTTGTGTCGAAAGAGACCAAAAGGCCAATCGAAGGATGCAAGCCAAACTTGTATCGAAAGAGGCCAAAAGTCTAATCGAAGGATGCAAGCCAAGCTTGTGTCGAAAGAGGTCAAAAGGCCAATCGAAGGATGCAAGCCAAGTTTGTGTCGAAATAGGTCAAAAGGCCAATCGAAGGATGCAAGCCAAGCTTGTGTCGAAAGAGGCCAAAAGGCCAATCGAAAGAGCTGAAACGAAGAACACTTGTATTTCTCCAATTTTTGTCAAAATAGTATTTTTATCTGTTTTCTCCCTTTTTGACAGTTTCCTTTTAATTTTGGTACTGGAAAATTCCAAAGTACTTGTGCAAGCTTGAACCTTGAGAATCCTTGTGAGAAAGGCCTTGATAATTGAGAGGGCAAATTTTGGGGTACAACAGCTGCCCCTGTTCAATCTTCTTACACCTGAAGAGTTAGATTGGTAATTCTGCCATTCGTGACTTAAAGGTGAAAGATGATTGAACACTAGAGTGCCCAGAAATTTGCACTCAGTGATGTGATGGTTGGGAGAATGGGCTTAGAGATGCCATTTGGAGAGATGATAGAAAATTGTTGGAGATGGGCTTAAAGATGCCATCCGAAGGTGTGACAGAATCTTGTCGGAGATGGGCAAGAATGTTTGTTGAACTGTATGTCGGAGATGGGCTTAAAGATGCCATCCAAGAATGTTACAGAATCTTGTCGGAGATGGGCTTAAAGATGCCATCCAAGAATGTTTGTTGTAAGTGCAATGTTGTAGGTCAGAAGAATGAGCATCAAAATGGTATCCATGTCTAGAATGCATTTGAACTGTATCTGGAGACTGAGTCTATATGAGCCAAAGAATGGTGTCCGTGTCTGGAGCGTATCTGAAATGTATTTGAATGAGTGACAGAATGACATCCGAATCTGGATCGTATCTGGACTGTATTTTGAATGAGTGACAGAATGACATCCGAATTTGGATCGTATCTGGACTGTATTTGGAATGAGTGACAGAATGACATTCGAATCTGGATCGTATCTGGACTGTATTTTGAATGAGTGACAGAATGACATCCGAATCTGGATCGTATCTGGACTGTATTTTGAATGAGTGACAGAATGACATCTGAATCTGGATCGTATCTAGACTGTATTTTGAATGAGTGACAGAATGACATCTGAATCTGGATCGTATTTGGACTGTATTTTGAATGAGTGACAGAATAACATCCGAATATGGATCATATCTGGACTGTATTTTGAATGAGTGACAGAATGACATCTGAATCTGGATCGTATCTGGACTGTATTTGAATGAGTGACAGAATGACATCCGAATCTGGATCGTATCTGGACTGTATTTGAGTGAGTGACAGAATGACATCCGAATCTGGATCGTATCTGGACTGTATTTTGAATGAGTGACAGAATATCATCTGAATCTGGATCGTATCTGGATTGTATTTTAAATGAGTGACAGAATGACATCCGAATCTGGATTGTATCTGGACTGTATTTTGAATGAGTGACAGAATGACATCCGAATCTGGATCGTATCTGGACTGTATCTGGAGTTGAGATCTGTATGAGTAGCAGAATGACTTCCGTGTCTGGAGTGTATCTGAAACTGTAACTGGGATCTGAATGAGTGACAGAATGGCAACCGTATCTAGAGCGTATCTGGACTGTATCTGGAGTTTGAGATCTGTATGAGTAGCAGAATGACTTCCTTGTCTGGAATGTATCTGAAACTGTAACTTGGATTTGAATGAGTGACAGAATGGCAACCGTGTCTGGAATGTATCTGGACTGTATCTGGTGTTGAGATCTGTATAAGTAGCAGAATGACTTCTGTGTCTGGAGTGTATCTGAAACTGTAGCTTGGATTTGAATGAGTGACAGAATGGCAACCGTGTCTGGAGCGTATCTGGACTGTATCTTGGAGTTGAGATCTGTATGAGTAGCAGAATGACTTCCGTGTCTGGAGTGTATCTGAAACTGTAATTGGGATCTGAATGAGTGACAGAATGGCAACCGTATCTGGAGCGTATGTGGACTGTATCTTGGAGTTGAGATCTGTATGAGTAGCAGAATGACTTCCGTGTCTGGAGTGTATCTGAAACTGTAACTGGGATCTGAATAAGTGACAGAATGGCAACCGTATCTAGAGCGTATCTGGACTGTATCTTGGAGTTGAGATCTGTATGAGTAGCAGAATGACTTCCGTGTCTGGAGTGTATCTGAAAGTGTAACTGGGATCTGAATGAGTGACAGAATGGAAACCGTGTCTGGAGCGTATCTGGACTGTATCTGGTTGAGAGATTTCTTAAAATCTTGACTGGACTGCCCCCCGGTTTACTGAGCTTTGAAAGATTTGTTAAAATCTTGACTGGACTGCCCTAGGTTTACTGAGCTTTGAAAGAATTGTTGAAATCTTGACTGGACTGCCCCAGGTTTACTGGACAATACAAAACCAAGTCTCTTTTTGTTGATGGGAGATTTTTCAACGGGAGTATCATCCCACTTGAAGTGATTTTACTCACTGAGAGAGTTTTCGTTCCTCCGAACATTCACGGTATGAATTTCTTCGCTGTTTAAACAAGTAAACCATGTGCAAACAACGATATTCAAATAATGCAAAGTTTATGCTTGTCTCGAAGTTTTGAAAAATGCATTTTTTAGCAGAAAACTTTTTATAAGACAAATTCCAACACAAGATTTTAGAGCAGAGCCTTACAGGAGTCAGGATACCTTTTGCAACAATATGCTTTCGAACTAACCCATGCTTTAATTAGGACTTTTGAAGGCTTGTAATGTGGCTTGGTTCACGGTTTAAGAAACAAAGGATAAAGGCTCAAAGTATATTTGTACCCACCCGCTCTTCGTGATGTCCTTCAATCCTAAACTCAGTTAATTGTGCGTCGAACTCTATTCGAGTTTGGAGCGACATTTTGGTGATGGTTCACACCAGTTGAACTTTATGGCAGGCAGTCATCATTTTTTGCAACATTTTTCATGTTGTTGAGGATTTGTAATGACCTCTTTCTTTTGATTCGTTATCCCTAACTTTTGCCTGACTGTTCCTGTTTTCGAGATTATAGTCAGCGGGATGCCCCAGCTTTCTTAAGCCTCCTTTATAGGTTTTGGCTCAGTGGGCTTTTCTTTTTTGAGAGATTGACTGCCTATGAGATAAGGAACCATCACTGTCTTTTGGTTCCAAAGGGAAGTTTTTTGATGTTATTCGTTGTATTACGAACTGAGAGTTTGCGACTTCAATGCGCATCCCTTTTTTTTTGAATTAACTGAGAGACTACCCTGCCCCATGTTTAAATCAAAGGTTTCAATTTTGTGTTTAAAACAGAAAACTCCTACTTCTTTGGCTCGAAGGGGTTGACTAGGGATTATCTTCCTTATAACTCCAGTGTTTAGGATTTGAAAGAAATGCCTGTACATCCTCAGCAAGGTTTGTTCAAAAGCATACTGTATGAGATTATGGTATTGTTTCGTCATCCTCCCTCTAAAGGCTTGTAGCTTTTTATCAAGAGTTAAATATCATAAAGAAAGCATAAGAATAGTGAAAACGAATGGATGAATTCAAGACAAACATATGCAATGCATTAATGAAACAGAGTTTGACATCAACAGATAATTGTTTGAATAACAAAAGAAATTACAACTTGAAAATTCAAATGGAACAAAAGTCTCTCAGTTCGAGTTTTGTCATTTCAAATGGAGAACCCCTAGCGGAAGATTTTCATCTCACCATCCGACATGAATTCCATCACTCCTTCTTCAATCAAGTCTTGGATCTTGTTTTTCAAAGCCCAACAGTCATCGGTGTTATGTCCAGGACTATGGGAGTGGTATACATAAAACGCGTCGGGGTGATAGCTAGGAGTAGAGGTATTGGGCTTCCGAATAGGATCCCTTAAAGCAAGCAGGTTGACCTCCAACAAGCGTTTCAGTATTAGAGATAATGGTATGTCAGTCTCAGAGAAATATCTTCCAGACGTATTTTTCTTACGCCGATTACCCTATTGACGCTGGCGAGGTTGTTGCTGGGTTTGTGACCCTGAAGCAAGTTGAGGAGCTTTTCCCTTGTCTTCTTGTATCAAAGGGGGTTGAATGATGACTTGATCTTCAACCCTAGTTGTTTGCCCCACTTGGTTGTCTCGAAGCAGTTTGTTGACGAGAACCCTGAGCTCTTCTTATCTTTGAGGCAGCTTTTGAATGAGAGCCATCTGGCCCACCAGTTGTCCCATCATCTGGATCTTCATTGTTGCCAGCTCAATCTGCAGCTCTTCCAACTGATCATTCCTACCACTGCTTGAGCTCCCTAGGACCATGCCCCTTGTGAGGAGAGCTTTCACTTCTTCTTGCCCCTAGGACAGGTTCAAGAACATTTCTTGAAGTTGAGCATTTTGATCCTGGATATCTTTGACAACCCTTTCTAGAGCCATCCCTACTGAAATAAACAGTAGGAGAATAAGGAAACCTGAAAAGGAAAACCTATTATGATACAATGCATGATATGTGGATGCATGTTTTCAAGAATTTCTCGGGGTAAACACAAGAGAAATGTTAGAGGTTGAACTTTGATCAACATCTTTGATTGGAGAACTTTGTATCGGTGGATGTCTTTCCACGAGAATCAAGCTCACCATGTCAAGTGGGTCATAGCCCCTGATTCAAGTTGTTGCACTTGATCTTTGACGACATTTGTTTAGAGGAAAATGAAACCTCTTACCCTTTGGTAGACGTCTGGTTCAACGTGACCCTGCATCAAAAGACCTTCGAGATCCTTGAAATGGTTATTGAAAATGCTATGGTATGATGTTATGATGTTATATACATGTATGCAAAAGTAAGAAAGTGTATATACAGGTAATCATATTCACACAAAGCAGACAAGTCCTCAGGTTTAGGCTTGCATGGGGTTTGTAGGTAAGTACCCTCTTGAAGTTAGTTGGCTCAACCTGTCCTAAAATAGAAACCGAGTTCTAAGGAGCTCAATATCATTGGATTGTTTTCTATGTTCATTGTTTTGGTTTAGCCACTTAACTAGCGACCAAAATATTCCAAGAAAACAACCCTCAATGAGTGTAGTATCGAATATCTACCAACTTCGGACTGCACCAAAGTCGGTCATCTCACAACCCCTAATAAAAGGCCAAGATGGTCAAGTAAGGTTCTAGTTCATTAGTGCTTAATGACATCACTCAGCGGCACCGTATTCTCTTTGATTGACTCAAAGGCTACCGGTACTCACAAATATATCACACTAATATAGCTATTGCTTCAACCGTGTCGGTATACCCCGCATAGTTTCCACAGCGTATTTCTATCTATGAATGTTTCCCAAATTCGGGTTGAGGATTTCAAGCCCAAACAAGAGAACCAAAATGTAAAGCAATCAAAGCAAACAATAATCGTGCAAAAGGGTGATCTAAGCCCTAAGGTTACTCCACTTAAAAATTCATCCTCAGCAGAGTCGCCAGTTCTGTGGTACGGTGGGAGAACTGACTTGTATTTTGCGTTTGTGTTTGCAAATGTTGCGGTTTAGCAAGAGTCGCCACTGACTTTTTATTTTATCCTAAGGAAAGGTCAAAAAGCACAGGAAAGACCTTTGAGATGTTTTCTTGGGTTCGGGGAGTAGATTATAGAAAGGGAAGGTATTAGCACCCTTTCTATCCATGGTTATCCATGGGCTCTTAGGTACTTGCTTAGATCACTTGCCTTTGCTTTTCAATTGTTTGAAATGGTACTTTGTGTGTGTGGTTTTTGAAAATGTTTTGAAAAAGATGCCTTGTCTAGGAAACCTTTGTAATGGCTCTTGTTTGAGTATATACAAAGGTGTATGTCTTTTTGAAAAGATAATTCAATGTTTTTGAAATTGTTTTTGAAGTTGTGTTGTGGAGTGTGTTTTGAAAAATGGCAAGGATATTTTGCAAGTTTGATCAAGTAACTTAAGAGCAATCTACCCTATTTTACTCAAAAGATCTTTCTTATGTTTTTTAACCCTTTTAACAGTGTTGTTTCACCATTGTATTTGGTGAACAACCTTGTGTTAGGATGTTTAAACGGGACAGGCGCGGGTCATCGTATGCAATCATTAAAGGCAACTTGTGAGACGCTCTAGCAATTTCGTAAGGGCCGAGATCGTTTTATCGAAGGCAACATCGAGGGTCATCGAGGGACTACGATCTTTGTTTATCGAAGGGACAATTGCTAGAGTGTCTCATACTCGAGGGACATGATTGCATTTTACGAGGCAACAAGTTGAATTACCCTAAGGGTGCATGTGTGAATAGTGTGTTTGATTTGCATGCATTTTGTCTTGATTAGGGGTTTCCTACTTGTTGGTTTTATCTTTCCATACATCCTAATTACTATCATTTGTGCGAAAGTAATAAAAAATGCAGAAAATAAATCCTACGCTATTACAACCATATTGAAGACCAAGAAATGTAAAGACAAAACAAAAATAAAAGGAATAAAAATGATCCTTTCGATCTGGGCAGAGACACCCTTCGATTCTGCACTTTCTGGCTCTCTTCGATTTGGCCTGAAAAGGGTGAAGGCATGACTTTCGACTGAAGCCTCACGGTCAGCATGTTGTGTCTTTCGATTAGGACCAGCGGGACAACATGTTGTGTCTTTCAAGTGGGACCAGCGGGACAGCATGTTGTGCCTTTCGACCAGGCCTATAATCTGTGCAAGATGTATTCTTCCTTTCTGCCTCCTTCGACTGGGCCTGGAGTCAGTGAGGAAGCCTGAGGTTTTGTTTCATATTCCTGTCTCCTTGCTTGAGACTGGAACGTGTGCTGGGCCTTTAAACGTGTGTTGGGCCTTTAAGTGGTTTCCTTGAATACTTCTGGATTCGAAGGGAGGAACCAGAGGTTATGTCTTTGATACTGGATTCGAAAGAGAAGAACAAGTGTGAGGTTCTTCCTACTGGATTCGAAGGGTAACAAGGTATAGGGATGTTTCAAATTCTAAGGGGATAAGTGTTTGGATTCTGGGTATGTGTTTGATGAGTGTTTAAGTGTTTGAGAGCTTTATGGTGTTTTTGTGAATTTTCTGAAGATTCGTTCGCCTGGCCAAAAGGTTCCTCTAAACATGTGCTGGAGCCTTCTTATTTATAGGCAAAGTTGGCTGAAGCTTTTGGAGGGAAAACAAAATAATTTGAACAATTTGAGTAAACTGCTCTTTGTAGCCTTTGAGGGAAAGTGTTTTATTGCCATTTTGGTGCAAGGAATTGGGCAGCAGTGCAGGACTGCTGTGCAGCAGTTTTGGAGTTTTATGGCCAGTGTACCATGTCTAAACTTGGCAGCAAGCATCTTTGAATATTTTATCCTTTCATTTTGACCCTCCTTCGACCAGATTCTTCTTCCAACATATTGTTTGACTTTCTTCCAACAAGTGTCCTTCGAACGAATCACCTTTGTGCATCGTTTGAAGGGGCCAAATGTGTCTTAAGGTGGCTCATGTCTAAACGAAAGCTTGCACGCCAGGGGGTACATGTGGTCAAACGAAAGACAAAATGTTCATATTCGAAAGAGACAAATAGGGAGCAAGAGGTGCAAATCGAAGGATGTTAAAAGAGAGCCTTTTGCCTTGGAAATGAAATAGATTACAAGAGGCTCTTTTCCTTGTGAATCCAAACCAAACTGTGTCAGAGGCCCATGCCCAGTCGAAGGATGCAAGCCAAGCTTGTGTCGAAAGAGGTCAAAAGGCCAATCAAAGGATGCAAGCCAAGCTTGTGTCGAAAGAGGCCAAAAGGCCAATCGAAGGATGCAAGCCAAACTTGTATCGAAAGAGGCCAAAAGGCCAATCGAAGGATGCAAGCCAGGCTTGTGTCGAAAGAGGTCAAAAGGCCAATCGAAGGATGCAAGCCAGGCTTGTGTCTAAAGAGATCAAAAGGCCAATCGAAGGATGCAAGCCAAGCTTGTGTCGAAAGAGGCCAAAAGGCCAATCGAAAGAGCTGAAACGAAGAACACTTGTATTTCTCCAATTTTTGTCAAAATAATATTTTTATCTATTTTCTCCCTTTTTGACAGTTTCCTTTTAATTTTGGTACTGGAAAATTCCAAAGTACTTGTGCAAGCTTGAACCTTGAGAATCCTTGTGAGAAAGGCCTTGATAATTGAGAGGGCAAATTTTGGGGTACAACAGTATCCAATCCCTTTGTAGGTCTTCAAGATATGTGGGCATGTCAGGATGTAGGATAGTGTATGGAACATCTCCCTCCTTAACAGGCTTAATGATTACCAGGAGAATGGAGGGGTAAGGCATCATAAGACTCTGAGCGTGATTTCGTACCCATTTGAGGTAAAGCTCAAGAGGGATGGAATTCTTGTGCCCCAAAGTCTTACTATCCACCTTGTTTAGCATCCTCCAAGCTCGGATAAATTTTTGGGGAAGACCTTGATCGTCGTTGTCGTAGTCAAATACCAAACCTTGAATCAGCA
This sequence comes from Vicia faba, assembly GCA_948472305.1. Lineage (NCBI taxonomy): Eukaryota > Viridiplantae > Streptophyta > Magnoliopsida > Fabales > Fabaceae > Vicia > Vicia faba. The sequence continues at coordinate 1,097,567,325 of OX451735.1, forward strand.
TCTCGTGTGGGTCATCCCTTCGGGCATAACCAAACTTTCTTAAGGATAAGCAGGGGTTGTAGGTGATTCCTCCCCTAATACCAAGTAAAGGGACATTAGGGAATTCTCCATAATGGTCGACAATGGTAACATTCTCTTTGGATCGGGAGCACCAATGAATGTATGAATGCTTGAGCGTCATCAACCTTTGTGACCACCTTGAACCTTGCTCATTCTTTAGGACTGATTGGGGAAGATGAGAAATAAACCATCTTGCCAAGAGAGGAGTGCAACACATAAGGACACCTCTTTTCCTCATTGTGCGAGTGTGAAAGAGTGTGGGATATCCCCTAGCAATGTAGGCACCGGGTTGCATGATATGAAGATTTTGACGGCGTTGACATCTATGAGTTGGTCAGGATTTGGAAACAAAACCATCCCATAGATGAGGAGAGCCACAATTTCCTCAAAATCTTGCAAGTCTAAAGAATTCCAACAGTTTTGGGCTTTCTCAAACAGGAACTTTGCTAAGAAACCTTTGACACCACTCCTTGTTTCCTAATGAGTTGTGACATCAGATGAGTGCAAGTGTAGAGCTTGAGCAATATCTTCTGGCTTTGGATCTCTTTCTTTAACGTTGAAAGGTGGTTGATTGAGAATGGGAATCCTCAAGAGTTTGGAGAATTCTTCCAAAGTAGGCACAAGTTGATAGTCGGGAAATGTGAAGCAATGGTGCAAAGGGTCAAAGAACTGAAAGAGCACTTTCATCATGTCCTCATTTGTGTTAGAGGTGACCAAGTTGAGTAGACGACCATGTCTCTTGGTGAATGGAGAGTTTTCAAGAATCCTTGAAGCTAGCTCCTTAAGTTGTGGATGGATTCTCACAAGGTTGACTTGAATAGTTTTCATGCGAAGTGAATCCATATCCTACAAAACAAGAACAAAGATGAATCCAAAAATCCTTGAAATGGTTAGTGGATGTATATGATGTTCATGATGTTATGTATAAGTATGCATATACAAGCAAAACAAACAAGTCCTTAGGTTTAGGCTTGCATGGAGTCTCATAGGCAAGTACCCTCTTGAAGTTTAGTTGGCTTAAACTTATCCTAGTAATAGTAACCGGGTTCTAAGGAGCTCAATATCACTGGATTGTTTCCTTGGTCATTGTTTCAGCTCAAGCCTCTTTAATGGCGACCGAAATATCCCAAGAAACCAAACCTCAATGAGTGTAGTATCGAGTATCTACCAACTTCGGACTGCACCAAAGTCGGTCATCTCACTACATTCTAAAGGCCAAGTTGGTCAAGTAAAGGTTCTAGAAGTTCATTAGTGCTTCATGACATCACTCAGCGGCCCCGTATTCTCTTTGATTAACTCAAACGCTACCGGTACCCACAAATATGTCACACTAACGTAGATATTTCTTAGACCATGTCAGTATACCCTGTACGGTTTCCACAACGTATTGCTACTTACCTACAATGTATCCCAAATCCGGGTAAAGGATTCAAACCCAAAAAAAGAACCATAATGTAAAGCATACAAGTCAAACAATGTAATAAAGTAAATGTGATCTATCCCTAAGGTAACCCCACTTTCATTTAAATCCCCAGCAGAGTCGCCAGTTCTGTGATACGGTGGGAGAACTGACTTGGGTTTTGCGTTTGATCGCAAATGTTGCGGTTAGTAAGAGTCTCCACCGACTTTTCTTTTATCCAAAAGGAAAGGTGAAAAAGCACAGGAAAGACCTTTGAGATTGTTTCTTGAGTTTGGGGGTAGATCATGAAAAGGGAAGGTATTAGCACCCTTTTCATCCATTGTTTTCCATGGGCTCTTAGTTACTTGCTAGATCACTTGCTTTTGTTCGAAATTGTGCTTTGTGTGGTTTTGAAAGTACTTTGTAAAAGATGCCATTGTTTAGGTAAACTTTGTAATGATTCTCGTTTGTAAGAATGTATACAAATATGTTGATCTTTTTGAAAATGTTTTCAATTTTGTAAGATATTTGGAAATGTGTGTGTATGTTTTGAAAATAGCAAGGACGTTTGATTTCAATGGAGCAAGTAACTAAAAGTAATCTACCTACTTAAATGTCTTTCTTGTTCATTTTCTTTTCCTTTTACATTGTTTTCTTACCATTGATTTGGTAAGCAACCCTATCTTTGGATGCAAACGGGACGGGTGTGGGTCATCGTATAGCCATGATTAGCAATGTTGCAAAGTATCTTAGCATTTTGAGGGACTAAAAATCATTTTTGTAAGGCAACTTTGAATAGCGCCATCGAGGGACTATGATCTTGTATTTGTTTGTTTTTGCTAAGACACCTTACTTGCGTAACATGGCCATTTTTGTATAAGGCAACCAAGTGGGATAACCCCAGGGGTGCTTGTGTGTAAGTGTTTCATTTTCATGCTTGATTTTGTCTTGGATTTAGGGTTTTCTATTTGATTGGTTTTATCTTGCCATACAAACCCTAATTACTAGCATGTTATATAAAAGCGATAAATTGCGAAATTTAAATGTCCTACGCTATTACAACATTTGTGGGAGGGGGTATACAACTTATGAATGGGGATTGCAATAATATAAACCTAATTAATCTATTACAACCAAATTGAATATGTACAAATATTAGAATAAATAATATACAAGATAAATTAAATATGCAAAGATATGTAAATGCAAAGAAGATTTTGTTTGGTTTTTTATGTGAAAAAATTTAAACCTAAACCTAATAAATAAATCAAGATTAATCTTAAATCAATTAAGAAAATAAATTATTTTTTAGAAAAGATTTTTGGATAAACTCTAATTCTATTTGATTAAAAGAAAATAAATTTCTTTAAGAAAAAGTAAGTATTTTTTGTATTTTTTGTCTTGAAAATAATACATGGCATTATGAGGTATTTTGGTCCTTTAATATTAAAATAAGTATTTAATGGGTATAAAGAAAAAATAAATATTAAACTAGTTATAATTTATTTTTACAAGTTTATTTTATAAAAAAATAGATCATATATAACTAAATAAAAAATATTTTTTGTGAGAAAGATAAAATAAAATAAGCTAAAATATAAATCTATCATTTTTATATTTTTTATGATTTTTAATATTAAGAAAAATATATTTAATAAAATAAAAATGAAATAAAATGAATAATAAAATATATTGGGCCAGGGGTTCTGCAAGCAAACAGGAGGTGACTGTTAGAAAAAAACACAAGGCCCAAAGTTCAGAGGCCCACGCTGCAAAGGAACAAAAAATGGTAAAATGTGAGAAAAATTACAAAAGGCAGGCGCCAAGGCTTGAAACCATGACCTATGGCATTTTTGCGCGATGCCTTACCACTGGGGTGGCTGTACATCCGTTTATAGAAACACAAAGATAAATATATATTAGAAAACACCCCCTGAAGGCAACTTCATCCTCAACCATGAGCCATGGCCGGACCACCTGTATCTCTCTCATTTCTCCATGAAAATGGAAAGTCCAAACATGAAAATTACGGGGTTTCTTCCCACGAGTTCAACCATATAATTTATGTAAACTAACAATCAAAGATCAAAGCTAATTTTACTTGCCCTAATTTGAAACCTTATTTTTACAGAAATTTCAAATCCAAAATTCTCTATGCACAGTTAATATAAATGAAATCTATGAACATGGTTAACTTTAGTGCAAGGATATCTACATTTTGTTTTCACAAATCAGGACCAAAGGATGCTTGTATGAAGAGACAGAAGTTTGAGTTTTTACCTCTTTCATCTGAGATCGTGAATGGAGTTTGATTAAGTTTTAAGAAGGCTTGAGGATTTGTTTAGCTTTCCTGGACCTCCCTGAGTGTATTCTAATCCTTACCTTGTCTTGAAAGTCCCTAAATCTCCCTACTCAAGTCAACCTGCAAGCTTGATATTTGAAAATGGTGGATGGAGAAGGAGGAGTTACAGTGAGAGAACAGGGGTCTGAATCACTTAGATATGAAGTATATTAAGTGTTTAGGTGGTTAAAACTCAAAACGCACGAGTGGATTTTGAGATGGATGAGTAAGATCCAAAACTGTCAAGCTATGGCAGATTTTCAATGGCCAAGTGTTTGGGAGAGTTTCTGAGTCTTAGCATCCATGTGTTAGGTTGAAATACACTTGTGTATATTTATGGAAAAGGTTAGACATCAAGATTTCTCAAAATTTCTGAGTTATAGCCTTTTGGCTCTATTACTTGCTTTTGAAGATAAGTGAGGAGACAAGTATCTAAGTGTTGTACAAGCATGGTCTGGCTTGGTAGAGACTTCAGGCAAGTTTCTTTTGGTTTTGGCCTTGCTTGTGTGCCGAGAAAACAAGTGCAAGGCTCAAGAAGTGGAAAATGGCAAAAGTAGTGTTTTATCAAAATGGAAATGGCACCTTTGTGCCAAAAATGGAATTGTTCTTGTACAATGCATTTAATGCTTGGCTTAAAGCTTCCAACATCTGTGAAAACATTTAATTATGGAGTGAGAAACAAGTTTGAGGCCTGTAAAGCTAGGATTATGCAGTCTAGGCTTGGATTTGAATTTTTGTTCTTCATGAAATGGCTTGAAATCAAAGTGATAAATCACCAACTTCATCTCTTCGATTCTCCCTCCTCAAGAATGATCACAAGGAGTTCTTGGACATTTTGGAAATCTTGCTATGTGATCTACAAACCATATTTGAATTCCTTTTGAATATTCCCCTTGGAACTATGTGAAAAATTAGCATGAAGTTAGGTCAAAAATCTGCCTAACTAGGGAAAAATTTCACTAAGTTATTTTGGTTCATGAGCATGTATTCACAAAATTAAATTTTGAGATCCAAGCATCTTTAGGAGAAATTGTGTTAAAAAAAGTTTTAGATTTCATGGAGATCTACAACTCTCACGTTGGAAGTTTCCTTTGAATCATCTTGCATCATAGTGAAAATTTGGCTCAAAGTTGAGAAAAAATAAGAAAGTTTCTATACTTTGAAAATTTTCTAAGTTAAAATTTTTCAACTTTTCAAATCCAAATCTTAAATCTTTGGTTTCTTGATGAACAAGTTTCACATTTGACATATTTTGATGAATTATGATCTTTGGCACCTGATTTTGACCAAAAAGTCAAAGTTTGACTTTTCAGTGTACAATTGACTTTTGATCAGTTGACTGCAAAATTCATCTGTCAATCCAATGGATTTGCAATGTTTTGAATCATGTCATTAGGTCAATATGATGCAATTTAACTCTTGAAATCATGCTTCAAACCAATTGATCATTTGCTAGGTCAAAAATTAGAAATTGCCATTTCTCTGTCAAAACCGTAATTTTGACCATTTTGCCCTTTTGATGATTTGATCAAATTTCTTGAGGAATTGTGGTCCAACCTTGATAAAATTATTCGTATGAGTCTAAGATGTTGATATGGATAAAAAATTATGAAGCTTGACTGTAAATTGGCCATGGTTGACTTTTTCCCCAATACAGCTGATTTTTAGGTCAATTGTCCAATTGACTGACCAAAAATGTGATTCAAGGCTTGAAACTTGACATGAGTAATCTTGGGGGGTCTATAATGATCCTTGAAAGTCATATAAAGCATTGATAGTCCAAAAATACTTGTTCAAACTCAAACCCTAATTTTGGTCATCAATGCATGAGGAGTTGTCTTGAGCTGGTCAAACCCTAATGCAGTCTTGAGTTCAAGAGATCTTGTGAGGAAATATTTGATAAGTGAGAGGGAAAATTTTGAGGTACAACATTATGAGTGGCATCAAAAATTAACGTCTCTTAATGCTAATTATGTGTTGTGGTATGCGAGGAAGCTGAACATTGGACATATCATCTATAGTTGCAGAGACTTTCCTAATGTCCCATTGATCGGATCGTGAGGTTGAATCAATTACAACTCTAGATTGGCCCTACAACAACTGGGGTATCCTTTGGAAGATAAACCCTCAGATGAAAAACTCCAACAATTAATCATTCACGACATGGAAAAAACGACCAAGAATTGCTCAATAAGATCATTCGGGCTTAGAATATGGTTAATAAAAGGAAGATAGAAAGGAAGAATGATGTGGCAAAAGAACCCTACGCTCGATGGGTTCTGGATAGGGTACGAATTATTAATATACCATTTGACATAGATCTTGAATACAAGCCATAGGTCCCAGAGGCTCTACCGATTTCCTTAGAAGAAATAGAAGATTTGAAGAATGCTTTGAAACAAGCTCAGAGGGAGAAAGAAGAATTGGAGCTTAATCTCCATAACTTAACCAAAGAAAAAAGACAAATGCGACGCATACTTGAATCAAAAGACTAACAGATTCAGAGGGATCGTGAGGCATTTGAGAAAGAGAGTCTTAAGCGAAAGCGTACGACTGAAGGGTTTTTAAGTGCTACTTTCAATTTGAACTCCCACAACCAGAGGTTGGAGGATGCCGCTAGTGAAATTGAGAGATTAAACAGATGGTATGAAAAGGCAACGCAAGATAAGAAGGTGAAGAAAGAAGATCTCAGGGATCAAATCTAAAGCTTGGTGCAAGCTTCTTTAGATCAATAAGAAAAAATGAAGTATCTTACCACCAGACTCCGGGATAGTCAAGAATCGGAGATAAGGGAACGCCTTGAAAGGATGAGGGCAAAAAGGCTTCTCACCCAAAAGACTGAAGAATACGAGCAAGTTTGCCTTGAGTTAGAACGCCTTTGAAAGGATTTTCTTATACAACGGAGACTCTATACGGAGACGAGGGCTGAAAATTTGTATTGGGAGGAACATTATATGAAGATCGCCCAAGTTGGAAGGGATAATCACAAGATAATTCCTTATCTTTACCGTGAATATCGATACTACAAAGACAAGCATGCAAGACTCGCTTTCTTACCCAACAATCTCATTGAAGACATCCCTAGAAGGTTGAGAGACGCATAAAATGTGATGGTTCCTCTCCCAAAAGACGTTGAAGACTTCCTCAAGCTTTGCAGAATAATGGAAAATCATTTCAGAGCAGATCCGCAGACCCTCTTAGAATACGGTTTCCCTTTGTTTATTTCTTTCAGCAAAGTTTATTGTTTTAAAGCTGGAATATTTTTCAATATCTGAATTGTATTCTTTAAGACAATTATTATTTTAATAAAGGAATTTTGTTTCCATATCTCGTTGGTGTATTTATTTTTTAGATACTCACCAATAAAAAAGCAAAACCTGAAAAACAAAAAAAGTGTATCCAAGTGAATAAGACATTCAAAAACAAAACTCTTATCATATTCATACGCATTCATGCATTCACAAACATTTGCATCTCATAAATTCATAACACAAAAAACTCATTTTTTTCAAAAACCTCTAGTTAAACCATTGGTAGAAGAAAAGCTCCACCTCTCCAACCACCATATCAGACAAGAGCCCGTCAACAAAAAGTGATGGAAAAAATTGAGGAGAACCAAGCTGCCTTCAAGGAAGACTTTGAGCAAGTTAAGGGCAATGTCGACTCAATGAGAGGGGATATGAGTCAATTTCTTCTAGCCTTGAAGAACATCATCAAAAGGCAGGAGCAAATCCCTATGGCAGCCTTTGAAGAAGTAGCCCAGACCATTGGTGCATCGAGAGGTCACCAACCAAAGAAAGAGCCAGAAGCAGGACCTCAAAAGTCAATTATGGCTCAACAAGAAACGAGAAAGGATGATATTGAATGATTTGTCTCACTTCCACCGAAGGTAGGGGCATCTCATACCTTACAGATTCCGATTAACAATGCAGAAAACTACTTGGATTTACAATAGGGAGACCACGACATAGAGAATCCCTTGGTGCTTAACCAGTACAAAGCTCTTGAGGAAAGATTAAAAGTTGTGAAGGGTTACAATGCTTTCGATGTTGATGCTCTTAAAATGGGTCTAGTTCCTGATGTCGTGATCCCGCTGAAATTCAAAGCACCTGACTTTGGAAAATACAAGGGGCTCGCCTGTCCAAGGAACCATATGCGCATGTATTGTAGGAAGATGCATGCCTATGCTCAAGACCAGAAGCTGATGATTCATTGTTTTCAAGATAGTTTAAGAGGGGCATTCCTAGATTTGTACATGTAGTTGGAACGAGTTCATGTCCAGACATGGGAAGATCTTGCTAATGCCTTTCTGAAATAATACAAATATAACTTGGACATGGCACCTACCCACATGCAACTCCAGAACCTATCTTAGAAGAAAGAGGAGTCCTTCAAGGAGTATGCCCAAAGGTGGAAAGAAATGGCATCCCATGTACAACCACCACTTCTGGAGAAAGAACTAGTTGATATGTTTATGGGAACCTTGCAAGGGATATACTATGAAAAGATGGTAGGAAGCGTCTCTTCCGGATTTTCTGATTTAGTAACTATTCTAAAAAGGATTGAAGCTAGAATAATGAGTGGAAAGATACAAGGGGGTCATCAAATACCCCTTACAATGCAAATAGACATGTTCCTAACTTCTCGAAAAAGAAGGCGGGAGAAATTAATGTTGTAGCCTCACAACCGAGGGCACAACAAACATTAATAATTTCGCAAGAGCAACAACATAACAAATTTGAAAGTCCACCAAGAAAGTTTGATTAGTTCCCTATGTCACTCAGTCAATTATTACAACACTTGTTCAAGGCATCTTTGGTAGAGCTGAAACCTCTAGCTCCTCCAGTAGGGCCACCCCCACCAAGATACAATGCCAATGCCAAATGCGAGTATCAAGAGAATTCTCTTGGGCATACCATAGAACAATGTTGGGCCTTAAAATATAAAGTTCAAGATTTGTTGGATTCTCAGGATATCACTTTTGATAAGCCAAATATCAAGTCAAACCACATGCCTCCGCATGGGGGACCGGTAATAAATGCAATTGAAGTAGTCACCGACTTTAGGGCATCTAGACGAGTAAAGGCCCCAATAAATTTGTTGAAAGAATATTTGTTGGAGTGTGGGTTCCTTTTGGAACATAATGAAGCTTTTGAGAAAACATTATAGAAATTAGTGGACCAGAGAATAGTCCAATTCAGATCATACCCTAAAGGATAATATGTAGCTGTGATTGAAGGAAGTAAAAATAAGCCATTGGTAATTCCTTGCCACAGGCCAAATCTTAATAAGAAGACTCTTGTGATTCTGTGGGGAGAATCAACAGAAACACCTGTAATAACACCAAGACAAACTCTTAGGATACCAGTAGTTCCAAAGACTACGATGGTAATTAGGGGGCATCTCCTACGCCTTACAAAAGTGACAAAGAAGTACCATGGAGTTATGATTCAATTGTGTACATCAATGGCTTAAAACAGGTATGTGTGTCGTCAACAAGTCAAGGACCTGCAATCTCAAATATAGAAGGAATAGGGGGCATGACTCGCAGTGGTCGAATATGTGGCTCCGAACCGCAAAATAAAAATGATATTATGATAAAAAGTAAGGATGATACATTTGTAAAAGGAATAGGAAAAGCAATGGTGGGGGAAAATCAAGAACAAGAGCCTCCGAGCAAGAACTTTACTAATTAAGAGGCAAAATAATTTTTTAAAATAATCAAAAGGAGTGATTATAGGGTGGTGGGTCAGCTTCACCAAACCTCAGCTAAAATTTATATACTCTCGTTGCTCATTAATTCATAAGCGCATCGAGACTCACTAATGAAATTTCTAAGTTCTTCCCATGTCGTAGAGGAAATTACTGTGAACCAATTTGACAATGTTGTAGAAAATCTGATGTCTGGATCATGTCTGGGTTTTAACGATAGTGAGTTACCTCCACAAGGCCGAGCTCACAATAAGGAATTACACATCTCTATTCAGATAGGTAATACAAGCCTATCCAGGTTACTCACTGATATTGGTTCAACCCTCAATGTGTTACCAAAATCCAACTTGATGATGTTAACACTAGATGGTGTTGTGATAAGACCAAGGTCTACAATAGTTAAAGCTTTCAACGATTCTCAAAGTTCAGTATTTGGAGAAGTGGACCTTCCTATAAAGATCGGACCACACATGTTCTATATCACGTTTCAAGTCATGAATATAGAACCAGCATATACATGTTTACATGGAGGACCCTAGATTCATGCCGCAGGGGCAGTCACTTCAACTTTACATCAGAAACTGAAGTTCTTTGTTGAAGGAAGATTGGTCATAATCGATGGTGAAGAGAACATCTTTGTAAGTCACATAGAATCCTACATGTATATCAGTGTTGATGAAGACTGTATAGCCACACAATTTCAAATCTTAGAGGTTGCCTAAATGGTAACCCTACCGGTGGAAAAAATCAGAAAACCTACTATGACTTTGTGGAGAGATTTGCAAATAGCGGTGGAAAGTGGTGCCTCAAAGGGTTGGGGAAAGCTCCCAGAAATACCCGAGAAGAAGAATCACTTTGGTTTAGGCTACTAATTATCAAAGGCTACTCTGAAAGGCAACACACAAATTCCTCAAATCCAAGAGACCTTCATCAGAAAAGGAATGGAGCATGGAGGACAGGTGGCAATGATATCTAACAAGAGTAACATCAAAAGGGAATCTGATTTCATCCATGAATGCGCCCCAGGCGAAGAACTCAAGAATTGGACAGTTGTGGAGATTCCAGAGATCTTTTTCTTTCCAAAGTCATTTTTCTTGCTTTTGAAAGAACATATGTCAAGCCTGAGGCATAGGGGTTACTTGTAAGGGTCCCCTGATTTGTTTCAGATAGTATTCACGATTAATAAAATTTATATTTAACATTCAATTAAGATCTTTGTCTTTCTTTTGCATTTATCTCTTACACTTAAAAATGGCAATACTTTTTCTGCATATGCATTTTCCAAATTCACATACTAAAAATTGCACTAAAACATGATAAATGTGTAGATCCATGCCCAAAATCACCGATAATGTTATTGCTGCTATTCGATATAATTTTGATGCACCCATCAACCTAGATGAAGAGGAAGATGATGAAGATCTTGAACTTTCTAAAGAATTGGCGAGGGAGATAGAGCAAAAAGCTGACAGTATACAACCATACAAGGAATCTATTGAGACCATTAACTTTGGCACAGAGGAAGATCCAAAAGAGATCAAGCTAGGGGCAACATTGGAGAAAAGCGTCAAGGAAAGGATGATAAAGTTTTTACATGAGTATATGGATATATTTGCCTAGTATTACAGAGATATGCCAGGATTGGATACGAAAATTGTGGTGCACAGACTATCTCTGAAGGAAGGTTTCTCTCCTGTTAGGAAGAAACTCAAAAGAACTCGTCCAAACATGTCTAACAAAATTCGAGAATAGGTACTTAAACAATTTGACACAGGGTTCTTAGCGGTGGTAGATTATCCACCTTGGATAGCTAACATTGTACCAGTACCCAAGAAGGATGGAAAAGTACGCATGTGTGTGGATTATCGGGATATGAACAAAGCAAGTCCCAAAGAAGATTTCCCGTTGCCTCACATAGATGTTTTGGTGGACAATATAGCTCAAGCTTCGGTATTCATGTTCATGGACGATTTCTCAGGATATAATCAAATCAAAATGGCACCCGAAGATATGGAAAAAACTAATTTCATGACACCTTGGGGAACTTTCTATTACAAAGTAATGCCATTCGATTAGAAGAACGCAGGGGAAACCTATCAACGGGCTATGGTCACACTATTCCATGATATGATTCACAAAGAAGTTGAGGTATATGTAGATGATATGATTGCCAAATACCATACGAAGAAGGATCACATAATACATTTGCAAAAGCTATTTGAGCATTTGCGCAGGTTCAAACTAAGGATGAATCCTAAAAAATGTACATTTGGTGTAAGATCAAGCAAGTTACTGGGTTTCATTGTAAGTCATCATGGTATGAGGTGGACCACGACAAGGTAAAATCCATACAAGAAACGCCAGCTCCAAGGACAGAAAAAGAGGTTTGTGGGTTCTTAGGACGGTTGAATTACATTTCAAGGTTCATATCGCACCTAACTGCTACGTGCGAGTCTATATTCAAATTACTGCAAAAAGATCATACAGTGGTATGGAATAATGATTGTCAAATATCCTTCGAGACAATAAAGCAATATTTACAAGAGCCACTGATCTTAATGCCATAAGTTCCCGGAAGGCCACTCATCATGTATCTGACAGTACTTGAAGGATCAATGGTATGTGTATTAGGACAACATGATGAAATAAGTAGAAAAGAGCACGAAATCTACTACCTCAGTAAGAAATTTACTAACTGCGAAACCAAGTACTCACTTCTTGAGAAAACTTGTTGTGCGTTGGCTTGGGCTACTAAAATATTGAGGCAATACATGTTAACTCACACCACGTGGTTAATAGAAAGAATGGATCCTTTAAAGTATGTGTTCGAAAAAATGGCTCTTACAGGAAGGATTGCCCGATGGCAGATGTTGCTATCAGAGTACGACATCTAATACGTTACTCAAAAGGCTATCAAGAGTAGTGTACTAGCTGACCATATAGCTCATATGCCATTACCAGAATATCAACCAATGAAGTTCGATTTTCCAGACAAAGATGTCATGGTTATAGGTGACTACAAAATACCTGGGCCCGGTGAAGGACCTGAACCAGGAGCATGTTGAACACTCATGTTCGACGGAGCTTCAAATGCACCGGGGCACGACATTGGGGAAGTTTTGACTTCTCCTGAAAATTATCACAAACCTTATACTACGAGGTTATGTTTTGACTGCACCAACAATATCTCCAAATACGAAGCTTGTATCCTGGGTCTAGAAGTTGCTACCGATCTGAGAATCAAACATCTCGAAGTATTTGGAGACTCCACACTAGTCATATACCAAGTCAACGATGAATGGGAAACTAAACATCCCAAATTGATTCCATATCAGGATCATGTTTTAAAGCTAGCTACGGAATTCACGGAGATCGCTTTCAATCATATCCCATGAGAAGAAAATCAGATGGAGGAAGCCTTGGCAACTTCATCTACCATGTTCAAAGTAACTTAGCCAAACCACGAACTGTGAATTACAATCAGACATTTCGAAGAGCCTGCACATTTCCTTGCTATTGAAGAGGGACCAGATAACAAACCTTGGTTCTATGACATCAAGAGGTACATTGAAAACAAGAATATCCATAAAATGCCTCTATCATTGACAAAAGTACTCTGCGGAAGCTAGCCTTAAAATTCTTTGAGTGGTGATGTGTTATACAAAAGAAACTATGATATGGTGTTACTCAGGTGCGTGGAGAAATAGGAAGGTGATACACTTATGAGAGATATCCATGAAGGTACTTTTGGAATTCATACAAATGGGCATGCCATGGCTAGAAAAATCTTGCGAGCATAATATTATTGGTTGACGATGGAAGTCGATTGCTACCATTATACAAATACATGTCATAAGTGCCAACTCTACACCGACAAAATGAATGTGCCACTTACTCCTATGAATTTCATGATCTCTCCTTGGCCATTTTCAATGTGGGGAATTGATATGATAGGCATGATCAAAGCTGAAAGCATCTAACAGACATTGGTTCATACTAGTTGCCATTGATTACTTCACCAAATGGGTAGAAGCGGCATCCTACGCGAATGTGCAAGTCAAGTGGTCACTCGATTCATCAAACAAAATCTCATATGCAGATATGGGGTCCCAAGCAGAATCATTACGCACAATGGTCTAATCTGGACAATAAAATGATGAAGGAGTTATATGATAATTTCAAGATCGAGCATCATAATTCCTCACCATATCGACCCAAGATGAACTGGGCCGTTGAAGCTTCCAATAAAAACATCAATAAAATCATTCAGAAAATGGTGAAGACATATAAAGATTGGCATGAAATGCTTCCCTTTGCTCTACATGGCTATCATACCTCTGTACGCACATCAACAGTTGCAACTCCTTTCTCTTTGGTATATGGCATGGAGGCAGTACTTCCAATTGAAATAGAAACTCTATCACTTCGGGTTCTAATGGAGACAAAGCTTGAAGAAGAAAAGTGAGTTCATACGCGACTTGATCAGCTCAAACTCATTGAAGATAAACGCTTAACAGCTTTGCGCCATGACCATTTATATTAGAAGCAGATGAAGAAGGCATTCGACAAAAAAGTTCTCCCTTGAGTGTTCAAAGAAGGCGATTTGGTACTAAAAAAGATTCTGCTACCTCGCTTCGATTCACGTGGTAAATAGAAACCTAACTACGAAGGTCTATATATGGTAAAACAACATTCTCCAATGGTGGTCTCGTCCTCACAACAATGGATGGGGAATAACTACCATATCCGGTAAATTCAGGCGGGGTCAAAAAATACTATGTATAAAAAGTTCACTAAGTTTGAACCCTAAAACGGGCGACTTGGGAAAAAAAGAGCGTCCAGGTGGATCGAAAACCCTAAAGGGGGATCCAGGAAAAAATTAGGTACATACACAAAAAATTATCCCGGTGGATTGAAAACCCGAGAGGGAAATCCAGGAAAAAATTAGGAATCTTATTCAAAGAAATAAAGAACAAAAAGACTGCAATCTAAGGAGATTGGAGTTGTCAAAAGGACATTGGGGAAACAACAGTAGCAATTATCATTTTTATTGTCATTTCCAGTTTTAAAACTTTCTGCAATTACCTCTTTCAAGGAATTTCATCTTGTACTCTCGCCTATTCAGACGCATATTTATCAATAAAACATTGACTTTTTCAAAATTTTCAATTTTTTTTCTTTTTGAACTTGTTTGCAAAGTATTTCGATTATTTTTGTGAATACTGCATTGAAATCATTTTAGGGATTTGACAAATAAAGTCATTTGATGAAACATCAAGAAACATTTTGGTTAGAAAAACATCAAAAGAAAATCTATGCCTACGTCCATGCTCATGCCTACATCCCCATCTATGTCTATGTTCACGCTTGCAACCACAACTACGTCCACGCCCACACCTGCGCCTATGATACAAATATCAAGATCTTGCTGACACTTATTCATCTTATTCAAATCAATTCAAGATACCACGATGATGCAACATAAAACATGGGGGAGGTGGTAATACAAAACCAATGGTTTAAAAGGAGAGAATATTAAAAAAAAACATTTTTATATTTAGGGCATACACACATTTGGTACATATGTAAATATTTGGGGCATACTTGACACACATACACGCTGGGTTCCATATCAATCGGGGACATTATGCATATACATCATACATGGAATTTGTTCCAAACATACTTTGGGCGAAACCAATATCTCTGGGCCCTTTGTCAGACTATCAAAACAAATTTTTATCTTGGTTGAGAACAGACACAACCGATAAAAATCTGATCACATCTTTGATATAGTTATCTAAGATCTGATCATCAAAAACACCTTTTCAATCATCTACCCCCTAGGTTATGGTAGGTGTGAAAATTGTCGGATTCATATTATTCATTCCCTAGGTTGCAATGAATATGTGAATTCATCCCTGTACTGTTTACTCCCTAGGTTGTAGCAAACATGATGAAACCTACGATATAACTCATTGCGTCAGTCTACATGCAGTGATGTTGTTATCAAGCTTTTTCAATCATCTATCCCCTGGGTTGTGGTAGGTTTATGAATTGCTGGATTCATATTATTCATTCCCTAGGTTGCAATGAATACGTGAATTCATCCTCTTACTGTTTACTCCCTAGGTTATAGTAAATAGGACGAAATCTGCAATATAACTCATTACGTCAGTCTCCATGCAACGATGTGCTATCGAAAATTTTCAATTATCTATCCCCTAGGTTGTGATAGATATGCGAATTTGCAGGGTTATATTATTCATCCCCTAGGTTGTGATGAATAATGTAAGCCCAACCATGTTGTCTTTTATCCCCTAGGTTGTGACAAATGCACAAGTTCATCCTTGTACTGTTTACTCCCTAGGTTGTAGTAAACAAGATGAAATTTATGATATAACTCATTGCGTCAATCTCCATGCAGCAATGTATTATCAAGCATTTTCAATCATTTACCTCCTAGGTTGCGGTAGGTGAGAGAATTACCTTTTCAAATTTCCCCTAGGTTGTGATAGATATGCGAATATTCAGGGTTATATTATTCATCCCCTAGGTTGTAATGAATAATGTAAGCCCACCCTTATTATCTTTTATCCCCTAGGTTGCAATAAAGGAACAGGTTCATCCTCGTATTGTTTACTCCCTAGGTTATAGTAAACATAACGAAATATGTGTAATCCATTGCATCAGTCTCCATTCAGCAATGTGTTATCAAATTTTGTTTTATTCATCCCCTAGGTTGCGATGAATAGACAAAATCAAATCAAGTTAAAACTTACTATATTAGTCTCCAAGCATTAGCAAGTCAACTTTTCAAAACTTGTATCATTTACCTCCTAGGTTATATTAAATATGCAAAAAAAAACTTCGCTCTTTTTTTAGATACTGGCAAGTTATCAACATCGTCATATCTATGTTAAATCAAAACTTAGTTCAAACGTTGGTAAGATGATACATCATCATCTATGCCTACACTTCGACCCATGGAAACGTTGTACAACGTATCCTTATAATCTTTCAGACAAATTTTGGGGTCTTCCAATATTTAATAAACATCTGATCAGAACGTGTGAGACCTCTGTATTCTCACATTATTCAATTGAAAGGTAATTAAATAGGGGCAGCTATCATACCCCAAATTTTCCCTACAAGGTTTCTAATCTTTTATTCCTAAGAAAATCATTTTTGCTTTATAATATATTATTCACATACTCATGGGGTTTAAAGTTTATAAAGGGGGGGTTATCTTATGAATAAATTAATGGACCTTTCTAAATCAGAAAAGCCAATGCAAAATTTTAGAGCCCGTTGCATTTTTTAAGTAAGGCTTTTTTTCGATTCCAGCCCATTTCAAATCTTGAATATTCTACATCATTAAGAATTTTTGGGCCTTTCTAAATCAGAAAGATCCATGTAAATCTTTAGCCCATTTCAAATGATAAATGGGGGGTTTGCACCGTTAAGGAAATCTTTGGTCGTTTCTAAATCAGAGGGCCCATTTACGTACAGAAAAAGAGGGGTATGTTTTTGAAATATGTGGCCCAAACATTTGGCCCATTTAGAGTTATATAAAAGGGGTGTATGTTTTAAATCAAGAGGCCCATACACAATTCATTTTTGTTAAGGCCCAATAAGTAAACAATCTGGCTCGTTTTAGTTTTTGTTTGTTTTGAGAAACTATGTTTGTTTTTCATTGATTATTATATTGAATTGTTATTATTAACATGTTTGTTTTATTAATTTGGAAAAAAGGTTGACTGGGATAAGTCAAAACTGAACTTACAAGCCCAAAACTCAAATAGGCCCAATCCAAATAAAAAAAACACATGTTTCAAAATTGAAACAATCATTGTTCAGATTAAAAGGAAAAAATGCATGTTTTAAAGGCAAACCATTATTGTCCAGATCAAACAAAATCAAAACAGATCTTTATACATTTAATTATCCAGAACGCAAACAGAACCAAAATTGACACAAAACCAAATCAAATCTTGACTGACGATAAACAAATCAATACAGAATCAAAAACTTATCAGATCGAATCAAACTTTATACAAAATCAGTCCCAATTACACAATCAATAACCAATCAAATCCCTAATTCTAAAAAATTCCTAAATCAATACTGTGATGCAGTGGGAGAACTGATTTGAGGTTTTGCGTTTGTGTTTGCAAATGTTGCGGTTTAGCAAGAGTCACCACCGACTTTTATTTTATCCAGAAGGAAAGGTAAAAAAGCACAGGAAAGACCTTTGAGATGTTTTCTTGAGTTCGGGGTGTAGATTATGAAAAGGGAAGGTATTAGCACCCTTTTCATACATGGTTTTCCATGGGCTCTTAGTTACTTGTTTAGATCACTTGTTTTGCTTTTGCAATTGTTTGAAATGGTGCTTTGTGTAGTTTTTAAAGTATTTTGAAAAGAGGCTATCGTTTAGGCAAACTTTGTAATGATTCTCGTTCGTAAGAATGTATACAAAGATGTTTGTCTTTTGAAAAATGTTTCAATGTTTTGAAAGTTGTTTGGAAATGTTTTGAAAATGTATATGTGTTTGTTTTTGAAAATAGAAAGGATTGTTTTGAGATTGATCAAGTAACTAGAAGCTATCTACCTACTCAAATGTCTTTCTTTTGCATTTTTATTCCTTTGACATTGTTTATTTACCATTGATTTGGTAAACAACCCTATCTTTGGATGTTAAACGGGAAGAGCGTGGGTCATCGTATGACCATGATAGCAATGTTGCCAAGTATCTTTAGCATGTTCTAGGGACCAAGATCATTTGTTTAGGCAACCTTTTGATAGCGTCATCGAGGGACTATGATCTTTTGTTTTGTTTTTGTTTTGCCAAGATACTTTGCATGCATACCATGGCCATTTATTTTAAGGCAACCAAGTGGGTGAAACCATAGGGGTGCTTGTGTGCAATGTGTTGTCATTTTACATGCTTTTGTTTGTCTTGTATTAGGTCATTCTATTTGTTTGATTTTTGTCTTATCATGCAAAACCCTAGTTTTACTAAACATGGTATAATGCGATAAATTGCGTAAAAGTAAACAAAACTATTACAACAATTATTATGGGAGGGGGATACAAGTTTTTGAATGGGGATATTGCACAAAAATAAACCCTAAAATACTATTACAACTTATGTACAAAAATAAATAAATATACAATTATTTAAATATGCAAATAAAAATGTATTTATGCAAAATGTTTTGTATTTGATTTTTGTATGAGAAAAATGATTTATTAAACCCTAGAAAAAGAGAAAAAATAATATGGTTATTTTTGAAAGGGGAAACCCTAGTTTTTGATTTAAAAGAAAATTATGTTTTCTATTATTATTTTGTCTATTTTTTTGTATAAGAAAATATAAATAATATTATATACAATATTAAAAATTAAATATGTGTGAAAATAATTATTTTTATGTGTTAAATAATAAAAATAAAAATGTGTAGTATTTTAATGTATTTACAATTTTTTATAAGAAAATAGATTCTATTTCTTAAAATAAAACTATTTTTATATGTGGAAAAAATAATAAAAATAAAATAAAATTGCAAAAAATTAAGAAAATATTTTTTGATTTTTTTT
Source organism: Vicia faba (assembly GCA_948472305.1). NCBI lineage: Eukaryota > Viridiplantae > Streptophyta > Magnoliopsida > Fabales > Fabaceae > Vicia > Vicia faba. The sequence continues at coordinate 1,097,586,437 of OX451735.1, forward strand.
AATGTTCAGAAAAAATTATTTCAATCAATAAACATAAAAATAAAAAGAAAATATGAAAAAATAAACAAAATAAGCAAAGGGGGTGCAAATATCAAGTCAGGGGGTATGGGAAGTAAAACAGAAGGTCCAATGCGCCAAGGCCCAGATCACCAGCTTCGTCCCTGTCCTTGGCTCCTACCCTGCGCGCGTTTCTGCCTTCAACCTGTAACTCTCTATTCTTTGCACAAAAACAAAAACTTGCAACATAAAAAATGTAGCTTGGAATCTCACGATTCCAATTCATAATCTAACTCTCAAAGACCAGGGAGAATTTCAGTAGCCCTAATTTCTGACCTAGTTTTTTCAGCATGTTCAACATTCAAATTCTCTTATCTCAGTTAATATAAATGACAACTATGCATATGTACAGCTTCACCATGCTAGAGACTACATTTTTGCCTCACAAATCGTGGTTGAGGATGCCTAAATAGAGAGATAAAGTTTTGAAAAATACCTCCTTCAGCTGGATTTGGATATGGCAATGTGGGGACTTTGAGTGAGGCCTGAGGATCGTATAAGCTTCCTTGAAGTTCCCTCAAGCTATTCCAATGCTTAGTTGGCCTTGTGGATGGCTGAAACTCCCTGTAGAAGTCAAGCTGCAACCTTCAAGTTTGAAAATGGTGATGTCTGAAACAGAGCTCACAATTGCAAGATGAATGCTTGGATAACTTTGGTAGTATGTATGAAAGGTGTTTTAAGTGTTGAAACAAGAAACGCACGAGCAAAATATGACTTGGCTATGATTTTGCAGAAACTGCAATGTTGGGCAGAAAAATGTGTTTTTGGAGATTTGGAATGTTTTAGGGGTTATGCCTTCGTGTGCTAGATTGCAGAAAGTTTCTGAATGTGTCTTGAATGATGCCAAGTCCACCCTTTATCAGATGTACAAGTTCTCTACCTTTTGGCCACTTTTCTTGTTTTTGAAGAATGGTTAGAGTGACCATGCTAACAGGCCTGTACTTGGCTATCTTGTGAGCTGCAAGAGTTGGTAGACCATGCCTGATATCTGTGGATAATGATTGCACAAAAGGAACAAGTCCAAGGTTCAAGGCTGGTAAAGTTTGCAAAAGCTTGCTTTATGAAAATGGCAATGTGCCCTTTATGCCATTAATGGATTTATTCTTTGTACAATGCTCCAAAAGCCAAAATAAAGCCATTATCCATTGAGTTGGAATTTAATTGTGGAGTGTAGAAGGGATTTAGGACCTGTAATGCAAGGTACAAGCATGCTTGATCAGATTTGCCACTTGATGCATTGTGAAAAATGGCTTGAACAAAAGTGACAAAATGCCATTTTCTCTTCTTCGATTCTCCCTAACCACAAATGATCTTGGAGAGTTCTTTGACATTTTGGAAAGCTTGAAACATGCTCTACAATCCATATTTGAAATGAATTTTTATATACCTCTTGAAACTATGTGAAAAATGTCCATGAAGTTGGGTCAAAAACCTGCCTAAATTAGGGCAAATTTTCACTAAGTTATTTAGTTCATGGACCTCTATTCACAAATTCATAACTTGATATCCAAGCCTCTTTTGGGAAAACTTTGTGAATAAAAGTTGTATATTTCATGGAGGAATACAACTTTCATGTTGGAAGTTTTCTTTGAATCCAATTGAATCATGGTGAAAAAGTGGTGAAAAGTTGGGGAAAATAAGAAAATTTCCATACTTAGAAAATTTCTAAGTTATGAAAATTTTCAAATTCAAAACCCTAATTTTCAAAATTGGTTTTCTTGATCAAAAAGTTTCATATTTTGACATATCTTGATGAATTATGACCCTTGGCACTTGATTTTGACTAAAAAGTCAAAGTTTGACTTTTCAGTGCACAGTTGACTTTTGATTAGTTAACTGCAAAATTCATTTGTCAATCCTATGCATTTGAGATCTTTTGAACCATGTGATTAGGTCAAGATGATGCCATTGAGTCCTTGAAATCATGTTTGAACCCAATTGGTCATTGGCTAGGTTAAAAATCATAAATTGCCCTTTCTCAGTCAAAACCCTAATTTTGACCATTTTGCCCTTTTGATGATTTAATCAAATTTCTTGAGGAGTTGTGATCCAAACTTGATCAAATGGTACATATGAGTCTAAAATGTTGTTGTGGATAAAAAATTATGAAGTTTGACTGTAAATTGGCCATGGTTGACTTTTTCCCCAATACAGCTGATTTTTAGGTCAACTGTCCAATTGATTGGGCAAAAATGTGATTCAAGGCTTGAAACTTAACATGAGCAATCTGAGGGCTCCAAGATGGTGTATTAAAGTCACATGAAGCATTGATGGTCCAAAAATCCTTGTGCAAACTCAAACCCTAATTTCAGGTTATCAGTGTAAGGTGAGTTGAGCTGAGCAAACCCTAATCTTGTCTTGAGTCCAAGAAGTCTTGTGAGAAAATCTTGATAAATGAGAGGGAAAATTTTGGGGTACAACAGCTTCCCCTGTTCAATCTTCTTGAACATGAAGAGTTAGATTGGCGAGCTTTTCCGTTCGTGACTCGAAGGTAAAATATGATTGGACACTAGAGTGCCCGTAAATTTACACTCATCAAAGTGTAGTTGAGGGAATGGGATTAAAGATGCCATTTGGAGAGGTGATAAAATCTTGTTGGAGATGGGCTTAGAGATGCCATCCAAGAACGTTTGATGAGTTGTAAGTTGTAAGTCAAAAGAATAAGTATCAAAATGGTGTATGTGTCTGGACCGTATCCGAGCTGTATCTGGAGACTTGAAATCTGAATGAGAAACAGAATAGCACCCGTGTCTGGAGCGTATCCGAACTGTGAATCTGAATAAGTAACAAAATAACTTATGTCTTGGAGTGTATCTGAACTGTATCGGTACTTGAATCTGAATGAGTAACAGAATGACTTCCGTGTTTGGAGTGTATATGTATTGTATCTAGAACTTCAAATCTGAATAAGAAACAGAATAACTTCCATGTCTGGAGTGTATCTGAATTGTATCTGAAGGTTTGATCTAAATGAGAAAATAGAATGGCTTCCGTGTCTGGAGCGTATCTAAGCTGGGGAAAATCAGAATAAGTGACAGAATGGCAACCGTGTTTGGAGCGTATCTGGACTAGAATCTGAATATGTGACAGAATGACTTCCGTGTCTGGAGTGCATCTGAACTGTATCTGAAATCTGAATCTGAATGAGCAACAGAATGACTTCTGTGTCTAGAGTGTATCCGTACTGTATCATGATTGTATATTGTTAATGGTAGCTTGTTAATCTTATCCTGAAAAGGGAAAAATGTTAGCTGAAACACAAAGTTATGTTGCATGAAATGTATGATGCAATATATATGCTTTATCAATGTTTATGATATATGGATGTAATGTATGCGCATGTAAGCCGATTTGCTGCATTGCTGAGGAAAATAAATCCTTGACAACTGGGGATAATAAAACCCTTGACTGCTGTCAGGGAAAATAAATCATTGACTACTGAGGATAAGAAATCCTGGGTGACTGTTGGGGGTTAAGAATCCTTGACATATTCTGTGGGGATATGAGGATCCTTCATGTCTTAAAGTTAGAGTATTGACAAAAATTCTATTGTGAGAGTAATGCCAAACTGCTTGAGAAATTTGCTTGGGAAATCCAGAGAACTTTGATGACTTCTACTGGGGGTTACACAATGGGAATTCTTATTCTGCTGGGGAATAGAGAAAACTCTGATGACTTCTACGGGGAATTAAGAATGAGAATATTCATTCTGTTGGAGAGCAATGAAAACTTTGACGACTTCACTGGGGAATTAAGAATGAGAATCTTCATTCTGTTGAAAAATAAAAACTCTGCGGGGAAGAAGGCTTACTTCTGGGGAGTAAGTTCGGGAGTTTGGGTTGTCTGCCACTCTACTGGGGAATTATCCTAGGTTGGAGAGAGACAAAGGTTAAGTGTTATCCGATTGATTTTCAGGCTTCAAGATAACTTGCTGGGGAATTTGGAGAAACTGGATAGTTTCCGCCGGGGATTAGTAGTTTGAAATTTTGGCTCCGTTGGGGATTGGGAGTTTGAAGTTTTAACTCTGATGGGGATTAAGGGTTTGAAATTTTAGCTCCGCTGGGGATCTAGATGATGTACTGTAGAGATTACCCATGGAATAGCCTAAAGACGTTTTCCTATCCTTTCAGTCTGTCAGTAATTGTTCTCTTCCATCCTATTTATTTGTAAACAGTAATTATGTTCAAATGCATATGTTCATCAATGAATCATTGGACGTTTTTGCAAACATAAGTTTAAAAGAAAAAGGCAAATAGTTTTATGTACTTTGAAACAGATATCTTTGTATTTACTTTGAATAAGTGTTTTGTACAAAGGAGACAGACATCCTAGTAAGAGGATGGTGTCATAAAAGTAAGAAAAATTTATACAAAGAATAGCTATGTGTTAAAAAGTCCCATGGGGTTCCCATTCTGCTATAGCCTTCGTGTCTCCGAATATCTTGTCCATTCGTTGCTTCGTCCGAAGATGATTGAATTGGTCAGAAGCTCAGAGTTTGTCAGTAAAGAGATTGTCCCTAAAGTGATCCGATGAGACATAGTCATACGCTTTAATTCCCTAACTTTTGCCTGGACCGCCCTTTCGGGTTTTCAGTCCACCGGGAAACCCTTTTTTGCCCAAGTCGCCCTTTCCGGTTTTCAACTTGCCGAGTGTACAGAGATTTTTTTTTATACCTAAATTTTGCCTGAACTGCCCTTTCGGGTTTTCGATTCACCGGGATGCCCTTGTTTTTCTTAGGTGTGTCAACCTAGCGGGTCATTTATGTGTAGTATCTTTTGACTATGTCTGCGTTCGCAGGGTGCGGCAGATCGTCGCCTTCCATGGTGGTTAAGATCATTGCCCCACCAGAAAAGATGTTCTTGATCATAAATGGTCCTTCATAGGTAGGAGTCCATTTGCCCCTGGGATCACTTTGTGGCAAGATGATGCGCTTGATTACAAGATCTCCAACTTGATATGTCTGGCGTCTGACTTTCTTGTTGAAAGCCTTGATCATTCGCTTTTGATACGTCTGACTGTGGCAAATTGCAGTAAGTCTCTTCTCGTCAATTAAGTTCAGTTGATCAAGCCTGGTTTGGATCCAATCGTCTTCACTCAAACCAGCATCTTTCATGATTCTCAAAGAGGGAATCTGAACCTCGGTAGGTAAAACAACCTCCATGCCATATACCAAGGAATAGGGTGTTTCCCCAGTTGACGTGCGAGCCGTGGTACGGTACCCGTGGAGAGAAAATGGTAACATTTCATGCCAGTCCTTGTAGGTGACTGTCATCTTTTATATGATCTTCTTGATATTTTTGTTAGCAGCTTCGACTGCACCATTCATCTTTGGCTGGTAGGGAGATGAATTGTGATGTTGAATATTGAACTGCTCGCACAGAGCAGTGATCATAGTATTGTTAAGGTTTGTACTGTTGTCAGTGATAATCCTTCCGGGGATACCGTACAGGAAAATAAGATTCTGCTTGATGAAGTGGGTAACAACATTCTTAGTAACGGATGCGAAGGAAGCTTCCTTGACCCACTTAGTGAAGTAGTCAAGGGCCACCAGAATGAAACGGTGTCCGTTGGATGCTGTAGGCTTGATCTCTCCAATCATGTTGATTCCCCACATAGCGAAGGGCCAAGGAGCTATTAAGACATTTAGAGGAACCGGGGGCACGTGCACCTTGTCTGCATAGATTTGACATTTGTGATAGGTCCGTGAGTGTTGATAGCAGTCAGCTTCCATGGTAGACCAGTAATAGCCTACCCGTAGAATCTTCTTAGACATCGTATGCCCGCTAGAGTGAGTGTCGAAGGTACCTTCATGCAATTCAGCCATGATCTTTTCAGCTTCAGCTTTGTCCATACAACGGAGTAGAATAGAACCATGATTGCGCTTGTACAGGACGCCATTACTTAGGAAGAACTTAGCTGAGAATCTCCTTAAGAACTTTTTGTCATTGACTGAAGCTCCTTTTGGGTATTCTTGAGCCTCGAGATACCTTTTGACTTCATGAAACCACAGTTGGTCCACTACTTCTTCGGTGTTAATCTCGTGACAATGTGTTGGTTCATCCATCCGTTCAATGGTGATTTGGGGAGCCTCATTATCCCAGTTAAGTTTAAACATGGATGACATTGTAGCTAGAGCATCTGCTAACTGATTTTCTTCTCGCAGGAAGTGCTCGAAGGTAATCTGCTCGAAATGTGGTAACAATGTCAAAACATGTTCTTTGTAAGGGATGAGGTTTGAATGCTTAGTGTCCCACTCTCCTTTGATCTGACTGATGACCAAGCTGAGTCCCCAAACACATCTAAAGATTTGATTCTCAAGTCTATGGCAGCCTTGAGACCAAAGATGCATGCCTCGTACTCTGCCATGTTGTTTGTACAGTTGAAGCAAAGCCTGGCGGTGAAAGGAGTATGGCAACCTTCTGGGGATATGAGTATCGCGTCGATACTGTTTCCAAGTGCATTGGAAGACCCATCAAAGTACAGGGTCCATTGGGATCCTTGTTCAGGTCCGTCATATGGTCTGATATCTTCAATGTTGTCCAATGTCATGATGTCTTCGTCAGGGAAGTCAAACTTCATGGATTGGTAATCTTCGACATCTTGATGGGCCAGATGATCAACTAATACATTGCCCTTTATAGCTTTTTGAGTCGTGTTGATAGGTTGCCCCGATAATCTTCAGTCCGAATGGCATCACTTTGTAGCAGAACATACCCCACTGTGTGACAAATGTAGTTTTCTCCATGTCCTCAGGTGCCATTTTGATCTGGTTATAGCCTGAGAATCCGTCCATGAAAGAAACTACTTTGTGCTGAGTTGTGTTGTCGACCAGGATGTCGATGTGCAGAAGTGGAAAGTCATCTTTAGGGTTGTCCCTATTTAAATCTCTATAGTCTATGCACATTCTCACTTTGCCGTCCTTTTTAGGCATGGGCACAATGTTAGCAACCCATTGTGGATAGGAAGTAACAGCCAGAAATCCAGCATTGAACTGCTTCATAACTTCTGCTTTGATCTTCTCTGACATGTCAGGTCTCATGCGGCGGACCTTTTGTTTCACTGGTGGACAGTCCTCTCTTATGGGTAGACGGTGTACCACAATGTCTGTATCAAGTCTCGGCATGTCTTCGTATGACCAGACAAAGATCTCAACATAATCATGCAATAGCTGAATTAGGCGCTCCTTGACACTCGGCTCTAGATTGGCACCTATTTTGATTTCCTTTTTATCATCCTCAGTTCCCAAGTTGATTGTATCCAACTGCTCCTCATGAGGCTGAATTGCTCTTTCCTCTTGCTGTAGTAGTCTGGCCAATTCCCCTGGCACCTCACAATCTTCCTCACCTTCGTATTCGGCTTGGTAGATCAGATCTTCAGAGTCACTGAAGGTTATAGCAGTATCATTACCCATGGGATTCGGAATGGAAGGGTTCCTGCATTTGTGAGTGTGGGTGTGTGTAAGGGATAGCCATCTTAAAACAACAAAAATGTAAAAGAAAGACAATGAGCATAAAAGGTTTAAATATGAAAAGCGTCCATGATTCACTGAATGACATATGTAAATGAAATAAAAACCCTTACAAATGGACCTATGTGCCTCGGGTAAGACACAAGGTTGAAAAAGTATGAATTGTTTGTGAATTATTACAGATCCAACAGAAATGGAAAAGATAAATTACTGCGGTATGAAAGTAATCGGAACAAAGTCTTTTGCTTCCCAGTTGCACAGTCCCCCGCCGACAGTAGGAAATATCCAATCTTCCATGCTGCCCTCTTCTTCACTATCCTCTAGTGCATTAACCCCTTGATGGCTGATCTTCACAGGTGGCCCTCCGGCACGGGAGCGGCGCACAACCTTCTGAGCGGTCGAAGTATACCCCAAGCCGAACTTGTCTGATTTATAAGGAATGTCTGGAAGCTGACCCCAGATGGTGCACCCCTCTTCTTCCACTACTGCTCTTGCATCCTTTAGAGAAGACATCTGAGGTGGTGGTCTTGTAATCACAGGAGTTGAGGATACCGCCTTGGTCGCCACTACTTCAGGAGAGACTTCTTCAAAATGTTGGAAAGGGGTCTCTATGAATTCTCCATCTAACTCCACATAACGGAAGGAATTCAGATGACTAATCATATACTCCTCCTCCCCATGGACAGTTATGATCTTCCCTTGGACGGGGTACTTGAGCATCTGGTGCAAGGTGGAGGTGACAGCTCTGGCATTGTGAATCCAGGGACGTCCCAACAGGCAAGAGTAAGAAGGACGGATGTCCATCACGTAGAATGTTGAATTGAACGTCTGGGTACCCACCTTGATCGGGATGTCCACCTCTCCATGGACCATCCTCTTAGATCCATCAAAAGCTCGCACCACTATATTGCTGGGTTTTAAAGTTATCCCCTCGCAATCCAACCTATCAAGGGCTTTCTTCGGCAAGACGTTTAAAGACGACCCAGTATCAACCAAAACATGGGCTAGGGTGGTTCCTTTACACTCCACCGAGACATGTAGTGCATCATTGTGTTTTCTCCCTCGGGGTGTCAAGTCAACATCGGAGAAACCCAGGCCATTGTCAGATGTCAGACTGGCCACACACTCTTGGAATTGATCTTTCGATGTCTCTTGCGGCACGTGCGCTGTCTTCGAAAACTTGACCAAAGCTTTAGCATGTGTGTGATACGGTGGGAGAATTGACTATGGTTTTGCGTTTGTTTTCGCACTTGTTCGGTTGAGCAAGAGTCGCCACCGACTTTTTATTTTATCCTAAAGGAAAGGTTGAAAAAGCACAGCAAAAACCTTTTGAGATATTTCGTGGGTCCGGGGGGTAGATTATGAAAAGGGAAGGTATTAGCACCCTTTTCATCCATGGTTATCCATGGGCTCTTAGTTACTTGGTTTTTAGATCACTTGCCTTGATTTTCGATTGCTTGAAATTGTGGTGTGTGTGTGTTTTGAAAAAAAATTTTGAAGAGATGCCTTGTCTTAGGCAACCAATGTATTTGACTCGTGTTTGAGTGTTTTACAAAAGTGTGTATCTTTTCGAAAAGATGTTTCAAATGTTTTTGAGAGTTTGTTTGAAAGTGTTGTGAATTGTGGTTTTTGAAAAGAAGGCAAGTGTTTTTGCAAGTTGATCTCAAGTAACTAAGAGTTTTATCTACCCTATTGTACTCAAAGGTTTTTTTATGTTTTCAACCCTTTTTTAACAATTTTGTTCCACCATTGAATTTGATGGACAATCTTGCGTTTAGGAAGTTTATTCGGGACGGGCGCGGGTCATCGTATGGACCATGAATGCAATGACGCCAAGTGTCTTGGAAATTTGCTTTGAAGGGACTATGATCATTCCGTTTTAGGCAACATTCGAAAGCGTCATCGAGAGACTTATGATCATTTGAATTTGTTTTGCCAAAGATACTTGACGTGCAAGCATGGCCCATTTTGGAAGGCAACATGTGGGATTACCCTAGGGGGTGCAAGTGTGATTGTGTATTGATTTCATGTATTTGTCTTGTATTAGGTTATCTAGCGTTTGATTTTATGTACATACAAACCCTAGGTCTAACCATGGTATAATTGAAAGCGGTAAATTGCGAAAATGTAAAATCTACGCTATTGCAAAATAAGTATCCGGGAGTGGGGGTACAATATTCACAAATGGGGATGAGACTTATAGTATCCAATAAGTTACAACCAAATCGAATTTGCGATCAAATGTAAATAATGTATATCAATGTATGGAAATAGCAATTGTATATGTGTCAAGTGTATAATGTGAAATGTATTGTAAGTGTAATTATTTACAGGGATATTTAATTGGCATAAATTAAATAAAATAAGAATAAATATGCAAGATGTAAAAATGGTTTTTTGTATGTATGAAAAAGTGTTTTTATGTGTCAAAATAAACAAAAAGAAAAGTATTATTTTTGGGAGTTTTTTCATGTTTAAGGTTAAACCCTAATTCTATTAAATAAAATGCATTATTTACTTATTATGTACAAGTATTTATTTATTGTATAAAAATAAAATAAAATGAAATATATTTGTCAAAAGATATTTTTATATTTAAATATTAATAAAAATAAAAAGTGTATGTATTTTTGCATTTTTATCCTAAATACATTAATAAATATATATATATATATATATATATATATATATATATATATATATATATATATATATATATATATATATATATATATATATATATATATATATATATATATATATATATATATGTATTATTTACTAAATAGGTATCATATATACAAATTAATAATATTTAATATTTAATAAAAAAAAAGTATTTTTTCTATAAAATATTTTCAGAAAGTAAAACAAAATAAAAATGAAAATGAAATGTGTTTATATTATTTTTTTGTATTTTAAGTAAAATGTATCTATTTCTTTATTTATGTACAAATACTAATTTAAGTAAATAAATTCCTAATAAACAGAAAAATGGTACAAAAAATTATTTTTATTTTTTTTATATTATGATGAAAAATAAATAAGTCAAACCAAAAAGAAAAAGTAAAAAAAAATCATTAAAATGAATGAAATGGACTTAGAGGGTGTAAAACTAAAAACATGGTGCAAATAAGAAATATGGAACAAGCCATGCCCAATAGACCCTTCTTCAACCTCCAGCCAGAAAACGTTCAAAAAACGTGCGCTTTGCTTACTGATTCAAACATCCTGATTCCTGGCTTTTTAATGAAAACTCTCAACATCAAAAATGTTCAGCATCAAGAGACGAATTCAGGGATATAAAGAACTTGTCTTAACTCTCTAAGATGAGGGAGAATTTCCTCTCCCCCAATTTCTGACCTAGCTTTTTATCAATGTTCAGGCTCAAAATTCTTGCAGCACACATAATATAAATGAAATCTAATTATATGGGCATGTTCAGGGCTATGATTGTGACATGTTTCCTTCACAAACCTAAAGCTAACAATGCGTAATAAGAGAGATACGAGTTCATGAACTTACCTGTTCAGTTGAAGTTCTATCTGGCAATGGAGAAGCTTTCAGTGCAAGGTGATGATTGGTATAGCTTCCTTGAGGTCCAGGGATGCTATTCTAAGCTTTACTTTGTCTTGAAAGCTTTTGAATCGTGCTAGAGCACTTCACCTGCAAATCAGAAAAGTGAAAATGGTGGAACTAGTTAGAGGAGTTACAGGTCGTGTTTTAGGTTTTGGTTAGCTTGCATAGATGATAGGGAAGGTGTGTGAACTGGTTTGGGCAAGAAAGCTTGAGAGGAAAGAGAGATGGCACTCAAACTGCAGGCCCTGCCTTGTTCTTGCAGTTTGAAGGTGATTTTGGGAATGGGAGTGTATGAGGGATGTTAGGGTCGTGCTTCAGCTTAGGATCAATGTTTGGAATGTGTTTGATCTCTTTCTCTAAGGCCTGGTTCACTGATATGGAAGTTGGTAACTATTATGCAATGTTTCTTCTTTTTTAAGTCAAAAAATGCCAAGTCCTTGTTACAAGCTTATGCAGGCCCCCTAATCATGCTGCAAAGCCTTGTCTTGATCAGTGCAATGTGTCTCATAACTTGTGCCTCAGAGATTTCTTTGTACTTCAAAGATATGTGAACTTGACATAAAGCAATCTTTTCAAAAATGGCTAAAGTGCTTTTTCCATTTTAAGGTTAATCTCTTGTGTAATGGTTTAATGAACAAGATAATGCTAAGACACAAGGGTTTTGCATTAAATTATTGAGTGTCAAAGGGTTTTAGGACCTGTAATGTAGCTTAAGCATGCTGAATTCAAAATGGCACCAAAGTATGAACATGTCTTGGCCAAGAACAAAAGTGACTTTTTCCCATTTTGCAAAATTCGATTCTCTCAAGTTATGAGGTTGTTTGATGAGTTCTTGGACATTTTGGAAAGCTTGGAATGTGTACTACAATCCATCTTTGAAATGAAAATTGAAATTCCAAGTGGAAGTGTATGGAAAATGGCCTTGAAGTTAGGTAGAAAACCTTGCCAAAATAGGTTAAAATTTCACTAAGTTAAGAATGGTTTAGTACCCTTATTCCAAAAATCATAACTTGAGATACAAACCTCATTTGGGAAAACTTTGTGAATCAAAGTTGTAGATTATGCAACAAAATACAACTTTCATGTTTTGACTTTTGTATGAATCCCAATGAATCTTGGTGAGAAAGTGGGGCAAAGTTGGGGAAAAATTAGGGTTTTCCATAACTTAGAAAAATTCTAAGTTATGAAAAATTTCCATTTCAAACCCTAATTTGCATTTCTTGATTTCTTGGTGAACAAGTTTCATGATTTGGCATGTTTTGATGAAAAATGAATCTTGACCCTTGATTTTGACCAAAAAGTCAAAGTTTGACTTTTCAGTATACAGTCAAAATTGATCAATTGACTGGGAAATTCAACTGTCAATCTTGTGTAGTTGGGATCTTTTGAACTTGTTGAGCATGTCAAGATAATTCCATGGGGGCCCTTGAGTCCATATGTGAACTTGGTTTGCCATTGGCTAGGTCAAACAGTCACAAATTGCCTTGGTGCAGTCAAAACCCTAAAAATGACCATTTTGCCCTTTTGATGATCTGATCAAATTTCTTGTGGAATTGTGATCCAAACTTGATCAAATGGTATATGTGAGTTCATAATGCTGATGTGGGTCAATTTTCATGAGATTTGACTGTCAATTGGCCACAGTTGACTTTTTCCCCAATATAGTTGATTTCTAGGTCAACTGTCCAATTGACTGGGCAAAATTTAGAATCAAGACTTGAAACTTTGTATGAATAAACTTGGGAGTCCAACATGAAGCATGAAAGTCATCTTAGGCTTTTTAGGTCAAAACATCTTTGTGCAAACACAAACCCTAATTTGGGTCAACAGTGCAAGGAGAAGTCTTGAGCAGAGGAAACCCTAACTGGATCTTGAGCTCCAAGGGTTTTGTGATGAGAAAATGTTGAGACAATGGGAGGGAAAATTTTGGGGTACAACAATGTGCCTTAGAGCAAAGCAGCAAGTATAACATAGATATCTTGGAAGGGGTCTTCCCCAATTGTTCCACCACATCATAATCACTTTTCTTGATGATCCTCAGGATTTCTTCCATCTCCTTCTTGGATGTCTCAGGAATGACTAATGATTGAGCCTTCGTTAGGACAGGCTCCTCTTGAACATTCTTTCCTTTATTCTCAGCAGCGGAAACAAGGATGGTAATTGCATTGTCTTTGTCAGTGGGTACACTTGTAGGTACAATTACTGGTGCAGAGGAGATCTTTGGAATGGCCACGGGTCCAAAGACTGCTATTGGAGGAGAAATCTCTAGAGAAAAGATTCTTCCACTACGGGTAACCTTACTTGTTCCGAAAATGTTACTGATGTCGGGATTATCCTCTTCGGAGCTTTCTTATTCAGCAGTCTGTTCAATCTGTTTGACACCATGGTAGTAGATTTCTCCACCATAGTTCCATGGTACCGATTTATCAGATTTGTATGGGGTTGGCCCGGGCATTGTTATCTTCAACGGAGTAGTCATAGGAGCAGATGTAATCCTAACGGTTTTTTTAGGAACCCTGGAAGGATTGGCGTATATGGTTATTATTGAAACTTCTGGAACTGGAATGGGTGAAACATGAGGTCTCTCAAACAAAATTTCTTGGTTATCCATCAGTTGCTGGATACCTTTCTTCAACAGATAACAGTCAAATGATGAGGACAGGCAAGTACGGAAATCTTTGTCACAACCTGGGAATACGCCAGCTTTTAACAAATTTAACTTGATGGTCAGGAGCGGAGTTAACAGTTCATCCACAGTAGAAACAAACAGATCTTCTTCCACAACATTGGCATTATGTCCATGCCTAGGCATTGGAGCGGAGATAACATTTGGTTTCTCAGGAGCTTAAAATTCAACTTCCTTTACGTCAATCAAATCTTGAATCTTGTTCTTCAGGGCCCAACAGTTGTTGGTGTTGTGCCCTGGACTTTCTGAATGGTACGCGTATCTGGCGTTCGGATGGTAATGTGGCGATGTAGTATTGGGATTTTTAGGGGCCTCTTTTAGCATGGCCAGGTTCAACTTCAAGAGATGTGGTAGGACTTGAGTTGGAGTCATGTTTATCTTGGTGAATTTCCTTACAGGCCTTTCCATCCTTTGTTGGTTATTTCTCGGGTGATCATTTCTCGGCTGGTTGTTTCTTGGCTGGTCTGATATAGACTTTTGAATTATAACGGCCCCCACAGTTGGTCGTCTTTCAGTTCTTCCCTGATTCCTCTGGAAATAGACAGCAGATACTTCCTTTCTTCCTGTGAAGGGCTTTTTTGCAACAGTTGAGGTAGACGCATCTTTCTGAATTTCCACGCTTCTAATACCGGCTTTCACCCTTTCGCCGGTTAGAATCAATTCAGTGAAACCTACAGAGGAGCTTCCAATCAGGTGATTAAAGAAAGGACCTGATAGGGTTCCCAAGAACATATCAACTAGCTCTCTTTTTGACAAAGGTGGTTGCACCCTTCCGGCTAAATCCCTCCACTTTTGGGCGTAGTCTTTGAAGCCCTCATTGGTAGCCATAGTCATACTCTGCAGCTGAGTACTGGTTGGTGCCAAGTCGGCGTTGTATTGATATTGTTTATAGAAGGATGCTGCTAAGTCTTCCTAATTATGGACATCAGACCTCTCCAACTGGTAGAACCAATCAAGTTGTGTTCCTGATAAACTGTCTTGGAAAAAGTGGACCCACAAATCTTTGTCAGCAGAATGTGGTTGAATTTTCTTGACATAAGATCGTAGGTGCATCTTGGGACAAGACACCCCATCATACTTAGAAAACAGTGGCACTTTAAACTTAGGAGGGATTACAATTCCAGAAACCAACCCTAACTCCTCAAAGTCCAGCCCCGGTACTCTCTGTATCTCCATAGCAGCTAAACGTTCTTCCAAGTTCTTGTATTTGTCATTGGCCAGAGGGTATTGCTGTTCAGAGTAGTCCTCTTCGTCTTCTTCTTCTGCTTCAGAATCTGATGGCACGGCCGTTCCTTTTCCTTTTCCTTCCCCCTCTTCAGATGTTGATGGGAATTCCAAAGTCCTTCTGGCTAGTCCTTCAAACATTCTGCCCATGATAACCACACCGGCTCGCTTCTTCTTCTTTTTCTCTTTCTCCTTCTCTAGCAGAGTTTTGAGCTCCTCCTGCCCCTTAGTCAAGGTCAAAAGTAGCTGTTGAAATTGTGAATTCTGAGCTTGCAAATCTTTGACCGTTTGTTCAATATCCATCTTGCTGAAATAAACAGCAGAGAGATGAGGAAACTTGGTGTGAAGACCTGTTTAAACAAAAAAGAAACACACGTCATATTAATAAGATAGAATTGTTAGTACATCAATGCCCCTTGGGCAAAATAATACAAAATTCTAAGGTAAAAAGACGTTGCGTATCCTCTTTGGTGCAATGTAAGTGTTGAGAGTCTGCTTCGTGAAGTAGCCGAGTGAGTTCCAAAACCTTCTTCTCGCTTGCGTAGAATTGGGCTTCAAAAGTATCACGCTCTCTGTGATCGGTGGGAATGAGAACTGACTGTTTTGGAATGCTGGTTCGCGTTTTGCGTTTGTTTTTGCAAAATGTCGCGGTAAGCAAGAGTCGTCATCGTCTTTTATTTTATCCAACAAGGAAAGGACAAAAGCACAGAAAAATTCATTTTTGAGATATTTCTCGGATTCGGGAGGTAGATTATAGAAAGGGAAGGTGTTAGCACCCTTTCTATCCGTGGTTATCCACGGGCTCTTAGGTACTTGCTCAAAGTGTTTTCAAAAATTTGCTTTTCTTTGTGTTTGTGGGTTTGAAAGAGTTTTTGTTTTGAAAGGGGTGTAAGTGCGAAAAGTTTTATTTTGTTTCAAAAGGAGCAAGTACTTAAGAATCATCTACCTACTCGAAAAGGGATTAATCTATACAAATTTCCTTTAGACAATGCTATCCCACTATTGAGGAGTGGGTAGCACCGTCGTCGGAGTTTTCGGGTCAATTCGATTAAGGGACGTATGGTCACTAAAGCAATGTTAGGACACCTTAGCGGTAACCCTAATGTCTTAGATCATTTCATCCGAGGCAACCATTTCGAGGCAACTATGATCTTTGGACAAGAGGGCGACCTCTAAAACTTCCTATACTCAATGACCACGTTCGAGGCAACCAAGTGAGGTGTACCCTAAGAGTGCGCATGTGCGAGTGTGTTATTTCGGTTAATTTTATCTGTACATGTCATGGGTGAGCTATGTTGTTTTTAAATTCATACATTTGATCTTGTCATGCATTCCCTATTTATCAAACATCTAACAGTTAATAGTTGCGGAATTTAAATTGCGGAAATTAAATCTAAACTATTACAAGGTGTCGGGTATTTACATCACCAAAAACAAACCCTTTAATTTAAATTGCGGAAAGTAAGATAAAGCGGTAAATAAATAAAGTCCTAATTAAAAGCTATTACATACCGAAAGCAATTACAATATTGGAAATATGGATCGCGTGCGAGAAAATTAAATCGGTGCATTTTTTAGGGTTTTGACCCTTTTTTATTTAAAGAAAAGATTTTTTTTTTGTTATTTTTGAATTAAATGAAATTAAACCTAAGTTAATTAATTAATTAAATAAAAAATATATTTTTGGGTTTTTTATATTTAAGGAAATAAAATAAGAATGATTAAAATTATTAAAAACCTAATTCTACATTAATTTTAATTTATTGCAAAATATATTAAAATTGCACCTAATTAAAAACTAAATTAATTGATTAATGTTTATTTACAAAAAAATAAAGTGATGAAATTAAATTTAATAAATAAAAATAATATTTTTTTGTTTTCTGATTTTTTTATGAAAAAATAAATTATTTGGTTGATTAAATAATAATAATAATAATTAAATAAAACAAATAAATAAAAGAGAAAATATAAAGAAATAACCCATGGGGAGGGTGCTGGGCCCAATTCTGAGTGTGAGAATAGCAAATCCAAGCCCATTTACTGCAAGCCTTCTTTGACTTTCCAGATCACCCACGCGCTTGTTGACTTGGACATATGATAGTCCTTCATTCCTGGCCACCAGATTTGGCCTGAAGGCCATCTGGCACGTTGATCTTTGCAAGCGTATGGTGGATCACACTTGATGAAGCACACCTGAATACCTGGAACAAAATAATAATAAGCAATTTGGGGGACCTGGGATTCGAACTCAGGTCCCAATGGACTATACACGCCTTCCCCAACCACTCAGCCAACGCACTCAATTCGTTATTACAATAGGCAAATAATATTATAAGAAACAAGCAAACAATATCCTGGAAATTAAAAACGCGCGAGTTTTGGTTTGAATGGGCCAATCAGACATGAACACGTCTTCATCTTCTCCAATAGCCCTGGTATATTTTCCTGCGGATTTGAATCCGCAACAAAATCCGTGGCATCATCCTATAATGAATTCTAGGTCACAAAAATGCAAACCAAACCCATCATCTTGTTCGCCTCGTTCTCCTAAATCCATCCATGGCCATAGCTTGTCTTGATTTTACCTATAATCAAAACGCCTAAAAACAAAGAACCAAAACCCTAGCTTCGGGCATGGCTATACAGGCTACAAGAATGAAATTAAACATTGCAGAAAGGTTGGAAATTATGCAAGGATCAATAATATATCAATATTTTGGCAAAAAGATGCAAGAATCCAAGGTTATGAATTTGTGTACAGGGCTATGTTCTTGAGTACTTACAGCGCTTTTCAGGTGGTTTCAGGACTTGATTTTGATCCCAATAGCTTCGTTGGATGTCAGGCAGGAACACCATGTTGAGTTTTTGGATTGAATCGAGCTCTAACCAAGATTTTGATCTCACACTTTTTCAAGCTTTTTTCAATTTTGGTTTGGCCCTTTCTGCAGCTCTTAGGTCGTGTCCTTGATATCTCTAGCTTGTGTGTGTATAAGGGAAGCAATTAGGTTAAACTTTGGGCCTCCAATCCATGTGCATTGAAAATTTGAGATATGATTTGATCTCCATTAACAAAGCTTCCATAATTATGCCAAATCCAAGATTTTGTTCACAATAAGGCTTGATACAAATGTGATTAGGTGTATCATGATAATTAAGACCTGTAATGATCAAAAAAATCTTATTCCATCAATTTTTGGATTTTATTTGAATTAATATTGATTTAAAATGAATTAATTCAATAAAAATTAAATAAAATATAAAAATAAATGAATGGACATGAAACTGAAGATAGGACACGTGTGTGGTGTGACAAGATTAAATCAAGTGAAAAAAAAGTGGGGCCTTTTGTCAAAAATTGGAGTTTTGAGAATAGTTGACTTTTGGCAATTTTAGAAAAATGCCCAACTTCAACAATGCATAACTTCTTCAATTTTGAACTTTTGGAAGTGTTCTTGGACTTTTTAGAAACCTTGAGATGTCCTATAACCAACCCTTTGGGTCTCATCTCATTTTTATCTTCCATGCTCAATTTATAAGCTTTGGCAAAAAAGGTGTTTTTGTTGACTTTCAAAAATGACCTATAATGTCCAAATTTGTAACTTTTTGTGAGTGCATTTCTTGATCTTGGGGTGTGAAGATGGATTGTAGGAAATTTCATACTATTCAAAATGAGCTTTGGATGGGTCATTTCTCATAAAGTATGAGAAAGTTATTCTTGGTCAAAGTTGAGTTGACTTTTCCTACAAAACCCTAATTTAGCAACTTTTGAATCTTGATGAATCTTGAGCAATCCTTGATGAATCATGATCAACCCTTGATAAAATGATGAATTATCCTTCAAAATGAGAATGCTGACAAAAATCTTGAGGTTTGACTGTTTGTAGGTCACAGTTGACTTTTGCCCTAGCACAATCAATTTTTGGGCCTCTTGAGCAATTGACTGACCAAACTTCCTCTGCAAGGATTGAAATTTGACATGGATTAACTTGATAACCTATTAGGACATTGGGGATAATTTGAGGCCATTTGGATGTAAGGACCTTGATGCAACACAAAACCCTAATTTTGAATTGACTGCCTTAGGAGGTGACTTGACTGTCCAACTCTTGAGCTAACTTGAGCCACTTGGGGATTCTTCTTGACATGTCTTGAGAAATATGGGAGGGAAAATTTTGGGGTACAACACTCTCCCTTGAGCTGTATCCAACTCGTTTGTAAGTCTTCGAGTGATGTTGGCATGTCAGGATGTAGGATGGCGTATGGAACCTCTCCTTCCTTAACAGGCTCTATAATCACTGGGAGAATGGAGGGGTAAGGCATCATAAGACTTTGGGCGCGGGTTCGTACCCACTTGAGGTAAGGCTCAAGAGGGATGCAATTATTGTGTCCCAAGGTCTTACTGTCCACCTTGTTAGGCATTCTCCAAGCTCGGATGAACCTTTGACGGAGTCCTTGATTGTCGTTGTCGAAGTCGAAAACCAGGCCTTGAATCAGCATATCATGTGGGCCATCCCTTCGGGCATAACCAAACTGTCTCAGAGCCAAGCAAGGGTTGTATGTCATAGCTCCGTAATGCCAAGTAGAGGGACATTAGGGAATTCCCCACAACGGTCAATGATGATGACATTCTCTTTTGATCAAGAACACCAATGAATATCTGAATGGTTAAGTGTCATTAACCGTTGTGACCACCTCAAACCTTGCTCATTCTTCAAGACTGATTGGGGAAGATGAGAAATAAACCATATTTCCATGAGAGGAGTGCAACACATGAGAACACCTCTTTTCCTTATTGTACGAGTGTGAAAAGAGTGGAGGATATCCCCAAGCAATGTAGGCACCGGGTTGCGAGACATGAAGATTTTGACAGCACTCACATCTATGAGTTGATCAGGGTTAGGGAACAAGACCATCCCATAGATGAGAAGAGCTACAATCTCCTAAAAAGCTTGCAAGTCTAGATAATTCCAACAGCTTTGGGCCTTCTCAAACATAAATTTTGACAAGAAGCCATTGACACCACTTCTAGTTTCCCAATGTGTTGTAACATCAGATGAGTGCAAGTGTAAGGCTTGAGCAATCTCTTCTGGATTTAGATCTTGTTCCATACCGTTGAAGGGTAGCTGGTTGAGAATAGGAATCCTCAAGAGTTGAGAGAATTCCTTTAAAGTGGGCACAAGTTGGTAGTCAGGAAATGTGAAGCAATGATGCAAAGGGTCAAAGAACTGGAAGAGAACTTTCAACATATCCTCCTCTGTGTTGGTGGTGACTAAGTTAAGTAGACGACCTTGCCTCTCGGTGAATGGAGAGTTCTTAGGAATCCTTGAAGCTAGCTCCTTGAGTTGTGGAGGAATTCTTACAAGTTTGACTTGGATAGTTTTCCTGCGAAGTGAATCCATAACCTATAAAACAAGAACAAAGATGAATCTCCAAAATCCTTGAAATGGTTAGTAGATGCACATGATGCTCATGATGTCCATGATGTTATGCACAAGTATATATGTACAAGCAAATTACACAAGTTCTTAGTTTAGGCTTGCATGGGGTTTCATAGGTAAGTACCCTCTTGAAGTTTAGTTGGCTCAACCTGTCCTAGAAATAGTAACCGGGTTCTAAGGAGCTCAATATCACTGGATTGTTTCCTTGTTCATTGTTTCAATTCAGCCTCTTTACTGGCGACCGAAATATTCCAAGGAACCAACCCTCAATGAGTGTAGTATCAAGTATCTACCAACTTCGGACTGCACCAAAGCCGGTCATCTCACTACATCCTAAAAGGCCAAGTTGGTCAAGTAAAGGTTCTAGAAGTCCATTAGTGCTTCATGACATCACTCAGCGGCCCCGTATTCTCTTTGATTAACTCAAAGGCTACCGGTACCCACAAATATGCCGCACTAATATAGCTATTGCTTAGACCATGTCGGTATACCCCGCACAATTTCCACAACATATTGCTATTTACCTATGAATGTTTCCCAAATCTGGGTAGAGGATTCAAACCCAAACAAAAGAACCAAAATGTAAAGCAAACAAGTAAAGAAAGATAAGCATGTAAAGGTGATCTAAAACCCTAAGGTAACCCCACTTTTATAATACTTCCCCAGCAGAGTCGCCAGTTCTGTGATGCGGTGGGAGAACTGATTTGAGGTTTTGCGTTTGTGTTTGCAAATGTTGCGGTTTAGCAAGAGTCGCCACCGACTTTTCTTTTATCCAAAAGGAAAGGTAAAAAATCACAGGAAAGACCTTTGAGATGTTTTCTTGAGTTAGGGGGTAGATTATAAAAAGGGAAGGTATTAGCACCCTTTTCATCCATGGTTTTCCATGGGCTCTTAGTTACTTGTTTAGATCACTTGCTTTGCTTTTGCAATTGTTTGAAATGGTGATTTGTGTGGTTTTAAAAGTATTTTGATAAGAGGCCATCGTTTAGGCAATCTTTGTAATGATTCTCGTTCATAAGAATGTATACAAAGATGTTTGTCTTTTGAAAAATGTTTCAATGTTTTGAAATTGTTTGGAAATGTTTTGAAAATGTATGTGTGTTTGTTTTTGAAAATAGCAAGGATTGTTTTGAGATTGATCACGTAACTAGAAGCTATCTACCTACTCAAATGTCTTTCTTGTGCATTTTTATTCCTTTGACATTGTTGATTTACCATTGATTTGGTAAACAACCCTATCTTTGGATGTTAAACGGGACGGGTGTGGGTTATCGTATGACCATGATAGCAATGTTGCCAAGTATCTTTAGCATGTTCGAGGGACCAAGATCATTTGTTTAGGCAACCTTTTGATAGCGCCATCGAGAGACTATGATCTTTTGTTTTGTTTTTGTTTTGCCAAGATACTTTGCATGCATACCATGGCCATTTATTTTAAGGCAACCAAGTGGGTGAAACCCTAGAGGTGCTTGTGTGCAATGTGTTGTCATTTTACATGCTTTTGTTTGTCTTGTATTAGGTCATTCTATTTGTTTGATTTTTGTCTTATCATGCAAAATCCTAGTTTTACTAAACATGGTATAATGCGATAAATTGCGTAAAAGTAAACTAAACTATTACAACAATTATTATGGGAGGGGGATACAAGTTTTTGAATGGGGATATTGCACAAAAATAAACCCTAAAATACTATTACAACCCAATTGAATTATGTGCAAAAATAAATAAATATACAATTATTTAAATATGCAAATAAAAGTGTATTTATGCAAAATATTTTGTATTTGATTTTTGTATGAGAAAAATGATTTATTAAACCCTAGAAAAAGAGAAAAAATAATATGGTTATTTTTGAAAGGGGAAACCCTAGTTTTTGATTTAAAAGAAAATTATGTTTTCTATTATTATTTTGTCTATTTTTTTGTATAAGAAAATATAAATAATATTATATACAATATTAAAAATTAAATATGTGTGAAAATAATTATTTTTATGTGTTAAATAATAAAAATAAAAATGTGTAGTATTTTAATGTATTTACAATTTTTTATAAGAAAATAGATTTTATTTCTTAAAATTAAACTATTTTGATATGTGGAAAAAATAATTAAAATAAAATAAAATTGCAAAAAATTAAGAAAACATTTTTTGATTTTTTTTTAATGTTCGGAAAAAATTATTAAAATCAATAAACATAAAAATAAAAAGAAAATATGAAAAAATAAACAAAATAAGCAAAGGGGGTGCAAATATCAAGTCAGTGGGTATGGGAAGTAAAACAGAAGGCCCATATCACCAGCTTCGTCCCTGTCCTTGGCTCCTTCCCTGCGCATGTTTCTGTCTTCAACCTGTAACTTTCTATTCTTTTCACAAAAACAAAAACTTGCAACATAAAAAATGTAGCTTGGAATCTCACGATTCCAATGATATAAAATTCATAATCTAACTCTCAAAGACCAGGGAGAATTTCAGTAGCCCTAATTTCTGACCTAGTTTTTTCAGCATGTTCAACATTCAAATTCTCTTAGCTCAGTTAATATAAATGACAACTATGTATATGTACAGCTTCACCATGCTAGAGACTACATTTTTGCTTCACAAATCGTGGCTTGAGGATGCCTAAATAGAGAGATAAAGTTTTGAAAAATACCTCCTTCAGCTGGATTTGGATATGGCAATGTGGGGACTTTGAGTGAGGCCTGAGGATCGTGTGAGCTTCCTTGAAGTTCCCTCAATCTATTCCAATGCTTAGCTGGCCTTATGGATGGCTGAAACTCCCTGTAGAAGTCAAGCTGCAACCTTCAAGTTTGAAAATGGTGATGTCTGAAACAGAGCTCACAGTTGCAAGATGAATGCTTGGATAGCTTTGGTAGGATGTATGGAAGGTGTTTGAAGTGTTGAAACAAGAAACGCACGAGCAAAATATGACTTGGCTTTGATTTTGCAGAAACTGCAATGTTGGGCAGAAAAATGTGTTTTTGGAGATTTGAAATGTTTTAGGGGTTATGCCTTCGTTTTCTAGCTTGCAACAAGTTTGTGAATATGTCTTGAATGATGCCAAGTCCACCCTTTATCAGATGTACAAGTTCTCTACCTTTTGGCCACTTTTCTTGTTTTTGAAGAAAGGTTGAAGTGACCATGCTAACAGGCCTGTACTTGGCTATCTTGTGAGCTGCAAGAGTTGGTAGACCATGCCTAATATCTGTGGAAAATTCTTGCACAAAAGGAACAAGTCCAAGGCTCAAGGCTGATAAAGTTTGCAAAAGCTTGCTTTATGAAAATGGCAATGTGCCCTTTATGCCATTAATGGATTTATTCTTTGTACAATGATCCAAAAGCCAAAATAAAGCCATTATCCATTGAGTTGGCATTTAATTATGGAGTGTAGAAGGTATTTAGGACTTGTAATGCAAGGTACAAGCATGCTTGATCAGATTTGCAACTTGATGCATTGTAAAAAATGGCTTGAACAAAAGTGACAAAATGCCATTTTCTCTTCTTCTATTCTCCCTAACCATAAATGATCTTGGAGAGTTCTTGGACATTTTGTAAAGCTTGAAACATGATTTACAATCCATATTTGAAATTAATTTTGAGATACCTCTTGGAACTATGTGAAAAATGTCCATGAAGTTGGGTCAAAAACCTGCCTAAATTAGGGCAAATTTTCACTAAGTTATTTAGTTCATGGACCTCTATTCACAAATTCATAATTTGAGATCCAAGCCTCTTTTTGGAAAACTTTGTGAATCAAAGTTGTAGATTTCATGTAGGAATACAACTTTCATGTTGGAAGTTTTCTTTGAATCCAATTGAATCATGGTGAAAAAGTGGTGAAAGGTTGGGGGAAAATAAGAAAGTTTCCATACTTAGAAAATTTCTAAGTTATGAAAATTTTCAAATTCAAAACCCTAATTTTCAAAATTGGTTTTCTTGATCAACAAGTTTCATATTTTGACATATCTTGATGAATTATGACCCTTGGCACTTGATTTTGACTAAAAAGTCAAAGTTTGACTTTTCAGTGCACAATTGACTTTTGATCAGTTGACTGCAAAATTCATCTGTCAATCCTATGCATTTGAGATATTTTGAAACATGTGATTAGGTCAAGATGATGCCATTGAGTCCTTGAAATCATGTTTGAACCCAATTGGTCATTGGCTAGGTTAAAAATCATAAATTGCCCTTTCTCAGTCAAAACCCTAATTTTGACCATTTTGCCCTTTTGATGATTTGATCAAATTTCTTGAGGAGTTGTGATA
Organism: Vicia faba; assembly: GCA_948472305.1. Lineage (NCBI taxonomy): Eukaryota > Viridiplantae > Streptophyta > Magnoliopsida > Fabales > Fabaceae > Vicia > Vicia faba. The sequence continues at coordinate 1,097,611,157 of OX451735.1, forward strand.
CAAACTTGATCAAATGGTACATATGAGCCTAAAATGTTGTTGTGGATCAAAAATTATGAATTTTGACTGTAAATTGGCCATGGTTTACTTTTTCCTCAATACAGCTGATTTTTAGGTCAACTTTCCAATTGATTGGGCAAAAATGTGATTCAAGGCTTGAAACTTAACATGAGCAATCTTAGGGGTCCAAGATGGTGTATGAAAGTCCCATGAAGCATTGATGGTCCAAAAATCCTTGTGCAAACTCAAACCCTAATTTCAAGTTATCAGTGTAAGGTGAGTTGAGCTGAGCAAACCCTAATCTTGTCTTGAGTCTAAGAAGTCTTGTGAGAAAATCCTGATAAATGAGAGGGAAAATTTTGGGGTACAACAAATACAACCCATCTTTAATCTACATTCAATCTAAGATTTTAACGGAAAATCACATACAATTTTTTGTAATTCAAATTTGTAACTAAAAGGTCTAATTCTATAAGTACCTAACCTTAAAACTGAATAAGGGATGGGAAAATCAAAGAAAAGATTAAAGGATAAACAGAGGCAGAAGTAATGAGAAGAAGCAGAAGCAGCTGAGATATGGGTTTCAAAATTCGAAACCCAAGATTTATGCCGAATCCGTCGTCGTCGCTTTATTATCATTGTTGCCACGTCTCCACCATCATCATCATCCTATGTACCTGTCGAACATAAAGAGAGAAGATCGGAAACCATATCGGACCAAAAACTCAGAAAAAACACTGAGATTCATCGTGATAGAGGTACTCGCCGATTACACTTAGCTTAAATGTTTTTATTTTCTTATAGAGGTTGGGGTCAGGATCGAGGGATAGATCAGTCGTCGATTAGGGTTATAGGGTTCGGTGGTGTTTGTGTGTGTTGTTGTTAGAGAGTGATAAGACAAACCAAACACGGAGAGAGAAAGAAGAAGATAAATGAACAAAAGCAAAAAAAAAAATTGAAAAATATAATGCCCTGTAATCTTGTGCGTTGCAGCTTACGATGCATCGTTAACCATCTCCATTTGATCTCCATCAAGCGCTCTAAAACGCGTGCTCACCATAATATTGTATACGCTCCCGCATGAGGTCTAAACGGACCTCCTCCCCAATACTTATTGTTTTGGGCCTAGCCCATCTCTAATCACGCCCCTTGTTTTTTTTTGTTTTTGCTATCACGTTGGAAAGCACACCCCCTCAGCGCTAGTGGGCCAAGTCCAAAATTTAGACTTGGGACCATACTATCAGAACACCCCAGTTTTGTTATTCAGTACAAACCTACAGCCCCCTGTGTTTGGGCCTGAATACAATATATGGATTCAAGGCCCTACTTTCTACACCCCTCAAAATTACGCACCAACATAATTTAGTCCCCGTGCGTTTTCTAATTTAATTATTTTTTATTTAGATTTTTTTCTTTATATATTTTATATTTTAATATATAAGTTTAATATTATTTCATTATTATTATAAATCAAATATCTATTTTCTAAAACTCATCTAAATATTTTATTTATTTTATTGCATTAAAAAACATTATCATGTATTAATAAGATATTTTTATAATTAATACATTAAAAAATATTTAACCAACAATAAGCTCTTTTTATTAAATCAATTTAAACTCAACAATCAATTTTCAAAAGGGATTACGGATATTTTAATTAATGGCGCACTTCGTCTAAAACTCCGCTATTCACAAACTCAGACTAAGTACAAGGGGAATTCAAATATCTTTTTAATCTATAAAAAACATCAACCCACTACGAACTATGAGTTAGGACTATGATTCCTCATAAGAGGATACGTAGGCACACGACTAAAATCGTGGCGAGTTCCCTTAATAAAAATTAAAACCCTATTTCCTAAGCCATAATTCTAAACCCTAGTATCCTTGTGAAAAAGGTAGATGAGGGGTGCCTAACACCTTCCCTTCGTCTAAAAATGAGTCAACAACTTCAAATCTCTAACTTATTTAGGGTTAACCTTTATATTCCCTTCCTTAGGATAAAAAGTTAGGGTGGTGACTCTTATTTTAAAACCATTTATAACAGGATGGTTTAAATTATGACTTATGGTAGGTTAGAATGGTATCTTTTCTGAAATATATGGACAACAAGGTTTGGAAGGTTGTGTTGAAAGGATGGGAATATTATATTTTGAAGGACAAAGATGCAAAAGTAATATCTACAAAACCGGAAGAATATTAGGATGAAGTTAATGATAAAGAGGATATTGGAAATTGTTAATCTTTGAATGCTTTGTTCAATGGGGTAGACAAGAATATTTTCAAGTTAATTAATACATGTACTGTAGCCAAGGATGCTTGGGAAATTCTCAAGATAACTTATGAAGGTACCTCTAAAGTGAAGATTTCAAGACTTCAACTTATCACTTCCAAATTTAAGAATTTGAAGATGAATGATGATGAGATAATTCAGGAATATCAGATAAAGATTCTTGAAATTGTCAGTGCATCAAGTGCCTTGGGAGAAAAGATGTCAAAAGCAAAGCTGGTTAGAAATATTCTTAGGTCCTTACCTAGGAGATTTTACATGAAGGTTACAACTATAGAAGAAGCTCAGGACATCAACAACTGGAGATTTTATGAGCTTATTGGGTCACTTCAAACTTTTGAATTGGCTATTAGTGACAAGACTAAGAAAAAGAACAAAGGCATAGCTTTTGTATCCAATGTTGAAGATGATAAAGGTCAAGCTGATCTAGACACTAATAAGGGTTTGTCTAATACCATTGTGCTACTAGGGAAGCAATTCAATAGAGTTTTGAAGAGATTGGACAGAAGAGGGAGACCATATGTCAAGTACATCTCATATGACATCACTAACAATCTTGATTCTAAAAGAAAAACAAGAACACAAGAGAAGTAAAGGCAAGGAAGTGACATTCAATTTTATGATTATGAATGATATGGTCATATTAGACTTGAATGTCCCAACTTTCTCAAAAAACAACAAAAGGGTTTCACTATGTCGTGGTCTGATGATGATAAGTCAGAAGATGAGGATAATTTTGATACTGCTAAACTTGTGATGGCCCTATATGATAGACAAGAAGATGAAGTTTAAACTTGTGATGATAATAATATTTATGAAGACCTGGATGTGTCCCACAAGGATACTTGTGACAGGTGTGATGAAAGCCATAAGAAAGAGGAAAAACAAAGGAAGGTAATTGATAATTTAGAGAATGAGAAGAAGCAACTCTTATGTATTATCTCTCATCTACAAAGTGAGGTAACTCGCTTAAACTACAAGCTTGATAACTTGACAGATTCCATAAATATGGTGAAAGAGGATGAAGATGTTAGAGTTCGTTATCAATCTAATAATAATTTGAGAAGAATGTCAGAAGAAAAGTTATTTCCTTCTGAAAAGAATAAAAATTAACATGCCTAAACATATGTTACAACGTCCTGGAAAATATGATGAATCTTCGAATCAACCTCAATCTACTTGGATATGTGACTACTGTGGTGAGTATGGTCATATAAAGCCTTTATCTTTCAAATTTTATGGAGATGAAAAATATTCTGTTTGTTCCAAGGCTAATAAAGGTAGCAAAAATAGAAGTGTTTAAAATATTAATATTAACCTTATAGCTCATACTTCCTTGAGAGACTCAACTAGTGAAGACTAGTACTTTGACAGTGGATTCTCTAGACATATGACTGGAGTCCATAAGATGTTGGTAAATGTCAAGCCACATCCCATAGGATCTGTTAGATTTGTGATGGGTTTAAAGGAGAAATCAAAGGAGTTGGTAAGTTGATGTGTGTCGGTTGTCCCAATTTAGAAGATGTGTTGTTTGTGAAAGGATTAATTGTTAGTCTTATTAGCATTAGTTAACTGTATGACCAAGGTCTATTAGTCAACTTCTCAAAATTGGAATTTCTAGTCAAAGATGAGAAAGAAATTGTTTTAATGAAAGGAATAAGGTCAAAATACAAATTCTATTTGTGGGAAAAAAGTTGAACCACATTTTTAATGAAAGAAGTTGAACCACATTTTTTATCAGTCAATTGGATAGTTGACCTAAAAATCAGTTGTATTTGGAGAAAAAAAGTCAACCATGGCCAATTTACAGTCAAACTTATTAATTTTTTATCCACATCAACATTTTGGACTCATATGTATCATTTGATCAAGTTTGGACCATAATTCCTCAAGAAATTTGATCAAATCATCAAAAGGGCAAAATGGTCAAAATTAGGGTTTTGATTGAGAAAGGGCAATTTCTAATTTTTGACCTAGCAGATGACCAATTGATTTGAAGCATGACTACAAGGTTTTATTTGTATCATCTTTACCTAATGACATGGTTCAAAACATTGCAATTTCATTAGATTGACAGGTGAAATTTGCAATCACTTGACCAAAAGTCAACTGTATACTGAAAAGTCAAACTTTGACTATTTGGTCAAATTCAAGTGCCAAGGACCACAATTCATCAAAACATGTCAAAATATGAAACATGTTCATTAAGGAATCAAATATTGAAGACTTGGTTTTGAAATTTTAATTTTTCTTAACTTAGAAATTTTTCTAAGTATAGAAAATTTCTTATTTTTTCTCAACTTTAAGCCAATTTTCCACCATGATACAAGATGATTCAAAGAAAGTTCCCAATATGAAAGTTATAGACCTCCATGAAATATACAACTTTTCTTCACGCATTTTTCCCTAAAGATGCTTTTATCTCAAGATATAATTTTGTGAATACATGCTCATGAACTAAAATAACTTAGTGAAATTTTGCCCTAATTTAGGCAGGTTTTTTACCTAACTTCATGGAAATTTTTCACCTAGTTCCAAGAGGAATCTTGAAATGCATTTCAAAGATGAGTTATATAGCACATTTCAAGCTTTTCAAAATGTCTAAGAACTGCTTGAGATCATTTTTGAGTAGGAAGAATCGAAGAGATGAAGTTGGCAATTTCTCACTTTGAATTCAAGCCATTTCATGAAGAACAAAACTCCAATCTGAACCTATGCTGCCTAATCCTTGCTTTACATGCCTCAAACTTGTTTCTCACTTCATAATTTAATGCTTACACAGATGATAAAGCCTTAATCCAAGCACAAGAGTCTTTGTCCAAGCTTTAATTCCATAAATGGCACAAAGTTGCCATTGCCATTTTGGAAAAGCATAGCTTTTGCAACTTTACATTTCTTGAGCATTGGACCTGTTTTCTCTGAACACACAAGTCTTATAAACCAAATACAAGTTGTCTAGGACTTGTACCAACTCCAAGCAGGCTAGTACAAGCAGGTGGAGACTTGTCTCTTCACCTTTCTTAAAAAGCAAGTAAGAGTGCAAAAAGGCTACAACTCAGAAATCTGTTGTGCAGTGGATTAGAAACCTTCTCTATACTAATACACAAACACGTTGCAACCTAGAACACGATTTCTCAAGGCCAAAAACTCCCCAAAACTCCCTATCACCAAAAAACTGTCAAAACTTGCAGTTTGAAACCAAGCATAACAATCCACAAATTTACTCGTGCGTTTCAAGTTTTAATCACTCAAACACTTTACCTACCTCATATCTAAGTGATCCAGGCCATCATCCATGCACTGTAACTCCTCCTTCTTCATCTTCCATTTTTGTTTTTCAAGTTTGCAGGTTGACTTAGATAGAGAGATTCAGGCACTTTCAAAGCAAGGCAAGGATTGGAACACACTCAGGGAGGTTCAGGCAAGCTAAAGGAATCTTCAGGCCTTCATAAAACTCACTCAAACTCCATTCACGATCTCAGCTGAAAGAGGTAAGAACTCTAACTTTTATCTCTTGATACAGGCATCCATTGGCCACGATTTGTGAAAGGAAAATTTAGATATTATTGTGCTAAAGCCAACCATGTGCATAGAATTCATTTATATTCATTGTGTATAGAGAATTTTAGAGTTTAAATTTCTGTAAAAATTAGGTTTAAAATTAGGGCCTTTAAAATTCGTTTTGATCTTTGATTGTTAGTTTCCATAAGTTACATGTCTGAAATCGTGGGAAAGAGTACTATCATTTTCATGTTGGAAGTTTCCTTTTTCATGGAGAAATGAGAAAGATACAGAGGTTCTGTCCAACTTGAGGAAGAAGACGAAGTACAGGGAAAGGAAGGGATTCATGTTATGTATTTTTGTTTTCATATGAACTAACGGATGTACAGCCACCCCAGTGGCAAGGCAGCGCGCTGAGAATGCCAAGGTCATGGGTTCGAGCCTTGGTGCCTGCCTTTTTTGCATTTTTCACACTTTTGTTCATTTTTTATTTATTTCTGGTAGCGCTGGGCCTCTCATTCTTGGGTCTTTTTGTTTTTTCTAACATATTACCCCTTGTTTGCTTGCAGCACCCCTGGCCCATGTATTTTTATTATTCATTTTATTTTCATTTTTATTTTATTAAATATATTTTCCTTAATATTAAAAATCATAAAAAATATAAAAATGCTAAATTTATATTTTTGGTCCATTTATTTTATTTTTCTCATAGAAAATATTTTATTTTAATTACATATTATATATATACTTTCTTTAATAAACTTGTAAATAAAAAAAATAGAATTAGGTTAATTATTTATTCTTTTTCTCACACTTGTAAATATTTATTTTGACATATAAAAAGACTAAATATTTTCATAAAATATTATTTATTATTTTAAGACAAAAAATACACAAAAATAATGCTTAAAGAGTTTTATTTTATTTTTACATTAGAAGTTAGGGTTAACCATTTTTCAAGAATTAATTTCCTTTTCTTAAGATATTAGGATTAGGTCAAAATTCTTTTGCATATGAAAAATAAAACAATTTATTTTCCTTGCATATACATAACATTGCATATTTAAATTATATTGTATATTGTTTATTCAAATATTTATACAAATTCGATTCGGTTGTAATAGTTTAATTAGGTTTACATTATTGCAAATCCCCATTCACAATTTGTATTCCCCCCTCCCATAAAATGTTGTAATAGTGTAGTAATCTTTAAATTACGCAATTTACCGCTTTTATATACCATGCTAGTAATTAAGGTTTGTATGGCAAGATAAAAACAAATCAAATAGAAAACCCTAATCCAAGACAAAATCAAGCGTGAAAATAACACACTTGCACACAAGCATCCTTAGGGTTTCTCCCCTTGGTTGCCTTATACAAAAAATGGCCATATTACGCATGCGAAGTATCTTGGCAAAACAAACAAATATAAGATCATAGTCCCTCGATGACGCTATTCAAAGTTGCCTTACAAAATGATCTTGGTCCCTCAAAAAATGCTAAGATACTTTGCAACATTGCTAATCATGGTTATACGATGACCTACGCCCGTTCCGTTTACATCCAAAGATAGGGTTACTTACCAAATCAATGGTAAGAAAACAATGTCAAAGGAATAGAAAAGGAATAGGAAAGACATTTCAGTAGGTAGATTACTTCTAGTTACTTGCTCCATTTCAAACAACTATCCTTTCTATTTTCAAAACACACACATTTCAAAACATCTTACAAACATTGAAAAAAATTTCAAAAAGATAAACATCTTTGTATACATTCTTACAAACGAGAATCATTACAAAGATTGCCTAAATAATGGCCTCTTTTACAAAATACCTTCAAAACCACACAAAGCACAATTTCAAAACAAAAGCAAGTGATCTAGCAAGTAACTAAGAGCCCATGGAAAACCATGGATGAAAAGGGTGCTAATACCTTCCCTTTTCATAATCTACCCCCCGAACTCAAGAAACAATCTCAAAGGTCTTTTCTGTGCTTTTTCACCTTTCCTTTTGGATAAAAGAAAAGTCGGTGGCGACTCTTGCTAACCGCAACATTTGCGATAAAACGCAAAAACCTCAAGTCAGTTCTCCCACCGTATCACAGTATGATATGAGGAGTCATAGACCTATCTGATTATAGAGGCTTTTTAGCCGTGTTGTGTCTTTACAGAGTTTACATGTATTCATGTAACTTATGTTTTTGTTTTTATTTCTCTCTTCAGGGTTTGTGTGCAAAGGTTGTTTTAGCCAAAATTTCCCAAAGGGGGAGATTGTTAGGTTTTTTATTTTAATGGTTGGCAATAATTTTGGTAAAACAAAGAGTTGGCAACAATTTTATAAAACATATTTCATTTGGAAAACATGTGTTGGAGCATAATATTGAACAAGATGTCATAACATCTTGACCATCTGGTACAACAGAGTCTGTTGGTACTTTATTTGACAGATGTTCTATCATATGTTGTAATATGTTACAACAGAACATCATGACAGTACAACTAGTATGTAACCTTGAAAATTTGATTTAAAAATATGAGTTTCTGGAAGATTCTAGTACTCATACTAGCGTGCGCAATAAAGGGTTTTTTAGGAACATGTGCAGATTTAATTTGTTTCATAAAAAGAATCTTTGAGGCTTTTCTAGGAAAATTTTGAAGATTTGTTCCTATTATTATGGAGAAGATTTTGCAGGGATGTACAATTGAAGATTGAATTTGATTGAAGAGTCCAAGCCAGTCCAAGCCCAACTGCAAGAATCCATTTAAGGGGACGTCCAAGACCTAGCCTTTTAAGCATTATTTTTATTGTAAAAATCTGTGTAAAAATAAGGGTTTAGGGTTTTAGAGTTCCTTAGTTTCTCCATATGTTCTTTGTATGTGATCATGTATCTTTTGATGCATTTGAGTTGACTGATTGTTACTTGTTTATCAAGTTATTATTCTCCACCAAGATTTTAAGCAAAGAGTTGAGTATTGTTTTTAGTAAAGCTTTTAAGCAAGCTAAGTATTGTTTATTAGAAGAGTGATCTTATATTTGGTTTCTTGAGACATTCCCTGGGATTGGGATTGTTTGATATCACTGCGGTGATTGGGAGTGAGAAGGATTCTCATATCTAGGAGGTTCCTAGGTAGAATTGCACTAGGTAGGGATTGAGTGAGGAGTGTAAATTGGGACTGTTTAGCTTCAAATTGATACTACTCATAGTGTATTTCCTTCCTTGCTAGGTAGTCCCCAGAGTAGGTGAAGTTGCACTGAATTGGGTTAACAATTAATTGTGTTCTTTAAGTTTCTGTAATTTAATTTTCTGCACAATCGTTCTATTTTCAGTAAGTATGTTTTTCTATCAGTGGATGTTATAACATTTGTCGTGACATTGTGTGTTGTTGAGGCATCAGTATTAACTTCTGTTATTACAGTGCCAGAATTTTAGAGCTCTTTGACAACCTTCTTGGATGCTTTGGTCTTTTCTGGTGATACTTTCTACCTACAATGTAACACATAAGGTAAATCTTCCCTAAGGTCCAAGGTGTGGCATGCTATTTCCAAACTGTAAGGTAGTAGTTTCTTTGTTGACCATGTGAACAAACAATGGTCACTTTCAAGAATGTTGTCAGTGCCTGCTGCACGGGTTCAAGTATATTAATTCCTACTTTAATGGTTTTTGGTGGATCTCATTTCACAAATATAGTAATGAATTCTCTAATTAGTCAAATCTCACAACCTTTTTCCAAGCCTTATATGTTGTAGCATCGCATATTTCCCATGCTTCATCAAAAGACGATTCTTCTAGTCGATAATCCAGTTATAGTGTTCCTTCAATATTTTCACATGGGTCATGAAGCTTATATATGTCAATATTCTTTGTGAGGAGGTCTAGAAATCAAGTTAATCACAATTCTAAATTGGCTTATAATACCATGATTCGGTCCTTTAGAGTGTGGAATTTGATTTAAAGGTGAATTATTGAAGATATTATCTTGAAACTTTCCGATAAAGGGTGTCAGAGGATATTGTTGTAAATGGAATTATACTCCATAATTAGGAATTTCTACCCTGATTATTCTCATCTTAAATGCCTCTGGAAGTTCTATGTATCATAGGGGTTTCACGACTATCACATTGAATCCTTGTAGGTTTTTGCCATAAGCGACGTGAAAAATTCCCAAGCGGATAAAACCCAAAAAGAAAAAAATAGTGGTCATCAACAACCAAATTCATGTTCGAACGTAGGTTATGCACGAGGAAGGTATTAGTACCTCGCGACATCTGTTGTAATTAATGGGAATAATTTAATCAGTTTTATGAATAAGAATTTTATCCTATGGTATTTTAATTTCTTTTAGTTGTTATGCCATACTTACTTAATTGAATAAAGGGGAAAATACGTTTTAAATTAGGGTGCTTGACAAGACGTCGGATCTCGCTCCTACGTATCCCTAGGTGCCATGGGGTACTCAAAGCTACGTAGTTCTGGGTAGAAAATATTTGTTTGTTGGTTGATTTTAATTGTGAAAATTAGACTCATTGATTGAAAAAGACTTATGCTTGGGTGATAAATGTTGTTTGAAATGAAAGACTCGTGTTGGGGTGGTAAATGTGTTTTAATAAATTGCTTGATCACGCATGGGAAAAAATAAATTTGATTAATTGTAGTTGCTGTTAGGCAGAGGACGAGTATCCGAAAGGCAATTTATACGGCTTGGCAAGTTTCTTCTATATTTCTATTTATTCCACTCACATAGGTTGTGGTGTTATAGTTCCATGGCACTGCCTTCATGCTTTCAAAACGGAATGGTTATGGAACATAGATGAGAATGGGGGACATCTAGGTCACTAATGTTTGAACATACTTTCTTTGGTAAAGGATTTCAAACTCCCTTGGTCTTATCAGTATAAGGTTCAAGGGTTGAGATGCTTGCATCACTTTTTGTATGACTTATCTGAATGAACCCTTGATCCATCATTTCTTTGAGGTACCTTTTCAAATATGCATATTTGTCTGGAGTAGAAGGACAAATTTCACAATTAGCATGTACTTCTTTGATTAGACCATGCTTAATCAACTTTTTACGAATCATCAGCATATGGGCTTTTCCCTTTCCACCTCTTTGATCATATCTCATTCCAAATATTCCTCAATAGCGTTGACGGGCGTTCCTCCATGACCAAGTAAGGGGTTATTCTTCATATTGGGGCTATTGTACCCCAAAATTTTCCCTCTCATTTATCAAGATTTTTCTCACAAGACCTTTTGGACTCAAGACAGGATTAGGGTTTGATCAGCTCAAGGTATCTCATCTTGCACTAATCACCCAAAATTAGGGTTTGAGTTTGCACAAGGATTTTTGGACCACCAATGCTTCATGTGACTTTCTTACATCATGTTGGATCCCTAAGATTGCTCATGACAAGTTTCAAGCCTTGAACCACATTTTTTACCAGTCAATTGGACAGTTGACCTAAAAATCAACTGTATTGGGGAAGAAGTCAACTATGGCCAATTTACAGTCAAACTTCATAATTTTTGATCCACAACAACATTCTAGACTCCTATGTACCATTTTATCAAGTTTGGATCACAACTCCTCAAGAAATTTGATCAAATCATCAAAAGGGCAAAATAGTCAAAATTAGGGTTTTGATTGAGAAAGGGCAATTTCTGATTTTTAACCTAGGCAATGACCAATTGGGTTCAAACATGATTTCAAGGGTCCAATTGCATCATCTTGACCTAATTACATGGTTCAAAATATCTCAAGTTCATTGGATTGGCAGATGAATTTTGCAGTCAACTGATCAAAAGTCAACTGTACACTGAAAAGTCAAACTTTGACTTTTTGGTCAAAATCAAGTGCCAAAGGTCATAATTCATCAAGATATGTCAAAACATGAAACTTGTTCACCAAGAAAACCAATTTTGAAAATTAGGGTTTTGAATTTGAAAAATTTCATAACTTAGAATTTTTCTAAATATAGAAATTTTCTTATTTTTTCCCAACTTTCCACCATTTTTTCACCATGATGCAATTTGATTCAAAGAAAACTTCCAACGTGAAATTTGTATTCCTCCATGAAATCTAAAACTTTTCTTTACAAACTTTTCCCAAAATATGCTTGGATCTCAATTTATGAATTTGTGAACATAGGTCCATGAACTAAATAACTTAGTGAAAATTTGCCCTAATTTAGGCAGTTTTTTGACCCAACTTCATGGACATTTTTCACCTAGTTCCAAGAGGTATATCAAAATTCATTTCAAAGATGGATATAGAGCACATTGCAAGCTTTATAAAATGTCTAAGAACTCTCCAAGATCATTTGTGGTTAGGGAGAATCGAAGAAGAGAAATTGGCATTTTATCACTTTTGTTCATGCCATTTTCACAAAGTATCAAGTTGCAAATCAGATCCATGATGCTTGTACCTTGCATTACAGGTCCTAAACTCATTCTAAACTCCATAATAAAATGCAAACTCAGAGGTTAAAGGCTTTATTTTCACTTTTGAAGCATTGTACAAGAGATATCTCCATTTTTAGCATAAAGTTTACAATGCCATTTTCATAAAATGAGCTTTTGCAACTTTGTCCATCTTGAGCCTTGGAATTGTCTCTTTGATGCAAACAATTTCCACAGGCCACAAGCAATGTATACCAACTCTCAGCAGCTCACAAGCCAGCCAGTACAAGCATGTTTTCATTGGTCACTTCACTTTTCTTCAAATGCAAGAAAAGTTACAAAAGTGGTCAGAACTTGTACAGATGATAAGGAGTGGACTTTGTATCATTCTATACAAATATACAAACTCATTACAAGGCTTAACACGACTTCTTAGCATCCAAAACACTCTAAAACTGAAAAACTTCATTTTTCTGTCAAACATACAGATTTCTGCAAAACCATAGTCATTTCATTTTTGGCTCGTGCGTTTTTTATTTCAACACTTCAAACACCTTCCATATATCCTACCAAATTTATCCAAGCCCTTGCCCTGCTTCTGTAAGCTCTGTTTCAGCCATTTCCATTTTCAAATTTGGAGCTTGCAACTTGACTTCTACAGAGAGTTCTGGCCATCCACAAAGCAAGCTAGGCATTGGAATAGTTTGAAGGAAGTTCAAGGAAGCTCACACGATCCTCAGGCCTCCCTCAAAGTCCCCACATTGTCATATCCAAATCCAGCTGAAGGAGGTATTTTTCTCAAACTCTATCTCTGTATTTAGGCATCCTCAAGCCACGATTTGTGAAGCAAAAATGTAGTCCTTAACATGATAAAGTTGTACATATGCATACTTTCCATTTATATTAACTATGCTGTGAGAATTTGAAGCTTGAAGTTCATGAAAAAATTAGGTCACAAATTAGGGCTGACAAAATTCTCTATGATCTTTGAGAGTTAGGTTACAAATTTTACATGGTTGGAATCGTGAGATTAAATGCTACATGTTTCATGTTATGAGATTTTATTTTTGTGCACGCATGTGAAAGTTACAGTTTGAAGGCAAATACGCGCGCAGAAGCGCAGAAGTGAAGTATCTTGGCAAAACAAATAAAAGATCATAGTCCCTCGATGACGCTATCAAAAGGTTGCCTAAACAAAGATGATCTTGGTCCCTCAAAACATGCTAAGATACTTGGCAATATTTCTATCATGGTCATACGATGACCCACACCCGTCCCGTTTACATCCAAAGATAGGGTTGTTTACCAAATCAATGGTAAGTCAACAATATCAAAGGAATAAAAATGCACAAGAAAGACTTTTGAGTAGGTAGAATGCTTCTAGTTACTTGATCAATTTCAAAATAATCCTTGCTATTTTCAAAAACAAATACACACACATTTCAAAACATTTTACTAAACATTGAAACGTTTTTCAAAAGACAAACATCTTTATATACATTCTTACGAACGAGAATCATTACAAAGATTTCCTAAACAAAAGCCTCTTTTCAAAATACTTTCAAAACCATACAAAGCACCATTTCAAACAATTTCAAAGCAAAGCAAGTGATCTAAAACAAGTAACTAAGAGCCCATGGAAAACCATGGATGAAAAGGGTTCTAGCACCTTCCCTTTTCATAATCTACCCCCCTAACTCAAGAAAACATCTCAAAGGTCTTTCCTGTGCTTTTTTACCTTTCCTTTTGGATAAAAGAAAAGTCGGTGGCGACTCTTGCTAACCACAACATTTGTGAACACAAACGCAAAACCTCAAGTCAGTTCTCCCACCGCATCACAGAACTGGCGACTCTGCTAGGGAATAATTCTAAAAGTTGGGTTACTTTAGGGTTTTAGATCACATTTACATGCTTACCTTGTTTGACTTGTTTGATTTACATTTGGTTCTATTGTTTGGGTTTGAATCCTCTACCCGGATTTGGGAAACATTATAGGTAAATAGCAATACGTTGTGGAAACTGTGCGGGGTATACCGACATGGTCTAAGCAATAGCTATATTAGTGCGACATATTTGTGGGTACCGGTAGCCTTTGAGTCAATCAAAGAGAATACGGCGCCGCTGAGTGATGTCATGAAGCACTAATGAACTTCTAGAACCTTTACTAGACCAACTTGGCATTTTAGGATGTAGTGAGATGACCGGCTTTGGTACAGTCCGAAGTTGGTAGATACTCGATACTACACTCATTGAGGGTTGGTTCCTTGGAATATTTTGGTCGCCAATAAAGAGGCTTGAATTGAAACAATGAACAAGGAAATAATCCAGTGATATTGAGCTCCTTAGAACCCGGTTACTATTTCTAGGACAGGTTGAGCCAACTAAACTTCAAGAGGATACTAACCTATGAAACCCCATGCAAGCCTAAACTAGGAACTTGTGTGATTTGCATGTACATATATACTTGTGCATAACACCACGGACATCATGAACATCATATGCATCCACTAACCATTTCAAGGATTTTGGAGATTCATCTTTGTTCTTGTTTTGTAGGTTATGGATTCACTTCACAGGAAAACTATCCAAATCAACCTTGTAAGAATTCCTCCACAACTTAAGGAGCTAGCTTCAAGGATTTCGGAGAATTCTCCATTCACTGAGAGACATGGTCGTCTACTCAACTTAGTCACTTCCAACACAGAGGAGGATATGATAAAAGTTCTCTTCCAGTTCTTTGACCCTTTTCATCATTGCTTCACATTTCCTGACTATCAACTTGTGCCCACTTTGGAAGAATTCTCTCAACTTCTGAGGATTCCTATTCTCAATCAACTACCCTTCAACGGTACGGAAAGAGATCCAAAGCCAGAAGATATTGCTCAAGCCCTGCACTTGCACTCATCTGATGTCACAACTCATTGGGAAACTAGAAGTGGTGTCAAAGGCTTCTTGGCAAAGTTTCTGTTTGAGAAGGCCCAAAGCTGTTGGAATTCCCTAGACTTGCAAGTTTTTGAGGAGATTGTAGCTCTTCTCATCTATGGGATGGTCTTGTTCCCTAACCCTGACCAACTCATAGATGTGAGTGCTGTCAAAATCTTCATGTCTCGCAACCCGGTGCCTACATTGCTTGGGGATATCCTCCACTCTTTTCACACTCGTACAATGAGGAAAAGAGGTGTTCTCATGTGTTACACTCCTCTCCTAGAAAGATGGTTTATTTCTCATCTTCCCCAATCAGTCTTGAAGAATAAGCAAGGTTTGAGGTGGTCACAAAGGTTAATGACACTTAACCATTCAGATATTCATTAGTGTTCTCGATCCAAAGAGAATGTCATCATTGTTGACCGTTGTGGGGAATTCCCTAATGTCCCTCTGCTTGGCATTAGGGGAGGCATCACCTACAACCCGTGCTTGGCTCTAAGACAGTTTGGTTATGCCCGAAGGGATGGCCCACATGATATGCTGATTCAAGGTTTGGTTTTTGACTACGACAACGACAATCAAGGACTCCGTCAGAGATTCATCCGAGCTTGGAGGATGCCCAACAAGGTGGATAGCAAGACCTTGGGACACAAGGATTCCAACCCTCTTGAGCCTTACCTCAAGTGGGTACGAACACGTGCCCAAAGTCTTATGATGCCTTACCCCTCCATTCTCTCAGTGATTATAGAGCATGTTAAGGAAGGAGAGGTTCCATACACCATCCTACATCCTGACATGCCGACATCACTCGAAGACCTACAAAGAAGTTGGATACAACTCAAGGGAGAGCGCGATACTTTCGAAGCCCAATTCTACGCAAGCGAGAAGAAGGTTTTGGAACTCACTCGGCTACTTCACGAAGAGCAGACTCTCAACACCTACATTTCACCAAAGAGGATGCGCAATGTCTTTTTACCTTAGAGTTTTGTATTATTTTTCCCAAGGGGCATTGATGTACTCACAATTTTATCGTATTAATATGACGTGTGTTTCCTTTTTGTTTAAAACAAATTTGAATTTCTGAATCCTTGAAAGCATTGCATGAATACATATCATTCATCATAAGCATAAACAGGTCTTCACACCAAGTTTCCTCATCTCTCTGCTGTTTATTTCAGCAAGATGGATCTTGAACAAACAGTCAAAGATTTGCAAGCTCAGAATTCACAATTCCAACAGTTGCTCATGACCTTAGCCAAGGGGCAGGAGGAGCTGAAGACTTTGCTAGAAAAAGAAAAAGAGAAAAAGAAGAAGAAGCATGCTCGTGTGGTTATCATGGGCAGAAGGTTTCAGGGACAAGCCAGACGGACCTTAGAATTTCCACCAACATCTGAAGAGGGGGAGAGAAAAGGGAAAGGAACGGCAGTACCATCAGATTCTGAAGAAGAAGAAGAGGAAGAAGAGGACTAATCTGAACAACAATACCCTTCGGCTGATGAGAAATATAAACACTTGGAAGAGCGTCTAACCGCTATGGAAATCAGAAAGTACCGGGGCTGGATTTTGAGGAATTAGGGATGGTATCAGGAATTGTAATCCCTCCAAAATTTAAAGTGCCACTGTTTGCCAAGTATGATGGGGTGTCTTGTCCCAAAATGCACCTCAAATCCTATGTCAAGAAGATTCAACCACATTCTGCTGACAAAGACCTGTGGGTCCACTTTTTCCATGACAGTTTATCAGGAATGCAGCTTGATTGGTTCTACCAGTTGGAGAGGGAAGATGTCCATAATTGGGAATACTTGGCAGCAGCCTTCTATAAAAAGTATCAATACAACGCCGACTTGGCGCCGACCCGTACTCAGCTATAAAGTATGGCTATGGCTTCCAATGAGGGCTTTAAAGATTACGCGCAAAAGTGGAGAGATCTAGCCGGAAGGGTGAAACCCCCTTTATCTGAAAGAGAGTTAGTGGACATGTTCTTGGGAACTCTGTCAGGTCCTTTCTTTAATCATATAATTGGGAGTTCCTCTATAGCTTTTACCGAATTAATTCTAACCGGCGAAAGAGTGGAGGCTGGTATAAGAAATGGGAAAATTCAGAAGGACGCGTTTGCCTCAACAACTGTAAAAAAGCCCTTCACTAGAAGGAAGGAAGTATCTGTTGTCTATTCACAGAGAAATTAGGGAAGAATGGAGCGCCGACCAACGGTAGGGGCCGTTATGATTCTGAAGCCTGCATTAGACCAACCAAGAACTAATCAGCAAAGGGTAGAAAGGCCAATTCAGCAGTTTACCAAGATTAACATGACTCCAGCCCAAGTTCTACCACATCTCCTGAAGTTGAATCTGGCCACTTTGAAAGAGGCCCCAAAGAATCCTAATACTGCTTCTCCACACTACCATCCCAACACCAGATGCGCGTACCATTCTGAAAGTCCAGGGCACGACACCAACAACTGTTGGGCTCTGAAGAATAAGATTCAAGATCTGATATACGCGAAGGAAGTTGAGTTTGAAGCGCCTGAGAAACCAAATGTTATTTCCGCTCCAATGCCGAGGCATGGTCACAATGCCAACGCTATTGAAGAAGATCTGTTTGTTGCTACCATGGATGAACTGTTAACTCCGCTCCTGACCATCAAGTTGAATTTGTTAAAAGCTGGCATCTTCCCAGGTTGTGACAAAGACATCCATGTTTGCTTGTCCTCATCATTTGGCTGCCCTCTATTGAATAAAGGAATCCAACAACTGATTGATAACCAAGAAATTTTGTTTGAGAAAGCTCTTGTTTCACCCGTTCCAGTGAAAGAAGTTTTAATAATAACCATCTACGCCAATCCTTCCAGGGCCCTTAAAAAACCCGTTAGGATTACACCTGCTCTGAAGACTGCTCCGCTTAAGATAACAATGCCCGGGCCTGCCCCATACAAATCAGATAAATCAGTACCAAGGAACTATGGTAGAGAAATCTACTATCATGGTATTAAACAAATTGAACTGACTGCCGAGGAAGAAAGCTCCGAAGAGGACAATCCCGACATCAGTAACATTGCCGGAACAAGCAAGGTTACTCGTAGTGGAAGAATCTTTTCTCCAGAGATTGCTCCTCCAACAGCAGTCTTTGGACCCGTGTCCATTCCAAAGATTACCTCTACACCAGTAATTGTACCTGCAAGCGTACCCGCCAACAAAGACAATACAATTCCTATCCCTACTTCCACTGCTGAGAATAAAGGAAAGAACGTTCAAGAGGAGCTTGTCCAAATGAAGGCTCAATCACTAGCTATTCCTGAAACATCCAAGAAGGAGATAGAAGAAATCCTGAGGATTATTAAGAAGAGTGATTATGATGTGGTTGAACAATTGGGGCAGACCCCTTCCAAGATCTCTATGCTAGCCTTGCTGCTATTCTCTGAAGCGCATGCCAAGGCTCTGGTAAAATTTCTGAAGACAGCTCACGTGCCGCAAGAGACGTCTGCTGACCAGTTCCAGGACTGTTAGGCCAGTTTGACAGCTGATAATGGCTTGGGCTTCTCCGATGCTGACTTGACACCCCGAGGGAGAAAACACAATGATGCATTACATGTCTCAGTGGAGTGCAGAGGAACAACCCTAGCTCATGTCTTGGTTGATACGGGATCATCTCTGAACGTCTTGCTGAAAAAAGCCCTTGATAGATTAGATTGTGAGGGGCTGACTTTAAAACCCAGCAATATAGTGGTGAGAGCTTTTGATGGTTCTAAGAGGATGGTCCATGGGGAGGTGGACATCCCTTTCAAGGTGGGAACTCAGGTCTTCAATTCAACATTCTACGTGATGGACGTCCGTCCTTCTTATTCTTGTTTGTTGGGATGCCCCTGGATTCACAATGTCGGTGCTGTCACCTCCACCTTACATCAGATGCTAAAGTACCTTGTCCAAGGGAAGATCATAATTGTCCATGGGGAGGAGGAGTATATGATTAGTCATCTGAATTCTTTCTATTATATGGAGTTAGATGGCGAGTTCATAGAGACCCCTTTCCAACATTTTGAAGAAGTCTCTCCAGAAGTAGCGGCGACCAAAGCGGTATCTTCGATTCCTAAGATCACAAGACCTCCACCTCGGATGTCATCTCTAAAGGATGCAAGGGCAGTAGTGGAATAAGGGGGATGCACAATCAGGGGTCAGCTTCCAGACATTCCTTACAAATCAGACAAGTTTGGCTTGGGGTTTACTTCGACTAGTCAGAAGGTTGTGCATCGTGCCCGTGTTGGGGGGCCACCTGTGAAAATTACCAACCGAAGCATCAATGCAGTGGAGGATAATGAAGAGGAAGGCAGCTTGGAAGATTGGATATTTCCTATTGTCAGCGGAGGACTTTGCAACTGGGAAGCCAAAGACTTTGTTCCGATAACTTTCATACTGCAGTAATTTATCTTTTACATTTCTGTTGGACTGTACTAATTCACAAACAATTCGCACTTTAAAAACCTTGTGTCTTACCCGAGGCACAATGGTCCATTTGTAAGGGTTTTTATTTCATCTACATATGTCATTCAATGATTCATGGACGCTTTTTCATATATAAACTTTTTTATGCTCATTATCTTTCTTTTACATTTTATTGTTTTAAGATGGCTATACCCTTACACACACCCACACTCCCAAATGCAGGTACCCTTCCATTCCGGATCCCATGGGTAACGATACTGCTATAGCCTTCAGTGACTCTGAAGATCTAGTCTACCAAGCCGAATACGAAGGTGAGGAAGATTGTGAGGTGCCAGGGGAATTGGCCAGATTATTACAGCAAGAGGAAAGAGCAATTCAGCCTCATGAGGAGCAGTTGGATACAATCAACTTGGGAATCGAGGAAGATAAAAAGGAAATCAAGATAGGTGCCAATCTAGAGCCGAGTGTCAAAGAGCGCCTAATTCAGCTATTGCATGATTGTGTTAAGATCTTCGCCTGGTCATACGAAGACATGTCGGGACTCGATACAGACATTGTGGTACACCGTCTACCCACGAGAGAAGATTGTCCACCAGTGAAACAAAAGGTCCGCCGCATAAGACCTGACATGTCATAGAAGATCAAAGCAGAGGTTATGAAATAGTTCAATGCTGGATTTCTGGCTGTTACTTCCAATCCTCAATGGGTGGCTAACATTGTGTCCGTGCCTAAAAAGGACGGCAAAGTGAGAATGTGCGTGGATTATAGAGATTTAAACAGAGCCAGCCCTAAAGATGATTTTCCACTTCCACACATCGACATCCTAGTCGACAATACAGCCCAGCACAAAGTATTTTCATTCATGGACGGATTCTCAGGCTATAACCAGATCAAAATGGCACCTGAGGACATGGAGAAAACTACTTTTGTCACATAGTAGGGTACGTTCTGCTACAAAGTGATGCCATTCGGACTGAAGAATGCCGAGGCAACCTATCAACTCGCCATGGTAGCTTTGTTTCATGATATGGTACATCATGAGATAGAGGTCTACGTAGACGACATGATAGCCCGATCACAAACTGAAGAAGAACACCTTGATCACTTGCAAAAGTTGTTTGTCAGGTTGAAGGAGTACAAGCTCAGGTTGAATCCAAACAAGTGTACATTCGGAGTCCGGTCCGGTAAACTCTTAGGTTTCATTGTCAGCAACAAAGGCATCGAGGTTGATCCTGCCAAAGTCAAAGCTATACAAGAAATGCCTGCTCCTCGCACTGAGAAGGAAGTCAGGGGTTTTTTGGGACGCCTAAACTACATTGCTAGGTTCATTTCTCCCCTAACATCTACTTGTGAACCAATCTTCAAACTGTTGAAGAAAGATCAAGTAGTCAGATGGAACGATGAATGTCAGTTTGCTTTCGATAAAATCAAGGAGTATTTGCTAGAACCTCCTGTCTTGATGCCACCCGTCGAGGGAAGACCGCTAATCATGTATCTGACTGTCTTAGAGAATTCAATGGGGTGCGTACTGGGGCAGCATGACGAGTCTGGCCGAAAAGAGCACGCCATTTATTACCTAAGCAAAAAGTTTACCGACTGTGAAACCAGATATTCACTGCTCGAGAAAACTTGCTACGCTTTGGTATGGGCTGCTCGCTGGCTAAGACAATATATGTTGACTCATACCACTTTGCTGATATCTAAGATGGATCTGATAAAGTACATTTTTGAGAAGCCCGCTCTGTCTGGGAGGATAGCTAGATGGCAGATGATCCTAACAGAATACAACATACAGTACACGACCCAAAAAGCTATAAAGGGCAGTGTGCTAGCTATTCATCTGGCTCATCAAGCTGTAGAAGATTACCAGTCCATGAAGTTCGACTTCCCTGACGAAGACATCATGACAGTAGACAACTGTGAAGAGATCAGACCATATGACGGACCTGACCAAGGATCCCGATGGACCCTGTACTTTGATGGGGCATCCAATGCACTTGGTAACAGTATCGGCGCTGTGCTTATATCTCCGGAAGGATGTCATACTCCTTCCACTGCCAGACTTTGCTTCAACTATACGAACAACATGGCAGAGTATGAGGCATGTATCTTCGGTCTTAAGGCTTCCATAGACTTGGGAATCAAATCTTTAGATGTGTTTGAGGACTCACCTTTGGTCATCAGTCAGATCAAAGGAGAGTGGGACACTAAGCATCCAAACCTCATCCCTTACAAAGAACATGTTTTGACATTGTTACCACATTTCGAGCAGATTACCTTCGAGTACTTCCCGCAAGAAGAAAATCAGCTAGCAGATTCTCTAGCTACAATGTCATCTATGTTTAAACTTGATTGGGATAATGAGGCTCCCCAGATCACCATTGAACGGATGGACGAACCAGCACACTGTCATGAAGTCAAAAGGTATCTTGAGGCTCAATAATATCTGAAAGGAGCTTCAGTCAATGACAAAAAGTTCTTAAGGAGATTCTCAGCTAAGTTCTTCCTGAGCAATGGCATCTTGTACAAGCGCAATCATGAATCTATTCTGCTCCGTTGTATGGACAAGATTGAAGCTCAAAAGATCATGGCAGAATTGCATGAGGGTACCTTTGGCACTCACTCTAGTGGGCATACGATGGCAAAGAAGATCCTACGGGCAGGCTATTACTGGTCTACCATGGAAGCTGACTGCTATCAACACTCCCGGACCTGCCATAAATGTCAAGTCTATGCAGGCAAGGTCCACGTGCCCCCGATTCCTCTAAATGTTCTAACATCTCCTTGGCCCTTCGCTATGTGGGGAATCGACATGATTGGAGAGATCAAACCTATAACATCCAATGGACACTGCTTCATTCTGGTGGCCATTGACTACTTCACCAAGTGGGTCGAAGCAGCTTCCTTCGCATCTGTTACTAAGAATGTTGTTTCTCGCTTCATCAAATAGAATCTCATCTGTCGGTACGGTATCCCCGAAAGGATCATCACTGATAACGGTACAAACCTTAACAATACTATGATCACCGCCTTGTGCGAGCAGTTCAAAATTCAACATCACAATTCATCCCCCTATTGGCCAAGATGAATGGTGCAGTCGAAGCTGCTAACAAAAATATTAAAAAGATCATACAAAAGATGACAGTCACCTACAAGGACTGGCATGAGATGCTACCGTTTGCTCTTCACGGGTACCGTACCACGGCTCGCACGTCAACTGGGGCAACACCCTATTCCTTGGTTTATGGCATGGAGGTTGTTTTACCTACCGAGGTTCTGATTCCCTCCTTGAGAATCATGAAGGATGCAGGTCTGAGTGAAGACGATTGGATCCAGACCCGACTTGATCAACTGAACTTAATTGACGAAAAGAGACTTACTGCTGTTTGCCATGGTCAGACGTATCAAAAACGGATGATCAGGGCTTTCAACAAGAAAGTCAGACGTCAGGTATATCAAGTTGGAGATCTAGTGATCAAGCGCATCATCTTGCCACAAAGTGATCCCAGGGGCAAATGAACTCCTAACTATGAAGGACCATTTGTAATCAAGAACATCTTTTCTGGTGGGGCAATGATCTTAACCACCATGGACGGTGACGACCTGCCACACCCTGCGAATGCAGACATAGTCAAAAGATACTATGCATAAATGACCCGCTAGGTTGACACACCTAGGCAAAACAAGGGAATCCCGGCGAACCAAAAAGGTTCGGGCAAAAATTAGGGATAAAATTTAAAAAAAATCTGTACACCCGGCAAGTTGAAAACCCGAAAGGGAGACTTGAGCAAAAAAGGGTTTCCCGGTGGACTGAAAACCCTAAAGGGCGGTCCAGGCAAAAGTTAGGGAATTAACGCGTATGACTATGTCTCGTCGGATCACTTTAAGGACAATATCTTCACTAACAAACTCTGAACTTCTGCTCAACTCAATCATCTTCGGACGAAGCAACGGACAGACAAGATATTCAGAGATACGAAGGCTATAGCAGAATGGGAACCCCATTGGATTTTTTACACATAGCTATCTTTCTTTGTATTAAATTTTTCTCATTTTTTATGACACCATCCTCTTACTAGGATGTATGTCTCCTTTGTACAAAACACTTATTCAAAGTAAATACAAAGATACCTCTTTCAAAGTACAGAAAACTATTTGCCTTTTTCTTTACACTTGTGTTTTTTATTTGCAAAAACGTCCAATGATTCACCGATGAACATATTCATTTGAACATAATTACTGTTTACAAATAAACAGGATGGAAGAGAACAATTACTGACAGACTGAAAGGATAGGAAAACGTCTTTAGGTTATTCCATGAGCAATCCCTACAGTACATCATCTAGATCCCCAGCGGAGCTAAAAAATTTCAAACCCTTAATCACCATCAGAGTTAAAACTTCAAACTCCCAATCCCCAGCGGAGCCAAAACTTCTAATTATCAATCCCCAGCGGAAACCATCCAGTTTCTCTAAATTCCCCAGCAAGTTGTCTTGAAGTCTGAAAATCAACCAGATAGCAGTTAACTTTTGTTTATCCCCAACCTAGGATAATTCCACAGTAGAATGGAAGACAACCCAAACTCTTGAACCTACTCCCCAGCAGTAAGCCTCCTTCCCCACAGAGTTTTCATTACTCCCCAACAGAATGAAGATTCTCTGTATTAAATCCCCGCAGAAGTCATCAGAGTTTTCTTTACTCCCCAGCAGAACATGGTTTCCCATTGTGTAAATCCCCAATAGAAGTCATCAAATTCTCTGGATTCCTCAAGCAGATTACTCAAGCAGTATACGACATTGCTCGTAACAGAATTTTGGTTAATACTCCAACTTCAAGACATGAAGGAACCCTATATCCCCAGAAAAGTCGCCAAGTATTTCTTATCCTCAGCAATCAAGGTTTTTTAATCCCCAACAATCGCCAAGGATTTCTTATCCTCAGCAGTCAAAGATTTATTGTCCCCGGCAGCAGTCAAGGATTTATTTTCCTCAGTAATACAGCACATCAGCTTACATGCACATACATTACATCCATATATCATAAACATTGAAAAAGTACATATGTTGCATCATACATTTCATGCATCATAACTTTGTGTTTCAACTAACATTTTACCCTTTTCAGGATAAGATTAACAGCTACCGTTTAACAATATGCAATCATGATACAGTTCAGATACGCTCCAGACAAGGACGTCATTCTGATACTTATTCAGATTCAGATTCTTTCAGATACAATACAGATACACTCCAGACACGGAAGTCATTCTTCTACTCATTCAGATTTCAAGTTCAGATACGCTCCAGACGCGGACGCCATTCTGGCTCTTATTCAGATCTCAGATACAGTTTAGATACACTTCAGACACAGAAGCTATTTTACACTCATTCAGATTCAAATACAGATACAGTACATATACACTCTAGACACGGAAGTCATTATGTCACTGGTTCAGATTTCAAGTTCAGATACAATTTAGATACGCTCCAGACGCGGATGCTATTCTATTACTCATTCAGACCTCAACTTCAAGATACAGTACAGATACACTCCAGACACGGAAGTTATTCTGTTACTCATTCAGATTCAGATTCTTTTAGATACATTACAGATACGCTCCAGACACAGATGTTATTCTGTTTCTCATTCAGATTTCAAGTCTCCATATACAGCTCAGATACTTTCCAAACGCGGATACCATTCTAATACTTATTCTTCTGACTTACAACTTACAATTCAACAAACATTCTTGGATGGCATCTACAAGCCCATATCCAGCAAAATTCTATCACCTCTCCAAATGGCATCTTTAAGCCCATTCCCTCAACTACACTTCGTCGAGTGCAAATTTATGGGCACTCTAGTGTCCAATCATCTTTTACCTTCGAGTCACGAAAGGCAAAGCTCGTTAATCTAACTCTTCAGGTTCAAGAATATTGAACAGGGGCAGCTGTTGTACCCCAAAATTTTCCCTCTCATTTATCAAGATTTTTCTCACAAGACCTTTTGGACTCAAGACAGGATTAGGGTTTGATCAGCTCAAGGTATCTCATCTTGCACTGATCACCCAAAATTAGGGTTTGAGTTTGCACAAGGATTTTTGGACCACCAATGCTTCATGTGAATTTCTTACATCATGTTGGATCCCTAAGATTTCTCATGACAAGTTTCAAGCCTTGAACCACATTTTTGACCAGTCAATTGGACAGTTGACCTAAAAATCAGTTGTATTGGGGAAGAAGTCAACTATGGCCAATTTACAGTCAAACTTCATAATTTTTTATCCATAACAACATTCTAGACTCCTATGTACCTTTTTATCAAGTTTGGATCACAACTCCTCAAGAAATTTGATCAAATCATCAAAAGGGCAAAATGGTCAAAATTAGGGTTTTGATTGAGAAAGGGCAATTTCTTATTTTTAACCTAGCCAATGACCAATTGGGTTCAAACATTATTTCAAGGGTTCAATGGAATATTCTTTACCTAATTACATGGTTCAAAAGATCTCAAGTTCATTGGATTGACAGATGAATTTTGCAGTCAATTGATCAAAAGTCAACTATACACCGAAAAGTCAAACTTTGACTTTTTGATCAAAATCAAGTGCCAAAGGTCATAATTCATCAAGATATGTCAAAACATGAAACTTGTTCACCAAGAAAACCAATTTTGA
Organism: Vicia faba; assembly: GCA_948472305.1. Classification (NCBI taxonomy): domain Eukaryota; kingdom Viridiplantae; phylum Streptophyta; class Magnoliopsida; order Fabales; family Fabaceae; genus Vicia; species Vicia faba. Next base: position 1,097,637,384 of record OX451735.1, read on the forward strand.
AAATTAGGGTTTTGAATTTGAAAATTTTCATAACTTAGAATTTTTCTAAGTATGGAAGTTTTCTTATTTTTTCCCAACTTTCCACCACTTTTTCACCATGATGCAATTTGATTCAAATAAAACTTCCAACGTGAAAGTTGTAGTCCTCCATGAAATCTACAACTTTTCTTCACATACTTTTCCCAAAAGATTCTTGGATCTCAAGTTATGAATTTGTGAACATAGGTCCATGAACTAAATAACTTAGTGAAAATTTGCCCTAATTTAGGCAGTTTTTTTACCCAACTTCATGGACATTTATCACCTAGTTCAAAGAGGTATCTCAAAATTCATTTCAAAGATGGATTATAGAGCACATTGCAAGATTTCTGAAATGTCCAATAACTCTCCAAGATCATTTGTGGTTAGGGAGAATCGAAGAAGAGAAATTGGCATTTTATCACTTTTGTTCATGCCATTTTCACAAAGTATCAAGTTGCAAATCAGATCCATGATGCTTGTACCTTCCATTACAGGCCTAAACTCATTATACACTCCATAATTAAATGCAAACTCAGAGGTTAAAGGCTTTATTTTCCCTTTTGAAGCATTGTATAAGAGATATGTCTATTTTTAGCATAAAAGTTACAATGCCATTTTCATAAAGTGAGCTTTTGCAACTTTGTCCATCTTGAGCCTTGGACCTGTCCCTTTGAGGCAAACAATTTCCATAGGCCACAAGCAATGTATACCAACTCTCTGCAGCTCACAAGCCAGCCAGTACAAGCATGTTTGCATTGGTCACTTCACTTTTCTTCAAATGCAAGAAAAGTTGCAAAAGAGGTCAGAACTTGTACAGCTGATAAGGAGTGGACTTTGTATCATTCTATACAAATATACAAACTCATTACAAGGCTTAACATGACTGCTTAGCATCCAAAACACTCTAAAACTGAAAAACTTCATTTTTTTGCCAAACATACAGATTTCTGCAAAACCATAGCCATTTCATTTTTGGCTCGTGCGTTTTTTGTTTCAACACTTCAAACACCTTCCATATATCCTACCAAAGTTATCCAATCCCTTGCCCTGCTTCTGTAAGCTCTGTTTCAGACATTTCCATTTTCAAATTTGGAGCTTGCAACTTGACTTCTACAGAGAGTTTTGGCCATCAACAAAGCAAGCTAGGCATTGGAATAGTTTGAAGGAAGTTCAAGGAAGCTCACACGATCCTCAGGCCTCCCTCAAAGTCCCCACATTGTCATATCCAAATCAAGCTGAAGGAGGTATTTTTCTCAAACTTTATCTCTGTATTTAGGCATCATCAAGCCACAATTTGTGAAGCAAAAATGTAGTCCTTAACATGGTGAAGTTGTACATATGCATACTTTCCATTTATATTAACTATGGTGTGAGAATTTGAAGCTTGAAGTTCATGAAAAAATTAGGTCACGAATTAGGGCTGACAAAATTCTCTCTGATCTTTGAGTTAGGTTACAAATTTTACATGGTTGGAATCGTGAGATTAAATGCTACATATTTCATGTTATGAGATTTTGTTTTTGTGCAAGCATGTGAAAGTTACAGTTTGAAGGCAAATACGCGCGCAGAAGAGAAGCTGGAGGACAGGGACGAAGTGCCTGGGCCTTGGGCGCCTTGGGCCTTCTGTTTTTGATTTTCACACCCCCTGACCACTATTTGCACCCCCTGACTTTATTTGTTATATTTTTCATATTTTCTCATATTTTTTATGGTTATTGCTTTTATTTATTTTTCTGAATTATAAAAAATCATGAAAAATAATTTCTTTATTTTTTGCATTTTTATTTTATTTTTTCTATTATTTTTTGCATAAAAAAATAGCTTATTAGGATAATATACTTTATTTTCTTAAATAAAATTTGTAAATATATTTAAAAATACCATACATTTTTATTATATTATTTATACACATAAAATATTTATTTTCACACATATTTTAATTTTTAATATTTGTACATAATATTATTTATTATTTTCTTGTACAAAAATGGACAAAATAATAATATAGAACACATATTTTATTTTAATTGAAAATTAGGGTTTCACCCTTTCAAAAATAATAATATTTTTTCTCTTATTTTTAGGGCTTAAATAAATCATTTTTCTCATACAAAAATTAAATACAAAACATTTTACATAAATACATTTGCATTGCATTTTAATATTTGTATATTTATTTAATGCGCACAATATTCAATTGGGTTGTAATAGTATTTTTTTAGGGTTTATTTTGTGCAATATCCCCATTCAAAAACTTGTATCCCCCTCCCATAATAATTGTTGTAATAGCTTAGTTTACATTTACGCAATTTATCGCATTTATACCATGTTTAGTAAACTAGGGTTTGCATGACAAGAACCAAAAATAAAACAAATAGAAAAGACCTAATCCAAGATAAATCAAAAGCATGTAAAATGATACACATTGCACACAAACGCCCTTAGGGTTTCACCCACTTGGTTGCCTAAATAAAAATGGCCATGTTACGCATGCGAAGTATCTTGGCAAAACAAATAAAAGATCATAGTCCCTCGATGACGCTATCAAAAGGTTGTCTAAACAAAGATGACCTTGGTCCCTCAAAACATGCTAAGATACTTGGCAATATTGCTATCATGGTCATACGATGACCCACGCCCGTCCCGTTTACATCCAAAGATAGGGTTGTTTACCAAATCAATGGTAAGTCAACAATATCAAAGGAATAAAAATGCACAAGAAAGACTTTTGAGTAGGTAGAATGCTTCTAGTTACTTGATCAATTTCAAAATAATCCTTGCTATTTTCAAAAACAAATACACACACATTTCAAAACATTTTACAAAACATTGAAACATTTTTCAAAAGACAAACATCTTTGTATACATTCTTACGAACGAGAATCATTACAAAGATTGCCTAAATAAAGGCCTCTTTTCAAAATACTTTCAAAACCACACAAAGCACCATTTCAAACATTTCAAAGCAAAGCAAGTGATCTAAAACAAGTAACTAAGAGCCCATGGAAAACCATGGATGAAAAGGGTGCTAGCACCTTCCCTTTTCATAATCTACCCCCCGAACTCAAGAAAACATCTCAAAGGTCTTTCATGTGCTTTTTTACCTTTCCTTTTGGATAAAAGAAAAGTCGGTGGTGACTCTTGCTAACCGCAACATTTGCAAACACAAATGCAAAACCTCAAGTCAGTTCTCCCACCGTATCACAGGGGCTATCTTCCTTGAAGGCTATATACACTTCTTGATTAAGTGCCCCTCTTCCCCACCATGATATTCACATTTGGAATTTGGGTTGTACCAAGGGGAAGTGGATATTTCATACACTACAACAAAATGCGCATACAACAATGCCAAAATCACCATGATTCATCCAAGCACCGTGGTGACATCTCCAAATCCAGGCGCTAACATTTTTTTTATTAAAAATTGTAAAGGTATAATAACGGTTGATGAAAATACCATGGTGATACCATCAAGATTTCATGAGTTTGACCCTCATCGCCCTCAAATTGTTTATTCCTTTAAGTTAAGGTGTGCCCTTTATTTTTTATTTATATTTAAATAAAAAATAAAAGGTATATCACTACAGTTTACAGTTTGGACCGTGGTGGTATTTTTATATATAATATACACTTCTAGCTAGCTTGTCTCTCCAATATCTATTTTTCCACTAAAAAAATAAACAAGACAACACGAACACCATCGTCATCATCGGAAAGGAAGATAACACCAACACAATATTCTCCTTTACCATACTTAAAATATTTTTGCCATTGTTGTTGTTGATGTTTTTGTTGTTGTTAATATTTTGTTGTTGTTTTTGTTTAGTTTCATTTTAATGTTGCATTCAAAGACAGACTAATCCAAAGGTGTTTATATGTCTTCTTCTTTTGTAAAATCTGGATTTGGAAAATTTTATGGTTATGATGGTCGTATGGTTTTGAACCAATGCAAGAAGGTACAAAATAAAGGAAGACCTTTTTAGAGATGTCCATTTTGGAGGAGTGGTGAGACATTTAATTTGTTCGTATGGGATGAAGACATGGGGAAAAAGATGGAAATGTAGATATGCACATTATGAAGTCAGAGTTGGAAGCTATGGACTATTTGAAGGTTATGTATGAAGATTCAAAGAAGAAGAACAAGAATTTGAAGAATAAACTGAAGTAAAAGACATTTTCTAGAAATTTGAAGATGTTATGTTTTATTATCTCCTTTATGTTTAATGTTTACTTTGTTATGAAATGTAATAGTTGAAGTTATGTTGAAACTCCAGATGCAGTGAACTTGACAGGAATGCAACTAATGCAACAATTGTCAGACGGTTTCTTACGAGTAGGTTCATCGAAAACTGTTGAATTTTCAATTACAATTATCTTTTGAGTAGTTATCTGTGTGTATATAATTAATTTTAATAACTTGATAGATTTTGTAGTTGATAGTTTAAGTAGATAACCTTAAGAGTTAACCTTCACAGTGAGAGAAATCCCTAGAGTTAAGCATAAAGATTAGGCTGAATAACAATTTTATTACATAAAAATTACAGAAGGCCTTAATAATCATATCTAAATCCTCTGGATGAGATAAAGTTTGACCAAGTATAATTTGATTCATCATCATCATCAGAACCGAAAAATTCTTCTTCTTCTTAATCTCATCTGCCTGAGAGCTCTCCTAGATCTCAATACTTTAGTTGCACAATAACGGCTTCTTTCCTCTTCTTGATTCTGAGAAGGGTTTCGCACAAGAGAAACCTCTACACCCACAAAATCTTATATTCTTTCAGCATTTTTGGAAGCTCTCTCAACATTGTTAGAAGCTTCAGAAGAAGTACTCATTTTGATTCTTCTTCTTCTCTGATTTTATTGGATGAAGTTCTTTTTGTGTTTTGGTTCAAAGAGTAATTTCGCTTTTATATTGTTTCTTCTGATTCTTCATCTTCTATGATCCTTGAAAGTTTAAAAGCCAAAGGATTTCATACATGTCAAGTTTGTTCATTATTGGTTCTTTAATTCCTCGAGTTATTGAATAATTATATCTACATGTCTTTTCAAATTTCTTTTTCCCTTATTTGATATTCCTTCTTACGTATAGTTTGATGTAATAATAAGTACTTAATGGAATTGTGTCATTGATGTAATACAAATGGTGTATTTCTAATTTTGGTATGATACAAATGAGATGTATTCATAAACAATATCACAACGGTTATTTGTCACAACCGATATTATAAGGCGTGCGCTTTCCAGTTTACTCCAACGGTCACTAGACCGTGACTGAAAGTAATGCATATACAACCATGCGCTACATAACAACACCTGGACCTACGTGATTATATTTTTTCCAACCGTTGTTAAAGGTCTTTTTCATAGTAATGATAGTTCTAGTCGGTTTGGGAACCACCAGTGAGTTTTGAACCAGATGAGGCCACACTTGACCGTGTGCCATTGGATTTGGGTCAAAATGACATGGCTCCCTCTCTTGGTTTTTTGGCGGTACATAATGATTCTGACATTGATTTTTCTTTTGATTTTGAACCGGGTAATTCTATGGAGGAATAGTCCACAGTTACTGGTACGGAGGCCTGGGTGTGATGGTTGCGGGTATTGAATAGCCGCCACATGCAGATACTGGTAATAAGGCACCGAAGATGGAGTTTGTGGCGCTTGATAAGAACTTCTCCTATTTGACATGATTGCACTGGTTTTGTCCTCTTTTTTCTTCTTAAAATTGTTTGGGAATTTCTTTGCATCAGTCTGGCTACTCGAGACTGAAGATGTGAAAAATACAAGAAGGGGGGTTGAATTGAAAAACTTAAATCAAAAGGCTTAACAACACAGTATTTTTATCCTGGTTCATTTGATCTCAAACTACTCCAGTCCACCCGTCAAGGTTATTTCTCCTCTCTCTAACGAGGTCTTAATCCACTATTCTCAAAGGATTACAACAGCTACTTTAACAATTGTTAAAGTCTTCTTGAGTACAACCACAAACCGGTTAATCTCAAGGAACTTCTTTTACAAATGATTGAACAAGTGTGTGTTGTTTGTTTTCTTACAAAACTGTATATCACAACTGTGATAATTACACAAAATAAGCTTGGAATAAAATGAATTTGCTAAAGCTTTGAATATGCGTGGTTTGGATAGCTTGGCAAATTGACGAGTGCGTACGTACGTGCTTCTTTTCACAAGAAGACTTGTTTATATAGGCAAGCAAAGATACGTTGTCCATAAAGTAGGTTTTAATGATAATAACACACTTTCCTTTTGTAGAAGATCTTTGTCTGAAGAAAGTCGTTAGCATTTAAGTCTGTCTTGAATAATCAGTAACGCTTCAGAGTCTTCTTTGCTGTAACTGCTGATAACGCTTCAGAGTGTTGATGACTTGGTAAAGATGTCTTTGATCAGAGTCAAAGTATATTTGTTTAGGCGCAGATTCTGGTCATCAACCTTCAGCGTATAATCTGGTAGCTTCAGCGTATAACACATATTTCTGATCTTCTGATGATTCCATTCTGATGCTGATTCCATCAGAACTTCTGCATATACAAAACATAATTTTTAAGGAGTATAATTGTTCTTTGTATATATCTTTAAAATAATTTATTCTTTGTATTTTGTTATCATCAAAACTCTAATCAAGGGTTGTAGAATCAAACTATGTTCTAACAGAGACTCTTTTCCCACTCTTGAGGCCGCTTTCTACCAGATCTTTAATCACCACCGAGTCTGAGAACCCTGATGATACACTTCCTACCATCTTCTCGTAATAAGATCCTTGTAGTGTGTTCATGAACAAGTCAACTATCTCTTTGTCTGAGAGTGGTGGTTGCACCTGAGCTTCCAGTTCCCTCCATCTCTGCACATATTCTTTGAAGGTCTCGTTGCTTTTCTGGACCAAATTTTGCAATTGTAGGCGGTTGGGTGCCATGTCCATGTTGTACTTGTACTACTTTAGAAAGGCATCAACTAAATATTTCCACGACCAAATATTGCTCATTTCTAACTGCACATACTAGTTCAACGATGTCCCACTCAACCTGCCTTTGAAGCACTAGATCAATAGTTTATCATTGCGGGCGTAGGCAGCCATTTTTCGATAAAACATCAACAAATGATTCTTTGGGAAGTTAACGCCTTTGTATTTTTCAAATTCAAATACTTTGAATTTAGTAGGTATAACTAGTATGGGACCAAGCAAATGTCAAAAGCATTGAGCCAAATGCATCACGCCATTCAATAGCCCTCATGCTTACTTCTAAGGTATGATATTGTTCTTTGCGCTTATTCTCATGCAGAGTCTCGGTGTCTGCCCCTGGATGAAATATCATGAGGACTCAGCATATAGTATGCAAATTTAGGATCCTTAGCATTGCCTTGAGGCGTAAGACATCATGGTTGAACCATGAGATTTTCTTGAATAATAGGGACCTCATTCATAATATGCACCACAATTTGTATGGACTGAGGGCGAGGAGGACCGTCAACTTGTGATAGAGTATAACTAGGAGGGAGGTCATACGGTGGGAACGTTATGATTACCTCCTGAACTATTTTAAGATGCTTAATAATTTTGGTGTGCATAAGTTTAAGATAGTTAATGTCATCTATTTAGCCGGAAGTATATTTAAATAGGCAAAATACTCTTTTTAGTCCCTTAAGTTTACTTCGGGGTCCATTCTGGTCCCTTATCTTTAAAAAGTTTCAAAGTGGTCCTTTAGTTGCTCCAAAAGGTTTATGTTAGTCCTTTCTGTCCAATTTTTACTAACGGCGTCAACTTTTGTCTGGGGGGCATCTGACGTGGCACTGATGTGGTACGCGTGGCATGTGAGTTCATTAAATACTCATAAAATTTCTAAAAAATATTGTTTTCACCAAGATTTGAACACAGGTTCTCTTGGAAGCTAGACAACATATCAACCACTACACCATTTCACACTTGTTTGTATTTCTTACACACTAATTTAATTTAATTGTCTAAATTCTTTCTCTCACTTCTTCAAATCACTCACGCTATCCCTCCAATCCGCTCACTGAGATTTTTGTCTCTCTTTATCATTCATCACTACCATACAACATCCAAAACTACCTCCATTGTCCTCTCAGCCAGAGACCCACAGAACTCATTTTCATTCTTCTTCAATCACTACTTCACGCTAACCTTTGTCTCCCTCTGTCTCCCTTATCGAATAGCGCATACCCCCTCTGTCTTCCTCTGTTCACGTTGATATCTTTACGATAACTCCAACCGCTTGCACTCTCAGTCGTTCATTTCCAGCGAACATACACCCTACTTCTGATACCTCACAACGCTACCCTTAATCCATGAAGCACATCAACTACCACCAGTCTAAACACCCTTTCGATTCGGAAATTTCGGTACGCTCCTTCAACTTTCGTAGCACACACCTGTCAACACCAACACCACTTTCGAATCTCTGGCTAGCTGCTAATTGATTTTTCAATCCAAGTAAGTGTTTCTACCATTAAAGCTTGTGATACTGTAATTGTTGCTTTTGACTGGAGTGTTTATTTGAATTTAGGTGATTTATGTGTTTTTGTGAAACTAAGATTGTTATTATATATTATGCACTCCATAACCATCCTAACTTCCCAATCCTATTCGACTCTTCATTTTTATATTACTTCTACAAATTCAAATCAAAGAAAGAAAGACAACAAAAATGGCTAGTAGCAAACTTTTCTTGGTGATGTTGTGTCTTAGAGTCTTTAGCAAAAATATATTAAGTCAAACCTTAAATGTACATTTGTGTTAATTACAGAGACAAAAGTTTGGGATAAGATTGGGAAGTTGGGGTGGTTATGATGCCAAAGCACATATATGTTGGCTTCATAGTGAAGTGAGAAAGAATTTAGACAATTAAATCAAATTATTGTGTAAGAAATACAAACAAGTGTGAAGTGGTGTAGTGGTTGATATGTTATCTAACTGAAATTCTGGCTGCAGATACTCAATGTCACGTTCAATGTTATGACACCGTATCTGACTTACTATAAGACAGTAAATACAAAAACAGTAAAGAACACAGTCAATTGTTTACCCAGTTCAGTGTGCAACAACACCTACTCTGGGGGCTACCAAGCCAGGGAGGAAATCCACTATAAGAGATATTAATTCAGGAATAAACCAACCAGTTTATCTCCTTCACTTAAGACCTACCCAATGCAACTTCAATCTAAGTACAACTTAAACCTGAGTTCCTACTCACTCCCCCTCAATCACAGCAGTGATACATAAAACAATTTGACTAATGAATTATTGAAGACACTCTTCAAAACATACACTTGATTATGCTTCACAGCTTTTTAATCAAGCAACACAAACACTCTTGCTTCACAGCTTTGAGTGATACACAAACCTAACTTGACTTTGCTTCACAGCTTTAGTCAAGAGACATACAAACACTCTTGCTTCAAAGCTTTGAGTGTTACACAACCCTTACAATTAAAACCTATTCCAAGTCACTTATCAAAATGATAATTGCTTGGATTACAATAGTTAAAACTATACAGCTTCTAAATGATCTTCTGTTTATGAGGGATTCCTTTCAAAACAACAGCTCTGTTGAATATATAGCAGCTGCATCTTCAGTTAGGGTTTCCACAAAAAGCTAGGGTTAATTCCATTTGACCTTAAGACTAGGTCACAGGACTTTATCAACCAGGTTAGGGTTGAGCTAGGTTAACCCAAAGAAAACGCAGGATTCTGTTCTGGAAAGACTGAGTCATTTTCCTGAAAAAACTCAGAATTAACCAAACTGCATACCTGTTAGTTCAGAACAGGATGTCTTAACATTTGTTATGACATCTGAATTCCTGCTTACTGATTTTGGTAAATGTGATCATTTTGCAAAATGCTCAGATACACACTCATAAACATCAGTACCTGTATGACAATATTTTTCTGCAAAGGTACCTAATGAATCAGTACAAACTAAACTAGAATGTTATGACATCAGTCATGACATTCACACATACACTTGGATTTTACCAAAAATGCAAGCCAATAACTAAACAACTACAAACTCCCCCTTTGGCAGATTTTTGGCTAAAGACCCTAAGCAATCAGAGATAGATAGCAGCAGAAAGAAATGACTGCAGAAAAATAGAATGTCTAATTAAGTAAGTACCAAAATATATCTCCCCCTCTTTAGCCACAAATGGGCCAAAGATACATGTTCTTAAAAGTTATACAGTCATCCAGAAAAAGTAATGAGAGCAGAACTAAAAAACTGAACACACTTCCAAACTCTACCAGGGACCAGCATCAACTCCACCAAACAACAACCAACCTTTAAGCATTGTCATCAGACTCAGAGGAGATAGTTTCTTCAGTATTGAGATGACCTTCAGCTTCTACACCCTCTTCCCTTCTGTTTCCTTCAGCTTCCTCCTTTTCTAACCTGGCAATTAGGATTTCTAGGGTCTTTTTCCTAGCTTCCAGTTATTTGCAGGTCTCTTTTAATACAGCTATGACATCAGATGTCTTGGACTGGGTCTTCACAGACGATGTCTCAGCTGATGTTATGACAATATCAGGAGCATGAGATCCCTGAAACAGTTTGTAGTAAAACCCAAGGGCAGGAGCTCTTTTGCAAGCAGTATCTCTTGCCACCAGGATATCAGGGTATTGTGCAAGGATAATTCCACAAAGGAGGGAGGGAAAGGCAATTGGTCCTTTGACAGCATAACTACCAGCATGTTTTAAAGTTTGTTCAAAAATATACCTGCCATAGTCAAAAGCAGTCTTGGTTCCCACAGCATAAATAAATCTCCCCAATCCTGTGGAGATAGTTGATTTATGGTTTGTAGGCACCCAGTTGGCTGCACCAATCTTGTGCAGGATGGCAAATTTCATGCTAAGTTTGCTGGCATTCAGCTTGCCTTTCAAGGGCCAGCACTTCACTTGCCTTGCTGTAATGGCTTGACAAACTTCATTGTCAGTGACTTCCAGATCAGGACAATCCTCATTTGTTCTTCCAAGAAATTTGTTAATTTCTGATGGAGAGAAATTAACCCTTCTTCCTCTAACAAAAACACTATCAAAGTCAGCTGACCTTCCATCAGCACAATCATTAGACAAGTTAACTATGAACTCCTTGACCAGATTTTCATAACACTTGTTAAATTTTATCACTATCTTCATCAGTCCAGCATTCTTGATCAGGTCCATGATGTCTTTGCACTCCATGGCATCATTGTTTAGCTCTCTTTCTAAAGCTATTCTCTTTAAGCAAACATACTTCCATCTGTTTGGATTGTCAGGATGATGAAAAAAGATGTTGTCTGTTGGGACTTCAGGAACTCTAGCAAATTTGCTGGAGGGGAGCTTCCTTCTGATAGGAATTTCTTCAGCATCAATCTCAAACTCTGATTCCTCATCAGAATCAGAAGATTCAGGTTATTTTCTCTTCTTTGAAATTGGTTGTCTATCAGTATGCACCTGGGCTTTCACCTTCCCTTTGGACTGAATAGTTTTCACAGATTCTACCCCAGCCTTGCCTTCAGCCTTGGATTTCTTAACAGCAGGTTTATCTTTGGACACACATTTTGCATCATTCTGATTACCCTTTCTTTTCATCAATCTCCTAGCTATACTAGGGTTTACATTGGCAATAAGATCATTATCTGAGTAATCCTCATCCACATCAATGATAGGTGGATCAGCAGTCTTTTCTGAAGGGTTCTGAATGTTGTCATTTTGTGTCACAACATTCTCAGAGACATCTACATTCTCAGAGACGTCCACATTTGGGCTTCCTGATTGATTTAAAGGGACAAAAATCCCCGGTACAGGTTGGTTTCCGCTTAGTATACTAGTAACAAGCCTAGCAATAGCTTGATGAACTTGAACTGATCCTTCTCTATTTGGTACAGAAGAAGAAGGATGAGAAGGATTACCAGAGGCTGCAGCTTGAGCTCTTCCTGCATGTCTAGTTCTCAGCTTTTTGACTTTGGCGGGGTCAGTTGCCATCTCTCTGAGAGGAGTGACCTCAAGAACTTCAGATTCTATGCATGTGGTGATTGCTCTAGAGTCTTGGTCAGATGATGAAGATGATGAGGATGATGAAGTCGCCTTGGTTGAAGATGATGTCTGAGACATTTTGATTGACTTAGAGCACCATTAGCAATTTGAGAGAAAATTTTGATTGAGAGAAGGGAACAGGTTGCAAAGTCGAGAGAGGTAGGAGGCAAAAGAGAGTCTTTTCAACTTCTTAAGTATTTTGAAAGAATTTGGAAAACATATGATTAACCCACTAAAAATAGACTTAACAAAATTAACTCCTTCAACCCTTGTTTTAAGCAAAATTAATTGCTATAATTTCTCATGTTGGCAAATACCCAACCTGCCCCTCAAGTTTTCAAGTTTATTTCCAACAAGAGCCTTGGTAGAAGAATCAGCCAGCTGAAGCTTAATGATACCATGTTCCAGTTTAATTGACTTCTTCTCTACAAAGTCAATGTGCTTGGTCCTGCTATGCTGAATAGGGTTCATGGAAATATTGATTGTATTCAGATTGTCACAATATAATGTCACAACATCTTGTGAGACATTATACTCAGTGAGCATCTGTTTTGTCCAGATATTTTGAGAACAGTTACTCCTAGCTGCAACCATTTCAGCACAGAGTTGGGAAGGCATTCTTTTGACATGAATCATAGTTCTGGTTGATTCTTGAATGATCTTATTTTTCTTTTTGTCCACTCCATTTTGATGGAGAGTTATAGGAGAAGAGACTTCACGACTCATTTCTTCAGGGAAACAGAATTTATTAGACTTGTTGTTTCCAACATCCTTGTCATGATTACTTCTGGTTCTGACAACACATCCTTCTTCAAGTTTATTCACCACATCATAGACATGTTTCTTTTTACCAAGCCTTTCAATTTTAAGTTCACCACAAACCCTTCTTTTATCAATCTGTAGTTTTTGAGTCCTTCTGACTGCTTCCATAGAGATAGCTCTTTTCATTCTTCTTAGATGAAGATGACCAAGCTTATGGTGCCACAGTTTCATCTCTTTTTCTTCTTTGGTAATTGGACACATAGTGGAGTTATCAGTGTTCTCAGGCTGCCACAAGTAACAGTTATCTTTGGATCTGATTCCTTTCATTACAACTTCTAGTTTTTTATTAATTACTAGACATTCAGATTTTGAGAAGTTGACCTTGAATCCTAGATCACACAATTGACTGATACTAATGAGATTAGCAGTCAGCCCTTTTACCAGCAGTACTTCACTCAGACTTGGAACTTCAGGGAAGTCCAAATTACCAACTCCTTTGATTTCACCTTTAGCACCATCTCCAAAGGTCACATAACTAGTGTTGTGAGGTTTAACATGATTGAGAATGTTCTTTATTCTAGTCATGTGTTTAGAACACCCACTGTCAAAGTACCAGCCTTCCTTTACAGACACTCTCAGGGAAGTGTGGGCTACCAGGGCAGTAGCCTTTTTCTTCCAGTGAGGAGTATGTGGTACCCTTTTTGACTTAGGTATAACACCTGAGTTTTGATTAGGGTATCCATGCAATTTGAAGCAGAAGGGCTTTATGTGTCCATACCTCCCACAATGATGACATCTCCATCTTTGGTATTTTTTCTTCATATATTTCTGTTTCTGATGTTGAGAGTTGTGTTGAGACATCTTCTTTGACAATTGTTTAACAGGCCTGATCTTCTTGTCTGCACCAGATTTCTTAGCTTCCACAAATCCTAGTCCAGATTTGTTTCCCACATTTTGTCCAACTTGAAGAATCTCTTCCAATTTATCTGTTCCATTGGTCAGCATCTTGACAGATTTGGTCATTTGGTTCAGTTGTGAGTTCAGTAATTGAACTTCCCCTTCTAGATGACTTATAGTTTCAAGATCTGCCCTTTTTTCAGCCTCCAGCTTTATAATGAGTTTTGATTGTTTCTCATTCTGCACACAGACGTCAGCACTTCTGATACACAATTTCTTGTAGGTATCAGCCAGTTCTTCAAATGTCACTTCTTCATCACTGGTGTCACTTTCAGATGTACAAACACCAGTTAGAGCAGTAACTAGTTTGGCAGATTCTTCTTCAGAATTACTTTCTGAATCACAGTCAGACCAAGTAGCAGTCATTCCTTTCTTTTGTTTCTTAAGAAAGGTTGGACATTCAGCTCAAATATGCCCATATCCTTCACAGCCATGGCATTGAATTCCTCTCCCTTGGTTTCCCTTCTCTTCTGACCTTGGTCTTCTGCTGGAACTGTCAATGTCAGAGGGAATGTTATGAACATTAGACCTTGACTTTAGATCTATTCTTTTGATGAGTTTGTTGAACTGTCTTCCAAGCATGGATATAGCTTCTGAAATATTTTCTTCTTCATCCTCCTTGTTTTCAACATCAGTGTTGGATACAAGTGTTATGCTCTTATTCTTCTTGTCACCATTATCAGTGATCCCCATCTCAAAAGTCTGAAGAGACCCAATAAGTTCATCCACTTTCAACTTGCTGATGTCCTGGGCTTCCTCTATGGCAGTTACCTTCATTGCAAATCTTTTAGGCAAGGATCTGAGAATCTTTCTCACCAGTTTTTCTTCTGGCATCTTTTCTCCCAGTGCTCCTGAGGTGTTGGCAATCTCCAAGATGTTCATGTGAAACTCATGAATGGTTTCATCTTCCATCATTTTTAGATTCTCAAACTTGGTAGTCAACATCTGAAGCCTTGACATTTTTACTTTGGAAGTGCCCTCATGGGTAGTTTTGAGAGTGTCCCAAACTTCCTTGGCCAGTTCATATTGATGTACTAGTCTGAAAATGTTTCTATCAATTCCATTGAACAAGGCATTTAAGGCTTTGGAATTTCCCAGGGCTAACTCATCTTCTTCTTTACTCCAATCTTCCTCAGGCTTCAAACTGATTGCCCCATCTTTCTCAGTTATGGTGGGATGGATCCATCCTTTGTCAGCAGCTCTCCAAGCCTTTTTGTCCAGAGATTTTAAGAAGGCGATCATACGAGGTTTCCAGTAGTCATAATTAGTTCCATCCAGAATGGGTGGTCTATTTCCAAAAACTCCTTCTTTGTCCATAGTGCCAGAAAGTGATATCCCTAGATCTCACCCAGTAATACAGGCAGGGTGTCTGCTCTGATGCCAATTGAAATTCTGGCTGCAGATACTCAATGTCACGTTCAATGTTATGACACCGTATCTGACTTACTATAAGACAGTAAATACAAAAACAGTAAAGAACACAGTCAATTGTTTACCCAGTTCAGTGTGCAACAACACCTACTCTGGGGGCTACCAAGCCAGGGAGGAAATCCACTATAAGAGATATTAATTCAGGAATAAACCAACCAGTTTATATCCTTCACTTAAGACCTACCCAATGCAACTTCAATCTAAGTACAACTTAAACCTGAGTTCCTACTCACTCCCCCTCAATCACAGCAGTGATACATAAAACAATTTGACTAATGAATTATTGAAGACACTCTTCAAAACATACACTTGATTATGCTTCACAGCTTTTTAATCAAGGAACACAAACACTCTTGCTTCACAGCTTTGAGTGATACACAAACCTAACTTGACTTTGCTTCACAGCTTTAGTCAAGAGACATACAAACACTCTTGCTTCAAAGCTTTGAGTGTTACACAACCCTTACAATTAAAACCTATTACAAGTCACTTATCACAATGATAATTGCTTGGATTACAATAGTTAAAACTATACAGCTTCTAAATGATCTTCTGTCTACGAGGGATTCCTTTCAAAACAGCAGCTCTGTTGAATATATAGCAGCTGCATCTTCAGTTAGGGTTTCCACAAAAAGCTAGGGTTAATTCCATTTGACCTTAAGACTAGGTCACATGACTTTATCAACCAGGTTAGGGTTGAGCTAGGTTAACCCAAAGAAAACGCAGGATTCTGTTCTGGAAAGACTGAGTCATTTTCCTGAAAAAACTCAGAATTAACCAAACTGCATACCTGTTAGTTCAGAACAGGATGTCTTAACATTTGTTATGACATCTGAATTCCTGCTTACTGATTTTGGTAAATGTGATCATTTTGCAAAATGCTCAGATACACACTCATAAACATCAGTACCTGTATGACAATATTTTTCTGCAAAGGTACCTAATGAATCAGTACAAACTAAACTAGAATGTTATGACATCAGTCATGACATTCACACATACACTTGGGTTTTACCAAAAATGCAAGCCAATAACTAAACAACTACACTAACAACCAAGAGAATCCGTGTTAAATCTTGGCGAAAATAATATTTTTTAGAAATTTTTTTTGGTATTTAATAAACTCACATGCCATGCGTACCACATCAGTCAGATGTCACCCAAGCAAAAGTTGACACTGTTAGTAAAAATTGGATGGAAATGACTAATGTGGACCTTTTGGAACAATTAAAGGACCACTTTGAAACTTTTTAAAGATAAAAGACCTTTTAGAACAATTAAATGACCAATTTAAAACTTTTTAAAAATAAGAGACCCGAATGAATTCCAAAATAAACTTAAGAGATTAAAAAGAATACTATGTCTATTTCAATATGTCACAATTTCTACCTAACATGATTCTTTTATTAGTTTTATAAATAAATAAAAATGAAGATTTTTGTGTTTTATTTCTTTGAATGTCTTTTTCTTCTAACTTTACCACGCGTTGGAATTGTGTGTTTGCCGTTTTGATGCTGGACTGTTTAATTCTTTTTGTTTTGTTATTATATTGATATTGATCTGATTTATTTCTAGATTTTTAAAAATATTAGTAGTTCATTTTTTGTTTTGTTTTATTATTTTATTTTGTTGTCGATTTTTTATCTAAAATATCAAAATAATCATATTTTTCCATTAATTTTAAAAAAAAAACTCATGTTTCAAAGAGAGAAAAAATCATGTATAATAATAAAAATAGACAAATTGATACGTACTAGATAATTTAGAAGACAAATTAATTGAATTGGTGTCTTCAATGAGTCAACTCAATTCAATTGATACTTATATCTTGGACTTTAAAGAAAGCATCAATTGAATTGACATTTATATATTTATAATCTCGAGACTTATACGAGAAAGGATATATCAAATGTGTGTTATCAATGACATATATGATCAAAAAAGTTGTTATTATTAGTATAAAAACTAGTCGATAATCCGTGCTGTCGCACGGGGCCGGTCGAGAATTCATAAAACGTGGAACTAATGTTGTCATGTAACAGTAAATTCGTTTTTATGTAATTCAATAAAAGTTCATCTAATTCGGCCAAATTTAGTGTATCAAACTTATTTGACAACATTAAAAAATGTAAACTGAAATCATGATTGTGTAACAAAATAAGAAACTGTGATGACTCTTCAAAATAAGAAACTATCACGAGTCTTCAGATACAACGCAACCAGTTTGGAAACGATGTTTTCAACTTTTCGACCTGCACAATAAATTATGCAAAAATTAGACAGCATTTACGGAAACAATTTATATTAAAGAAAATATTTGTTATTATGTACTTACCGATCAACAAAGAGATTGGAAAACTTCTTTGTATACAACATTTGTAGTGATAGATGTTGATACATTCATACTATCATGTATTAAGATCTTTAGACCACTTTTGCTTGTAACTCTTGAAATGGCTACATACAACTGACCATGACTGAATACAAGAGTAGGAAAATACAATCCAATTGTATCAAGTGATTGGCCTTGAGACTTATTAATTGTCATTGCGTACGACACAATAATTGGGAACTGTCTCCTAATCAACTTAAATGGCCACGGTGACTCGGAAGGTGACATGGACATTCGAGGGATGTAAAAGATGTTATCAACATTCTTACCAGACATGATTTTTGCCTCAATAACGTGATTTGCCAACCTTGTAACAATTAGTCTAGTTCCATTACACAAACCATCGTTTTGGTCCAAATTCCTCATAAGCATTATTGGTGTACCAACCTTTAATCTGAGTTTGTGATTTGGGACACCTGAAGTCCTAAGCTTGCTAAGAAATTCTGGAGTAAGACATTCATAGGCTTCGGTGTAACTTGAATCAGTTCTATCAATCGAATCAAAACTCAAATACTCTTTGTCCTCACCTAAGAAATGGGAAAACGCGAATCAATCCATAATGTTTTTTCAAGAATAATTTAATAACGAAACATCTACACGAAAATAAACATCAAAAGAAAAAATAGTTTACCCGGTATCATGTCTAACACGTAATGATTAATTTTATCAACAACTTCAATGGTTGAAGCAAGTATTGCTTTTCCTTGTAGAAATTCTACATTTTGAAAGTCGGCAAGCAAATTTGGGTATGTGCTTTCAACTATAGCTCTTATTGGATCCTCAAAATTGGAAATTAACAAATCCGGAGGAATTTCTATATCAGCTAATCCATCGTTAGGTTCACATATTTTACCGTCGCCAACATTTAATATCCATTTAGAGAATTCTGCAAGTTCGTCAGAAGTTGTACCGTCCCTCCCATTCTTTAGTCTCATGTTTTTGGTTAGTGTTAAGACTTGGCAATAGTCCCACACATAAGAAGAACAAATGGAAGCATGAACAATATCAGAACGGCCTGCTCTTGGAACAACTGGAAGTATCTGTCGAAAATCTCCTCCAAATATAACTACCTTGCCACCAAAAATTGTATTTGCAAAACCCTTATCGCTCATGACATCCTTAAGGGTCTTATCCAAGGCCTCAAAACAATTCTTATGAGCCATGGGTGCTTTGTCCCATATTATGACATCAGTAGCTTCGAATAACTGTGAATGCTCAGAGTCTTTGTCAACATTGCAAGTAAGTAGAGTTGTCAAGCGTTGGAATGGGAATTTTGAACTTCGAATGGGCTGTTCTACCACCTGGCAATAATAAGGAAGCTATGCCACTTGAAGCAACAGCCAGAACAATTTTTTTATCTGAACGAAGTGCACTTGATAATGTCCTCCACATAAACGTTTTACCGGTTCCGCCGTATCCATGTAAAAAAACACCCCTCCGTTTTGTTTCTTGACGGCGTCCATTATGGTTTCAAAGATTGCACGTTGCTCATCTTGACGTTCAAATGAAAAGAATCAATACAACAGTAGTTTAATGAAAACATCGATGATTTGAATAATGAGGAAATACCTGTTAGAGATGTAAATAGATTATGGAAGTTTTGTCGCTCTATATCAGCATCGTAATCACGTTCATCAAAAATCAGTCTATTACCGACATGTCGCGTTATATACAAATCTGGAAACGGCATATCTTTGAATTCACGCAAGCTTCTTCTATTTGATTGCATCATATTCTCAATCTCAATTAATGTGAGGTTTGTCAGTTATGCAGTTGACAATTGCATGTCTTCCAACACAAATACAAACCAAAATAAAATATAACTATTATGTACAATAGAAATCACAGTGTTGATGAAGATAGACATGCAAAAGGATCGTTAACCTTAAAATGGCAGTATCATGGAAAAGTTCAGTATAATGCAAGAGCATCAGACATTCGGGTTCATTAAAAATGTTATGTTTTTGATCAGTAGCTATGACAAAAGGTGGTTGAAGGTAAAAGATAAATCACAGAATTATTCTGTTCTGTGTTGGTGGTGAGTAATATCAGATTGCATTAGATATTTTTATTACTGATGAAATAGCAGCATTGAAAGGACTTGCTTACTGGAACTTATGATTCTTTGAAAGGGCAGCATTGAAAGGTGTTGTTGAATGGAAATGATGTGAAGCATTATGGCATAAGAACAGGAAAGTCTGTGTATGGGCAGAACTTTCGAAAAAATTTTATGGCAGAACCAGTTTGGTAACAATTGAAATTCTTAAGTTAAGACCCTATCTACATGAGTTGAAATTACATTACGACAACGAGAACCTGTCAAAAGACTTAAGTATGGTTTGAACTGTATGATATGTAACAGATATATGGAAGTATAAAAGGATTGAAATTATTGCATCCAAAGTAGTTTAAAAGGTATTATAAGAAGAAAAACTCATTATAATAGTTTCGTACGGTTTGTAATTGTATGAAATTTAACAGAAGTATTTAGGTATTTGTTAAGTGTACCTCTTATTCCAGTGACAATTCTCTGTTGATGAAGAATACCGTCAGATAGCAACTTCCAAGTTTGTTGCCAAACATGTCACGGTCGATTAACAGTACCAGACAACAGCATCGTGACAAATAGCTTCCTCAAAAAATTACCGGAACCCCAATCTTTGGCCTCATTTATGGCTGCAACATATTCTTTGTCGTCGTTAAGAAATCCCATCTCAAAGCATGCATCTCTAAAACTGTCGCGGACTACTCCACCAACCTTTTTTATATCGTCATAGCAAGTCGGTCCCTTGACAACCGTCAACATCATTCTAAGGTAATAGAGCTCACCAGTGCTTGGAGGAACCCAAATTAACCGGCCAATCGTACGACCTCTTTTTCGAGGTCTCCATAAACGGTACCTTTTATCGTAAACGAACTTGGAAAGAAACACAGTGTATGTTAAAGTCTTTGCATCTTTGTATTTTTTGTTTGACTCCATCCAAGCTGTAAACATTGATTCCTTTACAGTTGGTTTTTCAAGAACATTGTCTATGAAATCATAGTCAGTGTAGTAAACCGGATTTTCTCCAGCTTGATGTCCCTTATTATCTTGGTGGACGATAGTTGGGCACTGTCGAGTTCTTCAACTGTCTCAGGAATAGATCTTTTTGACGGTGTAAGTGCAGAGTTGGCAACTGAAGGGTCATAATCTGCAGTGATTGATAACGGATCCTGCCATTAAAGAGTCATTACAAAATCAGTAGCATAAAAAAGGAAGTAAGACATTGTTTAATAGGCTAATTTGTTAATGTTGAAAGTTAAAAAAAGACGCACTGAAACTGTTTGTGGATCATCATGAGACTGTTTTTCCGAGGTGGTGATGGTCGGAGTACACTGCAAGTTAAAAAACGCAAGAAATAAACGTTAGACAATTGTTCAAAATGTGATGGCAAGAGTAATAGGTCGTTCCTATTTAAAACATACCGATGTTGTATGCATATCATCCCGAGTGTCATCTGTTGAGACGACAATCTTTGAAGTGTGCTGCAAGTTTTAAACAATTGTTAAAAAAATCCAATGCACATGATACTGATTTTAACAACAGTAAAACATGAGTACAGCAATACCTCTTCACATTTAAACCTCTCCTTTATTTTGGTACGTAGCACTTCATCTGCCTTAAATCCGATTATAGAAAGACTGGCCTTGTTTGGTTGAAACACTGCTCTTATAGCCAACTTCTTCTTCAGCATCACATCAAGTTCATAAGGGAATCCAAGGGGATCAAAATCTCCAGTCTAAATGATTAAAACAATATATGTTATTTATGTGGTAATTATCTAACTTACATATTAGCCAAATGGAAAATACCTCCATCAAATCCAACTTCATCTGAAGGGAGGACTTCCCAATCAACTTTACACAATCTACATCCCAAAATACGAACTTGTATTTTAACTTTCCATCAGAGGCAAGCACTTCAAGCTTAAATCTGTACCATGCGTGATCAAAATAAGAAATTGTCAGTAATGAAGCGTTTGGTTATATGATGATAATCATTGATATGCAATACTTAGAAGTTACCTTAGGAATGGCTCAGAACTGATGTGTTTGGAATAACACATGAATTTTCCATCCTTCAAAGTCACACTTTTGGTACATTCACTACATCCATCATAATACCATTCTGACTGCCCACATTCAAACTTCTCCAGAGTCGCAACAGTCACACATGTAGTTTCCTGAAACAGAAAGATGGGATGATGTCTCAAAAAATGGATTAGAACCCAGTCTGTGTAATTCCTCAATCTAAGACAGTCATGTATTAAAGAGCAACTTACAGTCTGCAGATATGCAATATCAGACAGACTCAACACTTCAGCTTTCCATACAAATTTGTCCAAATCAGAAAAAACAGAGGTATTTGTGGTTTCCATTTGCATGCTCGAGGATGAGAGCGTCGGCAGATCATCTTTAAGTCTGATGTACATAGATCAGAATGAAAACAGGCTGTTAGTAATCATAGGTTGCTAATTCATAACTTCATAATAAAATCACTTACTTCTCTTTAAGGTTTTTAACCTCCTCAATAGACAAATCATTGATGAGCAGTTTTGTGCCGTTCCAAGCATTTGATACATTTAAAGGATAATTTCCTGAAAATTGAGATATTTATAAATGACAACACTTAAAGTTGGATATAATAATTGGATATAATAAGAAATAGTCACATATCATACTTTGAGGTTCCTTGATCCTTGCATTCATAAGTAGGAGAACAATACTACCATCAGCCTTATGAGTCGTATAATACTCATTCAGTTGCACAACTAATTTACCCCAAAGAGTACATTGCACATGATGTTTGCTGATTGACAGGAATTACAAAACAAACAACATGAACATGTTAGACTTTTATATTTATCAGCATCAATGTTAACAAACAAAATGAAACACCTACCTCAGATCAGTTAATGAAAACACAACCTTGCTTTTGTTGTTATCAGGAATTATCTGGGCTTGGGATATTTCAGTAACCCCACCAATTATATCTGCACAAAAGTTCACCACAAACAGTTATGTATAACGGAGAAGTCACAATACAATGCGTTCTATTATAACAGTAAAAATGTAACTCACCATATAACAAATTCGTTCTGTATTTATCCTCAATAATAGCATTTATTCCAATTAACTTGAGGTGGTTCAGAGGTATGTCAGCAAGTTGGACCTTTTTTACGGAAGTTGAACCACAGAAAATCAATTTGAACTTATGATCAGTGGATTTGAAGGAGAAATCATTGCTGGAAACTTTGAAATTCTGCATTATGTAGGAACAACCAAGTTCAAGCTGTGTTTTGAATTTTGATACCAAATAAGATGGCACAATGGCTTGAATCAAATCCAACTGTGAAAATACAAACATCTTGAAATCAGTATCATATACCAGTACTGTTACAACAAAATCAGAATGGCAAAGCAGAAACGTTTAGATTGTATTATACCTTTGAATCAAACAGAATAAGCTCTAAGTGCTCTCTATTCTGAGAACTGGTAACAGACCACAGATGCTTACATCTAACAGCAACCTTCCACAAATCCTTCGAATCGTCAATGCTACTGATATACTCGATTGGGCGCGCCATCGTCACGCAGCGATTCGTAACAGCGCAGAGAGCCTTGCGTGAATGAAAACGAAAGGGACGTCTGTAGCAATGGCTTGCGTGAATGAAAACGACTGGAAGGTGTTAAGTAATGGAGGTTATACATAAGTACACATTGGGGAAGGATTGAAGGAAGAGTGAAAAATTTTGGTGTTCCATTTGAATTTGAATTCTGATTAAAAGAGGCATAATGGTTTGGCATGGGGAAGAGGAAGAGAGGCACAATGAATGGCAAGGAATAATGAATTGGTATTCCCCATGGTTGGGTTTCTCACGCTGCCTGCACAATAAATTGAATTGGTTCTTTATTTTAAAAAACAATATAATATGTGGGATTTATTTGGGAAAAAAAAATTGAAAATGTGGTGAAAAATTGTGGGAGTGACACATCAGATTCAAATCAATGTGGTGCAAGATATTTTAGAGTTTCCAATTTTACCCCAATACAATAGACCAACAATGGATTTTTTCAGCTGTGGTGTTGTGGTAATTTCCAGGGACTATCATTTTTATAGATTTATAATAGATTATTCTCATATATAATCTAATTTAAATTTAATATTATTAATATTTAATTAATTTTTAAATTATTTTAAGTAAAATACAAAATTAGAAGAAAAAATTGGTGCCAAATGAATTGTCATCACTTTTAAAAATCAAATTGTAAACACCAATTGAATTGGATTGCTCTACTTACATTTTAAAATGTTTGCATGTGCCAATTCAATCAGTTTCAATTGTGTTTCAATTTTTTATTTATTTAAAACATGAGTATTTTGGAAAATAGTGGAAAAACACGATTTCTTGAGTAATATTTGTTGGAAAATATGATTAATATTTTAAAAATTATTCAAATTTGTCACACATGATTTTTTTTTAAATGTCGAAGAAAACATATATCCTATTTTTTTGAATGACCTACCGAATTTTTAATTGGCTATTTAATTTTTGTTTGATCTATCGACATTTTTGCACAAGATTCTTACTAAATAAATGAAGTATGTTTTCTGTATTAGGAAAATATAATGTTACGTTAAAATTAAAGTTATTAGAAATAGGAGATTAAATATAATTAAAATAAAAAGGCAAGAAAATGTAAGAAATAATTTAAAATTAATTGTTTGAATAAATAAATCTAATTATAAATTAAACAATACATTAAGATAAATGTTTTTAAATGTAATTTATGACCGACTAATTTTATAGTTATTTATTTTATTAAAAAAATAATAATTGCATTTGAATGATAATTTTTTTAAAGTTGTAATATTTAATTACGATAGTTTTTATTTGTGTTAACTTTGGAATGCCAAGAGAGAAAAAGTAAAATGGAATAAACTCATTGTATTAATCTTCTTTTGGACTGTACAAGACAGTACTATATATACTGTTAAGTAACAAACTAAACTGTTAAGTAACAAACTAAATTAACTGTTTAGTAACAAACTAAACTGAATTATTTGTATTATGTAATAGCCCCCCACAAGCTGGACTATGGATGTCTAATAGACCAAGCTTGGAAACAAGAGAATCGAAAGAGGGAGTTGCCAAAGGCTTGGTGAGAACATCTGCCAATTGAGCAGCAGAAGAAACTGGTAAAAGGTGGATGAGACCAGTTTGGATTTTCTCACGAATGACGTGGCAGTCAATTTCGATATGTTTTGTCCGTTCATGGAAGGTGGGGTTGTGAGCAAGGTAGATAGCACTTTTGTTGTCACAATAGACTGAGCTAGGTTGATCAAAGGAGATGTGGAGATCCTTGAACAAATACTGCAGCCATTGCAATTCACAAGTCAAGCTTGCCAAGGCCCTGTATTCCGCTTCTGAACTTGATTTGGATACTGTAGACTGCTTTTTAGATTTCCAGGATATGAGGGAATTGCCAAGGAACACACAATATCCAGTTACGGATCTGCGGGTAGCAGGGCAACTTGCCCAATCTGAGTCTGCGAAGCCAGAGAGTTTGAGTGGAGAGGAAGATGAATAGAACAAACCCTTGGCAGGAGCACCTTTGAGATACTTGAGTACTCGAATTGTTGCAGAATGATGAACTTACATAGGATGTGAGATGAATTGGCTGAGCTGTTGAACAATGAATGCAAGGTCAGGTCTGGTGGTAGTCAGATATAGGAGTTTTCCAACAAGCCTTCGATAAGCTGTGACGTCTTCGAAAGGTGGTGAGTTATCATCATGAAGCTTCAAGGAGGAATCGAAGGGAGTAGAGCAAGGTTTAGTAGCCAATAAGCCACTGTCTTCGAGCAATTCCAAAGCATACTTTCTCTGATTGAGAAAAATGCCGTGAGTTGATCTGGCAACTTCTAGACCAAGAAAATATTTTAGCCTACCAAGGTCCTTGATTTTGAAAGTGGAATCAAGGAAGCATTTGACATATTGGATTTCCTGCAAATCATTACCGGCTAAGACAATATCATCAACATAGACTAATAAGGCAGTAAAAGAAGAGTCATGTGATTTTGTGAAAAAAGAATGATCAGCAGAAGAATATGAGTAGCCAAGAGAGATAAGGGCAGTGGACAATTTCGAAAACCACTGTCTGCTAGCCTGCTTCAGGCCATATAATGATTTATGCAATTTGAAAACTTTGTTGGTCGAAGAAGTGCAAACTTCGTTGGTCGAAGAAGCAGAAGAAGTGCAAACTTTGTTGGTCGAAGAAGTGCAAACTTCGTTGGTCGAAGAAGTGCAAACTTCGTTGGTCGAAGAAGTGCAAACTTCGTTGGTCAAAGAAGCAGGGGGCAGGAATCCAGGAGGCAGATCCATATACACTTCCTCATGTAGATCACCATGAAGGAAGGCATTGTTGACGTCGAGTTGTTCCAAGTGCCAATTCTTAATGGCAGCCACTGAGAGAAGGGTTCGAATAAAAGTAAGCTTCGCAACAGGTGAGAAAGTGTCGAAATAACCCACACCCTCCAGCTGAGTATATCCTTTTGCTACCAAACGGGCCTTGTATCGTTCGATGGATCCATCAGCATGATGCTTGATTTTGTAGACCCATTTGCAACCAATCGATTGTTTGCCTGCAGGCAAATCAACAACAGACCAAGTATTTGTAGATTCAAGAGCATCTAACTCAGATTTCATAGCATTGTTCCAACAATCAAACTTGCAGGCTTGTTTATAGGTTTTGGGTTCTGTGAAAGAGCTTATGGATAGACAAAATAATTTGTGATCAGGACTACATTGGCTATAAGATAATACAGAAGAGAGAGGGTAGTTAGAGGAACCTGAGTCAGATGCTGGCAGCATGGGGGATAGCAAATTGCAGTGATAATCAGATAGATAAGCTGGAGGTTTAATATTTCGATTCGATTTTCTGGTTGGCACAGGAGGGGAGGGGCAAGGGGAGTTTTTAGTGTCATTTGAGGAAGAAGAGAGGTTGGTGGGAGAATCTGGCTGGGGGAGAGAGGTAGGAGAGGAAGGTTCATTTGATGGTGGAGGTAAGATGGGTGGAATGTTGGTGAAAATATCAGGTGAATCAAGGGAAGGAGGGTCAGGAGTAGGAATTATAGGATTAGGTGCAGGTGGGATGGATGCAAAAGAGAACACAGTTTCATAAAAGAATACATTCCTTGAAATGTAAAATTCTTGTGTGATAGGATCATAGAGAAGGTAGCCTTTTGTGCCTTCCCTATAGCCAAGAAAAATATATTTCCTTGCTCTTGGTTCGAATTTAGTGCGATGGTTAAGCAAGGTCGGAGAATAGGTAAGACAACCAAAGACTCTCATATGGTTAAGGCTGGGAGGAGTAGAATGGAGTTTTTGGTAGGGAGAGTGGTTGTTTAAAACAGGAGTGGGAAGACGGTTTATAATATGAATGGCCTGTTGTATGGAAAGGTGCCAAAGGTTGTGAGGGAGGTGAGAGTGGAAAGAGAGGGCACTGGCAACATTCAAAATGTGTTGATGTTTTCTTTCCATGATACCGTTCTGTTGAGGCGTTTCCACACAAGACATTTGATGAATGATTCCTTTAGAAAGGTAGAAAGTGGTCATGAGAAACTCAGGACCATTATCACTACGAATGCACTTGAGTTTCTTGTTAAATTGAGTTTCGATAAAAGATATGAAGTGAATTAAATGGTTTCTGGTTTCACTTTTGTTGGCCATACAAATTGTCCAAGTAAACCTGCTGTAATCGTCTACGAGGGTTAAAAAATACTTGTGGCCACATATGGAAGGTGTGGAAAGAGGGCCCCAAATATCGACATGAAGTAAATCGAAGATGGAAACAGACTTAGTAATACTGTGAGTAAATGGAAAATGTTTTTGCTTAGCCAAATGGCAAGTATTACAGGGCTTATGATTGTCATTGTAGGTGACAAAAGGAAATTGAGAGGAAATACATTTGTGTATGTAAGGACTTAAGTGTCCAAGCCTAAGATGCCAAATAGTAGCAGGATCGTGTTTAGCAGGTTCTAATTGGGGAGAAGAGGAGGTGTTGACAAAGCCAGATGTGGGAGAGATGGCCTTAGGTGGGGTGGCATCAAGAACATACAATTTGCCAATCCTCCTAGCTGTAAATCCAGTCATCTTGGATTGGGACAACTGCATAATTTGACAGCAATTAGGGGAAAATTCCACATCATATAAAGTGGAGTCAAAAAGAGTGGTGACATAGATAATATTGACATGAAAGGAAGGAAAGTAATAAACATTGCGAAGGACAAGTGAATCACATAGTAAAACTGAACCAGCAATAGTTGTAGTGATAGAGTCACCATTAGGCATTGTCATAGATTTAGGTGCAATGTGGTATGTGGAAAGGAAACTGGCAAAGATATGGGTGATGTGATCAGTGGCACCTGTGTCAATGATCCACCAGTTATGACAAGGAAGATTCGAGGAATTCTTACCAGAGGAAGTATGAGGAGAGGTATGGGAAACAGAATTAGCAGTATAAACTGAATTAATCGAGGGAGGTGAAGGAGATTGCAAATTAGACTGTTGGAGGAGCTGCAGAATCTGAGTGTATTTCTCTTGAATCGTAGACAAAGCACTTGGGCTGGTGTTTGATGTGGAAGCAGAGGAAGATAATGCCTCAAGTTGAGGAGAAGCAATATCTTGAATCGAGTTCACTGTAGAATCAACAGAATTCCCCACAGATGTAGTAGGCTTTCGTTGTTGAAATCCAGGGGGATAGTCATGTTTCATGAAACAAGTCTCAATGGTGTGATTGGTGCGGTTGCAATGAGTACAAAGTCGGTTTCCACGGCCACCACGGCCACGACCACGACCAGGGTTGTGAGAAGAACGAGAAGGTGCTTGAGAAAGGTGATTCACAGACGATTGAGACTCAATTGAAGAAGCAGAAGGTGAAAGAAGGTTGAATTGACGTTCTTGTTAAAGAACCAGATTAAACACATTATCAAGAGTTGGTAGTGGGGTCATCAACATAATCTGCGAGCGAACATGAGCGTATTGGTCACCAAGGCCCTTCAAGAACTTGATAACTTTATCTTGTTCTTTGAATTTGCGTAAGTCTGAAGCAGCACCACAGGAGCACGGTATAGCGCAAGTACAATCACGAATTGGCCAGAAGTTCTCGATTTCTTCCCAAAGCGTCATCAATTTCGTGAAGAACGAAGAGATATCGAGAGTTCCTTGTTGAAGACGAGCAACAGTTTCTTGAATGTCAGCAATGCGAAAAATATATCCCTGAGAAAAACGATTTTCCAAACTTTTCCATACAATTGAAACACGATCATACCAGAGAAGAGATTTTGCAATTTCCTCAGAAATCGAGCGTTGAAGCCATGAGAGGACGAGATTGTTGCATCACAGCCAAGGTTCGTATAGAGAGTCGGAGATAGGCGGAGGAGAAAGAGTGCCATCAACGAACTTGATCTTGTTCTTGGAGATAAGAGCCACTTTCATCGATCTAGACCAGATCTGGTAGTTCTTGGTATCAAGAACAGGTTGAACAAGAACAAGAGAGGGATTCTCATTAGGATGCATGTAGTAAGGATTGGAAGGATTGGTAGCAAAATCAGAGTAAGGAAGCGCCATAAGCAAGCTGATGCAGCAAAGGAAGAAGAAGGCGCGAAGAAGATGAAAGGAAAAGGAAAGGCGCGGAAGTGAAATTTCAAACTGATACCATGTTAACTTTGGAATGCCAAGAGAGAAAAAGTAAAATGGAATAAACTCATTGTATTATTCTTCTTTTGGAATGTACAAGACAGTACTATATATACTGTTAAGTAACAAACTAAACTGTTAAGTAACAAACTAAACTAACTGTTAAGTAACAAACTAAACTGAATTATTTGCATTATGTAATAATTTGATTCAAATTTATAACAATATACCATGTTATTTAAGATAAAATTTATTCAACGTTATGTTTTCATTTTAATTTATAGTTATGGTTGTATTTTTATTAATTTATTAACTTATTTTGTAACACTAAAATTCTATTTTTCTTATATTTTATTTTATTTTTATAATCTTTTATTTTTTTATAGGTTTTGAAGATATATTTGAGAATTTTATTAAAATAATTATTTTTATATGATAAAATTTTTATTGTCTTTACGTCATATATTTCGTATTTATTTTCTTATAATCTTCGACATTATAATTTTAAATTACTCTTTTAAAACGAGTTATGTTATAAAAAATAATTTAATAATTTTAATATTATATAATATTATTATAAATCTTCTTCAAAGAAATATGCACGATTTTTCTTTTACCTTTATATAAATTTTAATGTATAAATTATAAAATTAATAATTTTATAATTTCCTTATATCTAAGAGTTGATCATATATTGTTTAAGATAATATTTCAAAATCTTGTATTCTAAAAATATATTTAAATAATTATCATTTAGTAGGAGCTGAACATAATAATCATTGCTAAAAATAATAAATCCTTAGAAGTATTCTCATTAAGAATTAGGAGCTTAAGGTTCAGCTGTTTGTGGTAGTAAATAATTTTTGTATGTTAATGCTACAATAACTTTTAAGTTATTATTTTTTTAATTATTATTCCATATTTGTATTAACAACAAATTATTTTTGGTTATTTATTAGAATGATTAAATTCTTAAGCTTTATTTGCATCATGTTTTTCCACGTACCAGAATTGAGAATATTATTAATATATATTATAATGATTTAAATGTCATTTGAATATTTAATTTTTTTTTGTTGATAATATAAATTTAGATGTTTGAAATTATATCTTTATTTTATATATTTTATACTTATTTTATTTTAATAATATCTTAATTAGTATAATTTTTCTTACTATAGTTTAGATTAGATGTTTTTATAATTTGTATTTCTTTTATCTTAATAATTATATAACTATTTAAATTAGAGTAATAATAATTTATTTATTTCTTTATATAATTTATGATAATTAGATAAAATTATTTTTTATTATTTTTGAATTAATATAAATAATAGGCATTTAGAAATAAGAATAAATATTTTTTTATTTAAATATTTTAAATTAGATTGAATGAATGACTTAAAAAGTGATATAGAGTGAAAAAAAGACTATACAATTTATTCATTTGAGGTGATTGACTAATCAAATACTATAAATTTATAGGTAAAATGTTATTTTTGGTCTCGTATGTTAATCTCAAGGTTTATTTTAATTCCTTAACTTAGAAAAAGATTCACACTGGTCCCTTAATTCTTCAAAATATTTTATTTTAATTATTTTTATCTAATTAGTGACAGAAAAACTCAGAAATCGGTTGCTAAATTCGTCGTTAATTAAATAAAAATGACTAAAATGAAACGTTTTAAAGAGTTAAATGATTAATATGAACCTTTTTTTTTTAAGTTAAGGGACCAAAATGAACCATGAGGTTAACTTATGGGACCAAAAAGGATATTTCGCCAAATTTATAAGATAAAATTTATAATTTCTTACGAATAAAGATATAGATAATTTGTCTATATAATCGTAATATAATCAAAAGACTAATGTTATCTAGACCTTTATTCGTAAAAAATTATAATATAATCAAAAGACTAAAGTTTATCGATAATAGAAAATAAATGCATTCACAATCGTTTGATCCATATTTAAATAATGGTCAAAAGGATGTCGTAAATAACATATCATGTGAAACATTATAGTATAAAAAGATTATGATAATATTATTGAAAGTGTAATTCCTTGTGTCGAAGCAGGTTGTTGCTTAGCACAAGGTGTGCCGAATCAGTCTATTGAAGTGTGGAAGCAGTTTGTTACACACATATTTGATTTAGATCTAAAATAAATAGATTTGATTTAGGTCTAAAATAGATAGATTTGATTAAAATCTAAAATAGGCATTTTAGGCTTTTCTACTTTTCGGATTTGGCTTAGAGAGCAAGCCAACCTAAATTTATAAATAGAGGGAGTAACTCCTATTTTTGCAATTAAGTTGTATTCACAGAATTTACAGTTGCAAGTGAATAAGAAGTTTTTCCACAGTTTGTGGGCAGAGTGAAACTCTGCAGAAAATCATTATCTTTTTTTATTTCTTTCATATTTTTCATCGCTATTGTGTGGTGATAACAATTTTGTTCATCAAGATTAATAGAAATTAATCATAGGAATTGGTGGATTTCTAACATCTGCTATAAAGAACTCTGATTGAGAGATCAAGGAAAGAAGAAGAAAATCAATGGCGATGAATTATGCAAGTGGAAATTTTCCATCAAATCTTATGATTCTTAAAGGTGATAACTATGAGAATTGGTGCAAACAGATGAAGGTTATATTCCGTTTTTAAGGTCTTTGGGAACTTGTAAAATATGGATTAGAACCACTTGATGAAGACGCTTCGGAAAAAAAGAGGCAGAATACAAAAAATTAAAGAAGAAGAATTATAAATCTCTCTTTATAATTCACCAATGTGTCAGCCCATACAATTTCGAAAAGGTTAGTGATGTTGAATCTGCAAAAGAACTCTAGGAAATTCTGAAGAAATCGTTTGGAGGTGCTGAGAAGGTGAAAGAGGTGAGGTTACAAACTCACAAAAGAATGTATGAATTGCTTCAGATGGAAGATAACAAAAACATATCTGATTTCTTCACTAGGGTTACGAAACTAGTGAATCAAATCAAGACTTATGGAGAGATGTTAATAAGAAGAGCAGTTGTTTCAAAGATATTGAGATCTTCGGCTCCGAAGTACGATCATGTGGTAGTTGCCATAGAAGAGTCAAAGGACATGTCATCCTTGTAAATGAAGAGCTTCAAGGGATGCTTGAATTTCACGAATAAACAATGGCTGAAAGAGTTGCAGGCAAGTCGAAGAGTGATGTGGATTTACAAGCTCAATCAGCAAGAGACAAGAAAGGCAAAGGAAAATGGTTTGACTATAAAGGTAAAGGTGACTACAACAATTCGACTAGTAGAGGAAACTAGCACAAAGAAAACATGTCAAATTAGAGAAGACCATACCAAGGCAACCAAAGAGGTGGTGTTGTAAATAGCGGAAGAAATGGTGGTCGAAAATCTGACAAAAGTCATATTTAATGTTACAGTTGTCAGAAGTATGGTCACTATTCTAGTGATTGTCTAGAAAAGCGAAAGAGACAAGAAAATGATACAAAGTTTGCGAAGTATGAAGAAGAAGAGATGTTGCTGATGGTTACAACAAGGGATGAAGAAAAATTCAAGGACCAACGGTACTTGGATTCAGGATGCTCATCACATATGTCTGAAAGAAAATATTGGTTTGTCAACCTAAAACCCTCAATGAAGAACATGGTAAAATTTCAAATGACAATACTCTAGCTGCTAAAGGTATTGGAGATATTCTGATTATGAGTAAAGATGGCAAAAGGTCAATAATTTCCAATGTGCTATACATACTTGGCATGAAGAGCAACTTGCTCAACACATGGCAGTTGGTCGAGAAGAATTATAAAGTGTCTATCAAAGACAAGATGATGAAAATCGTCCATGAAAATGGAAGGTTAATCTTGAAGGCTCACATGTCTTAGAATATGACTTTCAAGATTGAACATAATGTGATGGAACAAAAGTGCCTTTAGACTGTAGCTAGTAGAGACGAGTGGATATGACATTATCGACTCGGCCATCTCAACTTCAAAGACATCAAAGATTTGAAGAGAAGAAACTGTTTTAGGATTTCCAGAAATTGACATTCCAAACAATGTGTGTGAGGAATGTGTGCAGGCAAAGCAGCACAATAATAGCTTCAACAAGGATGCAGGAAGCAAGTCGAAGGCTATCCTTGAAGTCATATACTCTGATATATAGCTATCAAATTGGGCCGAAGCCTATGGGCCGGCCCATCGGGACCGAAAAAAGTTAGGGCATGAGCCTTATTTTTTGAGCTCATTTACTTTCGGGCCTTTTTTAGCCCGGCCCTGAAAAATATGGGTCACAACCCGTATGGCTATGGGTAGCCCGCCGGCCCAAAAAAATTAAAAATTTTAATATAATTAGAAATTATCCTTTTCTAATTCATAAAAAAAAATCAAACAAAAGAAAAAAAAATTAAAACTGATTATGTATGAAATTCTAGATATAGTGTTACTGAGGAAAGGTATAAACAATTTGCATAAATAATTTATACATTATTTTTTGAGCTCATGTAGTATAAATGGTCAATTGGTATAAATGAATAATTTTCGATATCCAAAGTGATGAAATTATAGATATACTATAAATAATTTGCGTATTATGTATTTTATTATTTTTTGGTATTATAAAGGTATAAATATCAAACAAAAATTGTTTGTTTGACTTAATTTCAATCTAAAACGTTTCATCCTAATATAATCATGTAGATAGCATAGAAAAGACACCATGATGTATTATAATTAAAAATAAGGTTGAAATGAGGTTTAGAAAGCTCTAATATATTTTTTATGGGAGGATAGAGTTAGTACAAATCAGATATATAACAATTTGTTATAAAATTATATCTCATCAATCTAATTATAATTGTTATAAAATTTTATAACAGTTTGTTATTATAATTGTTATAGAATTATAATTGTCATGAATATATATATATATATATATATATATATATATATATATATATATATATATATATATATATATATATATATATATATATATATATATATATATATATATATATATATATATATATATATATATAATTGCATGATTATTTACAAAAATAAGAAGAAGAAAATTAATTTTTTTTAGAAATGGGTCCGTTTAGGGCCGGGTAGCTCGCAACCCAGACAAGGTTGGGCCTAGGTAGTAATAATAGAGACCATTTAAATATGGGCTTTTTGGGCCCGGTCCTAAAAAGCCCGAGGCCCACATTGGCCAGCCCATTTAGGGTCGGGTAGCCCATTTTGATAGCTCTACTCTGATGTATATGAACCAATCCAGGTGGACTCATTTGGAGGTAACACATACTTTGTCACGTTCATAGATGATTTCAATCGAAATCTGTGAACTTACCTGATCAAGAAGAAAAGTGAAGTGATCGAGGTATTTGTCAAGTATAAATCTATGGTCGAAATGCAAAGTCGTAGTAAGCTCAAAATTTTGAGAACTGATAGTGGTGGAGAGTATGTGTCGAAAGGATTCGACAAATTATGTGAAAAAGAAGGTGTTGTACCCCAAATTTTTCCCTCCCATTTCCTCAACATTTTCTCATCACAAGACTCTTGAAGATCAAGATCCAATTAGGGTTTCCTCTGCTCAAAGCTTCTCCTTGCACTGTTGACCCAAATTAGGGTTTGTGTTTGCACAAAGATATTTTGACCCAAAATGCCTAAGATGACTTTCATGCTTCATGTTGGACTCCCAAGTTTGTCCATACCAAGTTTCAAGCCTTGATTCCAATCTTTGCCCAGTCAATTGGACAGTTGACCTAGAAATCAGTTGTATTGGGGAAAAAGTCAACTGTGGCCAAATTGACAGTCAAACCTCATGAAAATTGACCCACATCAACATTATGAACTCACATGGACAATTTTATCAAGTTTGGATCACAATTCCCCAAGAAATTTGATCAGATCATCAAAAGGGCAAAATGGTCATTTTTAGGGTTTTGACTGCACAAAGGCAATTTTTGACTGTTTGACCTAGCCAATGGCAAAACAAGCTCACATATGGACTCAAGGACCCCATGGATTCATCTTGACATGCTCAACAAGTTCAAAAGGTCCCAAGTACACAAGATTGACAGTTGAATTTCCCAGTCAATTGATCAATTTTGACTGTATACTGAAAAGTCAAACTTTGACTTTTTGGTCAAAATCAAGGGTCAAGATTCATTTTTCATCAAAACATGCCAAATCATGAAACTTGTTCACCAAGAAATCAAGAATTGCAAATTAGGGTTTGAAATGGGAATTTTTCATAACTTAGAATTTTTCTAAGTTATGGAAAACCTAATTTTTTTTCCCAACTTTGCCCCACTTTCTCACCAAGTTTCATTTGGATTCAAACAAAAGTCAAAACATGAAAGTTGTAGCTTGTTGCATAATCTATAACTTTGATTCACAAAGTTTTCCCAAATGAGGCTTGTATCTCAAGTTACAATTTTTGGAATAAGGGTGCTAAACCATTCTTAACTTAGTGAAATTTTAACCTATTTTGGCAAGGTTTTCTACCTAACTTCAAGGCCATTTTCCATACACTTCCACTTGGAATTTCAATTTTCATTTCAAAGATGGATTGTAGTACACATTCCAAGCTTTCCAAAATGTCCAAGAACTTCTCAAACAACCTCATAACTTGAGAGAATCGAATTTCACAATATGGCAAAAACTCACTTTTGAATTGATCATGTACATGTTCATAACTTAGGCCATTCTCAGGTCAGCATAGTTTGTGCTACATTACAGGTCCTAAAACCCTTTGACACTCAATAATTCAATGCAAAAACATTGTGCCAAGATGTTATTCTAAGCATTTGGACATTACATGGAGAATTAACCTTTAATTAGAAAAAGCATTATTTCCATTTTGAAAAAGTAGAACTTTATGTCCATTTTGCAAATCCAAGTGGTACAGTCAAAATCTTCTAGGCACAAGTTATGAGACACATTGCATTGATCAAGGCCAAGGGTTGCAGCATGTTATGGGGGCCTGCATCAGTCTAGAACATCAACTTGCCTTTTGTTGCTTAAGAAAGAAGAAACATAGCATAACTGGTACCAACTCTCATATCAGCTTACAAACACTTAAGCAAACTTGCAAAACACATTCAAGAGATACCAACTGAGCTAGTACACGACCCTAACATCCCTCATACACTCCCATTCTCAGAATCATCTTCAAACTGCAAGAACAGGGCAGGGCCTGCAGTTTGAGTGCCATCTTTCATTCCTCTCAAGCTTTCTTGCCCAAACTAGTTCACACACCTTCCATACCATCTATGCAAGCTAACCAAAACCTAAAACACGATCTGTAATCCCTCTAACTGGTTCCACCATTTTCACTTTTCTGATTTGTAGGTGAAGTGCTCTAGCACGATTCAAAAGCTTTCAAGACAAAGTAAAGCTTGGAATAGCATCCCTGGACCTCAAGGAAACTATCCCAATCATCACCTTGCACTGAAAGCTTCTCCATTGCCAGATAGAACTTCAACTGAACAGGTAAGTTTTTGAATTTGTATCTCTCTTATTAGGCATTGTTAGCTTTAGGTTTGTGAAGAGAATATGTCACAATCATTGCCCTGAACATGCCCATATAATTAGATTTTATTTATATTATGTGTGTTGTAAGAATTTTGAGTCTGAACATGGAAGAAAATCTAGGTCAGGATTTGGGGGAGAAGAAATTCTCTCTCATCTTAGAGAGTTAAGACAAGTTCTGCATATGGTTGGATTCGTCTCTTAATGCTGAACATTTTTCATGTTATGAGTTTTCATTAAAAAGCCAGGAATCAAGATGTTTGAATCAGGGAACCAGGCGCGCGTTTTTTTGACATTGTTTGGCCAGAGGTTGAAGAAAGGCTATCTGGGCTGGGCCTGTTCTTGTATTTCCTTTTCACACATTCTTTTTACTTCTGAACCCCCTAAGCCCATTTTCTCCATTTTTATGATTTCTTGACTTTTCTTTTTTTGGCTTGACTTATTTATTTTTTCTCATCATATAAAAAATATAAAAATAATTTTTTGTATCATTTTCCTATTTATTAGATATTTATTTGGTTAGACTAGTTATTTGAACATAAATAAGTAAATAAATATACTTTTATTTTAAAAATGTTAAAATGGTATAAATACATTTTTATTTTTATTTTATTTCATTTTATATTCTGAAAATATTTTATGTGAAATATACTTTTTTTTTACAAAAATTAAATATTATTATTTTTGTGCATATTTAAAATAATTTGTAAATAATACAAATAAATACACATATATTAGTATACTTAGAATAAAATACCAAAAATATACATATTTTTATTTCATTAATATTTAACACTAAAAATACATTTTTTTACAAATATACTTCATTTTTATTTTATTTTTGTATATAAATAATAAATATTATATATTGAATAAATAATACATTTTATTTAGTAGAATTAGGGTTTTGCCCTAAACATAAGAAAAATCCAAAAATATTTCTTTTTTTATTTTTGCTTATTTGACACACAAAAACACTTCTTTTCATACATACAAAAAACCATTTTTTGCATCTTACATATTTATTCTTATTTTATTTATGCAATTAATCACTTGTAAATAATTCAATATTGATGTAATAGTTCTAGGTTTAGGTTTAAATTCCTTGTCAAAATCCCCATTCGAACATTTGTACCCCCCTTCCCATATATGGTTTTGTAATAGCTTAGTAAATTTATTTTCGCACTTTATTGCTTTCTAATTATACCATGTTAGAATTAGGGTTTTGTATGCGAAAAATAACGAAAAAATAGTTTTGACCTAATTTCAAGATAAACAAGCATGAAAGTGGACACACAAATCACACTTGCACCCCCTAGGGTATTCCACTTGTTGCCTTTCAAAATTGGGTCATATTGCATGTTAGGTCTCTTTGGGCAAAACAAACACAAATCAAATGATCATAGGCCCTCGATGACGCTTTCAAAATATTGCTTAAACAAATGATCAAGTCCCTTAAAGAAAATTGCCCAAAGATACTTGACACCGTTGCAATTGTGGCCTAAACGTTGACCCACGCCCGTCCCTTTCACATCCTAACATGAGATTGTCCACCAAACGCAATGGTGGAACAAACTTATTAAAAGGGTTAAAACATAGCAATAAACTTTGAGAAATTTAGGAGTAGATAACCTCTTAGTTACTTGAATCGAACTTGCAAAAAACAAAACACCTGCCTATTTTTCTAAAACACACCTCACAACACTTTCAAAAAAAACTTTTCCAAAAAAAACAAAAATGAAAACCTTTTCAAAAGACATACATCTTTGTATACATCCCCACATGGATCATTACAAAGGTTGCCATCACATTGGCTTATTTTCAAAACATTTTTCAAACCCACACACACACACAAGCACCATTTCAAACAATTGAAAACAAAAGGCAAGTGATCTAAGCAAGTAACTAAGAGCCCATGGATAACCATGGATAGAAAAGGTGCTAATACCTTCCCTTTCTATAATCTACTCCCCGAACCCAAGAAAACATCTCAAAGGTTTTTTGCTGTGCTTTTTAAACCTTTCCTTAGGATAAAATAAAAAGTCGGTGGCGACTCTTGCTCAACCGAAACATTTGCGAAAATAAACGCAAAACAATAGTCAGTTCTCCCACCGTATCACAGAAGGGATTGTGCATGAGGTGGTTCCACCCTACACTCCACAGCAGAACGGAATTGCAGAAAGAAAGAATCAAACAATCATGAATATGGTGAGAAGTATGTTGAAAGGCAAGCATTTACCTAAAGAGTTTTGGAGTGAAGCTGTGTCGACAGCAACATACATTTTGAATAGATGTTCGACGAAGAAGCTAGAAGGAATTACTCCAGAAGAATGTTGGTCTGGTGTGATGCCTAGCTCGAGTCATCTGAAAGTATTTAGATCGATAGCACATAAACATGTGCCAGATCAATTGAGAAGAAAACTTGATGATAAGTCTAGTCAGATGATCCTAGTTGGATATCATTCGACAAGAGGTTACAAGTTGTTCGACTCAATGAGCAAGTAGATTGTGATTAGTAGGGAAGTGATCATAGATGAGCTTAAAGAATGGGATTGGACTGAAAATGTCAAGAAATATTTAGTGAGAATCTTACTTGAAAAACCAGAAACTCAAGTAAAAAGAGAAATTCGACAAGAGGAAGTTGGAGATCAACCAAGTACAAGAAGACCTCAAAGAACAAGACGCATGCCAACAAGGTTGAAAGATATAACAAAAATGAGTTGGTACATTATGATTTCTATGCAGATGTCGAACCTGTCAATACAACTGAAGCATTGAAAGATTTGAAGTGGGTAAAAGCAATGAGAAAAGAAGTGAAGTCCATCGAAGATGACAACACTTGGTCACTCGTCGAATTGCCTCAAGGAAACAAGGAAATTAATGTCAAGTGGGTATACAAAGTGAAGATGAATCTCAAAGGGGAAGTAACTCGACACAAAGTAAGGCTTGTGGTGAAAGGATTTATTCAGAATGAAGGAATAAACTTTGATGAAGTTTTTGCATCTGCTTCTAGAATCGAAATAACCAGGTTGGTTGTTGGTCTAGCATAAATAAACAGTTGGCACATATGTCAGATGGACGTGAAGTGTGTATTCTTGAATTGACCCTTAGACAAAGAAGTCTATGTTAAACAACCAGTTGAATTTGTGAAACATGACAAAGAGAGAAAGGTGTAAAGGCTGCATAAAGCCCTATATGGATTGAGACAACCTCCAAGAGCTTGGAATAAGAAAACTGATAGTTTTCTAAGGGAGAAGGAACTTGTGAAGTGCACAACTGAACATGAAGTATATGTAAGAAGAAGCAATAGTGAATTTCTTATACCATGTCTCTATGTTGATGACTTGTTAATAACAGATAGCTGCAAGAAGGAGATCGAAGACTTCAAAGGTGATCTCAGCAAGGAATTCAAAATGTCAGGTTAGGTGACATTTCATACTTCCTTGGCATCGAATTCTACAAGAGTAGTAGAGGTTTTATGACGCATCAAAGAAAATATGCGAGAAATTCTCAAGATATTTGAGATGAAAGAATGCAACTCGACTTCGACACCTGCAGAACCAAGACTGCAACTGTCAAAAGATTCAGAAGAAGATGATGTTGACCCAAATCAATAGAGAAGACTTACTGGGTCATTAAGATACCTTTGTCACACGAGGCCTGACTTAGCATACAGTTATAGGTATGGTGAGTAGATTCATTAAGAAGACAAAGTTATCACACCTAGCAGTGGAGAAGAGGATATTGAGGTATCTGAAAGGAACTCTTGACTATGGAATTTCATTTCCTACAGCTGATAAAAGAAAAGAATACAAGTTAGTGGGATACACTGATTCAAGTCAGTGTAGTGATACTAAGGATCGAAAATTCACCGCAGGATATGTGTTCATGCTAGGTGATGCACCAGTTGCTTGGAGTTCGAGAAAAGAACCAATAGTGGCATTTTCGTCGTGTGAATCAGAGTACATAGCTGCTTCTCTTTGTGCATGTCAAGAAACATGGATGGTGAACTTGGTCGAAGAGATCACATGGAAAGGTCATGGAGCAATTACCATGAAGATCGACAGCATGTCAGCTATCAACCTGGAAAAGAATCCGATAACACATGGTTGAAGCAAGCACATCGAAATGAGTTTCCACTATCTTCGAGAGCAGGTAGCAGATGGGAAGATGA
Source organism: Vicia faba (assembly GCA_948472305.1). Taxonomy (NCBI): domain Eukaryota; kingdom Viridiplantae; phylum Streptophyta; class Magnoliopsida; order Fabales; family Fabaceae; genus Vicia; species Vicia faba. The sequence goes on from OX451735.1 coordinate 1,097,678,442, forward strand.
ACTTTAAACATTGCAGAACTGAGAATCAGATTGCAGACATCATGACAAAGAGTGTGCAGGTCAAAGTATTCAGAAGACTAAGAGCTATGATGAATATAGATAGCTTAGACATAATGAATTAGGTGATGTGTTGAAAGTGTAATTCCTTGTGTCGAAACAGGTTGTTGCTTGGCACAAGATGTGTCGAATTAATCTATCAAAGTGTGGAAGCAGTTTATTACACACATATTTGATTTAGATCTAAAATAGATAGATTTGATTTAGGTCTAAAATAGATAGATTTGACCTAAATCTAAAAGAGGTATTTTAGGCTTTTCTAATTTTGGGTTTTGACTTAGAGAGCAAGCTAACTTAAATCTATAAATAGAGGGAGTAATCCCTAATTTGATAATTAAGTTGTATTCACAGAATTTTCAGTTCCAAGTAAATAAGAAGATTTTCTACAGTTTGTGGGCAGAGAGAAACTCTGCAGAAAATCATTATCTTTCTTTCTTTCTTTCTTTCATATTTTTCATCGTTATGGTGTGGTAATAACAATCTTGTTCATTAAGATTGATAGAAATTCATCATAGGAATTGATGGATTTCCAACAAATATTTAAAAACACGTGATCTAAAAATGTAATTTGGATATTTTACTTTTGTAATATATTAATGACTATCAATATTGGTCAAAAAGTCTATATATCAAGGTTATCATTAACTTTTTATGATCTCTTTCGAATTTCAACGACGCAAATTTTCTTTGGTTGTTTCATTTGCAATGACTATCAATAAAAGTCAAAGATAGTCACTCACACGCGTTGGAATATATCTACTACAATCAATTTTCTCTTATGGACAATTATATGTTGTTATATCAAGAGTTACTTCAAAGAAATGGTTGAAAATATTGGTGACTAATGATGAATACGAAGATATTGATACAGCGTCAAATTTAGTTTATAAAGAAGTATTTAATATATTGGCGTCTTTGAAGCAAAAGTCATATCGGGAAGCAATATTGATAAAAAACTTTTATGACAAGGTTATCATTGACTCCTTCTACTAAAATAATCCCTTTCAAATTCAACGACGCCAATTTTCTGTTGTTGTTTCATTTGCAGTGACTATCAATAAAAGTAAAGGCAATCATCAAACATGTTGGAGTATATCTACCACAACTAATTTTCTTCATTGACAACTATATATTACTATATTAAGAGTTACTTCAAGGAAAGAGTTGAAGATATTGGTCACTAATGATGGACGTGAAGATATAAATATAATATTAAATGTAGTTTACAAAAGAAGTATTTAATAATATTCTTTAGTTAATTAATATTTTTTTCTTTAAATTTATATATTTTTAAATTATCACGATTTTTTTAATTTATTGTCTTTCACATTAAAAAATTAATAGTATAATTGCAAACATAATCTAAATGACTTATAAATAATTTTTTATGTAAATAAAAAATTAAATATCAACTATTATAAAAAAATATAATTTTAATTTTAATATACTCATACGAAATACGGATAGACGATCTAGTCTTTCTAAAATTTTAAATTTTTTAATTAATAATTTATATCGGCAAAACCTAACTCAACATTGTCTATTCCGACTCTTAAATGTATTTTACCTATTTGAATGAATAAATATTAATTTTTTAGTAAACAAAAATTAAAGCTTTCTTTAAATGAGTAACCACTCGTATTAGTAAAACCAGTGATCTATTTAATTTCTTAGAAGAATTATTTTATGTTGCAGAGAACTAATGAAAGCAAAAGTCTTTCTTTTTTTGGTCTATAAAGCAAAGGACTTTATTGCTACAGCAAGAACCCTCCACAAAAAAATGAAAGGAAAAGTTTAGCACAAAAAACCCCAAAATTGAAGGTATAGCCATGAGTCATGCATGCCTTACAGTTACAATACAGGACACCTAGCATTGACTAAATTCCAAGTGCATGCACCCTTAAAAAGAAAGAAAATAGAGGGGGAAAATGAAAAGATAAGAAAAAATGGTTTAAAAGGTAATGGACCTGACCTTTTACTTTAATTCAGTTGATGGTAAAACAGAGAATTGAAATCTCTAGTATAGAAACACACGAGACATAGGAAGAAGTGAAGAAGCACTAGAAACATTAGAAAGTTGTTGAGGCTTTAAGTAATCATAAGTGTATAGCAAATTTGTTTGGTTATTGTTATAATGTTAATATGTTATTCACTTAATTAAAAATTTTAATGTATTTTATAAATTTGTGTTAGGACATTTATTTTAAGGAAGTGTTGTTTTATTATATGATTTTGAATAATTATTAATTTAGAGATGTGAAATTGAAAGTTTCTCACACAAAAAATTTAATGGGTGAGAATAAAGAATAATAACGATCAAAATAAATCATTTTTAAAAAGATAATTATTTTTGTAATATAACAACAATTTAATTTTGCAAAAAATAAAATCTAGAAATATAATAATTTATTTATTTAGTTGGACCAAATGATTTACTCTGAAGGAGATAACAATTCTCTGATTCACCATATTTTTAAAAATTTATTACAAAATAATACAAATGAGTTATAAGAAAATTGTCCCTCAAGTTCCGAAGAACAAACTCTATTTTTTACTCAACAGTTTCACAATCTCGCAAACTCTCTATACATAAATCACACAAGTTCAAGGTGTTCATAAGTATTTCTCAATCCCCTTAGATATCTCTAAGGATTTCTCAAATTCCAAGAACACATTCTTAGAAATTTATCATTGTATCTCTAAAGTTACCACTAGGATTACCAAACATTTATGTCTCTTCTTCATCTTTTAAAATTCGCAAGGTTGTGAAGGCAAGAATGAAGGAGATACATATTTACAATTGTTGAAACCCAATAGAAACTCAACGAGTCCAAAACACAATCCATTAACAATCTGATCTATGAATAAAAAAAGTCAAGTCTGATACACGAAAATTGTATGAACTTGATCTAAAACCTGACAAACCCGAATCACTCGGTGGGCATGATTGGACCGTCGTTCGCTGGAGCTATGTTATGTACCGCCTCCGCCAAGACCCACCGAAACACCATGCATTGTCACCTCTAGACTTTCCAGTCATCCTCACTTTGGTTTTGAGAGATACTTCAACAATCTCCACCTTGACATGAAATTGTGGCGATATCAATTTACCAATCAACCACCCTGCCACTCTCTGCTAATTCAACATATATTGAACATTTTTTATCAAGTTCAAACTTTTCTTAAACCTTGATCTGGCCACTTGCATCCACTTTCTCCTAACCATTTTCCCCGCTTGAGTTCTAACAAACATATAAGTATGGTTCTTCAACCATCTTTGACTCCACCTACTTTCTAATGTCTCCCTAAAGGTCCTTTTTTTTAATTTAAAATCGTTCAACCACATTCAAAGCATAAACCCCAAGGCTTACATAACAGTCTCTTTGAGATGGCATAATATCCCTCCTCACCTTATCACGAATCAAATGAAAATAAAAGATCTTTATAACTGTTCCCTCATTACTACTAGTATCTATAGTAATAACTTCCACTTCAAATAGAGTATTTTTTGTGAACTATATGCTTGCAGGAATGACCTATACAACAATCAGTTTGGTCTTGATGGTGACAATGTTTTTAATAGAATTCTTCCCCAGCCTTTTTCTTTAAGGCTTATTGGTGTAGATGACGCCATATGATATGTTGATCAAGTGGTGGTTCTTAAAGATCAAGTGATGGTGCATGATGATCAAAGTGACATTTGTTGAGTTGATCAAGATGATAATGGAGCTTGGAGAATTAAGATGATCAAATTGTGTTGATCAATTGCAATTGAAGTACCTCAAGGTAACCTGATGTAGTGATCTAATTGATATTATCTCTTGAAGATCAAGCTTTGATATTGTGGTGATCAAAATATGATCAATTTGTATTGGTTAGAAATTAAAATTTGTTATGTCTATTTCTAGAGGACAAAGCCTTATGTCAAACAATGTTCAGTGAAGTTAATAAAGATCTTTGATCATGTTGTGTGTTTGATGGTGGTGCTTGTGTTGAAGAGTTATCTCAAACCTCAGTTCTAGTGAAATGATATAGTCAAAGATAATGTGTTAAGGAAATGTAACCTTCAAAGATGTGAAAGAGAGGAAGTTTGAAAGCTCATGAGTTTAGGTTGAGGGATAAGTGTCTATAAAGGCATAAGACTAACTCTCGATGTTACTAAGGAAAATCTCTTTATCTCTCTCTCTCTCTCTCTCTCTCTCTCACACACACACACACACACACACACACACACACACACACACACACACACACACACACACACACACACACACACACACACACACACACACACACACACACACACACACACATATACACACTTTCAACCCTTTGAAAAAAATCCTCTCTACATTTATGAAAATCACCAGAAAATGTATATGTGTCTGGCTAATTGGCTAAGAACTAAAAGAATTCTTTATGAAAGCTTTTTACACTATATGATCGATTATCCCTTAGGCATAATAAGTTATTGATTTTTTTAACCCCTCATAAGTAAATATTAGGGTTAATAGTCGATAAGTAATTACTCTTTTGAAAACCTTCCATTTTTGGACATGATAATCGATTATAGGATATGCCTAACTGATTAGCAGCCTTCATAATCCCATGGATAATTTCCATATTTGAGCCACCTTTTATTCTATAAATAAAGATATAATTTCGCATTTCTAACACACCAGAAAATGTATTAGAGATACCTTTATCTGACTCTCCTCTCTCTCTCTTTATTTTTATCAGATTTTCCTTAGTGCTTTTGAGAGTTAAATCTTTATAATTATTGGTGTTCTTGGTATGATGTTATGGTATTATTGTAATTTACCATTATAAGAAACTTTGTTTTTATTTTGAGTTCAACCAAGTTAAAAGTTAGTGTTTTGTTGTTGAGTTAAACCAAGTAAAACATCTATTTAGGTGTGGAGGTCTTTGTAGTTAGAGCTTCCAGTCAGTTCGTGAGCTTAACCTGCTGTTAAAAACTCTCAGTTTGTTATGGAAATCTTCATTGTTAAAACTCAGTGTTGGTTAGGAAGTTAGCTTTTCAAGATATCAAATCCTTGTATAAGAAGGTTCTTGGGAAAAACATGTCAAAAGCTCTCATCACAATGGAAACTCTCAAGAAGGAATTCTTGAGGAGAGGAGTAAGTTACATCATTAGACCAAGCCTCTATAATTCTCCGGTGTTATTTTGTTATCCTTTAACTCTTTAATGTTCAGTTAATTATATCCACTTCATTTCTATTTTCTTATTAATGCTGCTTTTACTCTATTTATTTTTATAAAAATCTTTTTAAACTTCGATTTTGTAAAATATTTCTATTAGAAAAAATTTTCAAACCCACACAATTTATTCCCTCCTCTCACATCTTGTGTTTGGAGTCACTTGAACAACAAGTGACATCAGAGCCTAACTCCAATTTAAATACTAATTGTCTCAAGAGGAAGAAGATGACTACAAACACTATTTTTTTAACATGTGACTTTTCATGAAGACACCTTCCCTATTTGATGGTAATAGGTTTGAAATGTGAAAAACTAGATTTGAAGATTTTATCAAAGTTAATGATTTTGAAATTTGGAAAGTTTTAAACAATGGTCAATTTATTCATACATTCTCCCTTAATAATGATGTGGTAGTAAATAAGCCTAATTTTAAGTGTACCTAAGAGGATAAGAGAAAAGTCAAATTTTATTTTAAAGTCAAACATCTTTTGATAAATGCTTTAAGTCCTACTCTGAACGGCCATATCCTCAGTAATTCAGACCCATATTTCGAGACCCAACAACCGCAAAGAAAAACCTCCCTGGATTGATCAGGTGTAACATCTTGATTCTAGCTCAAGTACGTACTAAAGCTTCTAAAACATTCTCCTGACCACTGAACCTCCAATAATTTAGAAGAAAGATATCAACCCCTCAAATGCATCCAATGGTCCTTCATGTTCTACGCTGGTTAGTTAGCGAGTGGGTTATCCAATTCCTATATATATATATATATATATATATATATATATATATATATATATATATATATATATATATATATATATATATATATATATATATATATATATATATATATATATGTGTGTGTGTGTGTGTGTGTGTGTGTGTGTGTGTGTGTGTGTGTGTGTGTGTATGTGTGTGTGTGTGTGCGTGTGTGTAGATGAAGCTATTTCAGGTAATAGGTTTCAAACAAAATTTTAATGCTCTCTTATCATTCACATACTGACTTGAGCATTTGAGTGTTATCCTTACATGTACGCCCTCGCTCTATCGCGTCGAAAGCTCTCCTTCGCGCAAACTTCTGTGACTACACATATTTTTGGTTCTGGTACAGAATCCTAGCATCATCTATGGGAACAAACTCTTGATTATAGTGTATCTTACTATTATATATTTTCAAGTGCATTCCTCTAGCGTGATATCCTCCCTGACTTTGAACCAGAATATTTAATAGATTGAAGGAAAAATAGTTGTGATTGATAAAACCAGGTTCAAAACCGATAAAAAATGCATATTCTCCAAATATTCATTACTCGGTACCTTTAAATGTCATTGATTCGTAGAAATGGATAGATCAAGAACTACTCATTCTGCCACGACGCGTGAAGCCGCTTTGGCAGCCGTTGTCGTGGCACCATCAACCACCAATTGATCGAAAGCTACTTCTTCCAATAGGTGAAGAAAATATCATCAACAACTCTATTCAACATCCAAATATGATCATTCCCCTATCATGGTGTTGTACCCCAAAATTTGCCCTCCCATTTCTCATTGATTTCTCACCACAAAGCCCTTGAAGCTCAAGATCCAGTTAGGGTTTCATCTGCTCAAGACCTCTCCTTGCACTGTTGACTCAAATTAGGGTTTGTGTTTGCACAAAGATGCTTTGACCTAAAATGCCCAAGATGACTTTCATGCTTCATATTGGACTCCCAAGTTTACCCATATCAAGTTTCAAGTCTTGATTCCAAGTTTTGCCCAGTCAATTGGACAGTTGACCTAGAAATCAACTGTATTGGGGAAAAAGTCAACTATGGCCAATTGACAGTCAAACCTCATGAAATTTGACCCACATCAACATTATGAACTCATTTGAACCATTTGATCAAGTTTGGATCACAATTCCCCAAGAAATTTGATTAGGTCACCAAAAGGGCAAAATGGTCATTTTTAGGGTTTTGACTGCACAAAGGCAATTTTTGACTGTTTGACCTAGCCAATGGCAAACCAAGCTCACACATGGACTCAAGGACCCCATGGAATTATCTTGACATGCTCAACAAACTCAAAAGATCCAAAGTACACAAGATTGACAGTTGAATTTCCCAGTCAATTGATCAATTTTGATTGTATACTGAAAAGTCAAACTTTGACTTTTTGGTCAAAATCAAGAGTCAAGATTCATTTTTCATCAAAACATGCCAAATCATGAAACTTGTTCACCAAGAAATCACAAAATGCAAATTAGGGTTAAAAATTAGAATTTTTCATAACTTAGAATTTTTCTAAGTTATGAAAAACCCTAATTTTTTCCCAACTTTGCCCCACTTTTTCACCAAGATCCATTTGGATTCAAACAAAAGTCCAAACATGAAAGTTGTAGCTTGTTGCATAATCTACAACTTTGATTCACAAGGTTTTCTCATTTGAAGCTTGCATCTCAAGTTACAAATTTTTGAATAAGGGCACTAAACCATTCTTAACTTAGTGAAATTTGACCTATTTTGACAAGGTTTTCTACCTAACTTCAAGACCATTTTCCATACACTTCCACTTGGAATTTCAAATTTCATTTCAAAGATGGATTGTAGTACACATTCCAAGCTTTCCAAAATGTCCAAGGACTTCTCAAACAACCTCATGGTTAGGGAGAATCGAATTTCACAATATGGCAAAAACTCACTTTGTTCATGACCAAGTTACATGTCCATAACCTTGCAATTTGAACTCAGCATGCTTTAGGCTAGATTACAGGTCCTTAAACCAAGTTACACTCAATAATTTAATGCATATTCTTTGTGCCAAGACCATGTTCTTTGAGCTAAAGCATTGTATGAAGGTTTAATCCATTTTTAGATAAAGCAAAATAGCCATTTTTGAAAAGTTGCACTTTATGTCAAATTGAAAATCCAACAAGTACATTGCAAATCTGATTGGCACAAGATTATGGGCATAACACACTGATCAAGAGAAGCTTTGAAGCAGGATTAAGGGTCCTCTACTGGCCTAGAAACACAGGTTGCCTTTGTTTGCTTAAGAGTGAAGAAACATTGCATAACTAACACCAACTTCCATATCAGCTCAAGAGCACTTAGACAAAGTTATCAAACACATTCCACATAATACAACCAAGCTAATACACGAGCCCTTAGCCTTCAAAACACCCTCCATCTCAGAATCACTCTCAAACTGCAAAAACAGGGCAGGCCCTGCAGTTTGAGTGCTATCTCTCATTTCTCTCGAGCTCTCTTGCCCAAACCATTTCACACACCTTCCATACCATCTATGCAAGCTAACCAAAAGCAAAAGCACGACCTGTAATCACTCTAATCACTTCCACCATTTTCACATTTCTGACTTGCAGGTGAAGTTCTCTAGCTCGATTCAGAAGCTTTCAAGACAAAGTAAACATTGGAATAGCATCCCTGGACCTCAAGGAAGCTTTTCCAATCATCACCTTGCACTGAAAGTTCCTACATTGCAGGATAGAACTTCAGCTGAACAGGTATTTTGGTGAACTCGTATCTCTCTTATTAGGCATCATTAGCTTTAAGTTTGTGAATAAACAATGTCCTACTCATACCACTGAACATGTACATTCTTTTACTTTTCATTTCTTTTGCCTGAGTTGAGAGAATTTAAGGTTTGAAAATGGCAGAAAACTTAGGTTAGGATTTGGGATTGTTAAAATTCTCTCTCATTTTTTAGAGTTAGGAGATGTTCTTTATATATTTGGAATCGTGGTTTCATGCTTAACATCTTTTGTGTTGGAAGTTTGTTCAAAAAATCAAAGAATCAGGATATTCAAATGAGGCTTGCAGGCGCGCGTTTTTTTGTTCAGAGGTTGAAGAAGAAGTGGTTTGGGCTGGGCTTGTGTTGCATTTTCTGTTCACACCACATAATTGTTTTTACACCCCCAAGGCCCCTTTGCTTATTTCTTTAACTTTTTGACTTTTTTCTTTTTTGATTGACTTTGTTTATTTTTTCTCATGACATAAAAATATAAAAATATTTTTTCTCACCATTTTTAATTTATTAGGTATTTATATGATTTTCTTTTGATTAATACTTAGATAAATAAATATATACATTTCATTAAAATATTGAGAAATAGGCAAAAATACTTTTATTTTCACTTTTATTTTATTATACCCTCTGAAAATATTTTACATAAAAAATATACCTTTTCTTTGCAAACATTAAAAATTATTATTATATATATAACACATATTTAAAATAATACATATATACATATATTTATTAATATATTTAGGATAAATACAAAATATATACCCTTTTATTTTTATAATTAATATTTAATATAAAAATGCATTTTTGACAAAATACTTCACTTTATTTTATTTTGTACATAATAAATAATACTTGCACATATTAAATAATTAATGCATTTCATTTAATAAAAATTAGGGTTTTGCCCTAAATTCAAAAATACTCCAAAAATAATATTTTTTTATTTTCTTTTTATTTTACATAAATAATACTTTTTTTCATACATATACAAAACATTTTTTGCATCTTGCATATTTTGTTCCATTTTTATTTAATTATCGTACCTTAATTAAATTGTATAAATTCAAAATTGATGTAATAGTTTTAGGTTTAAATTCCTTGTCAAAATCCCCATTTGAAACCTTATACCCCCTCCCTATATTATTGTGTTGTAATAGCGTAGGAGTTTAAATTTCGCATTTTATCGCTTTCTAAATATATAATGCTAGAATTAGGGTTTATATGCGAATAAAACAAACAAAATAGTTATGACCTAATCTCAAAGACAAACAAGCATGAAAATGGACACACAAATCACACTTGCACTCCCTAGGGTATTCCACTTGTTGCCTTTTAAAATTGGGCCATATTGTATGTTGAATTTCTTTGGGTAAAAACAAACAATCAAATGATCATAGTCCCACAAAATGTTGCTTAAATGAATGATCAAGTCCCTTTTAAAGAAAATTGCCCAAAGACATTTAACATTGTTGCAACTATGGTCTAAACGATGACCCGCGCCCGTCCCTTTCATCTCCTAAGACAAGATTGTTCACCAAATGCAATGGTGGAACAAAATTGTCAAAAGGTTTAAAACATAACAAAATCCTTTGAGAAAACTTTAGGGTAGATAACTCTTAAGTACTTGCCAATTTGCAAAGAAAACCCTTGCCTATTTTTCAAAACCCACTTCATAAACACTTTCAAGATCAACTTTCAAAAAAACCTTGAAACATCTTTTCAAAAGACAAAATACCTTTTGTAAAACATTCAAGTAAAGAATTGTTACAATGGTAGCCTATACAAGGCATCTTTTCAAAACATTTTCAAAACCACACACCAAGCACCATTTCAAACAATTGAAAACCAAGGCAAGTTGATCTAAGCAAGTACCTAAGAGCCCATGGATAACCATGGATAGAAAGGGTGCTAATACCTTCCCTTTCTATAATCTACTCCCCAAACCCAAGAAAAATCTCAAAGGTTTTTTGCTGTGCTTTTTAAACCTTTCCTTAGGATAAAATAAAAAGTCGGTGGCGACTCTTGCTCAACCGAAACATTTGCGAAAATGAACGCAAAACCCTAGTCAGTTCTCCCACCGTATCGCACATGGCCATGAGTGGTCCAAACACCGATGATCCAAGTTCTATCTCCAAATCCTATGGAACGACCTGAGATCTCGCAAGGTTTTGGCATCCTTGAGGAAAACCTCGGATATCAAGGCACAAACAAGTTGATTAATGATATTTATATTCAACAATAAAACTCTAAGGAGATGGAATAAAGGTTCCTTCATTTGGAGGAAATCCTCCATTATATTCAACCTCAGGAAAATACACTACAAGAACCTGATTCGAGAAAAATCAATTCGAATAACTATATCCATCTACAACGAAAGAAGAAGGAAAAATCCATGAGGAGACCGAGGGAGTTACCATTCACCCATGGACCATAATAAATGTCAACCAAACTGGGCAGAACCTAAGCATCTTGTATGTGCTCAGATCGTGGAGAGAAAAATCTCTAAATCCATGCAAAAACCTCCCAAATTAGAGGAATACAATAGAAAAGGAGATTCCTACGAGCATGTACAACTTGTCAATGACTAGCTCAACTATTATTGTATTACCGATGCCTCTAAATTCAAGCTATTAGCGTTGAAGTTAGTCAGACCAGATCGACTTTGGTCAATGGTCTTCCCGACGGTTGCATCGAGTCATGGATGGATTTTTGTCATCAACTTACCACACATTTCACTGCGTGAAAAATACATCATATTACTATATGTGATACGGTGGGAGAACTGACTAGTGTTTTGCGTTCGTATTCGCACTTGTGCGGTTGAGCAAGAGTCGCCACCGACTTTTTATTTTATCCTAAAGGAAAGGTTGAAAAAGCACAGCAAAAACCTTTTGAGATATTTCGTGGGTTCGGGGGGTAGATTATGAAAAGGGAAGGTATTAGCACCCTTTTCATCCATGGTTATCCATGGGCTCTTAGTTACTTGGTTTTTTAGATCACTTGCCTTGATTTTCGATTGCTTGAAAATGGTGTGTGTGTGTGTTTTGAAAATGTTTTTGAAGAGATGCCTTGTCTTAGGCGACCAATGTATTTGACTCGTGTTTGAGTGTTTTACAAAAGTGTGGATCTTTTCGAAAAGATGTTTCAAAAATTTTTGAGAGTTTGTTTGAAAGTGTTGTGGATTGTGGTTTTTGAAAAGAAGGCAAGTGTTTTTTCGCAAGATGATCTCAAGTAACTAAGAGTTTTTTCTACCCTATTGTACTCAAAGGTTTTTTGTTATGTTTTAACCCCTTTTAACAATTTTGTTCCACCATTGAATTTGGTGGACAATCTTGCGTTTAGGAAGTTTGTTCGGGACGGGCGCGGGTCATCGTATGGACCATGAATGCAATGGTGCCAAGTGTCTTCGGCAATTTGTTTTGAAGGGACTATGATCATTCCGTTTAGGCAACATTTGAAAGCGTCATCGAGGGACTTATGATCATTTGAATTTGTTTTTCCAAAGATACTCGACGTGCAAGCATGGCCCATTTTGGAAGGCGACATGTGGGATTACCCTAGAGGGTGCAAGTGTGATTGTGTATTGATTTCATGTATTTGTCTTGTATTAGGTTATCTAGCGTTTGATTTTATGTACATGCAAACCCTAGGTCTAACCATGGTATAATTGAAAGCGGTAAATTGCGAAAATGTAAAATCTACGCTATTACAAAATAAGTATCCGGGAGTGGGGGTACATGTGTATGAATGGGGATGAGACTTATGGTATCCAATAAGTTACAACCAAATCGAATTTGCGATCAAATGTAAATAAGGTATATCAATGTATAAGATAAACAAGTGTGTATAGGAGCAATGTGAATGTATTGTGTAAGTGTACAAGTATATGCGTATGTGATTATTTACATGTGCGGAATGTGAAATTGAATGTGTATTAAGGTATTGTTGACCTAAATATGTGTTTAATAAATCTTTGATTTGTATATTTTTAATATGTACAAAAAAAAGAAATGTTTTAATCAAATGTTTTAAATCCTAATTAAATTATGTATAAAAATGTGTCTTTGTTTATTATATACAAAAAGTATTTTAATTAAGTGTTTAAGAATTTAAATTATGCAAAAACGTATTTTTGTTATTTATGTACAAAAGATATCTTAATTAAAAGAAAAAGGGTGTTTTCAATTTTTATTACATGGTATAATAAAAAAATGGTTCTTTATTTGTATGTACAAAAAGTATTTTAATGAAAAAAAGGGTTCAACATCCTAATTACATTATATTTTGTATTAAAATGTTAGTATGTTATTGTCATGGTGTATTTCTATTTAACTATGTTAATATAAGAAAAGGTATAGTTTAGTGTAAAGAAAAATGAAATGAAATTAGTATTATATGAATTATATAAAAAAAAGTGGTTAATGTTAAGATGTTAAAAATGTTTTGAAAAGGATGGGCTTAAAGTTGAAACGGGCAAGGCCCAGAAACGCAGACAAACGTTTTAGGGTTAGTTGTTTTTGTCTTCAGAGAAGTATTTTAGGGTTCGCAGCGCCGTCTTGGGGGTTTCGTTCGCGTTGTCTTCGTCTTCTTGCTTCTTTGCCATGGCTACTGAACAACGTCTCCTTGCCTGAGCCGCCACGCTACCATCATCTCCTCTTCCTCTTCGGTCCAACGAGGCTGTAAGGTGATATCTCTTTTTCAACGCATTTTAGGTTTTTTTGAATGTTAAGCCTTGCATGTTTAATTTGTATTCCGATTTCGATTAAGTTTTGTTAATGATTCTGACCATTCGTGTCCTTTTTGTTCGAGGTGTGAAGAGAAAGAGTTACCTTCGTTGGAGGAGATGGTTAGGAGGCGTTTTGGAGGGCTCAACGGCGGGGAGGGACGGTGAAGACGCTAGCTTGCTCTTTGGTAACTTTTACCTTTTCTTCTTCTTTCTTTCGTTGCCTTGAGCTTGCCTTTGAAACTGTTGAGCTTGTTGCCTATGATGAAGCCCTCTTCTGAGGCCTTTGAATTGCCTTGAATGCTTCTTTGGTTGCCTCTTGATTGTTGAGATTGATAGTTGCTTTTGAATGCTTGTTTCTGAACGATTTGCCTTTGGAATGTTTTATTTATTGCCCAATGATGTATTCTTACTGAGGGCTCGAGGTTTTGATTTTGAATGCTTTTGCCCAATGATGTTTTTATTTGGATGGTGCTGGTGTACACAGGGTATACAAGTTGCTTGGGTAAGTTTGTGTTGGTTCAGGTTGGAAGAACTTGGGTTTATGTTTGTTCTGTTGTTTTTGACAGTAGGTTTATGGTTTATTGGCTTGTCAGTAGGAAAAATGGTTCATGGTCTTTCTTAGGTTTCAGGCTTATTGTTTTTTTTTAGGCTTGACTAATGCAGGTTTATGCTTGTGACTGGTACATGTTTGGATTGAATGGTTTAGGTGTTGGGGATTCTGAACTGGTTCATGGCTTAGCAGGTTTTGCATATGCAGGTTTTTTGCTTCAGGTCAGGACTTGGTTTTAGAAATGCAGTAGTAGGTTTTTGGCTCTTAGAGTTTTTAGCAGGTTTGTATATTTGAACAGGTTCAGCAGGTTTTTGCTTTTGCTGGTTTTGAATGTTTAAGGTTTGAACTGGACAGGTTTTGCTGGAGGTGTTTGAGTTTAAGGTTTGTGAAATAGCAGGTTAAGGGTTTTTGGCTCTTAGAGTTTAAGGGCTTGACAGGTTTTGATGGTTTCTTTTTGTTAAGCTTCAGGCAGGGCTATGCTTCAGGCTTGAACTGGTTTATTATGCTTCAGGTTTGATGCCTTTCAGGCAGGTTAGGCTAATGCAGGTTAACTATTTGTGTTTTTGTGTGGCTTGTTTGCAGGTTATGTGTTTGGAGGTTATGCTGGTTTTTAGCAGATGGAAGGTTTTGTATGTTTTGCTTGTCTGTTTAGACAGGATGAGGCTTAACAGTTTATCCTCTCTTTTTGGTTCTGTGTTCAGTTCCTTTTGTATATTTCTTTCTTCTGCCTAAAGCCTAAAAACCTGCTTACTTTTTATTTCTCCACTCTCCTCTCTCAGTACAGTTGAATATGTTAAAATATGTTTGTTGCTGTACTTTTCTGAAAGGGTCACATGGGGAAATGATGTAAGTGTAGTTGCTTGCATATCCCATTTTCTCTGCATATCTTCTTTGGCCAGCTTGATATCTTTGTGACAGTATGCTTTATATTTTTGGCAGAAAGTTGTACTTTTGGATTTTGACAGAAAGTTGCAATTTGATTTTTAGTTGGGTTTGAACTTGGAGTTTGAGATTTTGAATTTATGCAGTTTTGACACTTTGAATTATGCAATTTGGCTTTTGTGCATGCATACTTTAGCAAATAAAACTCGTCCCTCTTTGTGAACCGGGAGCAATCCCGTGATTTGCAGAGAGGGTTAACTGATCCCCATCAGTGGCCTTTAATGATGACTGTAATTTCTTTTTATCTGTCTTTTTATCAGTCACTGACTTTTCTCTTTTCTTTTGCAGATGAAAATTGGAGCACTGGAGCGAGGGATGGCGGATGAAGATTTGAAGATTAGAAAAATAATTAGGATAGTTTTTTTTATTTAGCTTTAAATAAATGTAACATTATTTTTGTCAACATTTTGTAAACAAAAACAATTTATACAAATGACTTAAAGATAAATAAAAGTCCTTTCATTTAATTAATTCTTCTCTTCTTCAATTGTTCGTTTATTATTTATAGTTCTTTAAATTAAAATAAATTGAAAATAAATTCCAACTTATTTAATCTTTAGAATAATAAATAATTAACTAAACAATATTTCAGTACTGATCAATTAATAAAACTTGATGCTTCCAATGTTCAAGGCAAAATAAACAGTTAATCACAACAATTGATCAGACGCATTCCCCCCTTTTCACTGATTCTTACCAAACACTGTAAATCCAAACTGCCTATTTCTTTTGACTGGTTCAATCAAAACGAACGTGAATTCAAACCAACTGCAGTCTTTTACTGATTAAATCAAATAATGCGAATTCAACCCGAATCTCGGAATAACTTGAAAAGTGCTGTGGAATTTTAATCTTTCTGAGAATACGCGCACAAACCCTAATTCCTGATTAAATGCCAAAGAGCATTCGCCTGATCAAAATTGAGCCAGAATCAACCAAAACCCTAAGCCAACTTGTGTGAAACATTCCGGAGCCCTGAAAATCAGTAAAACCCTAATTGTGTCCTGACTGACGAGAAAAGTCTGTTTGACCGATTCTTGAGCCAGTTTGAAAAATCAGGAAATGCCTGAGGCTGAGATTTCTTGTGGTAAAATGCAAGGGCAAATTTTGGGGTACAACAGTTGCCCCTGTTCAATCTTCTTGAACCTGAAGAGTTAGATTGGCAAGTTTGCCTTTCGCGACTTGAAGGTAAAAGAAGATTGGACATTAAAGTGCCCAGAAAATTTGCACTCGGCGATGTGATGGTAGAGGTGAATGGGCTTACAGATGCCATTTGGTGATGGGCTTAAAGATGCCACCTGGTACGATAGAGTCTTGTCGGGGAATGGGCTTAGAGATGCCATCTGATAATGGGCTTAAAGATGCCATTTGGTGATGGGCTTAAAGATGCCATCGGGTGCGATAGAATCTTGTCGGGGAATGGGCTTAGAGATGCCATTTGGTGATGGGCTTAAAGATGCCATATGGTTATGTTGAACTGTATGTCAATGGTGAGTGGACAAGTATCAGAAAGGCATCCATGTTTTGGAACATCTCTAAATCGGGGGTCTGAGCAAGCAATAGATTGACATCCACGTTTCGGAGAATCCGTAAACTATTTTCAGGAGTTGAGATTGAATAAGCAATAGAGCAGCATCCGTTGTTGGGAAGCGTCCGTAAACTGTTTTCAAAAGTTGAGAAGAGTCTGAACAAGTTGGTAGATTAACATCCGTTACTTGGAGAACCCGTGAACTGTTTTCAGAAGTCTTAAAGTTGAATAAGCAATAGAGCAACATCCGTTGTTGGGATGCGTCCGTAAACTGTTTTCAAAAATTGCATCTGAATAAGTTGGTAGATTGACATCCGTTGTTGGGAAGAATCCGTAAACTGTTTTCAGACGTCTTGAAGAGGAACCGGTGTAGGGTTTCCCGATGATGAGCTCGTGTAAAGCTGCATTTGGATGAATCTGGAATAAGTATCAAAATGTCGTCGTGTCTGGGTCACATCTGAACTATTTCTGGATGAATCTCGGAGGATGATTTGTGTCTGTCGACTGATCTTACCTGAAAGGGCAAAGGGTTAGTCGTATGCAATGTCATGATGCATGATGTAATGTATGCGACATCAATGTTTATGACATGAATGTGATGAATGCGCATGCAAGCTGATGAGCTATCTCGCTGAGGATAGACGAATTCTGGACGGCTGAAGATAAAAGAATCTTGATTGCTGCCGGGGAAAATAAACCCTTGGCTGCTGCTGTGGAGGGCAAGAGTCTTCAATTGTTGAAAATGAGAAGTCTTGGGACCACTGTTGGGAGAATCAGAAGCTTGGGTTGTATGCCAAACTACTGGGGTCTTCCTGTTTTGAGGAGATCTGTGTAGGATTTCCTGACGATGAGTCCATGTAAAACTGCACCGGGTTTTGAACACTTTTGACATTCGAATGCCCCAAGTGGCGATGTAGATAAATTCCTGGCTTGTTACAGGTGTTAGTCTACAATCGGTCGTCCACAGATGTTTTCCTGGCTTGTTACAGGTGTTGATCTGGAACTCTTCAGACGTTCCCTGGATGGATACAGGAGTCGAGTCTGGAAATAGTCGTCAACAGATATGCCCTGGCTGGATACAGGAATCGAATCTGGAAAGGTGATAGTTAACAGATATGCCCTGGCTGGATACAGGAATCGAATCTTCGAACTCTTCAGACGTGCCCTGGCTAGATACAGGAATCGAGTCTGGAAATTCTTCAGACGTGCCCTGGCTAGATACAAGAATCGAGTCTGGAAATAGTCGTCAATAGATATGCCCTGCCTGGATACAGGAATCGAATCTTCAAACTCTTCAGACGTGCCATGGCTAGATACAGGAATCGAGTCTGGAAATGTGATCAACAGATATGCCCTGGCTGGATACAGGAATCGAATCTGGAATTGTGATAGTTGATAGATATGCCCTGGCTGGATACAGGAATTGAATCTTCGAACTCTTCAGACGTGCCCTGGCTAGATACAGGAATCGAGTCTGGAAATTCTTCAGACGTGCCCTGGCTAGATACAGGAATCGAGTCTGGAAATAGTCGTCAACAGATATGCCCTGGCTGGATACAGGAATCGAATCTTCGAACTCTTCAGACGTGCCCTGGCTAGATACAGGAATCGAGTCTGGAAATGTGATCAACAGATATGCCCTGGCTGGATACAGGAATCGAATCTGGAATTGTGATAGTTGATAGATATGCCCTGGCTGGATACAGGAATCGAATCTTCAAACTCTTCAGACGTGCCCTGGCTAGATACAGGAATCGAGTCTGGAAATGTAATAATTGATTTGTTGAACACTCTTGACATTCGAATGCCCCAAGTGGTGGTGAAGGAGTCTTGAATCAGATTACTCTACATATTGAGAGATTTCTTGAAATCTTGACCGGACTGCCCCAGGTTAATTGAACTTTGAAAGATTTGTTGGACCTTGACTGGACTGCCCCAGGTTAACTGAACTTTGAAAGATCTGTTGGACCTTGACTGGACTGCCCCAGGTTAACTGAACTTTGACATGTCATGCCCCTTGTTGATAGGAGATTTGCAATGGAAGTGTTATCCTCTTGAAGTGATTTTTACTTACTGAGAGAGTTTTCGTTCCTCCGAACATTCGTTGTGTGAATTTCTTCGCTGTCAAACAAAAAAGTCAAATGCAGACAGTGATATTCAAATAATGCAAAGTTTATGTTTGTCTCGAAGTTTTGAAAAATGCGTTTTTAGCAGAAAACTTTTTATAAGACAGATCAACACAAGATTTAGAGCAAAGCCCTACAGGAGTCAGGATACCTTTTGTAACAGTATGCTTTCGAACTAACCCATGCTTCAATTAGGACTTTTGAAGGGTTGTAATGTGGCCTGGTTCACGGTTTAAGAAACAAAGGATAAAGGCTCAAAGTATATTTGTACCCACCCGCTCTTCGTGATGTCCTTCAACCTAAGCTCAGTTAATTGTGTGTCACACTCTGTTTTGAGTTTGGAACGACTTTTGGGCGATGGTTCACCAGTTGAATTTGGGGAGACAGTCATCATCTCCTTTTTCTTTTTCAACATTTTTCATGTTGTTGAGGATTTTGTAATGACCTCACTATTTTGATTTTGATTTGTTATCCCTAACTTTTGCCTGACTGTTCCCGTTTTTCGGGATTACCGTCAACGGGATGCCCCAGCTTTCTTAAGCCTCCTTTATAGGTTTTGGCTTGGTGGGCTTTTCTCTTTTTGAGAGATTGACTGTCTATGTGATAGGGAACCACCCCTGTCTTTTGATTCCAAAGGAATGCTTTCTTTTTTGACATCGTTCGTTGTATTACGAACTGAGGGTTTGCGACTTCCATGCGCATTTTCTTTTGAATTAACTGAGAGACTACCCTGCCCCCGGTTTATATCAAAGGTTTTGATTGTTTAGAACAGAAAACTCCTACTTCTTTGGCTCGAAGGGGTTGACTAGGGATTAACTTCCTTATAACTCCAGTGTTTGGGAATTGAAAGAAATGCCTGTACATCATCAGCAAGGTTTGTTCAAAAGCATATTGTATAAGATCATGGTATTGTTTCGTCATCCTCCCTCTAAAGGCTTACATCTTTTTATCAAGAGTCAAATATCATAAAGAAAAGCATAAGAGTAGTGAAACGAATGGATGAATTCAAGACAAACATATGCAATGCATTAATGAAAACAGAGTTTAACATCAACAAATAATTGTTTGACAGCAAAAGAAATTACAACTTTGAAAATTCAAAAAGAAGAAAAAGTCTTTCAGCTTGAGCTTCGTCACTTCAAGTGGAGAACCCTTTAACGGAAGATTTTCATCTCGCCTTCTGGCATGAATTCCAGCACCCCGATGTCGATCAAATCTTGAATCTTGTTCTTCAAGGCCCAACAGTCGTTGGTGTCGTGTCCCGGGCTGTAGGAGTGATAAACACAGAATGCATCGGGATGATAGTTAGGAGAGGAGGTATTGAGCTTCTGAGGAGGGTCCTTTACGGTAAGCAAGTTGACCTCCAACAGACGCTTCAGTATAAAGAATGATGGTATTTCAGTCTCCGTGAACTGTCTTCCCGATGTTTCTTGGTTACGCCGATTACCCCGTTGACGCTGGCGAGGTTGTTGATGGGCTTGTGACCCTGAAGCGAGCAAAGGAGCTTTCCCCTTGTCTTCTCGAGTGGATGGAGGCTGAGCGGTGACTTTCTCTTCGACCTCAGTTGTTTGCCCCAGTTGGTTGTTTGGAAGCAATTGGCGGACAAGAACTCTGAGTTCCTCTTGTCTTTGAGATAGGTCTTGGATGAGAGCCATCTGGCCCACCAACTGTCCCATCATTTGAGTCCTCAAGGTTGTCAGATCAAACTGTAGCTCCACAAGCTGGTCACCCCTGGCATTGTTGGAATTCCCCAAGCTTTTGGTGAGGAGAGCTTTCATCTCTTCCTGCCCCAGAGACAAGTTCAGGAACATCTCCTGCAGCTGAGCAGCCTGGTCTTGAATGTCTTTGACATACCTTTCTAGAGCCATCTCTTGCTGAAATAAACAGCAGGAGAGTAAGGAAACCTGAAAAAGGAAAGACTGTCAAAATGCAATGCATGATATGTGGATGCATGCTTTCAAGGATCTCTTGGGGTAAACACAAGAAAATGTTAGAGGTTGAACTTTGCTCTTGGATTGGAGATCTCCGCACCGGTGGATGTCTTTCCACGAGAATCAAGCTCACCATGTCGAGTGGGTCATAGCCACTGATTCAAGTTGTTGTACTTGATATTTGTTTGGAGAACTTTGTATCGGTGGATGTCTTTCCACGAGAATCAAGCTCACCATGTCGAGTGGGTCATATCCATTGATTCAAGTTGTTGCACTTGAACTTTGGTTGGCATTGGTTAGAGGAGAAACCTCTTGCCCCTTGGTAGACGTCTGGTTCAACATAACCCTGCATCAAAAGAACCCTCGAGATCCTTGAAATGGTTATTGAAAATGCTATGGTATGATGTCATGATGTTATGTACATGTATGCACAAGCAAGTGAGTGTATATACAGGCAAACATATTCACACAAAGCAAACAAGTCCTTAGGTTTAGGCTTGCATGAGGTTCAGGTACTACCCTCTTTCAGTTCGTTGGTTAAAACCTGTCCTATCAAAAGTAACCGGGTTCTAGAGGATCTCAAATCATTGGCTACCCTCGATCGGTCATAACTCCAACATCACTATCTTTTCTTGCGGCCGGAACCATCGCGAGAGTTTAGCCTCAATGAGTGTAGCATACTGCTACTGTTCTAATGGCCAAGTTGGGTCAATTTAGGGTTCTAAGGTCGGTTGGTGCTTAATGACTCCTTGGAAGACCCATATTCTCCCTGTTTCAACACGAGGGATATCGGTACAGACCAAGGCGCCACACCAACGTAGCCACTGCTTCACCCATGCCGGTATACGCCGGACAGGTCCCTCACAGATTATGCTACCTAAAAGGGTATTCCCCGGATCCGGGTTAGGATCTATGAAACTCCGATACAAAGCCCACAAATGTAAAAGCAAACAAAGCAATCAATTGAAAATAAAGGTGATCTAAACCCTAAGGTAACCCCACTTTGAGTAGTAATCCCCAGCAGAGTCGCCAGTTCTGTGATACGGTGGGAGAACTGACTAGTGTTTTGCGTTCGTATTCGCACTTGTGCGGTTGAGCAAGAGTCGCCAACGACTTTTTATTTTATCCTAAAGGAAAGGTTTAAAAAGCACAGCAAAAACCTTTTGAGATATTTCGTGGGTTCGGGGGGTAGATTATGAAAAGGGAAGGTATTAGCACCCTTTTCATCCATGGTTATCCATGGGCTCTTAGTTACTTGGTTTTTTAGATCACTTGCCTTGATTTTCGATTGCTTGAAAATGGTGTGTGTGTGTGTTTTGAAAATGTTTTTGAAGAGATGCCTTGTCTTAGGCGACCAATGTATTTGACTCGTGTTTGAGTGTTTTACAAAAGTGTGGATCTTTTCGAAAAGATGTTTCAAAATGTTTTGAGAGTTTGTTTGAAAGTGTTGTGGATTGTGGTTTTTGAAAAGAAGGCAAGTGTTTTTTCGCAAGATGATCTCAAGTAACTAAGAGTTTTGTCTACCCTATTGTACTCAAAGGTTTTTTGTTATGTTTTAACCCCTTTTAACAATTTTGTTCCACCATTGAATTTGGTGGACAATCTTGCATTTAGGAAGTTTGTTCGGGACGGGCGCGGGTCATCGTATGGACCATGAATGCAATGGTGCCAAGTGTTTTCAGCAATTTGTTTTGAAGGGACTATGATCATTCCGTTTAGGCAACATTTGAAAGCGTCATCGAGGGACTTATGATCATTTGAATTTGTTTTGCCAAAGATACTCGACGTGCAAGCATGGCCCATTTTGGAAGGCGACATGTGGGATTACCCTAGAGGGTGCAAGTGTGATTGTGTATTGATTTCATGTATTTGTCTTGTATTAGGTTATCTAGCGTTTGATTTTATGTACATGCAAACCCTAGGTCTAACCATGGTATAATTGAAAGCGGTAAATTGCGAAAATGTAAAATCTACGCTATTACAAAATAAGTATTCGGGAGTGGGGGTACATGTGTATGAATGGGGATGAGACTTATGGTATCCAATAAGTTACAACCAAATCGAATTTGCGATCAAATGTAAATAAGGTATATCAATGTATAAGATAAACAAGTGTGTATAGGAGCAATGTGAATGTATTGTGTAAGTGTACAAGTATATGCGTATGTGATTATTTACAGGTGCGGAATGTGAAATTGAATGTGTATTAAGGTATTGTTGACCTAAATATGTGTTTAATAAATCTTTGATTTGTATATTTTTAATATGTACAAAAAAAAGAAATGTTTTAATCAAATGTTTTAAATCCTAATTAAATTATGTATAAAAATGTGTCTTTGTTTATTATATACAAAAAGTATTTTAATTAAGTGTTTAAGAATTTAAATTATGCAAAAACGTATTTTTGTTATTTATGTACAAAAGATATCTTAATTAAAAGAAAAAGGGTGTTTTCAATTTTTATTACATGGTATAATAAAAAAATGGTTCTTTATTTGTATGTACAAAAAGTATTTTAATGAAAAAAAGGGTTCAACATCCTAATTACATTATATTTTGTATTAAAATGTTAGTATGTTATTGTCATGGTGTATTTCTATTTAACTATGTTAATATAAGAAAAGGTATAGTTTAGTGTAAAGAAAAATGAAATGAAATTAGTATTATATGAATTATATAAAAAAAGTGGTTAATGTTAAGATGTTAAAAATGTTTTGAAAAGGATGGGCTTAAAGTTGAAACGGGCAAGGCCCAGAAACGCAAACAAACGTTTTAGGGTTAGTTGTTTTTGTCTTCAGAGAAGGATTTTAGGGTTCGCAGCGCCGTCTTGGGGGTTTCGTTCGCGTTGTCTTCGTCTTCTTGCTTCTTTGCCATGGCTACTGAACAACGTCTCCTTGCCTGAGCCGCCACGCTACCATCATCTCCTCTTCCTCTTCGGTCCAACGAGGCTGTAAGGTGATATCTCTTTTTCAACGCATTTTAGGTTTTTTTGAATGTTAAGCCTTGCATGTTTAATTTGTATTCCGATTTCGATTAAGTTTTGTTAATGATTCTGATCATTCGTGTCCTTTTTGTTCGAGGTGTGAAGAGAAAGAGTTACCTTCGTTGGAGGAGATGGTTAGGAGGCGTTTTGGAGGGCTCAACGGCGGGGAGGGACGGTGAAGACGCTAGCTTGCTCTTTGGTAACTTTTACCTTTTCTTCTTCTTTCTTTCGTTGCCTTGAGCTTGCCTTTGAAACTGTTGAGCTTGTTGCCTATGATGAAGCCCTCTTCTGAGGCCTTTGAATTGCCTTGAATGCTTCTTTGGTTGCCTCTTGATTGTTGAGCTTGATAGTTGCTTTTGAATGCTTGTTTCTGAACGATTTGCCTTTGGAATGTTTTATTTATTGCCCAATGATGTATTCTTACTGAGGGCTCGAGGTTTTGATTTTGAATGCTTTTGCCCAATGATGTTTTTATTTGGATGGTGCTGGTGTACACAGGATATACAAGTTGCCTGGGTAAGTTTGTGTTGGTTCAGGTTGGAAGAACTTGGGTTTATGTTTGTTCTGTTGTTTTTGACAGTAGGTTTATGGTTTATTGGCTTGTCAGTAGGAAAAATGGTTCATGGTCTTTCTTAGGTTTCAGGCTTATTGTTTTTTTTAGGCTTGACTAATGCAGGTTTATGCTTGTGACTGGTACATGTTTGGATTGAATGGTTTAGGTGTTGGGGATTCTGAACTGGTTCATGGCTTAGCAGGTTTTGCATATGCAGGTTTTTTGCTTCAGGTCAGGACTTGGTTTTAGAAATGCAGTAGTAGGTTTTTGGCTCTTAGAGTTTTTAGCAGGTTTGTATATTTGAACAGGTTCAGCAGGTTTTTGCTTTTGCTGGTTTTGAATGTTTAAGGTTTGAACTGGACAGGTTTTGCTGGAGGTGTTTGAGTTTAAGGTTTGTGAAATAGCAGGTTAAGGGTTTTTGGCTCTTAGAGTTTAAGGGCTTGACAGGTTTTGATGGTTTCTTTTTGTTAAGCTTCAGGCAGGGCTATGCTTCAGGCTTGAGCTGGTTTATTATGCTTCAGGTTTGATGCCTTTCAGGCAGGTTAGGCTAATGCAGGTTAACTATTTGTGTTTTTGTGTGGCTTGTTTGCAGGTTATGTGTTTGGAGGTTATGCTGGTTTTTAGCAGATGGAAGGTTTTGTATGTTTTGCTTGTCTGTTTAGACAGGATGAGGCTTAACAGTTTATCCTCTCTTTTTGGTTCTGTGTTCAGTTCCTTTTGTATATTTCTTTCTTCTGCCTAAAGCCTAAAAACCTGCTTACTTTTTATTTCTCCACTCTCCTCTCTCAGTACAGTTGAATATGTTAAAATATGTTTGTTGATGTACTTTTCTGAAAGGGTCACATGGGGAAATGATGTAAGTGTAGTTGCTTGCATATCCCATTTTCTCTGCATATCTTCTTTGGCCAGCTTGATATCTTTGTGACAGTATGCTTTATATTTTTGGCAGAAAGTTGTACTTTTGGATTTTGACAGAAAGTTGCAATTTGATTTTTAGTTGGGTTTGAACTTGGAGTTTGAGATTTTGAATTTATGCAGTTTTGACACTTTGAATTATGCAATTTGGCTTTTGTGCATTCATACTTTAGCAAATAAAACTCGTCCCTCTTTGTGAACCAGGAGCAATCCCGTGATTTGCAGAGAGGGTTAACTGATCCCCATCAGTGGCCTTTAATGATGACTGTAATTTCTTTTTATCTGTCTTTTTATCAGTCACTGACTTTTCTCTTTTCTTTTGCAGATGAAAATTGGAGCACTGGAGCGAGGGATGGCGGATGAAGATTTGAAGATTAGAAAAATAATTAGGATAGTTTTTTTTTATTTAGCTTTAAATAAATGTAACATTATTTTTGTCAACATTTTGTAAACAAAAACAATTTATACAAATGACTTAAAGATAAATAAAAGTCCTTTCATTTAATTAATTCTTCTCTTCTTCAATTGTTCGTTTATTATTTATAGTTCTTTAAATTAAAATAAATTGAAAATAAATTCCAACTTATTTAATCTTTAGAATAATAAATAATTAACTAAACAATATTTCAGTACTGATCAATTAATAAAACTTGATGCTTCCAATGTTCAAGGCAAAATAAACAGTTAATCACAACAATTGATCATACGCATTCCCCCCTTTTCACTGATTCTTACCAAACACTGTAAATCCAAACTGCCTATTTCTTTTGACTGGTTCAATCAAAACGAACGTGAATTCAAACCAACTGCAGTCTTTTACTGATTAAATCAAATAATGCGAATTCAACCTGAATCTCGGAATAACTTGCAAAGTGCTGTGGAATTTTAATCTTTCTGAGAATACGCGCACAAACCCTAATTCCTGATTAAATGCCAAAGAGCATTCGCCTGATCAAAATTGAGCCAGAATCAACCAAAACCCTAAGCCAACTTGTGTGAAACATTCCGGAGCCCTGAAAATCAGTAAAACCCTAATTGTGTCCTGACTGACGAGAAAAGTCTGTTTGACCGATTCTTGAGCCAGTTTGAAAAATCAGGAAATGCCCGAGGCTGAGATTTCTTGTGGTAAAATGCGAGGGCAAATTTTGGGGTACAACACTATAGCCACACTTAGTTGTATCATGTAAGGAGTGAAAAAAACATGCCATCTTACATAGACCGATTTAATCAGGTCACAATAGAAGTTGAAAGAACCTAAGAGTATCTTGAATGCCGGTGTGATACGGTGGGAAAGAACTGACTGTTTTTTGGAATGCTGGTTTGCATTTTGCGTTTTTTTTTCCGCAAAATTTCGCGGTAAGCAAGAGTCGCCACCGACTTTTATTTTATCCAACAAGGAAAGGAAAAAAAGCACAGAAAAATTCCTTTTTCGAGATGTTTCTCGGGTTCGGGGGGTATATTATAGAAAGGGAAGGTGTTAGCACCCTTTCTATCCGTGGTTATCCACGGGCTCTTAGATACTTACTCATATTGTTTTCAAAATTTTGCTTTCTTTGTGATTGTGGGTTTGAAAGAGTCTTTGTTTGAAAAGGAGTGTAAGTGTGAAAAGTTTTGTTTTTGAAAGAGCGAGTATCTAAGAACCATCTACCTACTCGAAAAAGGAATCGTTATATGCTATCTTCCTTTAGGAAATGCTATCCTACTATTGATGAGTGGGTAGCACCATTGTTGGAGTTTTAAGGGTCAATTCGAATTTAGGGACTTACGGTCACCAAAGCAATGTTAGGATGCCTTAGCGGTAACCCTAATGTCTTAGATCATTTGTTTTGAGGCAACAACATCCGAGGCAACCATTTCGAGGCAACTATGATCTTTTAGACAAGAGGACGACCTCTAAAACAGCCTATACTCAATGACCGCGTACGAAGGCAACCAAGTGGGGTTTACCCTAAGAGTGCGCATGTGCGAGTGTGTTGTTTTCAGTTATTTTGTCTTTGTACATGTCAATGGTTATCTATGTTGATTTTAGGTTTAAACGTTCGATCTTGTCATGCATCCCTATTATCAAACATCTAACAGTTATATTTTGCGGAAAATAAATTGCGGAAATTAAATTATAGGGCGTCGGGTATTTACATCACCAAAAGCAACCCTTTGAAATTTAAATACGGAAAATAAATAAAGCGATAAAAATAGTCCTACTTATCTATTACATTCCGGAAACAAATACAATATTGAATAAAATGGATCGCGTGCGAGAAATTAAATCGAATGCAAGTTCTAGGGTTTTGACCCTTTGTCATTAAAGAAAAGATTTTTTTTGTTTGTTTTCGACTTTTAAGAAATAAATTATCCTAAATTAATTATTAAATTAAATTAATTAAACTAATTAATAAAAATAAATATTTTTGGGTTTTTGTGTTATTTAAAGAAAGAAAATAAAATTGATCAATGTTAATAAAAACCTAATTATGTCTAAGTTAATTTGATTATTTACAAAATATATTAAAGTTATCCTAATTAAAACTAAATTAATATAATTAGTATTTATTAATAAAAATTAAAATTTGGTTTTAATGAAGAAAAATATTTTTTGGTTTTTATTTTTATAAAGAAAAAATTTGATTGGTTAATTGATTAAATAAAAAAAAATAATAAAAAAAATAAAACAAAATAAAAGAAATAGAAAAGGATAGGAGGTTTGGGCCTGATTTGGAGGTTTGATCAGCAATTCCAAGGCCTATTAAGCGCTGGCCTGGTGGACTTTTTGGATCCCCTGTGCGCTTGGTTGACTTGGTCCATGGTAGACCATCAATCTGAATCACCAGATCTGGCCTTGGGCCATCTGGCAAGTGATTGAGTGAGGGTTTATGGTGTGCTACAACGCTTGATTTGCATGTGATAACCTGTAGAAAAATAACAAATGCAAACTTGGAGGACATGGGATTCGAACCCAGGTCCTGTTGGTCATTGGATGTACACGCCCACCACTCAGCCATTGCATTTCAATTATTAATTATATACAAAATAATGATAATAAAAGAAAACACGTGAATAACCAGAAAAAAACAAAAATGCGCGAAAGTTGATTTAAACTGGCCAATGGGAGAACGACAGCTTGTCATCTCCTACCTCCAAACCCTGTACATATTACCTGCGGATTTGAATCTGCAGCTGAATGCGCAGGCTCACTCTAAAATCCATTCCAGTCCATGAAAATCAATTCCAACCACATGGATGAGTTCGTCTGGGCTTCCTGATTAACCCCGTGCCCTTCTTGAGTCTTGATTTCTCCTGAAAAAGAAAACCCTAAAACACGAACGAAGAACCCTAGCTATGGGGGTTCTTCATCTAGGCCAGAAAAACGCAATTGGCTAATGCAGAAAGTTTAGAAACTTAATGAGGATCATGAATATGCAAATAGTTTATACAAAAGATGCAGGAATTAAGATTTGTGAATTCAAAAGAAGAGCGGTTTTTTGAGATACTTACAGAGCTTTTGAGCGTGTATGGAGACTGGCTTTTGGTTGGTTCTGTTTCAGTGATTGTCAAGGAAACGATTGAGATCGTTCTTGGCTTCTGAATTTGCCTCTAAGTGTGATTTTGGTTTTGCACTTTTTACCACTTTTTTTCAAGTTTTCTTTTGTTTGTTCTTGCAGCCTCTAGCCCTCAATTTCGTGACTTTGCCTTCTATATGTATCATGGAATGTATTAGGTCAAGAATCATGAGTCAAATCTCTCTAAATCAATGCCTTATGATTTGATTTTATTCATCCTTTAAAACTTGCCAAATTTATCAAATCTCCATCTTTTTGTACATGATATGCTTGATACGAATTTTGATGATGATTATGATGACAATTAAAACCTGAAACAATCAAAAGATATCATGTAATCAAAGCTTTGGATTTTTTATGATTTAATTTGATTAAAAATGAAATAATTCAATAAAAAATAAAATAAAATAATAAAAATAAGATATGGGCTCATGGCTGAAGCTAGGACACGTGGACAATGATGCTAGCTCAAATCAAGTTGAAAAGAATGGGCCCATTTGACAAAATTTGAAGTTTTGGGGATAGTTGACTTTTGGCAATTTTGCAAAAATGCCCAACTTCAACAATGCATAACTTCTTCAATTTTGAACTTCTGGAAGTGTTCTTGGACTTTTTAGAAATCCTGAGATGTCCTATAACCAACCCTTTTTGTATAATCTTATTTTGATATTCCATGCTCAAGTTATAAGCTTTGGAAAAAAAGGTGTTTTTGTTGACTTTCAAAAATGACCTATAATGTCCAAATTTATAACTTCTTGTGAGTGCATTTTATGATCTTGGGGTATGAATATGGATTGTGGTAAATTGCATACTCTTCAAAATTAGCTTTGGATGGGTCATTTCTCATAAAGTATGAGAAAGTTATGCTTGGTCAAAGTTGAGTTGACTTTTCCTACAAAACCCTAATTTAGCAACTTTTGAGTCTTGATGAATTTTGAGGAATCCTTGATGAATAATGATCAAACCTTGATCAAATGATGAAATATACTTCAAAATGATAATATTGACAAAAAATATTGATGTTTGACTGTTTATAGGTCACAATTGACTTTTGCCCTAGCACAGTCGATTTTTGGACCCCTTAAGCAATTGACTGAGCAAACTTCCTCTACAAGGCTTGAAATTTGACATGGATGACCTTGAGAACATATTAGGACATTGGGTGGGAACTTAAGGTCATTTGGACTCAAGGACCTTGATGCAACACAAAACCCTAATTTGGGGTTGATTGCCTTAGGAGATAACTTGACTGTCCAATTCTTGAGCAATCTTGAGCCACTTGGAGATTTTTCTTGCCATGTTTTGAGAAATATGAGAGGGAAAATTTTGGGGTAGAACAACTGGATCTTCGAGAATGACCTCCTTCGTGACCATCCATTCTGCACCAAACTGGGAAGAAAAAGGTGAGGATAACTCAAGAGATGTTAAACCTTGATCATCCATATACAACTTTGGAGGAGAAACTAAACACCTACTTTAATAGTTTGGCCTAATCTATCGACATTCATTTTGAGCACCCTCCAAGAAAGGATCCCCGTAGGCAAAGAAAGGATGTTTATAAACGAACACACAACTGGCATGATAGGTATACTCCTCTAAAAACCTATTTGGTAATAATCTGCCAAATATGTGCGAGTATCAAGTTTAAAAAGAGGGAATCTGACCTCCAAACTCCATCTGAGAATTTTGCTCGGTCAAATAGATCCAAGTATCTTTGTTTCTATATGGGACATGGCCACAACACTGACGATTACATTCAACTAAAGGATGTGATCGAATATTTGATTAAAAGAGGGTGGCTATCTGAGTACATCCAAGGAAGTAAACTGGACCGATAAGGATCCCCAAAAACAAATCCCTCGTGAGAATTTGTGAGTCCAATCCTGATATTGAAAATGGAGAAACTAACAAGGGCCAACACATGTATAATGTATTCTGGACTGGGCCTATGCTTGACCCAAACAACAAACAAGGCCCAATCCAACCATGTTGTAGATGAAGGGCAGCAAGAATGAGGTTGCCCTTGACTATGTCGGGCAGTGACTCCACCCTTGCACCAAGGACATGCCCCCTGGGCCTTCCTTTCCATAGGGGTGTCGAGGAGTGTCAACGGATCCTAGGAGATCTTGACGGGCACCCTCCTCATAGGACAGACACCCACGTCTCCGAATATCATAGGGTCATCTTAACCCCAAAAATACTGCAACCACATCCTCCTAGTAATTTGGAGCAGTCCACTTAGGAGGGAGACCACGTGCTGGTCTCTGCTACCCGCGTAGATCTTGACAGTCTTCATTTTGGATCTGCTCTATCAGCCTAATATGGGGACCTTGGCCTGAGCGCTCGGTGTAACACCCTTTTAACCCCAACTTAATATTCTTAATTATTTAAAATAATATCAGAGTAATACAATAAAAGGGCGTCACATTTTATTCGTGAAATAATCATACGTTCTAATCTTACTCTATAACACGGGTTTTCAAAATTATTCATGACATATGCATTATCAATATTTCACATACTTGCAGCAGAATCATAGTTCAAAAAAATTTCATTAAAAACACTTCATAGTGCCCCATGATTCATGGTTCACAATTCAACATAATTTAAACTCCATGGAAACAATTTAAATGTCATAACAAAACAAGGAAAAAATAGTTTTCAAAACAAGGCATTCCCTTCCCCGATGTTACATATCAGAGCAAGACCTTCTATACTCAATGGAAATAAATTACACTCCAAATCTATTCTTCCAAGCCTTTAAGGACTACTCTTGATTACCTGCACGTTACCCACGTAGAGGCAACATTCAAGCAGAAAGGGTGAGTTTATCACAATTATTATATAAGATGTAAGTAATATACGTAGCAGAGTAAGCCAAAAGTATCACAATAATCAATTCATCAATATCATCTTCCAAGTTCAACAACACAACACAATATCACCAAAATCAAGAACCATGCAATGCCACATAAGATGTAGTGCAAGGATAATACTCATGCATGTGGTACCAAATCACTTGATGAAAACTGGGCCATCACCTTCCAAAGACCTCAATCATAGGATCGATTTCCTCTTGGAACCATATAAAAATCATAGACATCCCAAATTCACACAATCAGATTGAGAACAAGTCACTAGACCAATGTCCTAACTCATAAAAAAGAACCAAAGTTGTCCAATGAATGCATGATGTGAAACCACAACATAAATGACCATAACCAGTCATACACATTACCATTCATGTATCAATCAACATCATATATAAAACATCATCATATATACTCATATAATCAAAACATCATCATAACATCATTATATCATCATAGTAACAACATATCATCATAATCAAACGAGTCATCATTGTGATTAAATGCGGGAAACCTATTCCTATACTAACTTAGAACTTGTAAAAATATTCCTAGGTCTCAATTTTATCTCACCAAATTAAGGTTTACTATGTTAGTTACACACTACTTGAACGATGCATCAATCAGACTCCTGAAACTCAAGTTATGACATTTTAAAGAAAATTAGACAGCCATTGAACTCTGCCACCCGGCGCCCGGCGCCACCCTAGCATCGTATGCCGATTTCATCACTTTTGCATCGCCTTTGCGTCACTCGGTGCTGCATCGCAGACAACACTTCTCTTCCAGTGATTTTCCACCATTGGAGGCCTTCTGGAACTCCGAATTCGATTCCGTAAAAAATCACGGTTTCATAATTCAAAATATTTTGATTATACAAAATTATTAACACCCTATAACACTTATTTAAATGTCCTAACATCACACATTCATCAAGGATTCATTCATTCAACACATGGTTTTTCCCTAATTTCAAATCAATCTTCATCCCAAAATCATCACACAAAGAAAATCTTACAATTATCTAGACCTTAGATCAAAAATAATAATTTGATAAAACCCCTTACCTTATTGTTTCGAGTTATTGATTGTATTCTTCGTGCCTCTTACGGTGATCTTCTCCAACTTTAGTGCCCTAGCCTCTTCTCTTGCTATTCTCCCAATATCTCGATCATACAAAATGAATCATATAAATCTTCTTTTTCTGAAAACTCTGAGAATCCTTCATCCTCTCTTGGATCATCTTAATCTTCTTAGTTGTCTCTTACAAAATCTCAGATTCGAGTATAACACTCTCGCCCGACTCATACCAACACAATGTAGTTCTACACCTTCTACCATAAAATGCTTCATACAGTGCCATCCCAATACTTGAATGGAAAATATTATTATATGTAAATTCAATCAATGGCAAGTGACTCTTCCAAGATCCTCCTTGTTATAGCATACAAGCCCTCAGAAAATCCTCCAAAGACTGTATAGTCCTCTCTGTTTGACCATTCGTCTGCGAATGATATGCGGAACTCAACTTCAACTTGGTATCGAAAGCATTCTACAAACCTGTCCAGAATTTCGATGTAAACCTCGGGTCTCTATCTAACATGATACTCGAAGGTATCCCATGAAACTTTACAATCTCTTCAACATACATCTTAGCCAGCTTTTCTATATAATGAATTATCTTCATCAGCAAGAAATAAGCCGACTTAGTCAACCTATCCACTATTACCCAAATTGAATCATCACCTTTATCAGTCTTCGGTAACCCCAGAACGAAATCCATATAAACATTTTCCCATTTCCACTCTGGAATACTCAAAGGATGCATAAGATCTGTAGGCTTCTGATGTTCAATCTCCGCCTTCTGACAAGTCAAGCAAACATACACAAACTTAGCAATTTCTTTCTTGATAACTGGCCACCAAAACATTTTCTTCAAATCCTGATACATTTTCTTAGCACCTAGATGAATACTTAAATCGCTTTGATTCCCTTACTAAAGAATGATATTCTTAAGTTCTAGAATATCAAGGACACATACCCTATTACCAAGTCTCATCACACCACTTTCGTCCACTCGAAATTCACCTCTGCTGCCTTGGTTAATCAACATTAGTCTATCCACCAAACTCAAATCATACTTATGACATTCTCGGATCTCTTCAAGAATCTCACTAGTCAGTTTCAACATTCCCATCTTCACACTGTTGGATGTCTCTTTGCATACCAAGCTCATATCTCTAAATTGTTTCATCATCTCTAACTCTCGAACCATAAGCATTGACATATGAAAAAATTTCCTACTCAAAGCATCATCTACTACATTTACTTTACCAGGATGGTAACTCAAATCAAAATCATAATCCTTTAGCAACTCGAGCCATCTACCCTGTCCCATGTTCAACTCCTTCTGATTAAACAAGTATTTTAAACTCTTATACTCACTGAACACTTCAAATTTAGAGCCAAAAATATAATGTCTCCAAATTTTCAGCACAAACACCACAACCGCCAATTCTAAGTCGTGCGTAGGATAATTCTTCTCATGAACTTTTAATTGTCCAGAAGCATAAGCAACAAATTGTCCATTTTGCATTAGTACACCACCAAGACCCATCTTAGAAGCATCACAATAAACTACGAAGGATTCATTCGGATTTTGTAAAATCAACACCAGAGCAGTCGCCAATCTCTTTTCAGCACTACGAAACTTTCTTCACATGCAACATCCCACACATAAGCTTGACTCTTTCGAGTCAACTGAGTCAATGGTATTTCCAATTTAGAAAGTCCCTCAATGAATCTTCGGTAGTAACCTGCTAAACCAAGAAAACTTTGAATATTAATTGCAGACTTCAGAGTCTCCCACTGTAACACTGCATCAACTTTAGAAGGATATACCACAATTCCACCACTAGAAATCACATGGCCAAGGAAACTCACTTCCTTCAACCAAAATTCACACTTTGACAGTTTCACATATAATTCCTTCTCTTTCAATATTTGCAACACAGTTCGTAAATGCTCAGCATGTTCTTCTTCTAACTTTGAATAAATCAAAATGTCATCAATGAAGACCACCACAAACTTGTCCAAATACTTATGAAATATACGGTTCATGTACTCCATGAAAACACATGGCGCATTTGACACACCAAACGGAATCACAATATATTCATAGTGACCATACCTTGTTCTGAAAGCTGTCTTTGGAATATCATCCGACTTGACTCGAATCTGATGATAACCCGACCTCAAATCGATCTTGCTAAAGAAACTCGCGCCCACCAACTGACCCATCAAATCACCAATCCTCAGAAGTGGATACTTATTCTTAATAGTTACTTTATTCAATTATCTGTAGTCCACACATAACCTCATACTACCGTCTTTCTTTTTAACCAAAACACTGGAGCACTCTACAGAGAGACGCTCGAACATATAAACTTCTTCTCTAATAACTCTTATAATTGTTTCTTCAATTCATTCAACTCTGAAGCTGACATCCTATAAGGAGCCATCTACATTGGACTTGTACCTAGTATTAACTCCACAACAAAGTCAACTTCTTGCCCTGGAGGTAACTCACCAATGTCGTTTGGAAATAGTTCTGGAAATTCACAAACAAAAGGTAACTCCACACTTGCAGTTTCATGATTAACTTGTAATGACATGAACATCGCAAACATCAAAGCTTCATATGCCAAAAGCTCATCTACTTGCTTAGCAGACAAAAACATCAGCTCTCCACTATCACCAAACTTGGGGAATCTTACAGTCTTATTATAACAATTGATATGAATATAATTGAATTCCAACCAGTTAATTCTAAGAATAACATAAATTTGGTGTAATGGTAGACACACCAAATCTATCACAAAATTCTTGCCATAGATAGATAAAGGACACTTCAAACAAACTAGAGTAGTAGTATCAAAACCTTTAGCCGGAATCTCCATTACCATTCCCCCATTCATATCAGACAATTTTAATCCCAACATAGTAGCACATTCAAGTGAAATAAACTAATGAGTAGCACCAGTATCTATAATAGCAATTAACTCAGTATTGTTAATAAAACAATTACCTCTGATTATGTTGTCTTTCTTGTCAGCCTCAACACCATTCAAAGCAAACACTCTGCCACTAGTCGGAGCAACTACATCTTTCTTAGGGTTCTGACACTGGGTGCTGATGTGACCCTACTCACCATAATTGAAACAAGTCGGACCTTCATTCTTGCACTCAGTATTGTGATGACCAACCTTGCCATACTTGTAACATCTTAGCACTTTATTGGTACAAGCATTAGCATGGTGGCCTACTTCGCCACACCGGTAGCACTTCATAGAAATGGGAGCCCCTCCCCGACTTGGCTTCTTCTCATCATAAGCTCTATGCTTCCTTTTATCAGCTGGAGCAGCATACGGCTTACTATGATCTTGATTCTTCCCTTTCTTCTCATTATAATTCTTATAATAAGAAGCTTCATCCCTACTATCTTGATCAAACATCATGCTCTTATTCACCAGCTTAGGAAACTGATGAATCTGCGGATAACCAATACTGTGCTTGATCTTTGGGTGTAGTCCATTCTCAAATTTAATGCACTTCGATACCTCAGCTGTTGGAATGTTATAGTGTGGACAAACCAACATTAGAAACATCAACACATCGATAATATTCAGATACTAATCGATTAACAAGGAATAAACATCATATAAATCATGACCGGATAAACCGACCTTCTCTAATACCACTAATGTAACACCCTTCTAAACCCAACGGATTATTCGTAATTATTTAAAATAATATCATATTAATACAACAAAAGGGTGTCACATTTTATTCGTGAAATAATCATACGTGCTAATCTTACTCGGTAACACAGGTTTTCAAAATTATTCATGACATATGCATTATCAATGTTTCACATACTTGTAGTGGAATCATAGTTCAAAAAAGTTTCATTAAAAATACTTCATAGTGCCCCATGATTCATGGTTCATAATTTAACATAATTTAAACTCCACAGAAACAATTTAAATGTCATAACAAAACATGGACAAAATAGTTTTCAAAACAAGGAATTCCAGGCCCCAATGTTACCTATCATAGCAAGACCTTCTAGACTCAACAAAAATAAATCACACTCCAAAGCTATTCTTCTAAGCCTTTAAGGACTACTCTTGATTACCTGCATGTTACCCACGTAGAGGAAACATTCAAGCAGAAAGGGTGAGTTTATCACAATCATTATATAAGATGTAAGTAATAGACATAGCAGAGTAAGCCAAAAGTATCACAATAATCAATTCATCAATATCATCTTCCAAGTTCAACAACACAACACAAT
The DNA here is from genome assembly GCA_948472305.1 of Vicia faba. Taxonomy (NCBI): domain Eukaryota; kingdom Viridiplantae; phylum Streptophyta; class Magnoliopsida; order Fabales; family Fabaceae; genus Vicia; species Vicia faba. The sequence goes on from OX451735.1 coordinate 1,097,715,290, forward strand.
ATCACCAAAATCAAGAACCATGTAATGCCACATAAGATGTAGTGCAAGGACAAGACTCATGCATGTGGTACCAAATCACTTGATGAATACTGGGCCATCACCCTGCAAAGACCCCAATCATAGGATCGATTCCATCTTGGAACCAGAGAAAAATCATAGACATCACAAGTCCATACAATGGGATTGAGACCAAGTCACTGGACCAACATCCTAACTCATCAAAATAGACCAAAGTTGTCCAATGAATGCATGACGCACAACCACAACATAAACGATCATAACCAGTAATACGCATCATCATTCATGTATCAATCAACATCATACTTAAAACATCATCATATATACTCATATAATTAAAACATCATTATAACATCATTATATCATCATGGTAACAACATATCATCATAACCAAATGAGTCATCATTGCGATTCAACATGGGAAACCTATTCCTATACTAACTTAGGTCTTGTAAAAATATTCCTAAGTCTCCACTTTATCTCACCAAATTAAGGTTTACTATGTTAGCTACACACTGCTTCGAACGACACATTTATCAAACTCCTGAAACTCAAGTTATGACATTTTAAAGAAAATTAGACATCTATTGAATTCTGCCACCCGTTGCCCGGCACCACCCTAGCGTCACCAAGTGATGCGTCACTTTTGCTCGTCTTTGCATCGGCTGACGCTGCGTCATAGACAACACTTCTCCTTTTGCGATTTTCCATCATTAGAGGCCTTCCGAAACTCCGAATTTGATTCTGTAAAAGTCTCGGTTTCAGAATTTGAAATCCTACGATTATACAACATACTTAACATCATATAACACTTATTTACATGTCCTAACATCATACATTCATCAAGGGTTCATTCATTCATTCAACACATGGTTTTTTCCTAATTTCATCAATCTTCATCCTAAAATCATCACACAAAGATAATCTTACAATTATCTAGACCTTAGATCAAACATAATAATCAGATAAAACCCATTCCCTTATTGTTTCGAGTGATTGATTCTATTCTTCGTGCCTCTTATGGTGATCTTCTCCAACTTTTATGCCCTAGCCTCTTCTCTTGCTCTTCTCCCAATATCTCGATTGTACAGAACGAATCGTATAACTCTCTCTTTTTCTTTGTTATAAAAAAGGATCCCTAATATCTTCCTCAATTGCCCTTACTTAGACAACCCCAAATTACCATCATGTCCTCACTCTTTCTTCTAATTACCAACACACCACTCTAATTAAAATAACCATTTAAATAATTATTCCTATTATTATTTTCTCAATAATAATCCAATTAATTACTAAATAATTATTCAATTATTCTAATACTCTTATTCACCATAATTCACATCATGTTGCTCCATGTCGTAAACAACAACATACCAACACGCATCATACACAATCATATAAAACATCACTATTCGTCCTTAATTCACAAATACATCTAATAATTCATTAAATAAGAACTTCTAAAAGTTAGGATGTTACACTAGGGGCTATAAATACTCTCTCATTGGAGAGTGTCAGGTATTCGTTCATTCATACTTTCACATTCTATTTACACTTACTCTGAACCTTACTTTAGCATCGGAGTGTCTTATAGATACCCCCATCCCCCACTCACATTCACCGCTACTAGACTTGAAGCTTGTGGTCCTTGACTATCTCTTCTGATTAGGTACGATCAATGGCGCCGAATGTGGGAAAAAGGCTTCCCCGTCTTTCATTCATCTAAGACCAAAGAAACATCTTCAACCTTTAAGTTGTCATGGCCGACCAAGCTATCAATAATGACCAGAATGTTAACTTCGCTGACGCGGGCAACAATAACAACATTGCCGCCCCGAGCAAGACCCTCAAGATGGGATGACCATATCTTCCTCCATCCACTCGCAACCACGTGACGACAACCACCATCCTCGGAAAAATTATGAGTCGGCCGTATATCAGGAGATCCCCGTTCCTGAAAACATTGACGCCACGACCAAAGCCTTGTTTGTGATGATCAACCAGACAAAATACATGATCTTCACATAGGGTGAGAGCCCGATGATGCTGGAAGAGACTCACTGGGCCCCCAGAAAGCATCGAAGACCTGATTATCGAACTCCTCCTCCCTAGAACAAGGAACTCTCCCGATCTCTCCCGCGGAGACACAGACGAGACGACTCTCGAAACCCTTCTCCCTACCAAACTGAGATAGGTCCTGCATTAGAGAGGACACATCCCTAAACTGTCAAGAAACGTAGTCACACCCTGCTGCAAAGGGCGACGATCCCCTGAATGTAAAATAAATAGCGGCGAGGAAGAGATGAAGTCTCGATCGAGGAACCCTCCTCATGACCAAAAATAACACAAAGACCTCCACTACAACCTATCCTTATCTCGCTCCCAAAAAAAAAGTGACGAAAACGACCCCCGCGGTCCGCTATCTCAAGCCATCATGGAGGACCCTATTCCTAAAGGGATGGAGAATCCTCCCCTTCTAAAGGAATACAACGACATTGTTGACCCCGTCGACAACATTGACCGCTTAGAAGCCATACTTCACTATCACAATTTCGGGGGCCCATTAAGTGCAGGTTGTTCCCCACAACGCTGAGGAAAATGACTGTGGACTACTATAAGAGCCTACCCCCAGGTCGATCACCTCGTGGAGGAATTTGAAGAACTAACTCATTAGCAGCTTCACTACATCTCGTCGGCACCCGAAGACTGAGGCCACCCTTGAGGAAATCGTCCAGAGGGGCAATGAGACCCTCAGAGAATACATTGATCGGTTCACCCGCGAGGCCATTCTGGTCCCCTGTGCCGATCACATAAAGAGATACTTGCTCGAGAGGGGACTCCTCCCAGGAAGTGAATTTAAAAAGTCCTTTGGCATTGAGCCCCCCGGGTCTTTTGGTGCACTCCTCTAAAAAGTCCGGGAGTGCATGGACTACGAGGAAAAAGAAGCCACCAACAACACCCGTAATTCGAGGAATCACAGACCGATTAACTTCCCATGGCACAGTGACATGGGATCTTCTCTATGAACAGGGGAAAAGAAAATGGAGGAGAAACCTCGTGACCCTTGCGAGCACAGAGGACCAGTCGAGCGATTCACTGAATACACCCTACTAACTGTTTCCCGCGAGCGTATCCTTGTAGAATGCTCCAATGCTGAGTACAAATACAACTGGGTCAGGAGTCCTCGACCCACCCCTAAAAAGCCCAAGGCTGACAGATCAAAATACTATCAATACCACCGGAGTCAAAATCACCTTACCGAAGATTGTGTCCACCTAAAAGATGACACCGAGACTCTCATTAAGGTATGGAGACTCGGGAAGTACAAGCAAAACGACGCCCCACGCCGGGATACCCGCGAGGTTCAATAAGTTGAGGAGGATACCTGACCATATGATGAATCTGGACCCCTCCAGGTAGCCTTCTGTGTCTCAAGGCCCGAGGACTTCTACATCCATGACAGTCTTGAAGATGACGAGCCTTTGTTCACCCACAATAGATAGGAGAAGTTCCCTTCCACCATGGTCATATCTGACGGGGGATTCACTGACATCTCAGTGAATTCGACAAAGAGGAAACTCAACGAGCTGGTGGATGCCGCCCCGGTCCAGGCTGTAACCCTTGAAAGATTCAAGGGAAAATCTAAGCCGATCACCTTCTATCTTGAGGAGCTTCCCGGTGGAGCCCCAAACTCCAACATTTCTTTGCTAGTGAGAGCAAAGATGGCCAACTTTGATATACATCACATCTTGGTCGAAGAGGGGAGTTCTGTCAATGTCATGTACACCCATTTATTATGTACCCTACAGTTGGATGATACCCATCTCTCACCATACACGGGGTCCGACCTACAAGGATTTAACGGTTCGACCTCCAAGCCATGGGGCTACGTCGAGCTGTTTGTTACATTCGAGGAAGAAACTACATCGTTATAGGTAAAAGTGCAATTCCTAGTGATTGATTGACACAATTTTACTCATGCTCTTATGTATCTCCCAGGGTGATGGAGAATTCCAAGCTAAGTAGTTCTTAGTTGAAAAAATATTGTGCTTTGGTTGATTTTAAATAAAAAGGGATTGATCGCGCTAGGGTGGAAAATAATTGATTGTTGATTGATTTTAAATAAAAAATGATTTGATTGCGTTAAGGCAGAAAGAAAGTTGTTGGATGTAATTGCTTTTAGGAGGAAGACTAGTATTCAAACTAATAAGTCGTATGACTTGTGAACCCATACTCAAGGATAAAAGGATATACATCCAACTAGTACCTTTTTAATCCATTTTGGTTTATAAAAGATGAGTTTCAAAACTATAAAGTTATACAACTTGCATATTTTAAAACTCAACGATTATAATAGATGTACATATATTAAACCGACTTTTTATTCTTTTCGCTTTGATGACTATTAATTTGTTAAAAGACAATACTTAGGACAACTATTTTATTTTTGGGAAGGAATGCGATGGTTAAGACAAACAAGCCGTACAACTACGTTCGAGCCCTCGAGAATAAAAGGATGTACATCTGATTACTCCATTTTTAGTCTAAGTTTCACTTATGAGATTCTAAAAAATTAAGTAGTACAACTTGTGTCTTGAGTTCTTGATGTTTAAAATAGGTGCACATATATTCAATCGTTTTTCATACGATGTCGCTGTTAAGGTGATACTTAAAATAACTAAATTGCAGTTAGAAAGAAAAATGATCATTCAAACAAATTAAGTTGTATGACTTATGCCCCTACATTCGATTAATTTTTTGTTTTATGAAACAAGTGAGGTTCAAAATAGTCAAGTTGTACAACTCGTGTATTTGAAACTCATCAGTTAAAATAAATGCGGAGCCTTTATTTGAAATTGTGTGTTTAACAAATATCTAAAGATTAAGAATTAGAATCATAAATTTGTTCTAAGTCATAATTTAGATGGTAGCAGTGTGTTTGTTGAGTTAAAAAAATCCATAAGGGAAAAGTAAATAAAGAAACTCGGAAAATTGATCTAGGTTTTAAAATATGAAGGAATAAACACAACTTTGTTAGAAAAATCCTCATCAAGAGGATCCAGTGAATATGTAGTAGAATTAACCCTAGTTGTATTCTTTGAACAAAAAATCTCAATATATGAACAATCATTCGTAGAATCTCTTGATGATAATGATAAACTACATCCATAAGAAATGATGAAGAAACCTCAAGGAAAAAAACTGGCTAAAGAAATTCATCTAGCCAAGCTGATGTTGAAGAAGCTTCATCTAGTATAATATTTGAAGAAGCTTTAACATGAAGAGTTTATGGAAAATGAAATGGAGGAACATCATCAAGAAGAATCTTCAAAGATCTCCCATATCAAGTCTCTTATAAAGAAGATACAAAAACAAATGATGAATCAATATCAAGGGATTCAAATGTCTTCAAGAATATACTTGATGATACATCATAAGACTCTTATGAAGCACATCCTTAAAAGGAAGATGTTAACGGAGATGATCATATGTACCTCAAAGCTTCAAAATAATACGACACTGAGGACCCAAAAATATTTTGTGTACCAAAGGTGAAAATCTATTTTTTTTATAGGGATGGCTTTGCAACATTGAAGGTTCTTATTGAAAATTTAATAAAGCTTTGTAAAACATGTGTATACTATGAGGATGAAAGAAATTTTTGTTGTTCCTGATGATATTTGATCATAGAGCTGTGAGCATTGACAATGGTGCTCTATAACAACAATTATGGTTTGCATTGATGGTAGTGTTTAACAATCAGTGTTGATTAAGCCTGATGGCGTTAATGGTGTTCATTCTACGATGTTTGATCAAGATGCTTATTAACATTTATGGAAATGTTTAACAGTCTTGTGTGGCCTAGTTGTTTAGTGACATTAACGGTGATGCTCAACAGTCATAGTGATCTTATGGGTTATGGAGACTTAGGATTGTTGGTGAACAAATCACTCCAAATGATGTTTTTCCACCTCTTGTATAAATTTATTCATAGATATGGAGCTATGATGATGTGTTTCATTAGAAGAAAAGTAAATTTTGTAATTATCATATCCATAGAGACGGGTGGTTTTAAAGATATAATATCAATATTTTATTATTCTAACTAGGAAAAGCGTTTGTGATTTTTATGATGTGGAAAAGTGAATGGCATAAATTAAATAACAAAAAGTAAAGTTAGAGATTTCAGTGTTAATAATAAGAAAGCTTGACGAGGGTAGATTTCATCATTATGTATCTACCATGCACATCTATAGGTCAATAATATGATCCTCTACTCAACGTATAATACTACCACATGTTACCCTCATTCATATTTTCTTTCGGTCTCAACACCATGAGATCGGTGTATTATCGAATAGTCGATATATCAAACTATTAACCAACACAAAGCATTAAGTCTCCACAGTCATAAATTAGCGAGACTCCACTTCGATCCTGCTACAATACATATGGATTTAACCTATATCTATGTGCAGACTTAGTACTCAATAGATGATTATCTTGGATCTAGTAATGATAATCACCTTTCAATATCAGGTAACACCATAAAATAGTTTTTAGGTTGTAAAGCTAAAATAAGCATTAAGATTAAAGAGTTACAAATGTTACAACATGATATATTTACATAGAATTTCGTGAACTATTTAGTACATGAATATAATGACTATATATAGCCTCAACAATAGAAATTTTAGCCACATTTTAGTAATAGTCAGTGTAACAGTTAGTCTTTTCAGAGAAGTTTACTTCAAAAATGGTATCTTTCCTTTCACTTGAGCAGTGCTTCCGACTTCAAACTTCCTTTCTTATTCTCCTATTTTGGACATGAGTGAAACTACTCCACTTTTGTACTCCACTGATCCATCGGAACTCCTGTTTCACTGAATTGAAAACTTTTACTTATATGCAAAATTACGAGGCTTTTTTTGGGAACACCGTCCTTGCGCCCAATGCGCCTATCCTGCTCTACCACTTTGACTAGCCATATTTCTCTTCTTTATCATGAAAAGCTTGCATGTCTTCCACGTGTCCTTGGTCGCCTTTACTCGCTAGTGCACCACCCATTTGAGTAGAGTGCTAACCTTTGCTTCACCATAAATTACTTGCATCTCGTCTTGCCACCTAGCCATATTTGGTGCTTAGTGCGCCTGTAGCTTGGGCCTAGCAAGCCTTACTTCTTAAGAGTTTTGCTTTTGCCTGTTTTATGCATGTTGATTCATGATTTTCCAGTTCTTTTCACATGTTTTTGATTAATGTATACAAGAAAAGTCTAAACGCGTGTTTTATTACTTTTCACAGATAAAACGAGGGTTTTTGTAATAATTTCTTGTGAAATAAGTCAATAAGTGCTAATGTATTTTACGTAAATTTGGCACAAATTACGATGGTTCTTGATTTCCCTCATGAGGGGGAGTTTATCAAGGTTTATTGAGATTTTGAGGCTAAAGTGGTGCAATCCTAATGTTTAGGGGGAGGTGCCAAAAGCAATAACTCAAGCCTAAAATCTTGACAAGGCCCAAAAAGAAGCAAAAGAAGCTGAAAATGTTGGAATAATCTATTATACCTAAGACATAATCGATCAGGGCAATTTGAATTTCAAAATTCAAATTTTCGCTCTATATAATCGATTAGACTTATAGAATAATCAATTGTTACATTTATTAGAACCTGTCGCCTGCAATCAAATTGTGAGAAAATCTTATAATTAATAATTGATTAGATGCATAGAATATAATAGGTATCTCCTCCTCCCTTGTTTCTCATCCTTCTCTTGCATTTTTCTTCTCTGTTTTTCTTGTTTTCTTTGTGTTCATGCAATTTCTCTTGCAATCATCATCATCGTCAATGGCTCCCAAGTGAATGCGAACCTCTAGAAGTTCATCAAAAGTCAGGTTCTCCTCAGATTTATTTTTGTCTCAAGAGCAAGAGGTCTGGTTCAAGCGAGACTTTGCAAGAAGAATGATTTTCACACTACTATGAAAAATTCATTTTATCTTGGTTGAAAAATGGGTTTTATCTTAGTTGTATATGCGACGTAAAGAAGGTGGTCGTGGAAAGTAGCCATTTTTCCCTCCAGTCTACAAGAAATCGATATATATATATATATATATATATATATATATATATATATATATATATACACACTTTCTTTTATTAAAAAGCAAAGTTTTTAATTTTACATAATTTTTTTTCAATATACAAGTAAAAATTCTTGACAAATTCATACCAAGATTTATCGTCATCACTATCAATCTTGGTGAAGATCAATTATTGGATCTTCATTTCATTGAATTTTGAAAAAGAAAAATGTTGAATTCAAGGATATTCTTAATGACTTTTGCATGCATTTGTTTCTGATATAAAATAAAATAAAATTAGATAAATAAAACAAATTTTCAATTACATGATGAGAAATTATGTAAGAAAATCAAGTTTAAGTTAAAAAAATTTTTCTCTTGCAATCCATCCACAAATTTTTTCAAAGCTTATTTAAGTTTCTTTCTTTTCGTGGCAAAATTTTTTGTTATCAATGTTAGAGTAGCAAAACATAGCGTCTTTTATATATATATATATATATATATATATATATATATATATATATATATATATATATATATATATATATATATATATATATATATATATATATATATATATATATATATATATATATATATATATATATATATATATATATATATATATATATATATATATATATATATATATATATATATAGTAGTGGTGTCCGCATTATAATTGGGTATAAAAGATTTCTTGTGAATTGATGTGTTGACAGTATTTTAAACATTATTATTTTATAAATAGACGATAAAAATATATAGATAAAATTAAATTATTTTCTTTTCGATTGTGATATAAAACCGAGATAAAATATTATTTATTTTTTAAATAAAAAATAAAATAAAAAAGGGATTTGTCCCCTCATTGGCTAAATCTACCAAGGTAATTAATTTCTCGTGTTACCAAAAAAATGCTAGTTCTTTTTTAAATAATAAATAAAATGAAATATGGATTTTTTTTCTGGGTGGCTAAATCCACAGGTGATAATAGATTATTTCTATTTAAAAAAATGGTAAGTAGAAAAAAAAATTGAAAATAATAAGTATTGTCTCTTTTTTTTTTAACTATTCACCTTTTTTTTTTATATTCAAACAAAAGAATATAATCAAAAACAAAATTTTTAAGAGATTGTTTTGTGAAATATTAGGAATAAATTTTTTAATGTTGTTTGTAGAGGAAAATAATAAATTATTAAATATTTTTTTTAACCAACAATATTAAATTATTCTAAAATATAACTATGACTTTTTAAGAGGTGGAAAATCAATAACAATATCAACAATATTATTATGTGAGATAAATTGTAATAATGTAAAAATATTTTGTTCAATGATGTTAGAAGAGTAACAACATATAATTTTTAAAGATTTCTCAATTAAATAATAAAATTTGAATATTTTTCTATCTTGTAATCTATTCCAAAAGATAATATTTATAATTTTGAAGCAGTTAAAAATCAGTTAAATTTAAGATATAATTTAATAAACAAATACTTTTATAATTAAATATAATTATCTAACCTGTCTATTGTTCAAACCGAGAAAATAAATTATTTATATTTTAAATAAAAATTAATAAAATAAAAAAATGCTAATTTTAAAGCCTTAAGAATATAAATTGTAACTGCTGAAATTCAAAGTATGTTTTTTGAATTAGTTATTTTCTTAATTATATACTTAAATCGAGAGAATAAATAATTTAAAAAAAAAACAAATAAACATGATGTGTCAGGAAAATATATTGAATAAGATAAAAGTGTTATAAAAAATTATTTATAATAGTGTCAATTCTTATTTTTAATTGATAATTTTTTAAATATTTTGAAGTTGTATTTCGGAACATTTTCATTTTTTACGTTTTTAACGAGAGTTGTTTTTTTAATATTTATTTCAATTTTATCCGTTGATAATCTTATGATGATTTTAGTTGTAGGGTAATGCAGCCTTTCTCACATTTTTTATTTTTTATTTTCTATTTTCTTGTACAACAAAACTTTAATCCTAATTCGATTTAAATTACTAATGTAATGGTGAGTGAGAAATTGCGGTCCTCCTATTAAAAACTAGAAGCCAAAAATTCTTTTAAAACCGGTGGGTATCCCCTTTTTCATTAATGAATCTACTAGTAGCTAGAACACACTTGGGTACCTCTACTACATTCACTCCAAGAAACTGATAAAAGCATAAAACCTATATTTTGGTGAATACAACATCATTGTGGAGTCGCATTAGGAGATTGAGGTCCATAAATATGTTGTAGATTTAAACAACCTCAAATATGTTGTTTAAAAAGACTATGAAATAGTGTGTGTGAGAAAGAGTTAGGAGTGGTGGAATCAATATCTCGTTTATAGCTATTATGAGCATAAATTAGACACAAAATGACACCCAACATACGACAAATAAACGCATCAATCAAGTAATAAAGTGGTGAGTACTGAGTGACATATCATTGTCATTATTAGAGTTGTTTTCTATACCATTCATCTACAATAAATTAATTTGGATGAAACGTTTAGACTAAGACAGAGAATAAGATAAAGGAGATTAATGTCAGATTCAATAAATTGAACCAGGCTTTTGATATTGTTCACTTTGATGTTTGGCGGCCTTTAGCTATATAATCTTGTCGTGATGATTCATATTTTATGTTTGGCGGCCTTTAGATATAAAATCTTGTCATGATCATTCATATTTTTTAATTGTTGTTGATGATTTTAGCAAATACACTTGAATTATTCTTATGAGAAACAAATCTTAAACTAGAGAAAATATCATCAATTTTGTTAAGATGGTTGAAATTAGAGTTGTCAAAATGGGGTCGGACCGACCCATAAGCTCTTTAATTTATTACGGATCAGACTGTAAAATAACTTTAAAAAAAAGACCCTATCTTTTTGGCCCAGTTCATCAGGTCTATGTTTTTCATGGGTCAGGCTGGGTCAGACCAAGCGGACTTTGGGCTGACTCATTAAAAAAATATTTTGGTAAATTTTGAGAAAAAAATTGAGATAAAATATGATTGCATAAATGTGTTTTCAAGTGATAAAAAAAATTAAAGAAGATGAAGATATATTTTTAAGATGATGTGATGAAGGAAAGGGTTGTGAGATGAACATAAAATTTGATAAGTATTGGTGATAATATTAAGTTTCTATGTACTTTTACATGGATATAATGTGATATATATATATATATATATATATATATATATATATATATATATATATATATATATATATATATATATATATATATATATATATATATATATATATATATATATATATGTTCTGGACTGGGCCCGACAGGCCCAAAAGCATTGCTAAGGCCCAATCCAAATGGACTTGCTGAGGACCACGCCGACCAAAGGGTCACAGTCGTGCCCGACGTGCTCCCTGAGGTCACGTGCTCGACCTCTACACCTCCAGCTCGACATCCTGCTGTCCAGCTCGACATCACCTCGAACATCCCAACTAGGGCAGACTCAGTCCACTGCACTCCCAACGAGGCCCCGAAAAGACCGCGTCTCCGTCCGCCCGCACTTCACGCAGAACATCCAGGAAGGGGACCACGTGCGGGTCCCTACTACGTACGTAGAACCTGGCAGTTCCTCCATTGGGCCAAACCTGCCCGGCCCAATGAAGGAACCTTGGCCCAGCGCTGGGGGCTATAAATACTCTCTGTTTCCAGAGGGTCAGGTATTCGTCATTCTACCCATACACTTAATTATTGCCTGCTCGTGCTTCTACTTACTTCAGCATCAGAGTGCCTTGCAGGTACCCCCCCCCCCCCCCCCCCCACCTCGTTCAAAAAGCTTTCAGCTCGGAGCCAGCCGTGACGGTCCATTTCTGATCAGGTCCGATCAGTGGCGCCGTCTGTGGGAAACTAGCTTCCCCGTCTTACAAATAACTCAAAAGACCAAAGCTCAATTCAACTACCTGTCATGGCTGACCCAGCTCGCGATGAGCAGAACGTCCGTGTCGCCGACACCAATAACGGCACGGCGGACAAAAACGGACACCTCGATAACCCCGGCGACCCCGGCCATAGTACCATTTCTGATTAGGTCCGATCAGTGGCGCCGTTTGTGGGAAACTAGCTTCCCCGTCTTACAAACAACTCAAAAGACCAAAGCTCAATTCAACTACCTGTCACGGCTGACCCAGCTCGCGATGAGCAGAACGTCCGTATCGCCGACACCAATAACGGCACGGCGGACAAAAACGGACACCTCGATAACCCCGGCGACCCCGGCCATAGTACCATTCCTGTGACGACCGCCCCTGGAACTTCCTCCTACAGGGACGGGGCTACTGCATCATCCTCCCCGCTCCCACCACCACTTGAAGACGACCCGGCGGCCCTCGCTCATTACAAAGCTGTCCGGTTCCATGAAGTCCCAGTTCCCGTCGGGGCAGATGCCACAACTCAGGCACTGTTCGCGGCCATTAATCAGACAAACTATCTCATCTTCGCCCAAGGAGAAAGACTAAGGGCGCTTGAAGATGACCGAAGACCCCCGAGGAGGCATCGGAGGCCACATTCTCCACCTCCTCGGGTCACAGAAGTTCGACACCCTTCTCCCCCGCGGAGACACTACAGGGAGAACTCCAGAAGCCCCTCTCCCCGGCCAAAGCAGAGGCGCCCCTATTTGGAGAGACAGCCCGTCATCCCTGCCGGAGAACCCAGTCGCGACCCGTCAAGGCACGACAAGAGACACGCCGGGGACGGGCGTGTAACATTCGACCACCGAGCATCACGCTCGAGGGAGACTCAACACGACCACCGTGCCAGACAATACTATAGGTCCCCATCTCTGTCTCCGGAGAGGAGCGACGAGGACGACCCCCGCGGTCCCCTGTCGCAGGCCATCATGGATGCACCCATCCCCCCGGGCATGGAGAAGCCCCCACATCTGAAGGAGAATGACGGAGTTGCGGACCCGGTCGACCACATTGACGGGTTCGAGGCCATGCTTCATTATCATAATGTCGGGGGACCCATCAAGTGCCATCTTTTCCCCACGACTCTCAGGAAGGTGGCCATGGACTGGTACAAAGGCCTCGCCCCGGGCTCAATCACCTCGTGGCGGAACCTGAAGAACCAGTTCATCAGTTCCTTCACCGCTTCTCGACGCCATCCAAAGACCGAGGCGGCGCTCGAGGCCATCATCCAAAGACAGGATGAGACCTTGAGGGAGTTCATCAACCGCTTCAACCGAGAAGCGATACAGGTCCCCTGCACGGACCACATGAAGAGATATCTGCTGGAGAGGGGGCTCCTCCCCGGCACAGAATTCAGAAAAGCCGTGGGAATCGAGCCGCCCAGGTCTTTCGACGCCCTCCTCGATAAAGCTCGAGCATATATGGATTACGAGGAGAGAGAAGCTGCCAACAGGGCCCGAGACTCCAGGACTCGGGGTCCCAACAACAGCAGCAGCTCACGACAAGAGGCTCCTCCCCGACGTACCGGGGAGAAAAGGAAAGAAGACCGACCCCGGGAAGTCCGGGAACAAAGGGCCCCCTCGGGCCGTTTCACCGAGTACACTCCGCTCACAACTTCCCGCGAGCGTATTCTGGCGGAGTGTGCCAGTACAGACTTCAAGGACGGCGGCGTCAAGCGTCCCCGACCTGCTCCCGCCAAGCCAGGGGCGGACAAAAATAAATACTGTCAATACCATAGGAGTAATGGTCATTTGACAGAGGACTGCGTCCACCTCAAGGACGCCATTGAAACCCTCATCAAGGGAGGGAGGCTCGCGCAATACAGGCGAAACGATGCTCCCCGTCGTGACGCCCATGAAGCCAAGGAGCCAGAAGAAGACGCCCGACCATCAGACGAGTCGGTGCCCATCCAGACCGCCTTCTCGGTAACCAGGCCCGAGGATTTCGACATTCCCGAGCACCTACAGGAGCCGCTGACAACGCACAGCAGGTGGGAATACTTTCCCTCCGCCATGGTCATCAACGGGGGCGGGTTCAATGACCTCACCATCAATTCAGCTAAGAGGAAGTTGGACGAGCTGGTCGACGCGGCTCCCCCGCAAACAGTAACGTTCGAAAGGGTGAAGGGCAGGTCAGAGCCCATCACCTTCTACCTAGAAGAGCTCCCCGGTGGAGCCCCGAACACGGTCATCCCCTTACTGATAAGGGCAAGAATGGCTAATTTCGACGTGCATCGCATCCTGGTCGACGAGGGGAGTTCCGTCGACGTGATGTACAGCCAACTGTTTCGAACCTTACAGCTGGACGACTCACATCTCTCTCCGTATGTGGGGTCGGATCTATAAGGCTTCAACGGCTCGACTTCCAAACCTTGAGGTTATGTCGAGCTCCTGGTTACGTACGGTGAAGGAACGGCTACGAGACAAGTTAAAGTCCGTTTCCTCGTCATCGACTGCCTGTCCCTATACAATTGCATCTTGGGGAGACCGACACTGGCAGAACTAACAGCGGTGCCCTCGACCGTCCATCTGAAGATGAAGTTCTACACCAGGAGGGCACGGGTAGCCACCATCCAAGGAGACCTAGCCGTTGCCCGTAGGTGCTTCAACGCTGCTTCCAAGGGACGGGATACCGTCGACATAGGGACCAGACCCGCTAAAAGGACAAAACAGGAGCCCGACAGGAAAGCATCCCCCGAGGAAGAAGTCCATAAGGCTCCACCAAAGGTCGACTCCATAGCCCTCGACACCCGCTTCGATCAGGACGAGCCATCCAGCAGCGGGCAAATCCCACTCCGACCAATACCGGACGGGGATTTTGAACTCGTTCCCCTCGGCACAGACCCGACCAAGGGAGTGAAGATTGGCAAAGACCTCCCCAACTTGGCCAGGAAGCAAATCAAGGCCTGTCTGTGCGAGAATGCTGATCTCTTCGCCTGGAGCGCTGCGGAGATGCCCGGACTCGACCCTGAGGTCGCCTGTCACCACCTCGCCATTGATCCAGCCGCCAAGGCCGTAGTACAACGTAGGCGTAGGCAGTCTCCAGAAAAAACGGAGGCTGCTGAAAAAGCTGTAAAAGACCTCCTAGAGGCAAATTTTATTTCTGAAGCCCGATATTTCACCTGGCTGTCAAATGTTGTACTTGTGAAAAAGAATAATGGAAAATGGAGAATGTGCGTTGATTATACTGATCTCAACCGGGCTTGGCCGAAAGATGCTTTTCCCTTGCCTAACATAGATATGCTGGTCGACAACTCGGTCGGCTACAAAACTTTGTCGTTCATGGACGCCTATTCAGGATATAACCAAATCCCAATGGCCCTGGGCGACAAACACTGCTTGGCATTCATGACCAGCTCGGGCAACTATTACTACAACGTAATGCCCTTCAGACTGAAAAATGCCGGAGCAACTTACCAACGCATGATGAACAGAGTTTTCAACAAACAGATCGGCGACATGCTCGAGGTATACATGGACGACATGATCGTCAAATCCCGAGCAGACACCGACCACGCAGCTCATCTCAAGACAGTCTTTGCCCAAGCAAGGCAATGTAAAATGAGGTTCAACCCCGAGAAATGTACATTCGGGGTTAAGGCAGGAAAATTCCTTGGATTCTATCTAACATAACGGGGAATCAAAGCCAACCCCGACAAATACCGGGCATTCTCCGACCTCCCAACACCGACGTCTAAGAAGTCGATACAAATCATGAGCGGCATGCTCACGTCGCTGTCCCGCTTCGTCGCGAAGTCTGCTCAGCACGCCCTTCCCTTCTTCAAACTCCTTCGAAAGGAAGCAGCCTTCGAATGGAATGAGGAATGCGAGCAGGCACTTCGCCACCTAAAGCAAAGCCTGTCTCAGCCGCCCGTGCTATCTCGACCAGACGAAGGGGAACCGCTGTACTTATACTTGGCCGTTTCAAACGAAGCCATCAGCGCAGCTCTTGTCCGCGAGACCCCCGACGGGCAGAAACCCGTCTACTTCACGAGCAAGGCCTTACAGGGGCCCGAAAGCAGATACCAGCAGATAGAAAAGGTTGCTCTGGCCCTCGTCAATGCTGCGAGGAGGCTCAGACACTACTTTCTAGCCCACACCATCATCGTGCGAACCGATCAACCGGTGAGGCAACTCCTGGGTCGGCCAGATATGGCGGGCAGGATGCTGAAGTGGTCCTTGGAACTCTCCGAATTCGACATTCAGTACGAAAGCAGGAAAGCCCTGAAAGTGCAGGCCTTGGCCGACTTTGTCGCGGAAATGACCACTCACGACCCTCCCCCGGGGAAAGAACACAAGTGGACCATCTTCGTCGACGGAGCATCCAGCTCGTCCGGAAGCGGCGCAGGAATCCTCCTGGAAAACGAAGAAGGCGTAGTAATCGAGCACTCCTTGGCTCTCTCCTTCCCGACTTCAAACAACCAGGCAGAATACGAAGCCCTGCTCACAGGACTGAGACTGGCCGAAGACCTGGGAGTCCGCGAGGTACAGATCTACACCGACTCCCAGCTCGTCGCCTCTCAAGTACAGGGGAGCTACCAGGCCAAAAACGACAACCTCATCGAGTATTTAAACTTAGTCAAAAAATACATGACAAAGTTCGTACGAGCAGAAATTTCACATGTTCCCCGCGAGCAAAACACGAGGGCGGACATATTATCCAAACTTGCGAGCACACGAAAGAAGGGCGGGAACAAATCCGTCATCCAGGAATCTCTAGCGCATCCAAGTATCGAACGATCCTCGACTATAGTCGAGATCCATGCCATCAGGGATGCGACGTCCTGGATGACCCCGGTTTATAATTTCCTGACAAAAGGCGAACTCCCATTGAACCAGGCCGAGGCTACCGTCACAAAGCGACGAGCATGTTCCTACGTGGTTCTCGAGCAAAAACTGTACCGAAGAGGATTCTCCATTCCCCTCCTGAAATGCATCGACGAGTCCACCGTCCCCGAAGTACTGCGGGAGATACACGAAGGGATCAACGCCCAACACATGAGCGGTAAATCCTTAGCAAGGAAAGCCCTTCGAGCAGGATACTACTGGCCGACGATGCAGTAGGATGCCAAGGAACACGTCAAAAAATGTGATAAGTGCCAGAAACACGGGGACATGCACCTCGCCCCTCCGCACGAGCTGAGCATATTGTCTTCCCCATGGCCGTTCTCCTGGTGGGGTATGGACATCCTCGGGCCCTTCGTGCAAGGAACCTATCAGAACAAATTTCTCATCATCGCCGTGGATTACTTCACAAAATGGATCGAGGCCGAGGCCCTCGCAAAAATCACCTCGCACAATATCCTCCGTTTCTACAAAAGGAACATCCTCGCCAGATTCGGAATTCCGCGGGCCCTGGTGACCGACAACGGTACCCAGTTCACCGACCACGGGTTCCAAGACTTCGTCACCAAACTAGGGACAAAACAACATTTCACGTCGGTCGAGCACCCTCAGACCAACAGGCAAGCCAAAGCCGCGAACAGAGTCATCCTCCGAGGACTCAAACGTCGACTCGGCGAAGCCAAGAGGGGATGGGTCGAGGAGCTCCACAGCGTCTTATGGGCATACCGTACCACGCCCCACTCAACGACGGGCGAGACACCATTTCGACTGACATATGGCACCGAGGCTGTCATCCCGGTCGAAATCATGGAACCATCCCGACGAACAGAGAACCCCCTCGACAAAGAAATGAACGACGAGGCACTAAGGGATGAACTCGACCTTGTCGAGGAAATCCGATCGGGTGCAGCCCTGCGTGAAGCCACCCTAAAATAACGAGTGGCTATACGCCACAACGACAAGGTCATCAAGCGCGAGTTCGAAATCGGCAGCCTGGTATTACGTAGGAACCAGAAGGATTCCCGCGAAGGGAAGCTGGCCGCGAACTGGGAAGGACCTTATCGCGTCCACGGCACCACTGGTACCGGGGCGTACTATCTCGAGCAATTAGACGGAGAGCCATTACCACGACCCTGGAACGCTGCTAAGCTAAAGCAGTACTACAGTTAAAAACTACCAACACCTGGGACCCTCGACCAACGGCACCCGCGCTCGGTCAACGAGGAAAAACGTTCGACTTCATATAAAGGCTGAGGTACAAGCCTGACATACGGCTAAATCGCACAACATCGCTCGGCAAACGAGGATAATCGATAGTGCCCGACGTGGACAACTACACCTAGCACCACCGTCGTTGTACCCGTAAGGCAGAACACCCAGCTCGCGATGGGCAGTTCACGCCAAGGGCGAATAGTCCCTACCGGGCTTCGCGCCCGACTGAGCAACTTCGCTCCATATGCCCGACAAGTCGTCAAGAATGACGGGCCATCTAAAAGGGTCAAAGGGAAGTCTCTCCCCTCGAGCGCAACACTTAGGTGACTCTGGCCAGCGAAAGAGGGTCGGGCACATATACAAACGGAAGACGGGCAGACTCGCCCGCTAAATCACAGCCACTTACGGACACTCCTCGGGCCCATGACTTAGGCTAAATTTTATGCAAATATATAAGATTTCAAACACGGGCAAAACATTCAAATGTAAAACAGCATTCATTCAAATAAAAATGCCCGAAGGCGACAAAGCAAACAATTATAAACCGACCAAGAAGGCCGGAGATGTTCATAACGTACAACCGACGGGCACGCAGGCCCAAAAAATACAAATATCAAAGGCACGCAGGCCCGCTATCCTACGATCAAGCATCCCCGGAACCATCAGCATCGACGACTGGAGAGTCAGGCGGGGGCACGATCACGCCATCCACTATCTGATGTGTGTAGCCCGTCCCCTCAGTGACCAGACCAGGGTTTAACAAGGAAAGCTGACCGACTGCGGAGTCGAACCCCTCCTCTAGAGCACCGATGCAATCTGCCTCGAGTAGCCGGATATGGGCGACCAGCTCCGATCGACTCTTCAAAGCCGCTATGTCTTCCGGCTCGTCCTCGGCAGGCAGCATGGCAACTTTCATGTCCTCGATCTGTTGGGCCAAGCGCCCGACATCGGTCTCCAGACGATCCCTGTCCGCGCGGAGAAGCTCTCCCTCCTCGGCCAGCTTCCCCGACCTTTCTTTCTCCAGGACCAATATCTCCCTCTCAGCATCCAGCAGCGATGTCTGCTCGCGGAACATCTCCTCGGAGCGTTCCAGGGCAGTCTTCAACTTCCGCGAGCTCGAGGTGAGATCCGCTTTCTCCTGCTCAAGTTCTTCAATACGGACAGGATCCCCCCCTTCCTCGGCCAACACTAGGGCCATTTCGGCCATTTTCACCAGCCCGTCCATGCTGGCGGCCAGATGCCTCTTCCGATCCTCCTTACTCATCCTTTTGATAGTCTCAGCCTCGTCGGCAACCACTGACAGAGGGAATCTCTCGAAGAAACCCTCCTCTTTGAAACAAGGGGGAAACCCGAAAGACCTGACGGCGCTGGTGTCCTCGCTGACAGCCGGACCGCTTTCCACCCGGGTCCTCTTTCTTTGTATCAGGTCGGCATTAGGATCGACCTCTTGAACCTCTGGGATCCCGTCCGACGCGGCCCCCGAGCTGGGCGACGAATCCACCCTCACCACTTGAGGAGCGCCCGAACTATGTGGCGGGCCCATCCTCGTCGCCTGGGGAGCCTTCACGACCCTCCTGCCTCGCTTCTGGTCGCAAGACAGCTTCAAAAGTCTTTCCCTTCGACCGGCCATTGAGCCTGCACAAAATAAAAGACGGGTTAGTGTCGAGCAAGTTCATAAATAAATGACGAGCAAAGAAATTCAAGCAATAAACGACCTAGCAGACGAGCAGCCTGCCTGAACGTCTGACACTCCACGAGTGCCTTAGTATCAATCGGCCGGGACTCAAATGTCGGATAACCCTCTGCATCCAAGACATCTTCTCCTTCCCTCGTGGCCCACCGGGCGGGGTGGAAGCTGTCGAAGAACCGACAAAGAGTGGCGTACGCCTCCTCGTCCTCCGAACACATGTCCCCGGCAGCAGTATGGTAGTATCCAGTCCCGTGCTCGTAGTGCCTAAACATCCAATGCACAGGGAACTTGGCTGTACGGGCCATCACGGGATACCCATCGTTGCCTAAGACCGCCTCCCCGTCATCATCGCTTATGGGCACCTCCTCCTCGTACAGGGATCCTAAAGCAGATGTGGTAACTGGCCGCACGACATACCACTTGTCTTTAAAACCCCTCACGGAGTCCATGTACATTTTGAATGGTCTCCTCGACTGTTTTAAGGAGACCCAGCTGTGTTTCCCTCCCCGGGACTGGCGCTGCAGATGAAAAATTCTAAAGAAGAGCGGTATGGTCGCCCCGATCCTCAGAAAGCGACATGTCAGCTCAAACGCCCGGATAAAGGCGAGTGAGTTCGGGTGTAGCTGCGACGGAGCCAACTCTAGATGGGTGAAGACCCCGGTCTGAAAGTCACTGAAGGGCAGCTGCAGCCCAAGATCTTTGAACGCGATCTCGTACATCGGGAAACTATACTCTGGGTACACCGAGCAGATCCGGGCACGGGAGGTCGGACGCATGACAACGAAATTCTTTTGGAAGTCAGGCTGGCCCTGGCCCGCTTCGAGGACAGCATATGGATTTCGGTCACGCCGGCTATATATCGACGCGATTCCTCGGGGCTCGGCGCCCACCCAATCCAGCAAAGGGTCGTCGACAATATCAATCAAGCTGACCGCCTCATCGGCACTTTGTTCCTCATGTTCGTGGCGTCCAGAGGAGCACGGCTCGTCCACCATGGTTACCTGCAGAGCACGGGAAACCAGTCAATTGGGCACGAAACCATACGCTCGACAAACCACGTCGTCCCATGCACGACCACAAAAGTTAGTTTACACAAGTAGTCGCCTCCCCGACATCCAGAAAACTCGATGTGTTCTTCTCCAAACCGACTACGTGGCCACTCTCCAACATGTCTACCCAAGGTATGAACATGGCGAGCAACATCATGAGACCTACGGCCAGGACCATGAACATACCGGGCGCGATCATGAATCAGGCGCCCTGGATCATGAAGACCCCGGGCAGCGCTGCTGATTATTACCTAAAACTATGAATCTACCGGCCACGAGCATGTGTTTGCCGGTCCTAAGCATGAATATGTCGAGCTAAGCATGAGTTTACCGGGCTAGTCCCACGCGCACAGTCCCTAAAACGTCTACAAATGCTGAAAATCATGCATTACAATAGGAAAATGAAGAAGATAAGTCACTTACTTGAATCAAAAAGTGGATTCGGCTACGGAGGAAAAGAATCTGTAACAGAAGATCGCAGCTATGAAAAATCTGGAAGAACAGCAGCAGTAGGAGCGCAAAGAGTAGAAACGTGTTATGGGGCCCAAGGTTCCTATTTATAGTGATGACGTGGAATACCAAACGTCACCTCGGGCAACCACAAAGTTTCTCTCCTCGACGCACTGCTCCCAACGCAATGATGACCCTATCATCATAGGGTGGCGGCACAGTTCCCGAAAGATACCTCGTGTGCTCGACAGACACGCGCCGGTGAGGATCCTCCGAGCATCCACCGCGGAAGATGTCTCTGAGCACGTCACGGAGAGGCCCTCGAGGGCCTGCATCTCTGTCCCGGGCGCGAGACCCCGAAGCGGAAACGACCTGAGTTCAAGCCATGGCTCCTAACAAAGGAACCACGACTTGGAGGGCTCCTGTTCTGGACTGGGCCCGACAGGCCCAAAAGCATTGCTAAGGCCCAATCCAAATGGACTTGCTGAGGACCACGCCGACCAAAGGGTCACAGTCGTGCCCGACGTGCTCTCTGAGGTCACGTGCTCGACCTCTACACCTCCAGCTCGACATCACCTCGAGCACCCCAACTAGGGCAGACTCAGTCCACTGCACTCCCAACGAGGCCCCGAAAAGACCGCGTCTCCGTCCGCCCGCACTTCACGCAGAACATCCAGGAAGGGGACCACGTGCGGGTCCCCACTACGCACGTAGAACCTGGCAGTTCCTCCATTGGGCCAAACCTGCCCGGCCCAATGAAGGAACCTTGGCCCAGCGCTGGGGGCTATAAATACCCTCTGTTTCCAGAGGGTCATGTATTCATCATTCTACCCATACACTTAATTATTTCCTGCTCGTGCTTCTACTTACTTCAGCATCGGAGTGCCTTGCAGGTACCCCCCCCCCTACCTCGTTCAAAAAGCTTTCAGCTCAGAGCCAGCCGTGACGGTCCATTTCTGATTAGGTCCGATCAATATATATATATATATATATATATATATATATATATATATATATATATATATATATATATATATATATATATATATATATATATATATATATATATGTTGATTTGATGAATATTTTAAAAATTACTTAACTAAGTTTATGATGACTATCTACTTATATTATGTAGCTTTTATGCATTACATCTTTTTTTATAAAATAAACATTATAATATTGAAATACGGGTCGGACTGACCCATCGGGCTTCACATGCCTTTGAATAACGGGTCGGGCTCATTTTTTATAGTCCATTAAACAATCGGGTCAGACGGGCTAACCCATTTAAACACTTTGGCCCACTGAACCGAAGTGGGCTGGGCCAAACCGATCCATTTGACAACTTTAGTTAAAATTCAATATAGTTCTCATGTTAAAATCATTAGAAGTGACAATTATCGTGAATTCCTAATGCTAAAATTTTATGCTTCCAAATACATTCTTAATCAAATAGGTTGTGTTGAATCCCCTTAATAAAACGGAATGATAAAAAGAAAAGATCAACACATTCTTAACATTGCTAGAGCCCTTCTTTTCTAAGCCAATGTCCCTACGTATTTTGGGTCATATGTTGTCAATCATGCAACTTATATCAAGAATAAAGTTACCAACCTCATTTTGAATAACAAAACACCTCGTCATCTTCTTTTCAAGGAAGAACCTAACTTACATATTTTGAAAATCTATGGTACCTTAGCTTGTGCATCCACATAGAACCAAACTTGATCATAGAAGTAGAAAATACATTTTCTTAGAATTCAAGCAAGATGTCAAATGATTGATTCTCTTGGACATTAACAATAAAGATATTTTCATTTCAAGGAATGTTTTTCATTATGAGTATATTTTCCCATATCAGTCAAATTGAAAATATCACACATACCCTAACAATGAAACCCCAACATTTGAAACTTTATAATGTGCACCTTATAGTCCCAAATCAATGAATCACATTGATGACACACAAACTAACCCTTCACAAAATTACCCCACCTATAGTGAATTAGTTCCACAAACCACACAACCGGATGATTAAGTTCCTCATCTTGTTAACCAACGAACCGACCTCAATCAAGATAATTCACAAAGACCTGTTAGAACAAGGAAATATCCAGGTCACCTCAAGGATTATGTGTGCAACAATTCAAATATTCAAGCTCATTCATCATCTTCAGGTATACCTTATCCAATTTCTTATTTCCATTCCTTTAATTTTTGTCTCCTAGTCATAAATGAAGGTGAGAAAATACAAGAAGGGGGATTAAATTATGTTAACTTTTTCTTTTTTAAATATCTTATCATATTTTGAACACAATGTTATAATCCGAGTCAGGGTCTAATGATAGCAGCGGAATAAAGGTTCAAAGTTAAGGAAGAGAGAAAGAAAGACAAGTAATTATCCTGGTTCCTCTCACAAATCAGGAGTAGTCCAGTCCTCTTGCACTTCCAAGGGATTTCCACTATAATCACTTCTTATTTAAAATGTTCAAGCACACAAGCAAGAGACTTTCAAATGCTCAAGCACACTGTAGCGGTAAAAAGTCGAGACTAAGTCATTTATTGACTTAGCTCTCAAAGTGAAAGTCGCCACCACACTTTATTGTTTCCAAAGAAAATGAGAAAAGAGAAAATAAATATCAAAATAAAATAGAGATCAAGGTAAAGAGGTTGGTTATGCAAAGGGAATGTATTAGCATCCTAAATAGTACTCCGCAGGAACTTCTTTGAAAATCTGTGTATTTGGCTAAAAAAGGAATATTTACAAAAACGATTATGAAGATGAGAAAAGATGTATTTCTTACAATTTTTGATTTGATAAAGATTCCAATGAGCTCTAGGCCTAAATACTAACAATGTGCAATGTTGAAATCAAAACCCATGTAGTTCAGGTAAAAAAAAGACTAAAATTGGTTTGTTATGATTGATTTGAATGTAAAAGACATTTCATCTTATCTGAGTGGAAAACCAATAAACTATGACAATCATGGTAAAGAGAGAACTTGCTTCATCTTAAATATGGAGAACTTATAGCCTGAACCAACTCAACAGTGTAAGTCTCATCATACAAGTGGAAATTTACTTCATATTACCATATTTGTTAAAGTGGAGAGGTTTGCAAACACTCAAAGAAAAGACTTATGCCTTAAACTTTTTAAAAAGGTTAAAAGAAAAAGTGCACTAAGGCACAAAAAGTTTGAATGAGGTTAATGAATTTTAGTCTTTCAAAATATGTCAAAGTATGATTAAATGAATTAAGTTTTTGATTAAGAAAAAGACTTTTTGAAAATACATGGACCTAAGTCCAAGTTTATTATGAAAGCAGTTCAAGTTTGAAAATAATAATCATTTAAAAATGGAGAAGATTTTGAAAATTAAAGAATAATGGGAGAAGATGAAGAGACTATCCTAAGATATAAAGTAAATGCTAAGGTAGGAAAGGTCTAACCAAACAAGAAGCTAATGTAGCGGTAAAAATATTGAGACTAAGCTATTGGATTGACTTGACTCACACATATCAAATAAAAATCGCCACCGTACTTTATTGTTTCCAAAGGAAATGAGAAAAGAGCGAATAAACCCAAAAGAAGAGGAAGAGAATCTAGGTACGAGGTTGGTTATGCAAAGGGAAGGTATTAGCATCCTAAACATCTACGGTACTCCATATGAACCTCTTTAAAAATTTGTTTATTTTTTATATAAATGGTGTATACAAAAATAGATGGTTGAGATGAGAAAAGAAATATTTTTTACAATTTTTTCGTCCGCCGCGGTTGCGAACCTTTAATGCCTACCTACCAACTTCTGTGTAATAGGGGATCAGGGTGCTCGTAGTTCACCTAAATTTTTTTAAAACACATGTGTGTTGGTTAATTTTAAGAGACGAGACATCATCATCATATCCGAGTGGAAGAACATTCTTACTACCCACGATTATGAGAAAGGGGGAATTTGCATCATCTCAAAGTGGAGGATATAGCTTGGATTTTAAAATCAACAAAGCCTCACTCAACACTCAAGTGGAAAATATCTCACTTCACTATATATCGTAGAATTATAGTAGCTCACGTCACTATAAGAATCGACATAGGTATAATCTTTGAGAAAAATTTTTAAAGTAAAAAGCCAAAGTGGAAAAAACGGTTTGAATGAGTTTGATTGACTTTTAGTCTTCTAAAAAAATGTCAAAGTACGATTAGTATTGATTAAAATTTTATTAAGAAAATATTTTGAAAATACATGGACATATGTCCAAGTTTATTATGGAAGCGGTTCAAGTTAGAAAACAAGAGGAATTTTGAAAAGGGCGAAGAAGATTTTGGAAATTAAAGAAAATGGGAGGAGATGAAGGAACTATCCTAAAGCATAAGATAAAAGCTAGGAAAAAAGAACGATCTAACCAACAAGAAGCCAACACTTGAGATAAAGAGTCAATGTAGAATTCCCATCCTTTGGATTGAAACCAAGCAAGCAAAAATACTAAACCTCTTAGTAATATCAAGCTTCAGATGAATTAACTCTTCACAGAAATTGGGCAGAGTAATAGTTGTATACAAAGGAATTCTCAATTTCAAACAAAGCATATACTAAGAATAACCCACACACAAATAAAATCAACCCAATGTCTTGGAGTAAGCCCCAAGAATTTCATACAAAATAATAACAGAGTCACAAGGTCCCAAGAGTAATCAAGGCTTCTAATCCTAAGTCTAAGAGGTCCATAACTCCATTATGCCAAGTATAGTAACCAAATAGTCCAAGTAAACTTAAAGTTTTTTAATGTTCAAATTGGTTATTAAGTGTCTTCAAAAAGAAAATAAAGCTCAAGTGAGCAAAATAAAAAAAAACATAAAGATAAATGCTCAAATGAGCAAAGATAAAGTGACATAAAGATAAATGCTCATGTGAGCAAAGATGAAAATATCATGAAATATAAATGCTAAAGTAAATGGTGCATAAAATTAAATGCATAAAATAAAGGGGCATAAAGTAAAAGCACAAAGTAAAGTCAATTGTTAGTGAATTAGAAGCCAAAGGTTAGTTGAATGACCATCTTGAAACTTGCATTTGAAACTTTATTAATAAAATGGTAGTCTGCAAATGGCGTGACTTCATGGATAATTACAAAGTTTTAGAAAATGGTAAATTTATTGAAAAGATACATTGAAATACGATGATCACTATTCTCCCTAACAATTTTGAACTCCTGAGCATAGGCTTCAGTCAAAGTTTGGTGAGAATCCGAGAAGATTGTTGCTTCAATGATCAACTCTTGTCTAACGCAATTACTTGCCAGGAAATCCCTACCTTTTTCCTAGGTTGCCCTTGCTGGTTTTCAACCTACCGGGAATTTTTTGTTTTGTTGTCTCTAATTTTTTCCTAGACCGCCCTTTCGGGTTTTCAGCCTACCGAGACGCTTTTTTTGCCTAAGCTGCCCTTTCTGGTTTTCAACATAGCGAGTTATTATTTTATTTATTTAGGCAAAGTATTTCTTGACTGCGTCAACATTCATGGAACGTGGGAACTCCTCACCATCCATAGTTTCAAGAATAAATGCCCTGCCAGAGAATGCTTTCTTGAAAACATATCGGCCTTCATAATTAGGAGTCCAATTGCCCCTAGAATTGGCGTTAAAATACATGATCTTTCTGAGCATGAGGTCACCTTCTCTGAATTCACGAGGCTTGACCTTCTTATCAAAAGCTTTCTTCATTCTTTTATGATATAACTGACCATGACACAAGGCCTTCATTCTCTTTTCTTCAATTAAATTCAACTGGTCAAACCTGTTCTGGACCCATTCAGCCTCTGACAATTTAGTTTTCATTATTACACGCAAAAAAAGAATCTCAACCTCAACGGGGAGCACTGTTTCCATGCCATACACAAGAGAGAATGAGGTTTCCCCTGTTGAAGTTCATACGGATGTACGATACCTATGCAAAGCAAAAGGGAGCATCTCATTCCAATCCTTATAGGTAACAACCATCTTCTAGATGATCTTCTTAATGTTTTTATTAGCAGCTTCAACAACCCCATTCATCTTAAGACTATAAAGAGACAAATTATGATGGATAATCTTAAGTTCTTCACAAAGTTCTGTCATCATTTTGTTATTCCGATTTGAGTCGTTGTTAGTGATAATCCTGCTTGTCGCACCATACCGACATATAAGATTGTTCTTGATAAAGCGTACTACCACTTGCTTGGTGACATTAGCGTAGGAAGCTGCTTCCACCCACTTGGTGAAGTAGTCAATTCCCACCAAGATAAAACGATGTCCATTCAACGCCTTGGGTTCAATCATTCCAATCATATCAATACCCCACATAGAAAAAGGCCATGGGGACGAAATAACATTAAGAAGCGTTGGAGGAACATGAATCTTGTCAGCATAAATATGACATTTATGGTACTTATTCACAAACTTGTAATAGTCATATTCCATTGTCAGCCAATAGTAACCCGCCCTAAGCATCTTCTTTTCCATCGAGTGTCCATTGACATGGGTATCAAAGGAACCTTCATGGATCTCCTACATCAACATGTCTGCTTCGTGTCTATCCACACATCTGAGAAAGACCATGCAATAATTTCCTTTGTATAACACATCTTCATTGAGGAAAAAGCTACATGCCAACCTTCTCAACGTCTTTCTTTCTTTGTTAAATGCACCAATCGGGTATTCCTGAGTCTGAAGAAAGTGCTTGATATCATAATACCAAGGTTTTTCATCTGACGTCTCCTCTGTAGCAAACACATGGCTTGGTCTATCAAGATGTCGAGCTGTAATATAAGGTACATCGTTCCAAGCATTTACTTGGTACATGGAAGTCAAAGTGGCCAAAGCATCCGCCATCTGATTCTCATCTTTGGGAATATGATGGAATTCAAATTTATTGAAGAAATGTAATAATATTCTTGCATAATCTTTATAGGGAATCAAGCCAATGTGACAAGTCTCCCATTCTCCTTTGATATGATTTATTACTAAAGCTGAATCACCATATACGTCAAGAATTTTGATTCTGAGATCTATAGCCTCTTCAAGACCCATGATACAAGCTTCATACTCCTCCATATTATTGGTATAATCAAATGCAAACCTTATAGTAAAAGGGATGTGTGACCCATGGGGACTGATAATCACATCACCAATTCCTTTTCCATAAGCATTTACAACTCCATCAAACACCATACCCCATCAGGATTCTGGATCGGGACCTTCCTCAGGAAAAGGCTCATCACAATATTTTACTTTCAAATACATCACATCCTCATAATGGAAATCAAATTTAACAGACTGATAATCGTCAACTGGTTGGTGGGCAAGGTACTCTGCGAACACACTGCCTTTAATGGCCTTCTGAGTACGATATTCAATATCATATTCATACAACAACATTTTCCAATGATAAAATCTTCCCGTAAGAGGAGGTTTTTCAAAAATATACTTAATTGGATCCATTTTGGAAATTAACCAAGTAGTGTGATTCAACATATATTACCGCAATCGCTTTGTCGCCTAGGCCAAAACACAACATGTTTTTTCTAGTATAGAATATCATGACTCACTTTTAGTGAACTTCTTGTTGAGATAATAAATGGCATATTCTTTTCTTCCTGTTTCATCTTGTTGTCCTAAAATACAACCCATGGAATTATCTAACATAGTCAGATACATAATCAATGGTCTTCCTTCAACAGAAGGGAGCAAGATAGGAGGCTCAAACAGATACATTTTAATGCTTTCAAATTCCCTTTGGCAATCATCTGTCCATACACAATCTTGATCTTTCTTCAACAACTTGAATATTGGTTCACATGTTGCTGTCACATGGGAAACAAATATGGAAATGTAATTCAAACGTCCAAGAATACCTCTAACTTTCTTTTCACTTCTTGGTGCAGGCATTTCTTGAATTTCCTTAACATTATCAGGATCAACTTCAATTCCTTTTTGGCTGACAATGAAACCTAGCAACTTTCCTGAACGAACACCAAAAGTACACTTATTTGGATTCAAACAAAGATGATACTTCCTCAAACACTGAAATAACTTCAATAATTCTTCTATATGACCTTCCTTAGTCTGAGATTTGGAGATCATATCATCAACATATACCTCAATTTCCTTATGCATCAGATCATGGAATAGGGTTTTCATAGCCCTCTGGTAAGTTGCACCATCATTCTTCAACCTGAAGGGCATCACTCTGTAACAGAATGTTCCCTAGGGTGTGATAAATGTTATTTTTTTCCCATGTCCTCAGGGGCCATCCTAATTTGATTGTATCCGGAAAATTCGTCCATGAACAAAAACACTTTGATTTTTGTTGTATTATCAACCAATATATCAATATGCAGTAATGGGAAATCATCTTTCAGACTGGCTTTATTTAAATCTCTATAATCGACGCACATGTGGACCTTTCCGTCTTTCTTTGGTACTAGAACAATATTAGCAATCCACTGAGGGTAAACCGATGTCATAAGAAAACCAGCATCAATCTTCTTTAAAACTTCTTCTTTAATCTTCACTTCCATGTCAGGATGAGTTCTTTGTAGCTTGTGCTTGATCAGTGGGCATTTTGGCTTAAGTGGAAAATAGTGTTCCACAATATCGGTAACCAAACCAGGCATGTCCTGATAAGACCAAGCAAAGATATCCACATACTCTTTCAACAAATTAACCAACCTGCTCTTCACCTCGGGATGAAGCAGTGCCCCAATCTTGACTTCTTCCGGATCTTCCTTTGAACCCAAGTTAATCGTCTCCAACGCCTCATTATACGACTGAATAGTATTTTCCTCGTGCTCAAGTAACAGTAAAACCTCTTCTGTTATTTCATCATATTCCTCTTCTTTAGCCACATACACAGGATATTCGAAGTTGGGAGAGGGTGCAGGGTCATTGCACTCAACGAGTTTTTTAATTAATCTGCACATATGATTTATGATTGATTTTAGAAACTGACACATGTAACAAGTGATTATGCATATTTATTTACAATTATTATTTATTTTTAAAGGTTTTTTTTTGTGATTACCATTTTCCAAGAAAAATAAAAAAAATAAAGACATAATTTAGAAATCAAATTTTTTTTTATTAATGGTCTTAAAATTCAAAACAAAAGACACGCCCATACAATCATTTCTTTCACCTTGGGCAGAGTGAAAGACTTTTGAAAAGACCAACAAAAAACAAGTTAATTTGAAATGTGAATGCAAGAAGGAACATCAAAAGTGATCCAATTCTGGATTCTGACTCCATGTGTCATGAAGTTCGACATCTCTTGCTCTGACTCATCTTCGAGAATAGCGTTGATCCTTAGAGTAGTCGGATGGAGATATCCTTCACTATGAAAGATGTCTTGATATTTATTCAAAGCGGACTCCGGCTTCACAACTTCTTTCTTCATGGAGAAACCCAAACCAGTCCCATTCATGTTCACAGGTGGATTAATAACCTTCCCCAACACCTTGCTAGGGCCTTTTTGCACTACTTGTTGCACATCTTTAAATGAGGTGATATAATCTTATTTCTTCCTTATATTATAAATGGACAAAGCTTGGAACTGAGTTCCAACAACGGCTTCATCATCTTCTACAATGATAAAGGAAGACAAATGAGATATCAACAGAGCTTGCTCACCGTTCACAATGACTACCTTTCCTTCACGAATAAATTTCAACTTCTAATGCAAGGTTGAAGTAACAGCTCCTGCTTCATGGATCCATGGTCGTCCCAATAAGAAACCATAGGCAGGGACAATATCCATAACCTCAAAGGTGATTTGGACAAAGTGTCATTCTTATAATTCATAGATGTATGGAGAGCCATGTTATGGTTTCTTCCTTCATCAGGAAACTCGTCATCACAAAAGCTCAGATTGTTACAAGATGTAATATTCCCAGAAACACCGTCGAACTGATCCAAGGGCATATCACTTTCAACAAAAGCATGATCCAACACCCTCATAAGATATTCTCGATGAGCATAGGAGTTCATCAACATGGCTAAAATGAAAATCTTAGAGAGAGTCTACAACAGCTGATCCACAATCTTGTAATCACTCAACTTGATGATTTTTAATAGATCATCAACATTCTTTTCCAAGGAAGCGTCACTGGATCTTCCTACCACTTTCTTAGAGTCATCATAAGTCTCAACAATCTTTTTGCCAGGATTAGAATCTCCTCGAAAGGTAGGGGAGAAGACACGACCACTACGAGTTACCTGACTAGCTTCAAAAATATTCTCAACATGGGACAAAGGTTGGATAGGAATTTCCACACCATCTTCTAGGATAGTTGAATTGTACTTATAAGGCACGACTTTATCTGATTCATATGGGACTGGACTAGGAAAACAAATAACCACGGGAGCAACAACATGCTTACTATGGTACTCAATCTCTACAGGAGCGGGATCACCAAAACATGGTACAATAAAATTCACCCCCACTTCTTTAGAATATTCAGGCATCACAGAATCATTATCAGAAAACAAACCTTCGTCAGAAGAAAAGAACTCATCAGCAGAAACATATTCATCATCTGGCGTGGCCTCAACTGAGTAGTCTTCAATCACATTAACTCCATTATAATCCTCTTTGTTTCCTGTGACTCTACTAGTACCATTATCTAACAACAATTGAACACCTCTTCTTGCAATAGAATAACCACGGGAATCCCTACAACAGATCTGACAAGACCCATAATAATGCACCTCGTGGCCATCCATGTGACAAAATATGGCATGCAACTGCACTAGATCATCATTCATGTAATACACATCAAAAATCCAGAATTCACTAGGACATCCATAAACCATATTCACATCTTCTTCATATTCATCCCTTTGTCTGATTGTATGGATAAGACCTTCATCCATCATTTCTCGATGATCAGCTCTCACTTTATCGCATCCATGGATATCTGAACTGCAAATACTACAACCAATATGGTCACGTGTATTATAACTGAATTCACAAAGATCATCATGCATCTTCACTAAATCACTTATGACTAGATTGATATCAAAAACCTTGAAATCTCCAGGACAACCAACAACCATATTTACAACACTTCCACCTCCATATTCTGGTAGTAGATTAACCTTCACATTTGAACAACATCTTTAAAAGACAGGAGACCAGATCTTACCATCTTCTACACTTCATACTTTAATGTATAACAGTTTTTAGGGTTGTGCCCTAGGGCTCATTGATGAAAAGCACAAGTCTGATCTGCCTTGTAATACCATAATAAAGGTGAATGTATAGCATGAGGAGGCCTAGTTTGCACCAATTTCTCCTGAATTAAAGCTGAAAACAATTCTGCATAATTCATTGGAGTAGCATCAAAAGCTTCTCTCTTTTCACCTTGCCGTTGATTACCTTGAGGAGGTGTTCTCTGATAGGAAATAGTAGTCGGAGCTACACTGATGACTGAAGTCATCGAAGCAACTTGTTGTTGGTACTGATGATGTTTTCTAGGAGGTCTAACCTTTCTTTGCTTAACAATATCATTTGTTTCACTTTCTTTCTTTTTAGAAAACCCATATGCTGATTTCTTTGTTCCACTAGAACCTTCATCTTTTGTCAATTGTCATTCCCTAACAGCTTCTTCTAGACGAACACCCACACTTACCATATCAGTGAAATCACTTGGGGAACTTGCAACCATCCTTTCATAGTAAATTGATCCAAGGGTTTTCAGGAAGACCTTGGTCATTTCTTGCTCTCCCATCAGGGGTACCACTTGGGCAGCAACCTCGCGCCAATGCTGCGCATACTCTTTAAACGACTCTTTATCTTTCCGAGCCATTGCTCTCAATTGGTCACGGTAAGGTTCCAAAAACATTTGTACTTATACTTCTTGACGAAAGCTTCACCCAAGTCATTGAAGGTGCGGATGTTGCTACTGTCCAATCCCATATACAATTTCAAATCAGCAATAGTTAAACTATTCTGGAAGAAATGAATAAGCAAACGTTGGTCATCAGTATGAGTTGACATCCTTCTAATATACATCACCAAGTGGTCATGGGGGTAAGATTTTCCCTTGTACTTTTCAAATTCTGGCACCTTAAACTTTGCTGGCACTTTCACATTAAAAACTTAGCAGAGACCACTGTCATTCAGTCTGAATAACTCTTTCCCTCGGAGAGCCTTCACTTCTTTATGCATTTCATTGAATTAATCCTGAAAATCATCCAATCGGTCATAAAAGCCCAAACGTTCACTTGGTGGAGGAGCAGGATGATAAACTTCATCATTAATAACATGCATAACATTCATTGTAGGGGGGCAAAACATGATGAATCTCATTATTGGCAACATGAGTAGCATGCCCCATAGGAGGTGCAAAAGCATCAGTAGTTTGAGCAAGTGGAGCAACTTGAGCAACAGTGTTGTACCCCAAAATTTTCTCTCCCATTATTCAAGGCAAATTGATTCAAGATACCTCCTCATGCTCATGAAGATCTCAATTGCTCAAGACTACTCAAAGATTAATCAGACAAACCCTCCTCCTAAGTATTGACCTACAACTAAGGTTTTACTTTTCTTAAAGGAAATTGGAGTTCTAATGCCTCAAGTGGATTTCATGGTTCCTCATATGCTTCAAAATATCCTTATGCCAAGTTTCAAGCCTTGCAGCACAAGTTTTCTCAGTCAGTTGCTCAGATGATTGAAAATCAACTGTATTGGACAAAAAGTTACCTTTGATCAAGTTACAGTCAAACTTTAAGATTTTTGGTCAACATCAATATTTTTAAGTCACATTCATCATTTGATCAAAGGTTGATCATGATTCATCAAGAAAACTCAAGATTCATCAAAAGTCAAAAGTTACTAAATTAAGGTTTTCTTAAGGAGAAGTCAACTAAACTTTGACCAAGCATAACTTTCACACAATTCATCAGAAATTCCTCAACCAAAGCCTATTTTTATGGAAATTAAATTCTCTACAACTTTGTCTGTCTAAGCTCAAAGCCAAAAAATGCTTCATTTGAGAGATATGGGCCAAAATATTACAGGTCATTTTAAAAGTCAACAAAAAGACACTTTTTGTCAAAGCAATTTACATCAGGTTAAAAACTTCAAATGAAAAAAATGATCAACATGAAAGTTGTAGGAGACATCTTGAGCTTTCCAAAAAGTCAGAGATCACCTTAATATGGCAAAAATTAAGTGAGTTATGATTGGTGCAAGTTGGGAAATTTTGAGAAAATGCTTGAAATCCAAATTGAGCAAATTTGAATTTTTGGGCTAATGGGCTTATCTTTTAAAGTATAAACGTGTTCTTGACCTCATAATAGACTCCTAAGTCCATTCATTTAGTTTTGTGGTTTTTATTTATTTCTTTTTTATTTTATTCAATTAAAAGCAAAATAAATCAAATAAAATATCAAATAAATGATACATGGCATGTAGATCTATTTTTGAATGAAATCATAAGTCTAAAAAGTTGGTGACAACTTGAAAAAAACGTGATTGGTATGAGATTAGCCTAAAAAAGAAAGATTTCATGCAAAACTTAAATCAAATATTTGATCATGAAATTCAAAAATCTTTTGTAATTTCATCAATGTTTTATCATGAAATTCAAATCATGAAATATTTGATCATGAAATACAAAAGATTTTATTCACTTTTGTTGACCTAAATCTTCCACTATAAATACAAGACATCTTCAGACCAGGAGGGACACGAAAATTGGCCTCAAGAACAACTCCTAAAAAATCTCAAAATTGTCAAAACTAGGGCAAACTAAAAACCTTGTGCGCAACCACTTTCAATCCATTCCAAGAATTCCATCGTGTTCCTGAAGCTCTCGAGAGTTCATCCCATCCATCCTTGAAGCCTGGAGCGCTCTAGATCATCATATCTCAACATCACCGGTTTGGTAGTTTTCGTGAATCTCAAACTTTTAATCTATGTATATTTAAATAATTTGATACATGTATACATGTTCACGATCATGTTTAGGAATGTTTTGATCCATTATATTTGCAAACTTTGACTAAGGGATTGTGAGATGCCATTGTTAGGGAAACTTGTAACTTTTTCTTCATATCTCATATTACAATTGTTTTTAGGCCAAACTAACATCTCCATTGGATTCGCAAGGGTTAAATTAGATTGATAGGGTCCCTTTTATGATCTAAATCTTGCTATTTTTGAAGGTTGGAAAATCTTCTCACCATAGAGGACGATTGGAGCTAGGGCTCTATCGCTTCCCTGATTCACTTGATTTTATTATATATTTATCTGTTTCTAGTCTATAACAAAAATGCAGTGTAACGCATTTGGTTAGAGGCAGAGGAATGTAACATGAGCGGCGTGGGTTCGATTGCTACGTCTTGCATTTTTTTTGTTATTTTTCCAAAATAACGCGCAGGTTAATATTATATTGATTAGTTCCTAGTCCTAAACACAAAAGCAGCGTTGGCGCAGTGGTTAGAAGGCAGTCTGTGAAGCTAGGGGTGTGGGTTCAACACCCACCCCATGCAATTCTTTTTTCTTTATTTTACTAACCCTATTTTTAATCATATTTTACTAATTGTTTTTTAATTAATAATTAACTAATCTAATCTTTTTTTAATACTAATAAATTAGGGTTATGGTTTTAGTTAGTAATTAAATTTTTCTTATATTTTTTTATTAATTAATTAATTAGTTAGTTAATTAACTAAACTTTTCTTCTTAACATTAAAATTAATTAGAATTAGGTTTTTAATTATTATTAACACTTAAATTATTTTCTACAAAAACACAAAAAACATTAACATTTAGAACTTTAGGTCTTTAAACATTTTTCTAACATTCTTTTATTTCTTACTGCTATTTAATTTCATAGAATAATTGTATAGGTCGCACTATCAATGTAATAGCGTAGATTTACATTCCCGCATTTTTTTAATTATGTATCTGCTCTGAGGATGTAATAGCGTAGGTTTACTTTTCCCACAAATCTTTATACTTATGTATCTGCCCAAATCCATGTAATAGCTTAGGTCTTTACATTCCTC
The DNA here is from genome assembly GCA_948472305.1 of Vicia faba. Taxonomy (NCBI): domain Eukaryota; kingdom Viridiplantae; phylum Streptophyta; class Magnoliopsida; order Fabales; family Fabaceae; genus Vicia; species Vicia faba. The sequence continues at coordinate 1,097,751,630 of OX451735.1, forward strand.
CCTTTATTTTTCTGTACATATTTAATTGCTAGTAACTAGGGTTTGCATGGCAAGACTAAAAACAAACGTAGAAAACCCTAATTCTCAAGATAAATAACTGAAATCAATACACTCTTCACACTTGCAACTCTTGGGTATCCTCTCTTGTTGCCTTACCATATTGGTCACGTCCCTCGAAAGTGGGGATACTTTAGCAAAAGACCCTCGATCAAATCATCATGTCCCTTTCGAATAAAGATTATAATCCCCCGATGACCCTTCGAGTTGCCTACAAAATAATCTAGTCCCTACTAGTAAATGATGATAGTCCCTTCGATACAATTGCTAAAGTATCCTTACATGTTGCCTTCAATGATCATACGATGACCCTACGCCTGTCCCTTCACATCCAAAAGATAGAACTATCTACCAACTAATGGTATGGATAGTACTATCTAAAGGAGAAGGAAAATAACAAGAAAGACCTTATCAGTGGGTAAGAAATCTTGAATGCTTGCTCACAACTTTTTTCATAAACAATACATTTTCACACCACTTTCAAACAAATGCTTTCAAACACTTTATATACATTCTTAAGGACTGATACAAGAATCATTATAAAGTCTGCCTTACACTGGCATTTCAAAATATTTTCAAACAAATCACACACACACAAAGCAAGTTTTTTTTCAAAAGTGACCTAAGCAATTAAGAGCTCGTAGATAACTACAGATGAAAAGGGTGCTAACACCTTCTCTTTTCATAACTTATTCCCCAAACTCAAAATCTATCAAAGGTTTTTCCTGTTCTTTTCACCCTTTCCTTATATTAGATAAAAGAAAAGTCGATGGTGACTCTTGCTATCCGCACATTTGGATAAAACGAAAAAGTCAGTTCTCCCACCGTATTACAATTAGGATTGTAACCTTCTGGCATGAAATTCTCAAGCATTCCCTATGAATAACCGTGAGGCATACAATATTGAGAAGTAGTAACTGGAGTAACAAAGAGAGGAACTGACAGAACTGATAAAACTGACAGAATCAGATTGGCCCTACCAGCCCTCAAAGCAGTAACTTCTTTGCACAACTCATGATTCTCTTGTTCAATATTTTCCATCTTCTTCCTGGAATTAGCCAGAGTATTTTAGCGATGAGACATCTTATCGATTGTTGAAGCAGAGAAACATGTAAGACACTTGGGCATGAACAGGAATGAAAAAAATATATGCAAAATTATGCATTATATGCAATGCATATTATTTATTATGTTTGTGATACGGTGGCAGAACCGACTGTTATATACTGGTTTTGCATTTGTGTTCGCAAATGTTGCGGTAAGAAAGAGTCGCCACCATCTTTTCTTTTATCCAACAAAGGAAAGGGTGAAAAGAACAGAAAAAGAACTTTTCTAGAGTTTTCTGAGTAAGGGGGGTAGATTATAGAAAGGGAAGGTGTTATCACCCTTTCCATCCGTAGTTTTCCATGGGCTCTTAGAGTTTTGCTTATTTTTAAATAGCCTTTGTGTTGTGTTTGAAAATGTTTTGAAAACGCCTTAGTACGGTGAACTTTGTAATGTTTCTCGGGATAGTGGAGAAAATATACAAAGTGTTTTGAAATTGTTTTTAAAAAGTAGTTTTCTGTGTAAGTGAAAAATATTTGAGCAAACTTCTAACAGTTATCTACTTTGTTACTCGAAAAGGGTGTTCTTTCCCTCTTTTCCTTTAGACAGTTCTATCCTACTATTAGTGAGTAGGTAGCCTTGTCGTTGGATGTTTTGAGGGGCAATTGGAGGGACGTTACAGTCACAAAGGCAACTTATGGAGATGCTTCAACAACTCTATTTTAGGGACTAGATCATTTACCGAGAAGGCAACTATAGGGTCATCGAGGGACTGTGATCTTTTGATTTACGGGTCTTTGCTTAAGCATTCCTGCCCCATGACTGTTTTTTAAAGGCAACCAAAGCGGGCGTACCTTAGAGGTGTATATGTGCAAGTGTGTTATGTTCAATTATTTTTTTTGTCTTTTTGTTAAGTTTGCTAACGTTTGATTATTAGTCTTTTCAAACACGCCTAGTTACTAGCAGTTAATATGAAAAGCAGTAAAAAATGCAAAAAATAGAGGTCCTACGCTATTACAACCAAATCGAAAGACAAGTAAAAAGTAAAAAAATAAAGAAGTGAAAAGACTTCTTCGATCCATGCCATGGGCTCCTTCGATTCATCCTTCTTTGGCTTTCTTTTGATTGAGCTAGGGAATGGGTGTGAGTAGCCTTCGATTGGGCTTGAGAATTGACGGGGCAAGCTTCGATTTGCACCCTTTCCTACCTCCTTCGATTGGGTTTGGGAAAGATATGGGTAAATCCGCCTTTTCAGGTTTTCGACTTGCCAGGTGTATAATTTTTTGTATATATCCTTAATTTTTTCCCGAACCTTTTGGTTCGCCGGGATACCCTTAATTTTTCCTAGGCCTGTCAACCTAGCGGGTCTTTTTCATGCATATTATTTTCCCACTATGTCCATGTTCACCGGGTACGGAGAATTGTTACTGTCCATAGTAGTAAGTTTTGCCACACTGCCAGAAGATGTTTGTTTGATCGTACAAAATTCGTTGTTGGAATTCATGCCCAATGCCCCAAGTGATTTAGATGGAGATTTGCCCCTGGCTATTTGGAATTTTTGAGAGATTCCTTGAACCTTGACTTGACTTCCCCAGATCAGCTGGACACCATGCTATGCCCCTTGATTATGAAAGGCCTATCAATGGAATGTCTTTCCATATGAGGTGATTATGTCCATTGAGAAGATTTTTGTTCATCGAATATCCGTCGTGCGAATTTCTCTGTTGTTGAACAAATATTCATATGCAAATAATGTCATTTAAAGAATGCAAAGCGTATATCTGTCTTGAAATTATTTTTTTGAAAATGCGTTTTTTGTAGTAAAACAAAATTTGCAAGAATGTGATATCAACTCATGATTTATAGCAAACCTTATAGGAGTAAGGATACCTTTGTAACAGTAAACTCTCGAAATAACCCATGCTTCAGCTAGGACTTTTAAGGGTTGTAATGTGGCCTGGTTCACGGTTTAAGAAACAAAGGATAAATTCTCAAATTTTATTTGTACCCACCCATTCTTCGTGATGTTCTTCGATCCTATGCTCAGCTAACTGTGTGTTCAAATCTCGATTGAGTCTGGCATCTTGTTCTTGATATTCTGGTGATGGTTCATAAATTGAACGTTTGTTTAAGAAAACCGTCATTTTTGTAACCTTTTCTTTTTGTTGAGGATTTGTAGGACCTCTTTTTGATTTTGCTATCCCTGTCTTTTTCCTGAACTGTTTCTTTTGTGATTACAACCAGCGGGATGCCCCAGCTTTTTCTTAAGTCTCGTTCATAGGTTTTGACTTAGCGGGCTTTTATTTTGAGAGATAATGACTGCCGATTTTAATGATTATGTGAAACCATCACCATCTTTTGGAGAGAATCTTCTACACTATTTGTCGTGCGTGAAGGGAAAGCTTGCGACTGAATGCACATCTGAATTAACTGGGAAAACTACCCTGCCCAAGGTTATGATTAAGGGTTTTAATTTGTTTGAAAAGAAAAACTCCTGCTTCTTAGGCTCAAAGGGGTTGACTAGGGATTATCTTCCTTATAACTCCACCGTTTAGGATTTAAAACAACGCTTGTACATCGTCAGCGGGGTCTGTTCAAAAGCATATTGTAGAGATTGTGGTATCGTTCTCGTCATCCTCCCTCTAAAAGCTTAGAGCTTTTAATCAATAGTTGAATATCACAAAAAGGAAGTAAGAAATCAATTTAAGCATAATGAAAACAAATTAATTCAAGACAAACATGTGCAATGCATTAATGATATAACAAAGTTTGACATGACAATAATTGTTTGAACAAACAAAGAAAATACAACTTGAGAATTCAAATGAACAAAAATGCTCTCAATCCTGGCCATGATTTGGCACTGGAGCAGTGATCACATTGGGAGTCTCAGGAGGGTCGAACTCAATCTCGTTGGCGTCAATCATATTTTGAATCTTGTATTTCAAGGCCCAACAATCGTTAGTATCGTGCCCAAGACTTCTAGAATGATAGGCACACCTTGCATCAAGATTGTTGTTAGGAGAAGAAGTCTTGGGGTTTGGATGAGGTCCTATTAGTGTAATCAGATTCATCCTCATCAAGTGTTGCAATGCTTGAGACAATGGCATGTTGTGCTTGGTAAACTGTCTCTTGGGCTCGTCTTGCTTTTGCTGATCAGCCTATTGTGGTTGGCGAGGTTGTTGTTGGACCTGTGATGTGGTAGAAATTTAGAAAGGTCCACTCTTTACCAAACCAAACTCTTGTCTTCTTAGAGGTTGATCAATGACTTGGTCCCCAACCTCGACTGTTTGCTTCACACGATTGCATTCGTCTTGATGAAGCTTATTGACAATGCCTCTTAGCTCTTCTTGTACCCGGGCCAGGCCTTGGATAAGAGCCATCTGCCCCAGCATCTGGGTTCTCATTGCTTCAACCTTAGCTTGCAGTTGTTCTAACCGTACGTCCTTATTGTCTTCAGGATTATTCTTGGCCAGGTTCCCAGGGAGGAGTGCTTTAAACTCTTCCCGCCCCTTGGATATGTTTAAGAACATTTCCATGAATTGAGCCTCTTGAGCTTGGAGATCTCTGTTGTATTATTTGAGAGCCATTGCTGAAATAAACAGCGAGAACATGAGAGACCCATATCGGAGACTACCTGTTATGCAATGACATGTATGATATGCAAATGTTTTCAAGGATCTCGTGGGGTAAACAAGAAAAATGTTAGGCGTTGGACTTTACAACTTTGATTGAAGCACTTCGTATCGTTGAAGGTCCTTCTACAAGAGTCAAGCTCACCATATCAAGTGGGTCATAGCCCCTGACTTAAGTTATCGTGTTTTGATCTTTTGCCGACATTGGCTAGAGGAAAATAAATCCCCTTGCCCCTTGCTATATGTCTGGTTCATCATAACCTGTATCACAGGCCCTCAAGATCCTTGAAATGGTTAGTATGATATGTCATGTTATGATGCTATGATGTGTATGCTATGCGTGAAGAAAAAATGTAGGGTAAGAAACCAATTTATTGGATTTATACAAACAAGGTCCTACAAGGAATACAAACAAAACCCTGCAACGAGTTCAAATTGTTAGGAAAAGAAAGAAAACAAGTCACACAAGTAGCCTTAGGTTTAGGCTTGCTTGGGTTTTAAGGTCATACCCTCTTGAAGTTGGATTAGTTCAACCTGTCCTATAAATAGTAACCGGGTTCTAAGGGATCTCAATATCACTAACCTTTCCCACAAGCTTCGTTCGATAAGCGACTGACTCGCAACCAAACAAAACTCAAGAGTGAAGTCTCAATGAGTGTGTATAGAGTATCTGCCGACCTTGGGAATACACCAAAGATGACCATCTCACTACGCCCTAATAGCCAAGTTATTCATTTAAAGGTTCTAAGGTTAGTTAACGCTTTATGACACCACGCAGCGGCCCCTTATTCTCCTTGATTAACTCAAGGGCTACCGGTACCAACCAAAGTGTCGCATCAACGTAGCCATCGCTTCAACCGTGTCGGTATACCCCGCACAGTTTCCACGATCTATTGCTACTTACCTAACAGGTTTCTCCAGATCTGGGTGTTGGATCTATAGTAACCCAAACAATCCCTTAAAAGTAAAGCAAACAAACAAGTAAACAATTTAGAAATGATCTAGACCCTAAGGTAAACCCCACTTTATAGTACTCCCCAGCAGAGTCGCCAGTTCTGTGATACGGTGGCAGAACCGACTGTTATATACTGGTTTTGCATTTGTGTTTGCAAATGTTGTGGTACGCAAGAGTCGCCACCGTCTTTTCTTTTATCCAACAAAGGAAAGGGTGAAAAGAACAGAAAAATACCTATTTGATAGTTTTCTGATTAAGGGGGGTAGATTATGGAAAGGGAAGGTGTTAGCACCCTTTCCATCCGCGGTTTTCCACGGGCTCTTAGAGGTTTGCTCATTTTTAAAATTCCTTTGTGCTTTGTGTTTGAAAATGTTTTAAAAACGCCTTAGTACGACGAACTTTGTAATGTTTCTCGGGATAGTGGAGAAAATATCCAAAGTGTTTTGAAATTGTTTTTGAAAAGTAGTTTTCTGTGTAAGTGCAAAATATTTGAGCAAACTTCTAACAACTATCTACTTTGTTACTCAAAAAGGGTGTTCTTTTTCTCTTTTCCTTTAGACAGTGCTATCCTAATATTAGTGAGTAGGTAGCCTTGTCGTTGGACGTTTTGAGGGACAATTGGAGGGACGTTACAGTCACGAAGGCAAATTATGGAGATGCTTTAGCAATTCTATTTTAGGGACTAGATCATTTATCGAGAAGGTAACTGTAGGGTCATCGAGGGACTATGATCATTTGATTTACGGGTCTTTGCTAAAGCATTCCTGCCCCATGACTGTTTTTTAAAGGCAACCAAAGTGGGTGTACCTTAGAGGTGTATATGTGCAAGTGTGTTATGTTCAATTATTATTTTTGTCTTTTTGTTAAGTTTGCTAACGTTTGATTATTAGTCTTTTCATACACGCCTAGTTACTAGAAGTTAATATGAAAAGCAGTAAAAAAATGCAGAAAATAGAGGTCCTACGCTATTACAACCAAATCGAAAGACAAGTAAAAAGTAAAAAATAAAGAAGAGAAAAGACTTCTTGTATCCATGCCACGGACTCCTTCGATCACCCTTCTTTGGCCTTCTTTCGATTGAGCTAGGGAATGGGTGTGAGTAGCCTTCGATTGGGATTGATAATTTATGGGGCAAGCTTTTATTTGCACCCTTTCCTGCCTCCTTCGATTGGGTTTGGGAAATATATGGGTAAACATCGACTGTAGGGATAAAGGGGGGCTTCGATTCATAGGAAGAAGGCTGCCTTTTGATTCTATGAAGGGTGTTGCTGGAAAGGCCCGAAGTATCACCTGTGGAGGCACTGCATCTGCAAAAGTATGTTAGCGAAATAAAATGAAGGACCTGGGTATCGAAGCCCAAGTCCTTCGATCCTGCGCGCGCTGGGTTTTTTCAGGCTATATCTACAACAAGTGTTAGCAAACAAAAAACATGACCTGGGTGCCAAATCCAAGCCCTTTGGTTCTGTCTAGAATGGAAAATAGAATGAAACAACAAATATGGATGTGTTATGTAAATATAATGTTTTACATTTTACCCTATCTTACCAGTAGTTGGAACCTTCGATTTGGCCCTTTCTGGATGTGGGTACCTTTGATTTGGGACTTCTGGGTATGGATACTTTTGTTGAAGGGTTGCTGTGGCTTGGATTACTTATGAAAATTTTGACAACCTTTGGTGGGTTTGTGGGAAGCGTATCTCTAATCTTTTTCGTCCCCCTTGGCGCTGTGTCCTTGGCCTTGTATTTATAGGAGTGCGATGGTGCATAGTAACGACAAGAGACAACCATTTAACTAGGCTTTTAAAGCTATGAGACAAGAATCAGACATATTAAAAGATTTCCTTTTTGAAATATTCATGTCTCTTTGGAATCTTGAATGAACCTGGACACCTTTCATTTTCGAATGCCTTCTTTATGGCCTCCTTCGAATGGCCTCGAAGGAGTTCTTCGAATGGCCATTGGCCTTGATTGATCTTTTGAATTTTTGTACTGGCATCCCATTTGAAAGACCATTTGTACAAATGCCAATAGAATGACATAATTAACATGCCTGTCGAAGCTGCCCTGGTTTGAGATGCTAAATCGAAGAATCCCTTGCCATGCCAATCGAAAGGCTTGGCCCAGGGTGCCAAACAAAAGGTCTTTCAGAATTCCAATCGAAGGCCTTGACACAATGCCAATCGAAAGGCTTGTCATGAGGCTAATCGAAAGGCCTTGTATCCATGTCAATCGAAGAGCTTGTCCATAATGCCAATTGAAGGGCATTGTCCATGCCAATCGAAAGGCTCCTTCAGTATACGAATCGGAGGGTCTTTCAGAATGCCAATTGAAAGGTACTTAAAACACCACTAAATTTTTTTCTTTTTTCCTTAGGAAAGGGTTTGTGGTCAACCATGTAGGGGGAAGACCTTGGAAAACATGAGAGGGCAAATTTGGGGTACAACAATGTTTATTCAAGAAACTCTAATAATTATAGACAATTGTAAGTATTAAAGTACTAACACATTTGGAAATACTGAAAATTTCATTTTAATAATAACTTCGGACTGGATTACAACTTTTAGTATAAGTTTCAATAATCCTAAGTACAATAGAATAAAGATAGAGTCTACAAATCCTAAGGAGCCAAAGATGATGAATATCTCTCCACACATTGACGCTTTCTCTTGAGTCTTGCTATCTGAGCCTTCAACTGCTCGTTCTTTGCTGCATATTTGTCGGAGACTTCTTTCCAATTACTAGAGTCATAAAATGAGTGACTGGGACCTGGCTGAGCTCTAGAGGAAAATAAATCCTCTTGCTTCTCCATCATCTCCACATCATGACTCTCAAGAACCTCGATCATATTATCCTTCTCTTTCAATTCTATTGAGTAGGACACCTCCAAAGTCTGGTACTTGTTTTTCCATGCTTCCTTCTCTTGATGCATCCTAACCAGGGCAAGATGAAGTTCTTCCACATCATCTAAGAGAGGAGGGGTAGTCCTTATAAACAGATTAGGTATATGTTCTTCACAAGAAAAAGGCACCTTCAACTAAATTTTTCTTGCTTGTACCCAACAAGATGAGGCTCCAAGGAAACATCTCCTCTTGTTCATAAATCTTTTCTACCTTTTCTATGAATATGGCGCCAAGCCTTTTCAATCTCTTTCTTAGCTTCTTTATGATCTTCTCCTTCTTTGAGAAATAAACCACTCAGGTGAATGTTGTTTGGCTTGTCTCTCATTGGATATCCAAGTTGACGACGTGTAAGAACATGATCATAATTAATTCCTCCTGTTGTACCAAAAAGAGGCACATTAGGGAAACTACCATAATTGTAAATAATCTCCACATCTTAATAAGCCTGATGATACCAAAAAAATTTAGAATGCGTGAGATCCATAATCTTTGGGGCCCAACGAGGTTTCTTCTTGGTATCCCAAAAAACAACAGGCCGAGGTAAGTGAGAAATAAAACACTGATATAACAACGGCGTGCAACAAATGACCATCCCTCCCTGATAGAAGTTCTGAAGATGGATGGAATAATATGTATCTCCTAGAAAAGTAGGGACTGGATTCCCAATCCGAAAGATCCTAATGGCATTAACATCTACAAATTTGTCGATGTTAGGAAACAAGCAACGAAAATATGGCTTCCAAAGCAGTTGTACTCTTCATTTTGGAGAAATAATGAGCTTTCTCCAATAAAAACTGAGCAGGTAAACCCGTGATTCCTCCTTTGGTAGTCATGTTAGCCTTAATCTCAGACTTCTTCAAACGAGTCATGGTGGAAATCTCATGAGACTTAGGCTCTCCTTCTAAGCCGGTGAAAGGAACACGATCAATAATAGGTAAACCAAGTAAGTAAGAATACTCCTCCAATATGGGCATCAACTGATAACCAGGTAAAGTAAAACACTGGCATAATGGATTATAGAACTGGACCAATGTAGAAAGAATACCCTCCTTTGTCTTGAGCTTCATAAGAGGCACGGCGTATCCATACTTCTTCCAGAAATCTGTAGAGCTCTCAATCTCAAGGATCAAAATCATTAGTTCCTCTATCTTAGGATCCTTAAAATTATACTTTCGAGTCTTTCTTTTTCCAAAATCCATGGTCAAAAAGTACCTGAGATATTTGCAAAAGTCAACCCTTCAGTTCCTCGAAGCATTTGTTTTAAAGAATGCTCATGGGTGTATGAATGCATGATGCAACAATCACACACAATATCACAAACATAGGGGGTTCATAGGTTTGACGTCACGGGCATGGAGTCAAATGTACTACCCACAAGGTAAGTACTAATAGTTCATCACCTGCCGAACAAGGTTCTAAAAGGTTCCCAGAGTCTACCTCCTTCCTTCAGATATTACAAACGTCCCGATTAACCCGATAATCAGTAATATTCTCAGGAAAAGATCGTCTGAGTGTAGCATCCCATGACAACCAATTCCAGATTGCTCCGTCATAGTTTCCGCACTACACCTAAAAGGCCAAGATGGGTTAAGGGTTCTATGATCCTCAACTTCAGCAGGCTTCTAGGTCGAAAGCAGTACGTCTTCCCGATTGCTCGGTAAATGAATACTATAATCAAAAGGGCCTCCACTAAGTGGGGGATCTCATGTCTCCTTTTTTGGAATTATTCCCTCAAAGTTAACATGACTATACCGCCCGTCCTATCTTAAGTTTTCCAAAGTTCGGGTAGAGGACTTATGAGAAATCACCAAGCACCCTGAAAACCAGGAAAATCCAGACAAATATATATACAACACATAATATACAACCAATAATATAACATGCACAATACAAACAAAGATAGGCTCAACCCATTTAGAGATGGACCAACATTTGGTCGATCTTTCCCCAGTGAAGTCGCCAGTTTTCTGTAGTGGTAGAAATGTTTAAAGTAAGCTTTTGGATTGACTTGACTCGCAAAAATCAAATAAAAATCGCCACCATGCATTATTGTTTCCAAAGGAAATGGGAAAAGAGCGAATAAACCAAAAAAGAAGGGGAGAAAATCTAGGTGCGGGGGTTGGTTATGCAAAGGGAAGTTATTAGCACCCTAAACATCTACAGTACTCTGCATGAACTTCTTTTAAAATTTGTGTATTTTGGCTATAAATGGTGTATACAAAAATAGATGGTGGAGATGAAAAAAGAAGTAATTTTTACAATTTTTGCACCCATCGCGGTTGAGAATCTTTAGTGCATACGTACCACCTTACGTGTAATAGAGGATCAGGATACTCGTAGTTCACCTTAAAAATTTTAAAACACATGTGTGTTGGTTAATTTTAAGAGACGAGACATCATTGTCATACCCGAGTGAAAGAACATTCTTACTACCCATGATTACGAGAAAGGAGAATTTGCATCATCTCAAAGTGGAGGATATAACTTGGATTTTAAAATCAACAAAGCCTCACTCAACATACAAGTGGAAAATATCTCACTTCACTTCATATCGTAGAAGTATAATAGCTCGTGTCACTACAAGAATCGACAAGAGTCTAATCTTTTGAGAAAAGTCTTAAAGTAAAAAGCAAAAGTGGAAAAAATGGTTTGAATGAGTTTGATTGACTTTTAGTCTTCTAAAAAAATATCAAAGTATGATTAATATTGATTAAAATTTGATTAAGAAAAGATTTTGAAAATTCATGGACCTATATCCAAGTTTATAATGAAAGAGGTTCAAGTTAGAAAACAAGAGGAATTTTGAAAAAGGAGGGAGAAGATTTTTGAAATTAAAGAAGATGGGAGGAGATGAAGGGACTATCCTAAAGCATAATGTAAAAGCCAGGGAAAAGAACGATCTAACCAACAAGAAGTCAACACTTGACATAAAGAGTCAACATAGAATTCCCATCCTTTGGATTGAAACCAAGCAAGAAAAAAAATACTAAACCTATTAGGAATACCAAGCTTCATATGAATTAAGTCTTCACAAAATTTGGACAAAGTAACAGTTGTATACAGAGGAATTCTCAATCACAGCAAAAGCATATAATCAGAATAACCTGCACACAAAGAAAATCAACCCAATGTCTTGGAGTAAAACTCAAGAACTTCATACAAAATAACAATAGAGTCACAAGGTCCCAAGGGTAATCAAGGCTTCTAATCCTAAGTCCAAGAGGTACATAACTCCATTATGCCAAGGATAGTAACCAAATGGTCCAAGTAACCTTAAAGTTTTTTAATGTTCAAGTTGTTTATTAAGTGTCTTAAAAAAAAGGCGCAAGTGAGCAAAATAAAAAAGACATAAAGATAAATGCTCAATTAAACAAAGATAAAATGACATAAAGATAAATGTTCAAGTGAGAAAAGATTAAAATAACATAAAATGTAAATTCTAAAGTAAATGGTGCATTAAAGTAAAGCCATAAAATAAAGGGGCATAAAGTAAAAGCAAAAAGTAAAGTCAATTGTTAGTGAATTAGAAGTCAGAGGTTAGTTGAATGACCATATGGAAACTTGCATTTGAAAACTCATTAGAAGATTGATAAAACCAAAGCTTCTCAATAACAAGTTTTATTTGCTTTTTGTCAAGTATATCATTCATTTCAAGTACTCAAGGCAAGCATATATGATCAACGATGTTTAAATGACTCACTTAGACCAAAATTCATGAAAGTCATTAGAGGATTGATAAGATCAAAGCCTCCTAACAATGAACCTCAAGGTTATTGGATCAAAGGTTTCAAAATAAACATGCTTAGGCTTGCAAACATAGGTTTGGGCCACGAATGATCATTTTTTGAATCAGGACAAATTTAGCGTTATGTTAAGCAATCGTAAGTGGACTTATATAGAAGTCACACCTATTTTGAGGCCGATCAATAGCAATTTATGTACCACATGTCAAAGAAATGATATATATATATATATATATATATATATATATATATATATATATATATATATATATATATATATATATATATATATATATATATATATATATATATATATATATATAATTCTCCAATAACATGTAGCACAAGTAAGAAAGAGATAAGATGAAGGGAGAGGATGTATAAGATGAAATTATGGTTTCAAATATCATCAACATCATTCATCCATTTTGTGATTTGGTTTTTCAACCTATCAACACCCAAGATCTAATGAGGTTGAGGAACTTGTCCCAAAATAACACCCAAATCAGGACCAAACAAAAATCAGAAAATAATACTTAATAAAACAAAATTTAAAATGATTAATAAAATGGAAATAATTGGTAAAATACACAAATTATATTAAAAAACCAAATAAAAATCTCAAAAAAATAGTCAGAAGTCAAACATGAGTCAATAAGTGTTGACAAAAATTTTCAGAATTTTTTAAAGTCAGAAACTATTTATAAAATTTAAAGAAATAAGAAAAATTAATCAAAATTTGTGAAAAATAGTCAAATCAGAAATAAAAATAAAATAAGGTCACCAATATTTGTCAAGAGGTCATTATATCCTTTCATAATTTTTCAAGAATTTAAAAATCAAGAAAAGTATTTTTAAACAATTAAAACAAGTTAAATAAAGTGAAAAATAAAAAATATCAAATCACAAAATAAATTTGTGAAAAAATAGAAATCAGAAAGAGAAAATCAAAAGTATTTTTGAGAATTTTTTCAGAATTTTAGAAGTTGAAATGATTTTTTTAAGTTTAAAATAATTAAAATATAAAAATCAGAAAATAAAATAAAGCCAAAAATATGTGGACCATCTGATCAATGTCAAACATGTTAGTAAGCATATCTGAGGGACCTGGCGCGTTGTGCATGTTAAGCACCTTATTGAAAAATACACAGAATCAAATAAATCGGGGCCAATAAAAAAAACAATTGTCACACTTTCATTGGTTGAAGAACGACACATAGGTCGTCTTCAACCTCCAGACCTCTGTGCGTTGGGTTTTTACGAGATTCTTCAAACAAAATCGTTAGAAGCTCAAACTGATATCATTGAATTCGTCTCTTCCAGACGATCCTAACCTTACCCTCGCGGAAAATTTCTTTAAACCACAACTCAATCGATTTGAGAAAAACCAGAGAGTTTTGAAAAAATTTGAAATTGAAAACAGATGCATCAAATGCATCAATTAATCAAAATTAAACCATCAACAAGCATCAGTGAACATCATAGACCATTGCAGTAATTTGATTTAGAAGAATTCATGCCAATTACTACCTGAACAAAGTATGAAGAATTTGCTCTGAAACTTAACTTGACTAGCACGATTTAGAGCACCTTGAGGCTTAGATCTTCTTCTGTTAGCTTCAGTGAAGTTCAAGGAACAAGAATCAATGAAGAAATTGGAGCTGGAAATATTCTAAGTAGAGATTCGAAGTTGCAAAATTGAGAGGTGTGGAGGAAGTTCAGCAGAGATCTCTTGGCTCTCTAAATCTTGTCAAATGAGTGGGATATGATCCTATATTTATAGGGAAGTGAATGATGATGAGAAACGAGAGGAATTATGGTAAAATTGTGCAAACTAAGCCAGATGTGATCATGCCAAATAGGTGACCTGAAATGCCTCAAAACAACCTCATATAAAGTGCAATTCTTGTCAAAATGCATTTGGACAATTAGTTAAACATGTTTAATAACTAAAACTTAAGTAATTTGACATGTAATCCAAGTTTACTTGTGGTAAAAAATCCTACTTAAAGCAAAAACAAATTCCATGGAGCCAACTTCAACAATGCATAGCTCACTGCTCAGGGACCTTTATGGGATGGTTCTTGAAGCATTTGAAAGAAAAGGTCATAATATTTAAAATGTTCCAAGAAAGGCATCATTTGGATGCTTGAGAAAAAAGATATGTCCAATTGAATTTGTAAAAAACACACAGATGTTTTGTACTTAGAAAAATTCCAAGTGTTGAACTTCAAAATGACCTATAATGGTCTTCCAAACTAAATGACTTTCTACTAAAAATTTGATCTTTATTTTTTAAGATGACATGAAGTAAACCTCTTGAATTGAAGTGTGGAATTGAGATCACTCAAAAATTTAAAAATTTAAAGAGTTAGTCTTTGGAAGATGATGAACAAATTTTGGGAAAGTCACAAAAGACCTATAATCTTTCCAATTCTTCAACCACTTTCCAAGCATTCTCAAGTCTTACACATAAAAACAAAGTTATATTAGATATCCCAAATATTATTTTGGAAAAAGAATGGGCTCAAGGAGATAAAAATTGACCAAGTTATGATCATTTGAAGTCAAACTCTAAAATTCAAAGGTCTTTCAAGGAGACTTGTAATCTTTCTCATTCATTAGTGATCTTCCATTTAAATTTAACCTTATATCTCTGAATAGAGATTGTTAAGGACTCCTTAAATATAATCATGGATTTGGAACCAATAAAAAATCTCAAACAATGAGCAAGATATGGTCCTTAGAAGTCAACAAACCCTAGCTCAGAGAGTGTCAAAATAACTTGAAACCCCTTTCAATTTTTGATGATTTTTCGTGCACAATTGGATCTTGTCATGTGAAGAGAGGTTATTTTTAGATGATGATAATAATACATAGAAAAAAATAACCAACTCATAATGTTGAAAATTGAGAGCGTTATGTACTTGTGATTATTGAATCTAGTATTTGCTCAATTAGGTAAAACTTGTTAAGCCAACCTTGAATCTCTTTGAACTTTCTTGAAAAAATAAAGCATGATGCTTCATAAGAGGCCTTTAAATTATGTTGTCTTGAAGCACACTCAAATATGGAGCTTAAGTATCAATGTAGCATATTGAAGAAGGCATGGAAATAAACACATGAGGCTATGAATCTTTTTGATGAATTCCACCATCAACTTTGAGGGGATCTTGACCTAAATAAAGTGAGAGAGCTCCTTGAACCACATATTTGATGCCATAGACATGAATTTAAAGAATGAGATCTTGTAATCCATTAGAGAAACATTTGATTCAGAATCACCCTCAAACCCTAGATTAGATAGTGAAATGAATGCAATTGTGATTACCTATAATATGACCATTCAAAGAAACATATATACACATATTGATGTTGGTTAAAAGAACACATGAACGAGATACACAATTCAAGGTGCTTGGTAATCCCTTAAGAGAAAACTTAAAGATAAGAGAAATCCCTAATGTATGATCTTAATGTATTGTGACATGAGATGATGAGAAATCTTAGAGGCAAAAGTTGGGGTATAACAACAAACACTTGACATTATGAAGTCAATGTAGAATTCCCATCTTTTGGATTAAAGCCATAAGCATAAAATAGACCAAGAGTATACCATTCATCAATGTGAAAATAAATCATAAGTAAAGAAGTATCAAAGAAATACAAGGTATTTAAAACCCAAAACAAGGCATTCAATATTGAGCCACGTGCCATATAGATCACTTAAGGCCAACATAACAACACCTACATACAGAAGATTTATGAATACACAAGCAATATAATAATAAGATAACACAAGGTCCAACGGTCTCAAGGTCTTAAAGCTTCTAATCCTAAGTCCAAGAAGTCCATAACTCTAATATGCCAAGGATAATAACCAATAGTCCATAAAGAGCCTTAATTATTTTAATGTTTAAGTTGAATTATTATTGTCTTAAGAACAAAATAACAAGTCCAGGTGGACAAATGAAAAAAAAAGCAAGAGCATAAACAATACCCAAGTGAGCAAAAGGCAAAATGCGAAAACATAAACAAGTTGCATGAAATGTAAATGATAAAGATAAAAGTGCATAAAATTAAAATCATAAAATAAAAGCATAAAGTAAAGTTAGTTGTTAATGGTTAGTAAGTTAATTATTAGTAGCATAAAGTATGATCAATGATGATTGAATGACGATCTTAGACCAAGAATAATTAGAACTCATTAGAGGATTGATAAAATCAAAGCCTCCTAACAACAAGCTTCAAAGGTTTTGGACTAAAGACAATCAATCAACTATACTTGGACATTAAAACCTAAAGTTTAAGCCACGACTGATCATTTTCCGATTTGGGAAAAATTTAACGCTATGTTAAGTAGTCGTAAGCGGACTTATGTAGAAGTCACACCTATCTGAGGCCGGTCAATAACAATATATGTACCATACATATTAGAGACATTGATAGAAATCAAGATCCTAAAATAATGTAGTACAAGTAAAAACAAAGAGCTGATCAAGACCTAAGTCATGGAGAATAGTTTTTCAACTATCCATAAGCTTAGATGAACTTAAAGTTCAAATGCCTTATCCAAATGTATTAAAAGAAGAAAGAGATGAAGAAGATAAAATCCATAACAAATGATCAATGTTGATTGAATAATGAACTTAGGTCAAAGTAGATGAAGACTCATTAGAGGATTGATAAAATCAAAGCCTCCTAACAACAAGCTTCAAAGGTTTTGAACCATAGTTCAATAAGCAATCATACTTGGACTTTCAAACATAAGTTTGGACCACTAATAATCATTCAAAGGAAAAGAAGAAAGAGACGAGGTAAGATGAAGGGGAGTGCAAAATAGAACCTTAAACTCAAAGCAAAACAAGAAATTGATTCAATTATCATCAACATCATTCATCTATTTTGATGGATTTGGTATTTCAACCTATCAACACCCAAGATTCAATGAGGTCGAGGAGATTGATCCAAGGCATGAACAAATATACAAAAATCATAACCAAACACAAAAAGAAAAATATGTAATTAAAACAATTAAAAATAAATAAAAAGATGGTTAATTAATTGGAGTTAATTGATGAAATACATAAAGTGTATCAAAACACCAAATAAAAACTCCAAAAAATTACCAGAGGTCAAATACAAGTCAAGAAGTATTGACAAATTTTTTTATAATTTTTGGAAGTCAAATAATTTAAAAAAATATGAAACCAAGTGAAATAAACCAAAAATCTGAAAAAATAGCAAAGCCAGAAATAAAAAACCAAATGAGGTCACCCTAAGCTGTCAAACTATCATTGGATCATTCAATAATTTTTTCAAAATTTTAAAAGGTCTAAAAATAGTTTTCAACAATTAAAAACAAATCAAACAATGAAAAAATTATAAAAAATATCAAGACATAAAATAAAATTGTGAAAAAATAAAAATCAGAAGGAGAATATTTAAAAAAAAATTTGGTAATTTTTTCATATTTTTTGGACTAAAAATGAATTTTTATAAATTTAAAACAATTAAAATAAAAATCAGAAAATAAAATAAAATCCTAAGTAATATAGAGTGTTGGATGAATCTGACTAATGAGAAGTAATCAGATCACACGGTCAACATAACAATGCACGATGGAATTTAGTGCAAATAATGCACACAATCACATTTAAATGGACCAGTTAAAACAAAACAAGTGTCGTGACTTCATTGGCTCAAGACGACACATCATTCAACCTCTGTCCACTGTAAATCATAGTCGAATTGAAAATCATGAAATTGGCTCAGACTTACATCATTGTGTCCGTCTTCTCATCGCCATCATCACCATGTAATTCACTTAAATTAACACTCAAAGATGAGTGGGAAACTTAGAGAAAAATAAAGATCGTGAAATTTAAAATCCAGATTAAAAGCTCAATTCACCACCATTTTCAAAAATAGAAGAAACATAAGCTTCAGAGAAGAGAGAAGTACAACACGGTGAAGAGAAATTTGAGAAAAGATGAAGGAATCTACCCGTTGAAGTTTAGTTGATAACCTCTAAAGCTTGACTTGGTCTGAGCATGATAAGGCACAATTCTTCTTGTTATTGGTTTGAGAAGATTCACCAAAGTTCACTAAAGAAAAATAGATCAAGAATTTGGATTGAAAAAAAGGAAAGAGTGGATTCGATCTTGTAGAAAACTGAGTCATGGATGGTATTTGGCAGGGTGAGTTTGTCTCTCTAAAGCTTGGAGAATGAGAGGAATATGACCCTATATTTATAGGAAATGGCTCATGAGCTCAAGCGTGTGAAATGATGAGGATTGGAGGTAATTCATGTGAAGCTTGAAGGTGATAAAAGTGTAACTTATGATTCATCAAAACTTACATAATTCTTGCGTTTCAAGGCTTAAACTAGTCCATGCAACTTTTTAAACATGTTTAGATAGAAATCGTGCCTCAAATTGGTCATTAGAAGGAACCCTAATCAAATTGCAATTTGATTGTATGAAAAGCTTCAGTTTCAAGGTGAAAACTTTAAATCCATGGGGCAACTTACTCAGGAGGCTTTATGGTATCATTCTTTTTTACATTTGAAAGACAATATCGCAAACTTTAAAATGTTCCAAGAAAGGCTTCATTTGGAAATTTGAGCTGAAATTTGCGCCTCTTTGAAATTGGGAAAAACCAATTGAAATTGACACTTAGAAAAATTTATAAGTATAGAGTTTCATAATGACCTATAATGTTTTGCAATCTTACATGGATTTCCACTCAAAACTAACTCTTAACCATTGAAGATTAAATGAAGTAGACTCCTCAAATATAATTATGGAATTGAGATCACTAAAAAAAAATGAATGAGTTATGGTCCTTGGAAGTTGATGAAAATTTCTTGAAAAACCCACTTGTGACCTATAATGTTTTCTTTAATTCCATAACTTTACAAATATTTATAGATATTTCAATTTGAATCAAATTTGTAGTAGACATCCTCAAGATTGTTGTAGAAAAAGAATGAGCTCAAGGAGATGAAAATTGACCAAGTTATAATCTTTTGAAGTCAAGTCAAAGATTTCAATGGTTTTCTAAAAGGACTTATGATCTTTTCAAGCTTTTGATGATTCTCCAAGCATAATTGGCTCTTGTAATGTGAAGAGGAGTTGTTTTAAATGATTATAAGAGTCCATAGAAAAAATAACCACTTCAAAATATTGAAAACTGGGAGAGTTATGCACTTGTGTTCATAGAATCAAGGACTTGTAAAATTAAGTCAAACCACTTGGATCATCTTTAAATATTTTGAACCTTCCTTACAAATTAAGGAATGATGTGTCACATGATACTTTGAAATGGTGTTATCTTGAAGCACACTTGATAATAAGACTCATTGTTTTATGAAACTTGTTGAAGAAGGCATGGAAATAAACACATGAACCTATGAAGTTTCTTATTGAATCCAATCACTAACTTTGAGACAAACTTGACCAAATGAAGTTGAGAGAGCTATCAAACCAAAAGACTTTGATGCTAAGATCATATCCTTGAAGTTCAAGATTTTAAGGTCTAATGAATAGCCAGTTGACTGAGAATCAATCTTCAAAATCCTAGCTTAGGAGGTGAGAGAGATGCACTTGGCTATATACCTACAATGTACAAAGCATGAAAGGAAACACATACCTCTTTTTGGATTTAATTTAAAGGTTAGTAATTATGAAACACACATATACAAAATACACAATTCAAGGTGCTTGGTGATCCCTCAATGGAAAACTTAAAGTAAAGGAGAGAGTGGAAGAGATAACCAACCCAAATGTGTGATCTTTATGTATTGTGATAATGTGGAATGATGGAGGATCTTAGGGGAAAAAATTGGGGTATAACAGCTACCCTTATTTAAGTGTTTTCTATATGGAGATACGAAGGTTAAAATCTTCGTCTCGACGGGATTGAAGATACTTAAATACAAAAAAACCCTATTTTTGGCCCTAAGATTCCATGCAATGTTTATGAATATGAATGGTTCATATAAAAATAAACCTACAGGAGAACATAAGACACCACTTGGGAAGAGATGATTACATTCCACTGGGAACAATGAGTAACGGGGAAACCTGTTGCACCCCAAAATTTACCCTCTTGATTTAGGCTTATGTTTCATCATGAACATCATAGTGAATTTCATTCATACATTGTGATAGGATTAAAGTACTTTGGTTATCAAGTTTTCCTCAAGCTTTGAAGGTTGATTACATGGACAAGTTGCTCAGGGGAATCACTCTTTGGATTCACCAGTCAAATTAGGGTTTGTTTGAGCAAAGCTTTTGATCAATGTACAAGTCTTGGTTTGGAAGTTACAACATCTCATTGGTATTTGAAAAGTCCTTGCACAAGGAATTGGTTATGATACCTAGAGGATTTGAAGTTTTGAAGATGACTCATCTGTCTCTTGAGATGTTGATCAAAACTAGGGTTTGGGTTTTTACCTGGATTTCTTGAGAATTTTGAAGTGAAACTTTGAACATGGCCTCTATACATTTGTAAGATCATATGTTTGAAGTTTTGATCATCAACTTTAAAGGGAAGTGGATCAATGTATTCAGAGGGGCAAAATGGTCATTTTGGTCAAAATCAGTCAAAGTCAAGGTTGACCAAGTGAATTTTTGGCCAACCATCAATTCAAGGATGTACTTTTAATATTTCAAGTCCATTTTGGTCTTTGGATAAAGGAGATTGTAGTTTAGGTTGAAACTTGTTCTTGAAGAAACCCTAAAAGTTTCTAATTTTGGAAAATAAAGACTTAATTTCAAAAATTCATATTTTATTCACCCTTGATCAAGAAGATGCAAATGAAATATGCTTGGAAAGCTAAGAGAATTATCTTTCACCTCCTTTTGGTCTAATGTCCAAATTGGCAAGGAATCAAGAGTTATGGTCTTTTGAAGTTACAAAATTATAGGTCATTTTTCAAAATTAGTGAATTTCAAGCCAAATGCTGAGGACCTTAATGGATTAATTTGCAAAAACTCTAAACTAAGGGTTTGTATATCTTTTCAATACCTTTCCAAATTGTGATCATTTGTGCCAAAATTCAAAAGTATGAGCAAGTTATGAGTTTTGGAATTTTGGGGCATTTTATTGAAACTTGACAAATATGCAAAATGGCCAATTCATGGAAACTCAAGTTTCAGCCATTATATTTGTTCCTAATCCAGCCCATGACCTATTTGTGACTTGCTAAGGCCCATAATGTCAGCCATTTCGTGCTCCATGGACCTTGGTGTTTGCTTGAATGAAAAAAAATGCAAAAATTGCCCAAAGTTGCAAAAACTCCAACACTCTTTGATAAGATGGAATTAAGGGCCAAGATTCTAAGCATGACCTTCTGAAGTGATTTGGCTCACAAAATGCATAGGAAGCCAAGGAATGCACGGGAAAAACACCTGCTTCGATATACACTTCATTTTTGGCCAAAATTCCCAATCCTGCCCTCCAACGGCTTTAAGGACAGATTTCCACTTCTATGCTCTTCTACAAACCCTATATAAGAGGAAGAAAGAAAAGAGAGAGAGAGAGAGGACGCGCCATTTCCAAGAATTCCAGATCTGAGATTTTCCTTCTTCTTCTTCTGCAACTTGATTCGATTCTCTCAATTCCTTGGTGTTTTTCTTCAAAATTCTTGTGGATTCAGCTTCAACAAAGTGAGTAGATCAAGCTAACACCATTTGTTTGCATCTGGAGTGAAGGAGACAGTAGAACACTTTTCGTCTTGAGGTAATGATTCCAAACTTCAATTTCTGAGATGCGCTTGTTTATTGAGATGTTTGAGCTTGGATTTGTGTTCAATGATGTTAATGGAATGTTTCTGAAGCTTTATAGCATTTGATTTGATGAATTATGCATGATTGGATGCTCTGAAACTCGCGATTCAGAATGATTTTTCTCATATTCATGATTTTATTGTGAACAATGTGGTTGATGTTTTGATTTGATTCCAATTGCAATGTGAAGTATGAAATGCTAGCTTTGTTTTGCCTTTGATTTCATGAAAAATGATGCGAAATTGAATGTGTTATGCTGGTCTGAACATGAGCCCTAAGCCTGGATGTTGCGCGCATTTTTGAACCGTCCATAGGTTGAAGATGATGTGTTGGCACATCATGATTGGTCCATTTGATTTTTTGGCTTATTTGAATTTTTGTTTTATTTGACATTTTGTTTAATTTTGTTTCCTGATCAAAACACTTTCAAAAATCACAAAAAAATTACCATAGGTCAATATTATTTTCTAGTATTTGTCATATTTTTTTAGGATATTTTTAAAAATAATTTGATGGGTTTAAAAATTCATAGGTTTAATTAATTAATTGATCAAAGTTTATTTTTATTTTAATAGTTCCTTTGACCTAAAAAATCCACAAAAAATATTCTAGACTCATAAAATAATATAAAAATTTATTCTGACTTTGGTTTATCATTTTATTTATTTTTGATTTAAATTTTAAATTCAAAGGTTATTTATAATATTTGTTTGTTTGATTTTTATTTTAATATTTCCCTTTATCCAAAAATTCAAAAAAAAAATCATGTAAGCTTGTTTTTAATCATAGAATCTGAATATAATTTCATTTTTGACCTTTTGTGGTTTTTTGGTTAAGGTTTACATTTTTTTCCCTTAAAAAATAGTTTAATTACTAATTGTTTGCTTTTTTATTATTAATATTTCCTATAATCCAAAAAATTCACAAAAAATCAAGGATGTGTGTTTTTAGTTCTAATATTTGAATATAATTTTTATTGGGCATTTTTCTGACTTTTTGATTTAAATATCATTTTGATATGTGAATATTTGTTAATTGAATAATTGTTTGAATTTAATTTCATTTTTGACTTTCCCTAATTCAAAAAAAAAAAGTAAAAAAAATCTATTTTCTGACATTTAGGGTTTCTTGATGATTTTTATGATCTTGGTTTAGTTTGTTTGAATTTTGATCTCATTTAATTAATATTTGAGATTAAAGGTAAAAAATTAGGGTTTTGTTGCTCATGGTGCAAGTTTCATTTTAAAAACCCCCATGCCTGGGATTTTTTATGGGATTCAAGTCTTGATTAGGGTTCATGAATGTATTAAGGATCTTAAAACCATTTATCTTGATTTTTTTAAACTTGGTTTGACATTTTTCCACAAATTATTTTGAAACTTGTCTAGTTTGGTAGTTTTGCCAACTAGTCTTGAACTTTGGATTTCATATGGTCTCCTCCTCAATCATTCATAATCCTAGGGCTTGCATTCTGAATTCTATACCTTTCAATGATGCTAATATTTTTTTTTGGTTTGAATTATGGACCCTTATTTCCATTTTTGATGTAATTTTGAAGTGAAGGTACCCAATTATGTTTGCATGTCTTGTTGCAATTTGTTTGATGGCCAATGAACTTGAGTGAGTCCTATAATTGGGAACCTAATGATCATGTTGATTCTGATTGCCCATGTTAGCTTAAGCAATTTCATTTGAATGCCTCATGTTTGAATGTTTTGAACCATCTAGTGTATTATGTAGGTTTCATCTCCTATTGCGTTCATGAAGTTGTGATTAAATTAATTATGCATGATTAAAATGTGTTTGCTACTGACCTTTATGGTCTTTGTTCATATTATTCTCAAGCTCTTATGATCCTTGATTGATATTCAATTGTCAATTCAACATGGTGATAGAAAGGAGCAACATTCCTCTGATTCTTTTGACCTAATCTGCGCATATGTTTGTTTCCTCTTGCCTATTATGTTTAAAGTTTGATAATTGCCACCATATTGTTCTCACTTTTTCACCTTATGGAATACTAACTTGGTTGTTGAATATGCGAGGTACTCTGAGAAAGTTGCCACTTTTGGCTTGAGGTTTTTGTGTTTCACTTTATTTGTGGAACACAATTCATTATATTGGCATTATTTTGTGCTTGGCATGTTTGATGGTTTATGCAGGATATACATACATATGATTGTGAATGCCATACATTGCCCATTGGATTTGTTCATATCTGATAAATTACTTACATCCTGATGGTGTAATTTCTGACTCGATTTGTCTACTGATGCCAACTTGCTTGAAGTTTCTTTGGGTTTCTTTTATTCTTGCTTGATTGCTACAAATAGTTATCTGTTTGGTATTGTACTAATTCCTTTCTCCCATTTTCATTTTTCATAATTCTCTGACTGCATGATGGGACCTCTGTTGCTGATATATGTCAGGAGGCCCTCTGGTTTTTGTCTAATTGCATGTGTTGTGTTCGTTTTTGATCGATGAGTCACTCAATTTAGAAATTGAGATCACGACTTCGCTCTCATTGCATGTTCCCTATAAGATGTGTATTGCTTTCCTTCTTTAATTGTTGATCGATGAGTCACTCAATTTAGAAATTGAGATCACGACTTCGCTCTCATTGCATGTTCCCTATAGGATGTTTATTTCTTTTCTTCTTTAATTGTTGATCGATGAGTCACTCAATATAGAAATTGAGATCACGACTTTGCTCTCATTGCATGTTCCCTATAGGATAGTTTTGTTAAGCTCCCTTTAACATGTAAAGTAGGGTATGATGTTCCCTTATCTTCAATCCTAAGATCAACCATTGTATGATAACACTAGGGATAGTGCTAGGCTAGTTTCCCTTAGTTGTTTTTCCTTTCTTTGCATTTTGCATTTAAAACAAAAATTTGTTTCTTGGAAAAGACATTTCTAATGAACTCAAGCCCTTTTCCAAAGTAAAAGATTCAAACCAATCTTGCCTTGTCTTGTTATCTTGAAGCCGATGTTTCGCCATCGCACATGTTTGTTATCCTACTTTGATTCTCAATATCATTGTTAGGTGTGATGTTTTGTCATCCGTTTTATTGATGTTTCGCCATCTTTGCCATGATATCTTGTTATCTTGAAGCCGATGTTTCGCCATCACACATGTTTGTTATCCTACTTTGATTCTTAATATCATTGTTAGGTTTGATATTTTGTCATCCATTTTATTGATGTTTCGCCATCTTTGCCATGATATCTTGTTATCTTGAAGCCGATGTTTCACCATCGCACATGTTTGTTATCCTACTTTGATTCTCAATATCATTGTTAGGTGTGATGTTTTGTCATCCATTTTATCGTCGTTTCGCCATCTTTGCCATGATGCCATGTTATCACTTAGCCGATGTTTCGCCATCGCACATTTGTTTAAAGCTGATGTTTCGCCATCGCACCTGTTTGTTATCCTACTTTGATTCTCAATATCATCGCTAGGTGTGTTGTTTTGTCATTCCATTTTATCATTTGATGTTTTTCCATCTTTGACATGTTACTTTGTTATTATTTGGTCAATGTTTGATCACCTTTTTTTGTTTATCGTTCCATTCGATGTTTTGCCATCTTGACTGTTTTTGTTTGTCTTAATTAAAAAACACAAACCAACCAAAACACATAAGCCGAACTACGGCTGCTCTGATTCCTTAAAAGGGATACGTAGGCATTGGGGTAGGGCCCAACCGAGCACAATTTTTTTTATTTTCCCTACATTATTTTATTTTTCCTTTCGCATGCATTCCCTTTTCAGTTGTAAGCCATAAACATAGGATTTGACCACACCCATTAGATTAGACAACAAGAGTGGATACCTTAGAGTACTACGGGCGTGTGGGGTACTAACACCTTCCCCTCGCGTAACAGACTCCCTTACCCGATCTATTGGTCGAAAGACCGTGATTTCTCCCTTTCCAGGTTTTCTAGATGTTTACCTTTCCCTCTCAGTGGGATAAAAGACGTTCGGTGGCGACTTCAATGATGTTTCATTAACATCCAGATGACAGGTTCCAGCCGCGTAGTTTCAAAACCCAAAATCACATACTATATAGTAAACATAATAAGATTCCAAGAAGGAAATTATAAACAATGTGAGAAACAAGAGCAAACAAGGAAATAATATTGATAAAAGATTACCAAATTGACTGGGGAAAAAACTTAACTCAATTGGAGAAAGAAAACTTGACTCCAATGGGAAAAGAGAATTCAACTCTATTGGGGTAAAGCCCAAGGAGGAGAAAGAATAACATCGTCCAAATAAATGAGAATAAAACCAACTCACATATGATTGTAAACTACCAACTCAATAGTTTAAGTTAGAATCTTTATTGATAATAATATACTTCCACACGCTTCGAGAGATAATATCAAACAAATATTGGTTCTGATAATAAACTTCCCCATGCTTCGGGCGATAAGCCACAAATGGGTCTTGGTTCGAATAACAAACTTCCCTACGATTCGAGCGATAAGCCATGAATGAGTCTTGGTTCGGATAACAAACTTCCCCACGCTTCGGGCGATAAGCCACAAATGGGTCTTGGTTCAGATAACAAAGTACCCCATGCTTCAGGTGATAAGCCATGAATGGGTCTTTGTTCAGATAACAAGCTTCCCCATTCTCCGGGTGATATGCCACAAACGTGTCTTGGTTCAGATAACAAACTTCCTCACTCTTTGGGCGATAAGCCACAAACATGTCTTGGTTCGGATAAAAAACTTCCCCACGCTTCGGGCGAAAAGCTATGAATGGGTCTTGGTTCGGATAACAAACTTCCCCACGCTTGGAAAGCCACAAATGGGTATCAATTCCTTCTTTAACCAAGTCTTCCACTTGAAAATGGTAAAACTTTGATATAATCTTATCTGGGAATTAATAGACTGCTCAAAAGAGACTGCCATCTTTCATCAAAATAGAATCTAGGAACACACAAATTTCTCAAGTAAAGAGACCACCACTTGTTGTTGGTAATAATATTGCAATAATCATAGCTGGGAAATAGATTTTGACTTCCTGGGGAATATAAACACATTCCTGCTGAGGATAAAAAGTATTCACATACAAAATAAATGCACTCTGAATCTAGAGCTCACTACTTAGAGAGATCAAAATAAAATTGCTATAAGAGACCAAAATTCAAACCAGGAACAAACCAGAATGAAACACTTAACTAAGACACTATCCAATGAGGAATAAACTCAAATAGGGATTAATTCCATCCAGATAGTGAGTTGGGTAGGAATGATAAGGCAAATTCTTCCACGAGGAATAAACTCAGTGGGGAAATAGAAAGGATATACACTTTCTACTTAAGGTTAACATTCTATTAGAGAGAGGATACACACTCTACAAAGAGGACAAAATATCAATAGAAACATCAATAAATTCAAATGAGCAATGAATCCTTATTCATCTATGCATCCTGTATGAATGTATGTCATGTCTATGCTGACAAAACAATCATATTATACTGGGGATAATCAGACAAAACAAACTTGGGTATAGACAACACTCAGCTAAATCGCATCCAAGATGGGGATCCCATGAGAGAGTAATCAAATAAATGAGGAAACAATGTCCTATATCAAGGCTTAACTTCTCTAGGAAAGGAAATGTTGCTTTAAGATAAACAAAGCACAATCCAATAACCATAATCCACAAAGCTGCAAGGATATAAAAATATCCTCTAAGCTTCACTGGGAGATCACACATGGGCTTCTCAATGGAATAGGATACCACATTGTCATACCCCAAATTTGTCCTACCCCTTTATAAGGATCATATGGCTTATGCATCTCGCATCCTTCATGTACATACTTCTCATCAGGTCTTTTAGCATCACATGCATCATTAATTCGTAATTGGTCATGGGATCAAGGTATTTCTTTTGGGAAGCTACACATAAAAAGATTGTTCCGCCGGGCAGTATAATAAGGCAAAACTCTGGTTTTTCAAGGTTCAAATTTGTTCTGCATGTTGTGTAAGATATCAAATCAAAAATCAATCAAGCCATCATCATGTCAAGCTCTCATGTATTTCAATACAATCTGAATTGCAGAGGAATCGAGTGTTTTAGTGAATTTGAGACAATATGAATCAGAAACAATGTTTTTGCTGGTTTGAGCTTAGAAATTCGCAACTTGCAATCGGGATACTATTTTGAAATGGTTCCTCAGGCATTGAAATTGTCTCGGTATTTTCTTCATTTCATCTGTTCAGACCGCAAGCCAATTCTATGAAGAAAGTCTCCAAAAAATATGATTTCCCTGAAATAGTATTTGAATTTAGTGACTGGTTATCTGTTTCTCAAGTGTTCAGAAATTTGTAACTTTCATCTAATTCAGTGTTTTCAGTTGATTCTTTGAACATTGATACTGTCTTGATTTTCTTATCATTTCCCGTTTTCGGATCGAAGGTTATTTTGTGAAAAAGATCTCCGAAAATTTTAATTCTTTGAAGATAGTGTATTGAATTTAATTGTTGGTTCGCCGTTTCGCGGGTAATCAAAATTCATAACTTCTAATTGGGATACTGTTTTGAAGTGGTTATTGAGGCTTTAAAACTGTCTTAATATCATCAACAATTCATGTGTTCGACGCGGAAGCTAATTCGGTAAGGAAGACCTCCGAATGTGCAAATACTTGGAGAAGATACATTGAAAATACGATGAAAACAGTATGCTGAACCGTTATTTTTCAGACGTTCAAAAAATCATAACTTTCACTCGATTTGGCGTTTTTGAGTGGTTCTTTGGGCGAAAAATCCATCTTGATGTCATCTTCATTTTGTATGTTCGGGTCGACGACTGATTCTTTGAGGAAGGTCCCCGGAAATGCGAATGACCAGAGATTTTATTATGCTAAATTAGATTTTTATTCCACTGTTTCCCGGTATTGTAAAAATCATAACTTCTTCTATTTTTTATCGTATCAAGATGTTTCTTGCGGCTTAGTTTCACAAATGATGGATCATTTCTCAAACAGAACAGTGAAAAATTCTGCATTACTGAAAAAAGACAACGTCAGTGTCAAATATTCTCGCCACTCAAAAATTCATAACTTGCTCGATTTTTATCATATCACATTCGTTCTTTCGGCATAATGTCACAAATTTCGTCATCTACGATTTTGTTGTTGGTCTTACATCGAGATTACACACCGACTATCATTGAGTTTGTGGATTTTTATTCGACCGCGTTCGCTGACACTAAAAATTCATCTTTGTGAAAAAATTAATTGGGCTTTCTCTTGGCCCAAACCAAGGTCCAATTGTCAAGACTATATATCAATTTTCCTCACTATTTTCACAACACTTGATTCATTTGCTAAATTTCACTCTCCAAATTCTCTTAAACTCTCTCAACTCTCTCTCAAGAACAAGAGAAAATTAAAAAAAGCTTCTTCTCCCTCCATTTTCCCGCCATGAATTCCCTCACGCTAGTCACTCGCCTCTGTCGCACACAACCAAGCTTTCTGCTGGCGATTCACTCCACTCGCGCTTTCCAGCCCGACCGTTGTCGCACGCGTTGCTACTCCCTTCGATTCCGTGATTCCGACGACATCTCTCCCTCTCTCCGTTTGACTTTTCCGATTCGATATCCTTCCACTTCTCCTCTTCGATTTTGATTCAATAAGCAATTCTTCTCCTGATTTAAGTGCTTTTACATAATTGATTTTGTGCTTAAGTGTTTTTCTTGAATTAATTGTTCATGAGTTAAATCTTGTTTAAATCTTGAAATCAATTGTTAGTTGAATTGTTGATGTTGAACAAATCCGAAATTGGTTGAATTGAGGAATTAAGCACTTATGTGGATAATTGATTTTATGATAAGTTCTTATTTGAGAATTGTGGATTAAAATGATTCTTGAATTGTGAATGTTGCATAAATGTGGAATTGGCTAGTTGTTTGAGAATTATGTAGAGCTTACGCGTCAAAATTCGCATTTGTTCATGATTGTTGGAATTTACGCGTCGTAAATTGATTTCGATTCATTATTTTCTTGACAATTGCTTAAACTCATGAATCGGAATTAATTTTTAACTTGTTTAATCAGTTTTGACGCGTAAGATGTTTGTGATTTCCATACTTGGAATGTGGTTTCGATATTGATTTTGCGGATGCTTGTTGTTTGTAAATTATGATTAAACTTCCATATGTTGATATTCAGTTTAAGTGCTTTAAAATCGTGATTTTCTAATCAATTCTTGATGAGTATCAACATGTGTGTAGTGGTGTCCGGAACTTAAAAGTACACCGTAACATGTGAATTAATTCTGGCTTGTTGAATTTTTGAACTTGTTTGCACAATTGATTGATACCGGTACAAAATTCCGATGATTTTAAGCCAATTTTCAGAATGTTTCATGTGTAAAAATTTGTTGTTCGGAAAATGATTTTCACACATTTACCATGATTTAATTCAAACTTGATACTTACTTGAACTTGTTTGGATATATGATGGATACCGATACTAATTTCGATGGATTTTATTTCGATTTCTCGAGCACTTAAAAAATTGCAAAGTTGTTGTCCGGAATTCATGTTCATGTGTACATATTAATCTCATTTTCATTTAACACTTGCTTGCATATGATTGGTGTCATACCCCAAATTTTCCATATTAATTTTTAATTAAATTATTCTTTATTTTTATCTAATGTTATCATTTTTTTATAAAGTTTAGATAAATGGGGGTGTATTGTTTCAATATGGACCATCAAAATCTGATGGCCCATTTGGTTTGTGCTTACGATTAGAAAGGGGGTATGTTAGTTGTTAGGCCCATTAAGTTTTGTTAAAAACTTGCTAAAAAATAGAAAGAGGGGGTGTTGGTTATAAACTAAAGGGGTGACGTTTTGGGCCATTAAAATCTGATGGCCCATAAAGGGGCTCATGCGTTTTGATAGAAAGGGGGGTACATTATGAAATTTTAAGGATGAAGGCCCAATTGAAGGAGGTTGATCCATTTTAATAGAGATGTGTATTGCTAAAGGGATTATTGTTCTATTTATCATCTGATGGCCCATAAAGGGGCTCATGCATTTTGATATAAAGGGGGTATGTTCCAAAATTTTGAGGTTGAAGGCCCAATTGAAGGAGGTTGGCCCATTTTAATAGTGAGGTGTATTACTAAAGGGCTTATTGTTTTATTTATCATTTGATGGCCCATTAGGGGGGTGCATTTTGAAATTCGTTGACCCAATAAGGCCCATTTAGAATAAGTAAGGGGAAGTTTTTTCTCTGAAACTGGTGGCCCAATGTTTTTTTTGCGAAAGGAGGGGTGCACTTTTTTTGTGCCACGTGAGCCCATATTACCTTTTGAGCCCTTTTTCTGGTTTTTTGTGTGTTTTTGGAGAAAGGATATGCCCAATAACTGAACATTATTAGCCCTGTTCAAATTTTTGGAATATTTATTTTTTATAAAAAACCAACAAATATTTTATTTTTATTATTATCTGAAGAAAAAATATTATATTATTATTATTATCAATATTGATATTAAATGAAATATGCTATTTTGGTTTTTTTATTATTTTTGGATCGTTGACTAAGGTCAACCAAATCCAAACTAGATTTTCAACCCTAATTGCTCGGTCGTTAGGCCTGTCCTTCACTAACAACACCCAAGCCCAATGAACAATCACTGTTCAGATTAAAAATGGAAAAACACATCTTTGTAAGCTATAAATGAACACTGTACAAATCAAAATTAAGTGTATCAAATTAAAATAAAAAAATCCAATCTAAAATCATCCATAATCAATACAATCCAAATCGATTAGAAAAATCAAATCCCTAATTACAATCATCACATATTTTGTTCTTCAATCAAATTAATTCCTAACATAAATCTACCCTAAATCAAAAAATATAACAAAAATTACACAAATTTTTCTTAATTTATCAAAAAAACTAAAACTATAAATTGACCTAATTTCTAAAGAAGAAGGAAAAAAGGAGAAGGACGGAAGAGCAGAAGTGGAGACGGGGAGTGCTTTTCCTTTGGAGCTTTCACTTCGCGTAGATCTATAGTTTCAATTTCTGAAACCCTAAGATCATCATTCAAGTCGCTGCACCTTCATCATCATCTCCATCACAATCATCACCTCCAGTCCTCAGCACCGCCGTTACCTGCAAGAGAGAGAGAAAAAGGATCAGAACACCGAGAACAAAAACAGAGCAAATCATTGCAAAGAGGTAATATGTGAATATTAGCTTGGGGTTTTTTTGTAGATTTGTTGTTATAATTTTGGTTGGGGTTTGATTTAAGGTAATGGGGTGCGCGCCGCCGTCGGTCAATTAGGGTTGAGGGACGACGGTTGTGTCGTCATTGAAGGGAGAAGAGAGAAACGAGAGAACTGGATAGAGAGAGAGAGAGAAAATATTTGATGAAATTAATAAAATGAACAAAAACAAAAAATATAATACGATCAGATCCCATGCGCCGCAGCTTATCCTGCACCGTTAATTATCACCATCTGATCATCATCCAATGTTCCATAATCGCACACCCATCATAAGCGTCTGCACTCGCCCACACGCAAGCCAAATGGACCCCTCAAGCGTTTGTGGTTCTGGGCCTAGCCCATTGTGTAATCCACCCCTTATTTTACTACAACGTTAGAAAACGTACCCCCATGCACTAATTGGCCAACTCCAAAATCTGGACTTGGGCCCTTGCTTCACATACCCCCCCACTTTTGCTTCACTGTTCAAATTATACACCTCCCTCCTGCGTTTGGGCTTGAATCCAATATATGGATTCAAGGCCCTACTTTTTGCACCCCTGAAATTACTCAGCCCAAATAAAATACACCCCTTGCATTTTTATTTAATTTTTTATATTTTATTTTTCATTTATTTATTTTATTTATTATTATTAATATTTTAACTATTTAAAATATTATTATCATTAAATACAAAATTCTTTTTTCTCACTAACTCATTTGTTAATTAATTTTAAATTGCATTAAAATTCTTTTTATCATGAACTAAAAATATATTTCTCATATAATATATTTGAAAACGTCTAACCAATATCAAATCAATTTTTCTTACTAACTTAATAAACTCAAGATTATTTTCAAAAACGGATTATGAAAATACTTTTAATTGATTGCGAACTTCGTCTACACATTCCCCTATTCACACACCCAGACTTGGTTCAAGGAAAATCCGAAGTATCTTCGTAATCCATAAAAATCACCAACCAACTACAAACTACGAATTGAGACTTTGATTCCTCATAAGAGGAAATGTAGGTATACAACTTAAAAATCGTGGCGAGTTCCCCTAATAAAAACTAAAACCCTATTTTCTAAACCGTAAATCTAAACCCTAGTATCCTTTTGAACAAGGTAAATGAGGGGTGCCTAACACCTTCCCTTTGTCTAAAACGAGTCAATAACTTAGAATCTCTGATAAAATTAGGGTTATCCGTTATATTCTTTTCCATAGGATAAAAATTAATGGTGGCGACTCTCATTTTAAAACCGGTTATTACAACTGGAGACTCTGCTGGGGACTAAACCCTAGGGTTTAGAAGCCTTTCCTTTTGGTTTTAGGGTTTTTTAGGGTTTTTCTTGTTTTTGGATTTTTATACTTGCTTATTTAATTATTTATTTATTTTAACTTATTATATTATTTGTTATCTTTATTCATCTGCTGGCGGGATTTTATTATTTAAAAAATTATTGTCAAAAAAACCTTATAAAGAAGGTTCGTCTATTGGCTAAGGGGATACATCATCCTTATAAGTTTTTGTGATGACTTCACTTGTAGTTGGTGGTATTCTAAAAAAAGAAATACGTATCAAGAGACATCCTCTTGGGGGGTAGGACTTTTGAATGAAACCTATGACTCTTTGTATAAACCCTAAACTAAAAAACTCATGGTGAGACCTTTCATGACCTAGAGACAAAAGTTTCAGTCTGCAAAGAGGCTCCACTTAAGGGAGGCCCTTGTGCCTTTCCCTCTAGCGTTATCCACGATACCCTTAAGGAAACCACCTTATGGGGAGGGTAGAATATCCGTAGGCCAAAACTAAGAGCCTGCAAACTAAGGATACCTTTCATGAAATCCCGTTACTATGCCACACAATCATGCATTCATACATGCGGCATTTCATATATTCATTATCCTCCATTCTTTTTTGTCTGTCGTATTCACAGGATTAAAAAAATAATCATAGGGTTTTTGGTGAAGTGTCTTAAAAATGAATTCTAGAGGGAAACAACTTGTCTGTGTTAATGTCGTCAAGCCAGACATGAAGAAGATCGAGACTATCAAAGGGAAACTGTCTAAAATAGATTTGAAGTTGTTTACTCACCTTTATGGGGATACTCTTGAATTTACAAAAGTAGATGTAAAGTTGGATGTTGTTTCTACCTTGATTCAATTCTATGACCCTCCATTGAGGTGCT
Organism: Vicia faba; assembly: GCA_948472305.1. Lineage (NCBI taxonomy): Eukaryota > Viridiplantae > Streptophyta > Magnoliopsida > Fabales > Fabaceae > Vicia > Vicia faba. The sequence goes on from OX451735.1 coordinate 1,097,786,202, forward strand.
TTACCTTCCAAGACTTTCAGGTAGCACTGACTTTGGAAGAATTTGATTGACTCTTGAATTTCTCTAAGGGAAAAGCTTAGTGGGAATTGGATAGAATATTGACATTAAATACTTAGAAAATGGTTTAGGGATCCATTATCCTAAATTGTCACTTAATTACAAAAAATAAGGTGATGTACAAGGGGTTAAGAGATGCTATTTTGAAACTAAAGCTCTTTATTTTTCTGATAACAAATAATGGGAGTCTTGTGTTGATTTCTTAGTTCTACTTTTCTTTGGTGTAATTTTGTTTCCACTGACTTTGGACTATGTCGACCCTGCAACTATTAGTGTATTTTGGGGCGCAAAAGCCTTAAATGCGGACCCAACTCATGCTTTACTGGCTGATGTTTATTATATACTACACACTCGGTATGAAAATGGGAGGGTACTATAAACTATTGCATCCCACTCTTATATTAATGGTTTATGACTCATCTCTATAAGGAATATTACATGGTTCCAAAAATGACGAGATACGAGTTACCTCAAAAATTAAGGTCTCTTACTGCTAATTCTATATTGTGGTATGCGAGGAAGCTAGAGATCGGAGATATCATCTATAGTTGCGGAGAATTTCCGAATGTCCCATTGATTGGATCACGTGGTTGCATCAACTACAACCCTACCTTGGCTCTACAACAACTAGGATACCCTTTGGAGGATAAACCCTCTGATGAACAACTTCAATAATTAATCATTCATGAGATGGAAAAAAACGACCGAGAGTTGCTCAACAAGATCATCCGAGCTTTGAGTAGGGTTAATAAAAGAAACGCTGAAAGGAAGAATGCTATGGCGAAAGAACCTTACACTCGATGGGTTTTGGATAGGGTACAAGTTGTTAAGCTACCTTTTGACATTGATCCCGAGTACAAGCCAGATGTCCCAGATCCTTTGCCTGTGTCCTTAGAAGAAATAAACAACTTGAAGAAATATTTGAAGCATGCTCAAAAAGAGAAAGAAGAATTAGAGCTTAACCTCCATAACTTAGCTAAGTAGAAAAGACAGATGCAATGCATACTTGAATCAAAAGATTAAAAAATTTAGAAAGATCGTGAGGCATTTGAAAAGGAGAGTCTTAAGTAGAACCATTCCACTGAAGGGTTGTTGAGTGCTACTTTCAACTTGGATTCCCACAACCAATGTTTGGAAGATGCTGCTAGCGAAATCGGGAAACTAAGTAGGTGGTACGAAAAGGAAATGCAAGACAAAAAGGAGATGAAAGAAGATTTGAGGGATCAAATCCAAAGTTTAGTGCAAGCTTCTTTAGATCAAGAAGAACAAATGAAGTATCTTACCACAAGACTATATCCAAGAATCAGAGGTAGGGGAATGCCTCAAGAGGATGATGGCAGAAAGATTTCACGCCCAAAAGACTGATGAATATGAGTAAGTGTGTCTTGAGAGCTATAATTATCTTTAACTGGATAAGAATCATAATAAATCTTTGAGCGATTTAAGCTGAACTAGAGAAAGGTCTTGATTGTCTTCAACTGGATAAGAATCAGAATAAATCTTTGGTTGATTTAAACTGAACCAGAAAAAGGTGCCTACTGGAAAAGCATCAGGATAAATCATTGGTTGATTTAAACTGAACCAGCAGATGTCTCTTTGAGAATGACCTTCTAAGAAAAATGATGAAATAGCCCTTCGTCCGATGTAGCCTTTGAGAAGACTGTCAGGTCATATATGTAGTTGATGATGTTTGTTGATTGGTCTTTCCTGAAAGGGTAAAGAGTTAACTGTATGCAATGTCATGACGTATGAAATTCATTGGATAACAATGTTCTCAAAATAAATGAGACTATGATATATGTGTTTCATATGCATATGCTATGAAATTTGGTAAATGATGTATGAATGTGACATGTTATTTAGATGTATTTGTAAATTTGAGCAGCATCTTTGTATGGGGAAAATGAATCCCTGATTGTCACCGGGGATGAAGAGTATATGTATCTTCAATATTCTAGGGGATTGTTTCCATTGGGGACTCCTGCTTTCTTATTTGAAGAAAATTCGTTGTAGAACATTGATTTCTGCTTTTTTCTTGAGGAAACTCTGTTGGGGAATGTTAATTCCTGCTTGGGGAGAAGAGTTTAAGAACATTGGTCATTCATTCCTCTATTGGGGAGTTTATACTCTGACCAGGGATATAAGAGATGGATAACCTTTCGCATCGTCTGAGGAGGATAAAGTTCACTGACATCTGATCCGATTTTAGATTCAGTAGCAACTCTCTAGGGATAGTGACGACTTCACTGGAGAGAGGGATTTTGTCGGTGATTTGTGGTAGAAGCAACACTCAAGCTGGGGAGTGTCAGAATGAATCTGTGCCTTGATTGTATCTGAAGATATACTGAATGAGTATCAAAATGAATCTATATCTAGACCGTATCTGAACTGTATCTAGAAGACAATCTAGAATAATTGCCAAAATGAATCTATATTTAGATTGTATATAAACTGTATCCGAAAGATGCATTTGAATGAGTATTAGAATGACATCTCTATTTGGATCGTATCTGAACCGTATATGTAAGAGAATCTAAAATGAGTGTCAGAATGAATCTATATCTAGATTGTATCTGAATTGTATCTAGAAGAGGCATTTGAATGGGTATCAAAATGACATCCATATCTGGATCTGAACCATATCTGCAAGAGAATATGGAATGAGTGTCAGAATGAATCTATATCTAGATCGTATTTGAACTGTATCTGCAAGAGAATCTGGAATGAGTGTCAGAATGAATCTATATCTAGATCGTATCTGAACTATATCTGAAGCAAATTTAGAATGAGTGCCTGAATGAATCTATATTTAGATTGTATCTGAACTGTATCTAAAAACGGTTGACAATCTCTATCTGTTTGGGAACTGACATGATATGTGTAATGTATTGGTGCATTTGTCTGGAGAAGATCAATACTCCTTTGTCCACTAGAGTGATCTACCAGAGATATTGTGGGGATAATCCATGGAAGTGATTCTGTGGGGATTTGTGGACAACTTGAACTTTTTCCTAACTCCTAGAGTCTTGAGTAAATGCTGATCAGGGTGATAAGTCTTCTACTAATAGATAGGTGACGAGATGACCGGACATGGTCGTACACTTTAATCCCTAACTTTTGCCTGGTCAGCCCTTTCAGATTTTCAGTCCACCAGACTACCCCTTTTTTCCCAATCCGCCTTTTCAGGTTTTTGACTTGCCGGGTGTACAATTTTATTTATATATCCCTAATTTTTTTCCCGAACTTTTTTAGTTCGCCAGGATGCCCTTATTTTGCCTAGGCCAGTCAACCTAGCGGGTCTTTTTTTCATGCGTAGTATTTTCCGACTATGTTCGCGTTCATAGGGTGAGGAGAATTGTCACTATCCATAGTAGTAAGTGTTGCAGCACTGCCAGAAAATGTTTGCTTGATCGTACGTGGCCTGTTGCTGAAATTCATGTTCAATGCACAGGTGTTTCAGATGGAGATCTGCCCCTGGCTATTCAGTACTTTATTCAGCACTTTTGAGAGATTCTTTGAATCTTAACTTGACTGCCACAAATGAGTTGGGCAATAATATGTCATGCCTCTTGATTATGGAAGTTATGTTATTGGAAGTTTCTTTCCATCTGAGGTGATTATGTTCATTGAGAGGATTTCTGTTCATTAAATATCTGTCTTGCGAATTTCTCTGCTGTCAAACAATTAGTCATATGCAAACAATGGCATTTAAAAATGCAAAGCTTATGTCTGTCTTGAAGTTTTAAAAATGCATTTTTAGTAAACAAAAAGAATTTTGTAAGAATACGAATTCAACTCAGGATTTATAGTAAACCTTACAGGAGTCAGGATACCTTTTGTAACAGTATGCTTTCGAACTAACCCATGCTTCAACTAGGACTTTTAATGGTTGTAGCATGGCCTGGTTCACGATTTAAGAAACAAAGGATAAAGGATCGAAATTTATTTGTATCCACCCGTTCTCCGTAATGTTCTTCAGTCCTATACTCAGTTAATTATGCGTTTATATTCCAATTGAGTCTGGAATCTTTGCCCTGATATTCCGTTGATGGTTCAGATACTGAAAGTTTATTTGAGAAGGCAGTCATCATTTTTTTGTAATATATTTTTTTTGTTGAGGATTTTTAGCGACCTCATTTTTTATTTTTTTTATTATCCATACCTTTTTCCTAAATTGTATCTTTTGTGATTACAATCAGCGGGATGCCCCCGTTTTTTTCTTAAGTCTCCTTCATAGGTTTTGACTTAACAGGATTTTCTTTTGAAAAATAATGACTGTCTGCTTTAGTGATTACATGGAACCATCACTGTCTTTTGATTTAGAAGAGCATCTTCGACACTATTCGCCGTGTATGAAGGTAGAGCTTGCGACTGAATGCACATTTGAATTAACTGAGAAACTACCCTGCCCCAGTTTATGATTAAAGGTTTCAATTTGTGTGAAAAAGAAAACTCCTACTTCTTAGACTTAAAGGGGTTGACTAGGGATTATCTTCCTTATAACTCCATTGTTTAGGATTTGAAACAATGCCTGTACATCGTCAGCAAGGTTTGTTCAAAAGCATACTGTATGAGATTATGGTATTGTTTTTATCATCCTCCCTCTAAAGGCTTACATCTTTTAATCGAGAGTTGAATATCACAAAAAAGGAAGTAAAAGCATAGATTAAATATAGTCAAAACGAATGGTTTACTTCAAGCCAAACATATGCAATGAATTAATGGAATGACAAAGTTTGACATAAAATAAGTGTACGAACAACCAAAGAAATTACAATTTGAAAATTCAAATGAAATAAATGCTCTCAAACTTGGCCATGATTTGGCATTGGAGCAGTGATCACATTGGGGGTCTTAGGAGGATCAAATTCAACCTCCTTAGCATCAATCATGTCTTGAATCTTGTTCTTCAACGCCCAACAGTCATTCGTATCATGGCCAGGGCTATTGGAATGGTATACACACCTTACATTAGGATGATAGCTAGAAGCGGAAGTATTCAGATTCCGAAGAGGATCCTTCAATGTTATCAGTTCTGCCTTCAACAGGTGTTGCAGTGCTTGGGATAATTGCATGTTGATCTTAGTAAATTGTCTCCTAGGTGCATCCGACCTACGCTGATTTCCTTTCTGTTTATGTTGCGTTGGTGCGGGATTAGAGATTAGCACAACTCCCACAGATTGGTTGTAGTCTCTCTTATTACAACCCTTCTGGCCATACACAACATTGGCTTCCTTTTTACCACCGAATAGCTTTTTCTCAGCATTAGAAGAGGTAGCCATCAGGATCTTCCCATTCTTGATACCACTTTCAATTCTTTCCCCAGTCAGAATCATCTCCATAAAGCCGGATGACGAGCTTCTAATTAACAAGTTAAAGAACGGGCCTGTCAGAGTAACCATGAACATGTCTACCATTTCCCAATCAGTCAGAGGAGGTTGCACCCTTCCATATAAATCCCTCCATTTCTGTGCATATTCCTTTAACCATTCTCTTGATCCCATGGACATATTCTGCAATTGCACTCGAGTTGGTGCCAGGTCAGAATTGTATTGATACTGCTTATAGAAAGCAACAACCAAATCTTCCCAGGTGTGGATATTAGTTCCCTCCAGCTGATAGAACCATTCTAGTTGTGTGCCAGCCAAACTTTCATTGAAGAAATGGACCCATAACTTCCGATCAGCAGTGCGAGGCTGGATCATTCTGACGTATGACCTCAGGTGTAGTTTAGGACAAGAGACCCCATATATAGGTGAAGAAAGGTACCTTGAACTTAGGTGGGATAACCACCCCTGAGACCAAACCTAGTTCACTGAAATCCAATTCTGGTATCTTATGGTCCTCTATAGACTTGAGCCTATCCTCCAACTATCTGTATTTATCATCAACAGGAGGGTATTGTTCATCCAAGTAGTCCTCATCTTCAGAACCCTGGTTATTCCTGTCTTCCTGCTTGATCGTTCTATCCTCTTCATCTTGGTCGTCATCTTCATCGGAGGAGATGTCAACAACTTGAATTGGTTGGGTAAGACCTTTGAATCTCCTTCCAAGGTTAAGGACAAAAATTGGCTTCTTAGTCTTCTTATTTTTCTTATCAAGAAGCATCATTATTTATTGTTGCCCCTTGGCCAGATTCAGAAGGGTCTCCTGGAATTGTGCGTGCTGAGCCTGAAGGTCTTTGACATTTTGTTCCAGGGACATTTTTCTGCTGAAATAAACAATGACAAAATTGGAAACCTTACTGGAAAACCTGTTCATGAAATGATGCATGATATGTAGATGCAAATGTTTTCAAGGATATCGCGGGGTAAACAAAGAAAACATTAGAATTTGACTGCAGCTTTGATTGAAGAACTTCGTATCATTAAATGTTCTTCTACGAGAATCAAGCTCACTGTGTCGAGTGGGTCATAGCCTCTGACTCAAGTTATCTTGCTTTGGTCTTTTGACGACCTTGGCTAGAGGAAAATAAATCCCCTTGCCCCTTGCTAGACATCTAGTTCATCATAACCTGCATCACATGTCCTTGAGATCCTTGAAATGGTTAAAAAATGATATGTGTAATGATGTCATGATGTTATGATGTCATGTTTAAATAATCATACACAAGGAAAACACACAAATCCTTAGGTTTAGGCTTGCATGGGGTTTGTAGGTAAGTACCATCTTGAAGTTTTAGTTGGTTCAACCTGTCCTAAAGAAAGTAAATGGGTTCTAAGGAATCTCAATATCACTTATCTTTCTTCATCAGACATTATTTTAGCTCAAGCATCCAAACTGCGGCCAAAATATCCTGAAAGTCCAATCTCAATGAGTGAAGTATCGAGTATCAACCAACTTTAGTCTTGCACCAAAGCTGGCTATCTCACTACTTTCTAATGGCCAAGTTGTTCAACTAAGGTTCTACGGTCAGTTAGTGCTTTATGACACCACACAACGGCCCCGTATTCTCCTTGACTGGACTCAAGGGATACAGGTACCAAAAAATGTGTCACACTATGTAACCATCACTTCAACCATGTCGGTATTACGTCACATAGTCCCCACGATCTATCTCTACTTACCTAATATGCCCTAGATCATGGTATAGGATCTATACAAGAATACCCAAACAACCCTTCAAGAATAAATCAAGCAAGTCAAACAAGGAAAGCATTTAAAATATGAACTATCTCTAAGGTAACCCAACTTTTACAATATCACCAACAGACTCTCCAGTTCTATAATACGGTGGGAGAACTGACTTTACTGGTTTTGCATTTTTATCGCAAATGTTGCGGTTAGCAAGAGTCGCCACCGACTTTTCTTTTATCCAATAAGGAAAGGGTGAAAAGAACTGGAAAGACATCTCGAAAATTTTTCTGAGTAAGGGGGGTAAGTTATGAAAAGGGAAGTTGTTAGCACCCTTTTCATCTTTAGTTATCTACGGGCTCTTGTGTAAGTGTATTTTGAAAATATTTTGAAATGATGCCTTAGTGCGACAAACTTTGTAATGATTCTCGTATAGTTGAGAACGCATACAAAGTGTTTTTGTCTTTGAAAATATTTAGAAAAGAGAGTGTATGTGTAATAAATTTGTTTTGTTTTGTGAGCAAGATGTTGTACCCCAATTTTTGCCCTTAAGATCCCTTCATCATACCATGTTGATTCACTCATAACAAGATCACACTAGGATTCTTGGTTCCCCTCCCTACTTTGAGTTTTACTCCTTTTGAGGGATTAGCAAGCACCTTGACTTATGTTCCTTTTGTGATCATGAATATTGTTTTGATTTCTTCATTTAACTAATAAAATACAATGTTGGTTTGTCTTGCTTGTTATCCGTGTAGGTAAGGGCAATGAGATTTAACAAGTTACTCCATGGGTTCATGAGTTTATTTCCATGCCCTAGTCAATATATTTTGAGAAGTTCAAACCTCATCATTGGATTGGTTTTGGAATAATTGACATGGCAAGGTTGCTTTGGTTCATCACATTTCAAGGTTATTAGATTTGACTCAAAAGCACAAGGGGTTGATTGGAGAAGTTGTCATGTTTGAACAAGGCCTTGTTCCTATTGGTCACAAGAGCATATTTATCTCAAATTTCAAGACATGGAAGTGGTTTTGGTGGCTATGAGTTCTAATTATCATCCTCAACAACTTCTATTCACAAAGCAAGAATATTGGTAAAATAAGTTTGTTCAAACTTGTCAAAGTTCCTCAAGGCATTCTCTTGATCTAGAAGCTAGGGTTTTGAACTTCAAAGGAGCATATCTTGCTCACCTTTTGGTATTTTTGAGTGATTCCAAATACATCCTTCTATTAAAAGGGTTATCAACAAATCACTTCAAAAGTTCCAAGGAGTTTTCATGTGGAAGAAACTTGGTGAAGAAGAAAGATTACAAGCCATCCAGATGAATCCCCAATTTTCCATAAGTAAGTTCAATTGATCATAACTTGGTCAATTTTCATCACCTTGAGTCCATTATTTTTCCATAATTATCTTGAAGATGTGAACTTTATTCCTTCTTTTATGTGCAAAGTGGGAAAATGGATGGAGGTTGCCTCAAATATGCAAAAGATTATAGGTCATTTCATGATTTTTGGCCAACTTCAACAAGTCATAACTTGCTAAATTTTTGGAGATTTTGAGTCGTTCAAGTTTCAAAATGTCATTCAAGAGATCTACTTTATTCCATATTTTTTGGTCAAGAGCAAATTCTAAGTGTAAGGCCATGTTTGGGTGCAAAAGATTATAGGTCAATTTTGAAGAAGAATTTGAAATATTTCTAAGTATGGAAAGTCAACCCTTTTTTCTTCAACTTTGACTCAATTAAACTTTCATCTCAAGTAGCCATTTAACTCCATTCTTTTTCCATTGCAAAGCTTGTAACCTCATCTTTCTAAAGCATCAAGAATCATGGCCTAAGACCCCTTGAATTGGAAATGCCATGGATTTGAATTTGGTAACTTGAAACTGAATTTTCCACAAAGTCAGAATTTTGAAATCCATAATGTGACTTCTAAACATAAGATTTATGCACATTTTTGATTTAAACTTGATTAGAAAACTTGCCATAAGTGATTAGCACCCCAAAACACAAGATTTGGTTGAGTTTTGATGGAAATGAAGTCACACTTCACTCGTACTCGACCTTCACTCAATTTCCCTCCAAACTACCTTGTTTCTTCCAATTTTCATTCCCATTCACTTCCCTATAAAGAGGGTCATCCCCAATTCATTTCTTCAAGCTTTGAGAGCCAAAAACACCCTGCCAAAACTTCACACGAACCCATCTTTTTTGAATTCAGTTTCTGAGATTTAAGCTCCCTTTTCCAAAATTCTTTGCGCATTCATTATCCTTAAGCATCATATAAACTCTCCAGCACTTAAACCAATCAAAATGAGCCATAATTCAAGCTACATAAGTCCAGTTTCAGAGCTTCTTCCTTGAACTTCGAAAAGGCAGAATTCTCCACCATTTGGATCCAAATCAAGCACTAATCTATTCTACTCCTTCTCCTGATTCTAATGCTGCTTACAATTTTTAAATCCATTGAGAATTGAGAGAGAAATCTCAAATTGAAGGTGCTCGCTATTTTCTGGGTTTTTGATTCATATCTCTCTCCATACCTTATATAAATTTGGCGCGATGGTGGTGTTAGAATCGTCTTAAAGAGAAGAGTTCAATGATACTAGCCTGGGATCCTAATTTTTCCATTTGAAGGATCTCACAAAATCCCCATTGCAGGGTGTCTGGAGGTTGAAGACGATGACATGTCTCGTCTCAGCCAATGATAGCGTACCAAGCGTTTTAATTTCATTGGTTGCCCTTTTTCTAATCCTATGCGTATCTCACTAAGGTCCATTTCAAGCACAGTGCGTCTGGTCCACTGGATCAGCTTACTAACGCGTTTTGACTATGATCTGATGGTCCACATCTTTTTGGTTTTATTTTATTTTCTGATTTTATATTTTTATTGATTAAATTTTCAAAAATTCATAACTCTTTTATTTTTTATCCAAAAATTATAAAAAATATTCACAAAAATACTTTGAATTACTTCTGATCTCATGACTTTTATTCACATTTTTATTTTGACATTTGATATTTTTTGTATTTTTTGAATTATTTGCTTTCTTTTAATTACTTAAAAAATACTTTCTGACATTTTTTAATTCTGAAAAAATTCATAAATATTACTTTGCATATTTTTGACTTTTGTTTGTTTGAGCAATTTTAAATAGTTTAAAAATAGTTTATGACTTTTAAAAATTACCAAAAATTTTATAAAAATATTTGGATCCATTTCTGATTTTTCTATGGCCTTACTTTTTCTTTCTTGATTAATTTGAACATAGTTGATATTTTTCTCCTCTATTTAGATTTTAAAACATTTTTAAGCCCTTTTAATGTATATATTAAATATAATATTATTTTGTGATTATTTTCTGGCTGTCTTGAGTTGATTTTTTGATCATGACTTTATTAACATCATTAGATCTTGGGTGTTGGGTTCAACTCCACCAAAATGGATGAATGATTTTAATAATAGTTTGATTAAATTTTTGATTCAAAAGTGGTTTATTCATTTTTCCCATCCCCTCTTCATCTTATCTCTTTCTTATTGCACTAGGTGTTATTGGAGCATGATCTCTATATCATGTCTCAAAACAAATGGTGCATAAATTGCTATTGACCTGCCTCAAAATAGGTGCGACTTCTATATAAGTCCACTTACGATTGCTTAACATAGCGCTAAATTTTGTCCTGATTCGAATAAATGATCATTCGTGGCCCAAACTTATGATTGCAAGCCCAAGTATGTTAATTTGATCTCTTTGATCCAATAACCTTGAGATTCATTGTGTGGAGGCTTTGGTTCTACCAATCCTCTAATGAATCTACAACACCTTTGGTCAACGCGGATCACTTAAACATCGTTGATCATTAAATGGTACTTATGAGAATTCCAAATGGATGATATACTTGACAAAAAGCAAATACAACTTGTTGTGTGGAGGCTTTGGTTCTATCAATCTTCTAATGAGTTCCAAATGCAAGTTTCAAGATGGTCATCCAACTAACCATTAATTATTGACTTATTTTACCTTATGCTTTTATTATTTTTTATGCTTTATGTACTATTTACTTTTAGCATTTACATTTCATGTCATTTTCATCTTTGCTCATTTGAGCATTTATTTTCTTTCCATTTTTACTTTGCTCACTTGAGCTTTTCTTTTCCTTTCTTAATATACTTAATAATCAACATAAACCCTAAAAAATCTTTAATGGTACTTGGACTATTTGGTTACTATCCTTGGCATTATGGAGCATGGGACTTTTTCTTGGACTTAGGATTAGAAACCTTGGCCTATCTTGGAAACCTTGTGATCTTATCTGATTATTTTGTCTGAAGCTCTTGAGGTTTACCTCAAGACATTGGGTTTCTTGTTTGTTTTTGTGTGTAGGTTTTTGTGATTACATCCTCTGTTTGTAATCTGGAATTCACCCGTATACAGCCGTTACTCTGCCCAATTTTTATGAAGACTTAATACACTTGAAGTTTGGTTCTCTCAAGAGGTCTAGTATTTTTGCTTGGTTGGTTTCAATCCAAAGAATGAGAACTATATTTTGGCTCATAGTGTCAAGTATTGGCTTATTTTTTGTTAGATGGTTCTTATCCCTAGCTTTTACCTTATGCTTTAGGATAGCCTCTTCTTCTCCTCCCATCTTCTTTAAATTCAAAAATCTTCTCCCTCCTTTTTGAAAACTCTTCTTGTTTTGAAACTTTGAACCATTTTCATAATAAACTTGGAATTATGTCCATGCATTTTCAAAATATTTTCATAAATAAACTCCAATCAACTTACTAATACCTTGACATATTTTTTGTGAGAAGACTAAAAGTCAATCAATCTCATTTCAAACCATTTTGCAACTTTGGCTTTTTACCTTTTAAAACTTTTCTTAAAAGAATGAACTCTTGTCAATCCTTGTAGTGATGCAAACAACTATACTTCTACAATATGTAGTGAAGAGAGATATTTTCCACTTGGGTGTTGAGTGAGGCATTGTTGATTTTAAAATCCAAGCCATATCCTCCACTTTGAGATGATGCAAATTCTCCTTTCTCATGATTGTGGGTAGTAGGTATGTTTTCCACGCGGACAATGACAATGATGTTTTATCTTATAAAATTAAACAACGCATTTATGTTTCAAATTTTTAAAATGAGGAACTACGTGTACCCTGATCCCCTATTGCACGAAAAGGTGGTACGTAGGCACTAAAGGTTCGCAACCGCGGCGGGTTTAAAAATCATAAAAAATATATTTCTTTTCTCACCTCCACCATCCATTTTATATACAACAGTTTTTATAGCCAAAATATACAGATTTTACAAAGAGGTTCCTGCGGAGTACCGTAGATGTTTACGGTGCTAATACCTTCCCTTTGCATAACATACCCCCTTACCTTGAATCTTTCCCCCCTCTTTTTGGGTTATTCACTCTTTTCCCATTCCTTTGGAAACAATAAAGCACAGTGGCGATTTTTATTTTGATTTGTATAAAGTCTAGTCAATCCAATTGCTTAGTCTTGAACATTTCTACCGCTACAAAAAAATGGCGACCTCACTGGGGACAGGTTGACCTCTTGCTGGTCCATCTTTAAGTGGGTTAAGCCTATCTTTGTTTATATCTGTATATGTGTTATTACTGTTTTTGTGTTATATGTTTGTCTAGATTTTCCTGGTTTTCAGGGTGCTTGGTGATTACTCATGAGTCCTATAACCGGACTTGGGCAAACTTTAAGATAGGACGGGCGATATAGTCATGTTAAATTTGAGGGAGTAATCCAAAAAAAGGAGGCACGAGATCCCCCACTCAGTGGAGGCCCCTTTGACTGTAGTGTCATTTACCAAGTAATCAGGAAGACGTACTGCTTTCGACCTGGGAGCCTGCTGAAACTGAGGACCATAGAATACCAAACCCATCTTGGCCTTTTAGTTGTAGTGCGGAAGCTATGACGGAGTAATGCATAAATAGTTGTCACGCGATACTACGCTCGGACGAGTCTTTCTTGAGAATATTACTAATTACTGAGTTAATTGGTAAGTTGGTAATATTCGAAGGAAGGATGTAGACTCTGGGTACCTCTAGAACCTTGTGCGGCAGGTGATAACTTTTTAGACCAACACCTTATGGGTAGTACCTTTGACTTCATGCTCGTGACGTTGAACCTATGAACCCTATATGTGTGATCTTGTGTGTGATTGTTGCATCATGCATCCATGCACTCATAAGCATCTTTTGTCGAAAACCATATTTCAAGGGATTTAAAGGTTGACTATTTGTGAATATCTCAGGTACTTTTAACCATGGATTCTGGAAAGAGAAAGAGCAGGAAATACAGTTTCAGGGATCCCAAGATAGATGAGTTGATGAGTCTAATTCCCGAGATCGAGTGTTCTGCAGATTTTCGGAAGAAGCATGGATCCATTATTCCTCTCATGAAGCTGAAGATGAAGGAGGGTATTCTCTTGACCGTGGTCCAGTTCTATGATCCGATGTATCATTGCTTTACTTTTCCCGACTATCAGTTGATGCCTACACTGGAGGAGTATTCTTATCTATTCAATTTACCTGTTACCGATCGTGTTCCTTTTACTGGTTTGGAGGGTGAGCCAAAACCACATGAGATTGCTGCTTTGATTCACTTGGGGAAGTCTGAGGTTGAAGCCCATATGACTACTAAAGGAGGGATTAGAGGATTACCAGCTCAGTTCTTATTGGAGAAAGCTCGTTACTTTGCCAAAATTAAGAGTACATTTGCTTTTGAGGCCATCTTTGCTCTACTTGCTTACGGGTTGTTCTTATTTCCTAATGTGGACAAGTTTGTCGACATTAACGCTATTAGGATTTTCATGATTGGAAACCCAATTCCTACACTGTTGGGTGATGCTTATTACTCTATTCATCTTCAGAATTATTATCATGGGGGAAAGATTATCTGTTGCACGCCTCTATTGTACCGGTGGTTCATCTCTCATATGCCTCAGTCTGATGCTTTTTGGGATGTCAAGAAGGAACCCCGTTGGGATCCTAAGATCATGGAACTTACTCACTCGGATATTGATTGGTATCATCGAGCTTACCAGGATATAGAGATTATTGACAGTTGTGGTAGTTTCCCCAATGTACCTCTTCTTGGTACACAGGGAGGAATTAACTATAGCTCTGTTCTTGCGCGGCGACAGCTTGGTTATTCGATGAGGGATACACCGAACAATATTCATTTGAGTAGTTTCTTTCAGAAGGAAGGGGAATACCATAGGGAAGCTAGGGAGCAGATTGCGAAGGCCTAGCGTCACATTCATAAGAAGAGTAGGAAGGATTTGGGACCTAGGGGTGATGTTTCTTTGGAGCCATATTTTCAATGGATCCGATCGAGAGCCATTCAGTTAAAGATTTCGTATACCCGGGAGACACCCATGCCTGATCTATTTGTGAAAACCATTCCTCCCTTATTAGATGACCTAGAAGAGCTGCAACTTGCTTTGGTTAGGATGCAACAGGAAAGGGATGCTTGGAAGAACAAGTTCCAAACTTTAGAAAGTTCCTACAGAGCAGACCTGAAGGAGAAATACGACTTGATTGAGATCCTTGAGAGTCGAGCGGTAGAGTCTATGGAGAGGCAAGGGGATTTATTTTCTCCTAAGCCTCAATCAGGTGCTGATCACTTACTTCCTGATTCAAATGATTGGAAGGAGGTTGCCATAAGACATGTGGAAGAAAACCAGAGGTTGAAGGCTCAGATTTCCAGGTTTACAAGGAAGCGCCAACGTATAAAGTGATCTCCATCAGCTCTTTTTCTCAGGATTTTAGATTGTATTTTCATCTTGTACTTGAGATCATTGAAACTTGTAATCCATTTCGGAGTTATTATAATAAAAAAAATTTAGTATTTCAAAAAGCGCTATTACTTTGATGTTTGCAATATGTCTATAAACCTTAAATCCCTTGAAATATTAAATAATAAATTAAAAATAATCATATGCATTGCATATCATGCATCATATTGCACATATTTCTTGCATTTGTTATGTATATCCAGGTGTCTTACCAAGCTTCTTTACTTCGTTCAGCAAGCTGACTCATCACTACAACACTCGGGCTAATTTCAAAAAGAAGATGGACAACTTAGAACAGGAGAATCATGAGTTGCACGAAGAAGTTTCTGCATTGAAGACCGGCTTGGCCAATTTGACTACTCTGATGGAAGCTCTGGTGGCTGCTCAGAATCAGCCATCGAGTGTTCAACCTCAACCAACAAGGGCAACTATTGAAGCTCCAACTGTTCCCGTATCTGCTACTCCGGCTATTATTTAAAACCATATGCCTCAAGGTTATCCATGGGGAATGCCAGAGAATTTTTCATCGGAAGGTTTCAATCTTGGTCCTCAAGATACTCCAGTGGTTCAGACTATTGTTACTCCGACACCTCTTGTGGTGCATGCTGTTCCTGCTGCGCCTCCTTCGGTGAATGTGGTACCGTTTGTTAATGATGATATGTGTCATCCTTTCCCTCCGCCGAGTGAAGACTTGGGTCTTTATGAAAAAATGGATGATTTTCAAGAGTAGTTTGACAAGATGCAGAGAGAGATGAAGGCCCTCAGGGGAAAAGAGCTATTTGGGAAGAATGTGAATGAGCTATGTTTAGTCCCGAATGTTAAGATACCTGCTAAGTTCAAGGTCCCAGAATTTGAGAAGTATAAGGGAAACACTTGCCCCCGTGCTCACCTGGTGATGTACGTGAGAAGAATGTTTACCCATACAGATGATCAGCGTCTGCTGATTCACTTTTTTCAGGATAGTTTGACTGGTGCTACGTTGAAGTGGTATATGAGTTTGGACAATGCCAATATCCATACTTTTAATGATTTGGGAGAAGCATTCATCAAACAATACAAGTACAATGTGGACATGGTGCCTTACCGTGATCAACTTAGGGTCATGGTTCAGAAAGACAGGGAATCATTCAGAGAGTATGCACAGAGATGGCACGAGGTAGCCGCCCAAGTGATTCCTCCCATGGAAGAGAAGGAGATGACTAAGATTTTCTTGAAGACGTTGGTTGCTTTCTACTACAAGAGGATGGTAGCAAGTGCGCCAAGTGACTTTACTGAGATGGTAGGAATGGGTATCCGCTTAGAAGATGCTGTAAGAGAAGGCCGTTTGACGAAGAGTGAAGGATTTGGAGGTGCGAAGAAGCCATCTTATGGGTTTTCCAAGAAGAAAGAGGGAGATGCAAATGCTGTTATACAAGAGAGGAGGGTAAACGCTCCTAGAAGGAATTATCAGCATCATCAGTAAGCCGCCTCAGTGACTCATATTATAAATGCCGCCCCGAATACTGTTTCTTATCAAAGACCATCCCAGCAGGGGAATCAAGGATTTAATCAGAGAAGGGAGAATTATGACCCTATTCCCATGAGCTATGCAAAGCTATTACCAGCATTGATTTAGAAAAAGTTGGTCCAGACGCGACCACCTCCCGCCGTACCATCACCATTGCCTTGGTATTACGTGGAAGACCAAACGTGTGCTTTTCATCAAGGAGCACCAGGGCATAGTGTTGAGAATTGTTATCCTTAGAAGAATGAGGTTCAACAATTGGTAAAGTCTGGCGTTCTATCTTTCAAGGACATGGGACCTAATGTGAAAGATAACCCTCTACCCAAGCACGGGGGAGTAAATGCTGTAAATATGGTGGCCGGTTGTCCAGGAAACTTCCAGATTTTTGACATTAATCTGGTTAGAGGAGATTTGGTAAAAATGCACGCAGACCTCTGTGAATTTAGCTACTATATGCATGACAATGCCGGTTGTGCTACTTGCAGTACAAATATACAGGGCTCTGATAAGATAAAAGCTGATTTACAGGAGATGATGGATGAGGGCCTCATCCATATAATCAGGCCTAGGGAAGAGTATGAAGAGGAAGTGAATATGGTTTCTGGATGTCCTGGTGAATTCAAAATTTTCGATGTGGAGTATTTGAATGAGGATCTCGTGCAGTTGCATGCTACCTTCTGCCATACGGCTGGTCAGGTGGAACACCAATATGGATCTTGCCTAGTTTGATGTCGAGATCCCTGAGGATGTTCAATCGTGAAGAAGGGTGTTCAGTTGCTGTTAGACAATGGAACTATCAAGATCACAAGTCAGAGGGATGATTATCATGAGGTTGATATGGTTGAAGTTTATTTAACAGAAGAAGAGTCAGAGGAAGAGTATGCCTCCGTGGATGAGTATTTCTCTTCAGAAGAAGATTTGTTTTCCAGAAATGACTTTTTGATGACTGATTATGTTAAAGAAGGGGTAAACGTCATTGTGCCTTGTTTTGGTGCACTCGCTCATTTTGAAGTGGAGTACCATAGAAAGCCAGCTGTCACCCCATTGGTAATTATTTTTCCAGGTCCTATCCTCTACAAATCAGATAAGGCTGTGCCTTATAAATACAATGCTACAATCTTAGAAGATGGTGTGGAAATTCCCATCCAGCCAATGCTCGATGTGGGAAATATAGGTGAAAATAGCAGGGTGACCCGTAGCGGTCGTGTGTTTGTGCCGGTTGTTCGGAGAGATGTTGCTATTGGAAAGAAAATTGCTGAGAATGATGAACCTAAGAAGGCTACAGGAGAGAATAATGGAGCTACGCTAGAGAAAGAAGTGGATGATATTTTGAAGATAATTAAGATGAGCGACTACAGAATTATAGATCAGCTACTGCAGACTCCTTCAAAGATATCCATCTTGGCTTTATTAATGAATTCCTATGCTCATAGAGAATCCTTGATGAGGGTACTAGACCAAGCTTTTGTGGAGAGTGACATGCCAATAGATCAATTCAGCAGCGTAATTGGAAACATTACATCATGTAATAACTTGAGTTTCTGCGATGATGAATTACCAGATGAAGGGAGGAATCACAACCTGGCCCTCCACATCTCTATGAACTTCAAGAATGATTCGCTATCCAATGTGCTAATTGATAATGGATCCGCGTTGAATGTTATACCGAGGAGTACTCTCATGAAGTTGAAATATCAAGGAACACCTATGCGCCTGAGTGGCATCATTGTAAAAGCCTTTGATGGGTCGAGGAAATCTGTCGTCGGTGAAGTGGACTTACCTATCCATATAGGACCACATTTGTTCCAGATAACCTTCCAGGTCATGGACATTATTCTCGCATATAGTTGTTTGCTAGGACAGCCATGGATACATGAAGCAGGGGTTGTCACTTCAACTTTACATCAGAAGCTAAAGTTTGTGCGTGAAGGGAAGGTAGTGATCATAAATGGGGAGCAAGCATTGTTAATATCTCATTTGTCCTCCTTCAGTATTGTAGAAGCAGATGAAGCTGCTGTTGGAACCCAGTTCCAAGCCCTATCAATTGAAAACATAAGGAGAAGTGAGAATTTCGTGGTCTCATTGAAGGACGTGCAACAGGTTGTGCGTAATGGTCATAATGCAGTTTGGGGACGAATTGTGGATCCACCCATGAACAAGAACATAACTGGCTTGGGTTTCTCTTCGAAGAATGATAAAGGCGAAGGTTTGAAGTCAAATTCTACTATGTCCAGCTATGATGATGTTTTCCGCAGCGGAGGTTACCTCCATCCAACTGATTCTGGAATTAATGCTGTTGAGGAGGATGAAGCAAAGCAGGAAATGCCGAATTATGTGATGCATGGAGTCAGGGTTCAGAACTGGGTCACCATTGATGTTCCCTCTTGCATACATGTTTCAAAGTAATTTTATTTGATTAATCTTTTTTTCTTGAAAGGCTTTCACTCTACCCAAAGTGGAAGTATTAATGTTGTAGGGCTTATCTGTTTGTTGTGACTGTTAAGATCAATAATAAAAGTTGTCTTTGTTTCCCAAATTGTATTTTTATTTTTTGCTTTTTCTTGGAAAATGGTAATAAAAAAAAACCTTTCAAAATAAATAATAACTGAAATTCAATCTGCATGATCACTTGTTATATGTGTCAGTTTTTAAAAGCAATCATAAATCATATGTGCAGATTAATTAAAAACCCTGTTGAATACAATGACCCTGCATCCTCTCCCAACTTTAAATGTCCTGTGTCTGGGGCTGAAGAAGAAGATTATGACGAGATTCCAGAAGAGGTCTCACGGTTGCTTGAGCACGAGGAAAATACCATTCATCCATATAAAGAGCCTTTGGAAATGATCAATTTGGGTTCAGAGGAAGATCCGAAGGAAGTCAAGATTGGAGCATCGTTGCATCCTGATGTGAAGAGAAGGTTGATTGAGTTGTTGGAAGAGTATGTGGATATTTTTGCTTGGTCTTACCAAGATATGCCTGGTATGGATACAGATATTATCGAGCACCGTTTGCCGTTGAAGCCAGAGTCTCCACCAAGTAAACAAAAGTTGAGAAGAACTCACCCAAATATGGCTGTAAAGATCAAAGAGGAGGTACTAAAGCAGATTAATGTTGGTTTTCTTGTGACGTCAATGTATCCTCAATGGATTGCCAATATTGTCCCAGTACCAAAAAAAACGGAAAAGTCCGCATGTGCATAGATTACAGAGATCTAAATAAAGCTAGTCCAAAAGATGATTTTCCATTGACTCACATCGACATGTTAGTGGATAGCGCGACAAAATTCAAATTATTCTCGTTCATGGACGAATTTTCTGGGTATAATCAAATAAGAATGGCTCCAGAGGACATGGAAAAACAACGTTTATCACACCCTGGGGAACATTCTGTTACAGAGTGATGCCCTTCGGGTTGAAGAACGTTGGTGCAACGTACCAGAGGGCTATGACAACCCTATTCCATGACCTGATGCACAAGGAAATCGAAGTATATGTTGATGATATGATTGCCAAATCCCAGACTGAAGAAGGGCATATAGAAGATTTGTTGAAGTTGTTTCAGCGTTTGAGGAAGTATCGTCTCCGCCTGAATCCAAATAAATGCACCTTGTTGTTCGATCAGGGAAGTTGTTGGGTTTCATTGTTATCCAGAAAGGAATCAAAGTTGACCCTGATAAAGTCAAAGCAATTCAAGAAATTCCAGCATCGAGAATTGAAAAGCAAGTCATAGGTTTCCTCGGGCATTTGAATTATATTTCTAGATTCATTTCCCACATGACTGCAACATGTGAATCGATCTTTAAGTTGTTAAAGAAAGATCACGGTTATGTGTGGATGGATGACTACCAAAGGGCATTTAAGAGTATTAAAGAATATCTTCTTGAACCTCCTATCTTGCTCCCTCCTTTAGAAGAAAGACCGTTGATTATGTATCTAACAGTGTTAGATAAATCCATGGGTTATATTTTGGGACAACAGGATGAAATAGGGAAGAAGGAGTTTGCCATTTATTATCTCAACAAAAAATTCACTGATTGTGAGTCGCGGTATTCCATGCTGGAAAAAACATGTTATGCTTTGGCCTGGGCGGAAAAGCGTTTGCGGCAATATATGTTGAATCACACCACTTGGTTGATCTCTAAAATGGATCCAATCAAGTACATTTTCGAAAAGCCTGCTCTTACTGGGAGAATTGCCCGTTGGCAAATATTGTTATCTGAATATGATATCGAATACCGCACTCGAAAGGCTATTAAAAGTAGTGTGTTGGAAGATTATCTTGCTCACCAACCAGTGGAGGATCATCAGTCTGTAGAGTATGAATTCCCCGATAAGGATGTGATGTTCCTGAAAGTGAAAGATTGTGATGAACCATTGCCTGAGGAAGGCCCTGAACCTGAATCTCGTTGGAGTGTGATATTTGATGGAGCTGTGAATGCTTATGGTAAAGGAATTGGTGCTGTGATTGTCACTCCTCATGGATCACACATTCCTTTTACTGTAAGGTTAACATTCAATTGTACTAATAATATGACAGAATATGAGGCTTGCATCATGGGTCTCAAGGAAGCTATTGATCTCAGAATCAAAAATCTAGATGTGTATGGTGATTCAGCTTTGTAATAAATCAGATTAAAGAAGAATGGGACACTCGTCACCCTGGCTTGATCCCTTACAAAGATTATGCTAGAATATTATTACTCTTCTTCAATAAAGTTGAATTCCATCACATCCCTAGAGATGAAAATCAAATGGCGGATGCTCTGGCAACTCTGGCTTCTATGTACCAAGTGAATACTTGGAATGATATACCCTGAATTACGGTTCGACGACTGGATAGGCCCGCTCATGTATTTACAACGGAGGAGGTAGCAGATGAAAAACCCTGGTATTATGATATCAAGCATTTTCTTAAGACTCAGGAATATCCTATTGGTGCGTCAAGGAAAGATAGAAAGACATTGAGAAGATTGGCAGGCAGTTTCTTCCTCAGTGAAAATGTGTTATACAAGAGAAATTATGACATGGTCTTACTCAAATGCATGGATAGAGACGAAGTAGACATGTTGATGCATGAGACTCATGAAGGTTCATTTGGCACTCATGCCACTGGACATTCGATGGTTAAAAAGATGCTAAGGGCAGGTTATTATTGGATGACAATGGAATCTGACTGTTACAAATTTGCAAAGAAGTGCCATAAATGCCAGATTTATGCAGACAAGGTCCATATGCCTCCGACGCTTCTCAATGCGATTTCCTCCGCATGGCCTTTCTCTATGCGAGGGTATTGACATGATTGGGATGATAGAACCCAAAGCTTCGATTGGGCACCGTTTTATCTTGGTAGCAATTGATTACTTCATTAAATAGGTGGAGGCTGCTTCTTATGCCAATGTTACTAAACAGGTGGTTGTGCGTTTCATCAAGAATAATCTTATATGCCGGTATGGTGTGCCGAGCAGAATCATCACTGACAATGGCTCAAATTTGAACAATAAGATGATGACAGAACTGTGTGAAGAATTCAAGATTGTCCATCACAATTCATCTCCATACATGCCAAAGATGAATGGGGCTGTTGAAGTCGCTAATAAGAATATCAAGAGAGTTATCCAGAAGATGGTAATTACTTATAAGGATTGGCATGAAATTCTCCCTTTTGCTTTGCATGGATATCGAACATCTGTCCGCACTTCAACAGGAGCAACCCCGTTCTCCCTGGTGGATGGAATGGAAGCTGTATTCCCAGTCGAGGTAGAAATTCCGTCGTTGCGTGTGATAATGGAAACCACGTTGACGGAGGCTGAATGGGTCCAGAACAGGTTTGACCAATTGAATTTGATTGAGGAGAAGAGGATGATAGGTTTGTGTCATGGCCAGTTATATCAGAGAAGAATGAAGAAAGCTTTTGATAAAAAGGTCAAACCTCGTGAATTCAGAGAAGGCGACCTCGTGCTCAGGAAGATCATGTCTTTCAACACTGATTCTAGGGGCAAGTGGACTCCCAATTTTGAAGGCCCGTATGTTGTCAAGAAAGCCTTCTCTGGTGGTTCATTAATTCTTGAAACTATGGATGGAGAGGAGTTCCCACGTCTCATGAATGCTGACGCAGTCAAGAAATACTTCGCCTAAAATAAAAGAACATCTCGCTAAGTTGAAAACCCGAAAGGGAGGCTTAGGCAAAAAGGAGCGTCTCGGTAGGCCGAAAACCCGAAAGGGCGGTCTAGGCAAAAATTAGAGACCTAAATAGAATAAATTTCTCGCTAAGTTGAAAACCCGCAAGGGCAGCTTAGGAAAAAGTTAGGGATTTTCTTGGCAAGTAACTACGTCAAACAAGACTTGATCGTTGAAGCAACAATCTTCTCGGATCCTCACCATACTTCAACAAAAGTTGTTGCTCAGGATTTCAAAAGTTGTTAGGGGGGATAGTGGTCATTGTATCTCAATGTATCTTTTCCATTATGTATTACCATTTCCCAAACTTTGTAATCATCTATGGAGTCTCGCCATTTGCAGACTACCATTCTATTAATGAAATTCGAGCTTTTACCCAATTCTTTGTGTTTCTTATTTTATTTAGCTTGCAAAGACTCCATTTATTACTGATAATAACTTTCAAAGTAAAGAGATTAAATGACAAAATTGATTTTAAAAAAAAATGATTTTTACAATTTACTTTTACTTTGAGATTTGTGATGAAACAATGATAACAAAAATGGTGATCCCAGGAATGGACAAACTCCAGTTGTTTTGAGAAGTTTTGTTCCCCTCGGGAAGGTCTACTTGGGATGTTTCGCCGCATGAGGTTTATGATTCCGGTATCCTAGGTCAAGTTTGGATTCATTTATCCTTTTTCTGAGTTTTCATGATGCGAATCCGCATTTCCTCCAGTGAAGTGGGTCTGAATTCCCCAGTGAATGTTTGGATGTTTCAGTGTCAGTCTGCTTTATTTGAGACTAGTCTTGAAATCTATAGTAGGCATGTTACTTTTGAGAAACATTGGTTTCCCCGATGAAGCCTGAAGAAGGATTTCCTACCCCGGTGTTGTACCCCAAAATTTTCCCTCTCATTTTATCAACATTTCTCATCACAAGACTCTTGGAACCCAAGACCAAGCTAGGGTTTGCTCTGCTCAAGACACCTCCTTGCACTGTTGACCTAAATTAGGGTTTGAGTTTGCACATGGATTTTTGGACCTTCAATGCCCAAATTGACTTTTATACTTCATGTTGGACTCCTAAGTTTTCCCATACCAAGTTTCAAGCCTTGAATCAAATTTTTGCCCAGTCAATTGGACAGTTGACCTATAAATCAGCTATATTGGGGAAACAGTCAACTGTGGCCAATTTATAGTCAAACCTTATGAAATTTGACCCACATCAACATTATGAACTCATATGAACCATTTGATCAAGTTTGGACCACAATTCCACAAGAAATTTGATCAGATCACCAAAAGGGCAAAATGGTCATTTTTAGGGTTTCGACTGTACAAAGGAAATTTTTGACTGTTTGACCTAGCCAATGGAAAATTAAGCTCAACCACAGACTAAAGGACTCAATGACATTATCTTGACCTATTCAATAAGTTCAAAAGATCTCAAATGCATAGGATTGACAGATGAATTTTTCAGTCAATTGATCAAAATTTGACTGTATACTAAAAAGTCAAACTTTGACTTTTTGGTCAAAATCAAGTGCCAAGGGTCATTTTTCATCAAGATGTGTCAAATTATGAAACTTGTTCATCAAGAAACCCAAAATTGCAAATTAGGGTTTGAAATTGAAAAATTTCATAACTTTGAATTTTTTCTAAGTTATGAAATTTTCTTAATTTTTCCTAACTTTGTCCCACATTTTCACCAATATGAAAATGGATTCAAACAAAACTTACAACATGAAAGTTGTAGTCCATCACAAAGTATACAACTTTGATTCACAAAGTTTTCTCAAAAGAAGCTTGGATCTCAAGTTATGATTTTTGGAACAAGGGTCCCTAAAACTTTTAACTTAGAGAAATTTTGCCCTAGTTTAGGCAGGATTTTGACCCATCTTCTTGGCCATTTTTCACATATTTCCACTTGGAGTCTCAAGTTTAATTTCAAAGATGAATTATAGTACATGTTGCAAGATTTCCAAATTGTCCAAGAACTCCTCAAACACATTTGTGGTTAGGGAGAATCGAATGCTTGAAGTTGGCAAAAATTCACTTTGTAACCATGGCCAATACATGTTCATACAACTTGCAAAATATGACCAAACTAGATTTGTACTTAATTACAGGCCTCTAAACCAATTTACACTCAAAAATTTAATTCAAATACATTGGTTAGAGGCCTTGTTCTGATCAAGGGAGCATTATACAACGAACAATTCCATTTTGGGCATAAAGATAACACTTCCATTTACATAAAGCATGCTTTATGTCAAGTTTCATTTCTTGAGCCATACACCAAGCCTTTTGCTGCAAACAAGGCTCCCTAATGTCAGGCAAAGCTCAACCACTTTGTGCAGCTAGGTTACAAGCCAGTACAACCTTGCATTGTCAACTCTCATATTTTTGCTTAGGTATATTACCAAAAGTCCACAACTCACATATATTTTATATTCAACTTAAGCCAAGGTTTCAAACAAGTTTTACACATCCTTGTAAGCCAGAAACACGAGCCAATCATCCCTCAAACACCCTTGAACACCAAAACACCAAAAACTTGCAAAACAGGGCATTTGCTGCAACTTGAGTGCCATAGCTCATTTTGCTCGTGCGTTTTGCTCCTTTCCACTTCAAACACCTTCCATTCAACTCACTCAAGCTATCCCAAACCTCCATTACCAACTGTAACTCCATTTATAGTGTTCACCATTTCTGTTTCAAGCTTATGCAGGTTGACTTCTAGAGGTTGATTCAGGCCATTTCAAAACAAACTAAGCATTGGGAAAGGTTCAGGGAACATCAAGCAAGCTCAAAAGAACCTCAGGCCTCACTGAAAGTTGCTACATTGTCCAACTCGAATCCAACTGAAACAGGTTATTTATGAACTTCTATCTCTCTAGTTAGGAACATTTAGCCTTAGGTTTGTGAATGAAAGATGTAGTGTTCATTGTCCTGAAACCATACATATGCTCAGTTTTCATTTATATTAAACGTGCTAAGAGAATTTCATCCATGAACTTTCTGAAAAAACTAGGTTAGAAATTAGGGCCAGAGAAATTCTCTCTGATCTTTGAGAGTTAGATTAAGTTTTTTACATGGTTAGAATCGTGGTTTGATGCTCTACAAGTTTCATGTTTTGAGTTTTGGCAAAAGATCACAAATGCAGGAGTTAGCTGTTTGAACTTAGAACGTGTGTTTTTCACAGTGCTGGAGGAAGAAGATGAAGACTTGGGCTGGGCTGGCTTGTTTTTGCTTCTAACACCTTCTTTTTCAGTTTCACACCCCCTGGCCCAACTTCTTGTATTTTTATTATTTTTGCATTTTAATTTCATTTCTGACTTTATTATTTTATTTCCAAACATAAAAACTACTTGAAAAATATTTTCATAATTTTTTACATTTATTTGGTATTTATTTTAATTATTTCTAACATTAAAACATTCTTAATACCATTATATTATTTGTTTAAATTTAAAAATAATATAAATAATACTTTTATTTTCATTTTTATTTTTTATTCATACTGAAAATATTTTCTTGAATATATTTTTTATTTTATCTTATATATATATATATATATATATATATATATATATATATATATATATATATATATATATATATATATATATATATATATATATATATATATATATATATATATATATATATATATATATATATATATATATATATATATATATATATATATATATATATATATATATATATATATATATATATATATATATATATATATATATATATATATATATATATATATATATATATATATATATATATATATATATATATATATATATATATATATATATATATATATATATATATATATATATATATATATATATATATAATATATATATATATATATATATATATATATATATATATATATATATATATATATATATATATATATATATATATATATATATATATATATATATATATATATATATATATATTTATTTTATTTTATTAAAAAACATAGAATAAAAATACAAAAATAGTGCATTTTATTTTTATTGTTGTTTTATACTAAAAAACACTTTTTTTCAATATATTTTTATTTTTTTGCATATTAATATATTTTTGTATATAAATAATATATAATATTATTTTCTTAAAAGAATTAGGGTTTACCCTAAAATAAATAAAATTAACTTTTTTTGTTTATTTATTTCTTCATATTGCTTTACATTGAAAATATTTTTACATACATAAAAACTTCTTTTTGCATAATACATTTTTATTCTATATATATTTATTGTGTTTATTTAAATATTGTACATTTAAATATTATGCATTGTAAATTCAATTTGGTTGTAATAACTTAGGATTTAAATTTCTTGCAAAATAATCCCCTATTCAAAATTGTACCCCCTCCCTATATCATGTTGTAATAGCTTAGAATTTAAATTCTCGCACTTTTACGCTTTCAATTATGCCATGATTAGAGAATTAGGGTTTTTATGCAAAATCAAAATCAACAAATAGTTTGACCTAATCAAAGACAAAAATGCATGAAAAATGAACACAATGCACACTTGCACCCCTAGGGTTACAATCCACTTGTTGCCTTCAAAAATGGGCCATGGTATGCATGTTAAGTACTTTGGCAAAACAAAAACAAACAAACGATCATAGTCCCTCGATGACGTTATCTGAGTTGCCTAAACAAAAATGATCAAGTCCCTCAAGAAAATTGCCAAAAATACTTGACACAATTGCTATCATGGTCTATACGATGACCCGCGCCTGTCCCGTTAAACATCCTAACACAAGGTTGTTCACCAAATACAATGGTGAAACAACACTGTTAAAAGGGTTAAAAACATAAGAAAGATCTTTGAGTAAAATAAGGTAGATAGCTCTTAGTTACTTGATCAAAAACTTGCAAAAACATCCTTGCTATTTTCAAAACACACTTCACAACACAATTTCAAAACCCTACTTTCAAACATTGAATACTTTTCAAAAGACAAAAACACCTTTGTATACATTCAAACAAGAATCATTACAAAAGTTGCCACAACGATGGCCTCTTTTCAAAATATCTTTCAAAACCACACACAAAGCACTATTTCAAACAATTGAAGAGCACCATTTCAAACAATTAAAAAGCAAAGCAAGTGATCTAAACAAGTAACTAAGAGCCCATGGATAACCATGGATAGAAAGGGTGCTAATACCTTCCCTTTCTATAATCTACTCCCCGAACCCAAGAAAACATATCAAAGGTCTTTCCTGTGCTTTTTGACCTTTCCTTAGGATAAAATAAAAAGTCGGTGGCGACTCTTGCTAAACTGAAACATTTGCGAACACAAACGCAAAATCCCAAGTCAGTTCTCCCACCGTATCACAGAACTGGCGACTCTGCTGGGGAAAACTTTAAAAGTGGAGTAACCTTAGGGCTTAGATCACCTTTGAATGCTTATCTTGATTGCTTTGTTTGCTTTACATTTGGTTCTCTTGTTTGGGCTTGAAATCCTCTACCCGAATTTGGGAAACATTCATAGGTAAATAGCAATACATTATGGAAATTATGCGAGGTATACCGACATGGTTGAAGCAATAACTATATTAGTGCGACATATTTGTGAGTACCGGTAGCCTTTGAGTCAATGAAAGAGAATACGGGGCCGATGAGTGATGTCATGAAGCACTAATGAACTCTTAGAACCTTACTTGACCATCTTGGCCTTTTTTAGGGGTAGTGAGATGACCGGCTTTGGTGAAGTCCGAATTTGGTAGATACTCGATACTACACTCATTGAGGGTTGTTTTCTTGGAATTTTTTGGTCGCCAATTAAGTGGATAAACCAAAACAATGAACATGGAAAACAATCCAGTGATATTGAGCTCCTTAGAACCCGGTTACTGTTTATAGGACAGGTTTGAGCCAACTAACTCAAGAGGGTATTTTCCTATGAAACCTCATGCAAGCCTGGAACTAGGATCTTGTGTGACTTATTTGTACATGTGCTTGTGCATACATCATGAACATCATAAAACATCATATGCATCCACTAACCATTTCAAGGGTTCAGATCTTCATCTTTGTTCTTGTTTTGTAGGTCATGGAATCTCTTCGCAGGAAAACAATTCAAGTCAACCTTGTGAGGATCCCTCCTCAACTCAAGGAGCTTACTTCCAGGATTCCAGAGAATTCTCTCTTTAGTGAAAGACATGGTAGACTTCTCAACTTGGTCAACTCCAACATTGAAGAAGACATGGTAAAAGTTCTCTTCCAGTTCTTTGACCCCCTACACCACTGTTTCACCTTCCCTGATTACCAACTAGTACCTACTTTGGAGGAATTTTCTCAACTCCTGAGAATTCCTATTCTTCATAAACTACCCTACAACGGTACGAAAAAAGAACCAAAGCCTGAAGATGTTGCTCAAGCATTACACTTGCAACCATCTGATATCAAGGGTCATTGGGAAACCAAGAGTGGTGTCAAGGGTTTCTTGGCAAAGTTTCTGTTTGAGAAGGCACAAGACTGCTGGAACTCTCTGGATCTACAAGCTTTCGAAGAGATTGTGGCACTCCTCATCTATGGGTTGGTCTTATTCCCAAACCCTGATCAACTTATATATGTGAATGCTGTCAAGATTTTCATATCACGGAATCCCGTACCTACATTGCTTGGGGACATCCTACACTCATTTTACACACGAACAATGAGGAAAAGAGGTGTTCTCATGTGATGTACTCCTCTCCTAGCAAGGTGGTTTATTTCTCACCTTCCACAATCAGTTTTGAAGAATGAGCAGGGTTTAAGGTGGTCACAACGGTTGATGACCCTCACACATTCTGATGTTCATTGGTGTTCTCGGTCCAAAGAAAATGTCATTATCATTGATCGTTGTAGGGAATTCCCTAATGTCCCACTACTTGGCATTAGGGGAGGCATTACCTACAACCCCTGTTTAGCTCTAAGGCAGTTTGGATATGCTATAAGGGATGGCCCTCATGATATGTTGATCCCTGACTTGGTTTTTGACTTCGACAACGATGCGCAAGGACTTCGACAAAGATTCATCAGAGCTTGGAGGATTCCCAATAAAGTGGATAGTAAGACATTGGGGCACAAGAATTCCATCCCTCTTGAGCCTTACCTCAAGTGGGTACGAACCCGCGCCCAGAATCTTATGATGCCATATCCTCACATTCTCCCCGTGATCAAAGAGCATGTTATGGAAGGAGAGGTTCCATACACGCTCCTACATCCAGATATGCCAACATCATTGGAAGAATTACAAAAGAGTTGGATCCAACTCAAAGAAGAACGAAATACTTTTGAAGCCAACTTCTATGCCAGTGAGAAGAAGGTTTTGGAGCTTACCCGCCGACTTCACGAGGAAGAAACTATCAACACTTACATCGCACCAAATAGGATGCACAATGTCTTTTTACATTAAGAATTTTGTAATATTTTTCCCATGGGGCACTTATGTACTAACAAATTTCTTCTTAATATGACGTGTGTTCTTTTTGTTTGCAATAAATTTGAATTTTCTGAATCCTTGAATGCATTACATGAATAACATATCATTCATCATATGCATAAACAGGTCTTCACACCAGGTTTCCTTATCTTTCTGCTATTTATTTCAGCAAGATGGATTTGGAGCAGACGGTTAAGGATCTGCAGGCAAAGAACTCTCAATTCCAGCAACTCCTCATGACCTTAGCAAAAGGTCAAGAGGACCTCAAAGCACTGTTGGAGAAAGATAAAGAGAAAAATAAGAAAAGACATGGTGTAGTCATCATGGGAAGAAGGTTTGAAAGCAATGCTAGAAAAGTTCTCTAGTTCCCCTCAACGTCTGATGAAGAGGCTGGTAAAGGAAAAGGAACAACAATGCCTTCTAAATCTGAAGTTGAAGGAGAAGAAGACGAAGATTACTCCGAACAACAATATCCCCCGGCGAATGTTAAGTTTAAAAATCTTGAGGATAGGTTGGTAGCCATGGAGTTGCAAAGGGTACCTGGTTTAGATTTCGAAGAACTAGGGTTGGTCGCTGGGATTGTTATTCCTCCCAAATTCAAAGTTCCCACATTTGCTAAGTATGACGGCCTATCGTTTCCAAAGATGCATCTAAGATCCTACGTCCGAAAGATCCAACCCCACTCATCTGATAAGGATCTTTGGGTCCATTTTTTTCAAGACAGTTTATCAGGCACACAATTGGACTGGTTCTATCAACTTGAGAGATCGGAGGTTCATAACTGAGAAGACTTAGTTGCTGCTTTCTACCGGCAATACCAATACAATGCTTATTTAGCGCCTACTCGTACTCAGCTACAAAGTATAAGTATGGATTCTAATGAAGGATTTAAAGAGTATGCCCAAAAGTGGCGTGATCTAACTGGAAGGGTGCAACCACCATTGTTGGATAGAGAGTTGGTTGACATGTTTTTAAGGACCCTGTCTGGCCCTTTCTTCAATCATTTAATCGGGAGTTCCTCCGCAGGATTCACTGAACTAATTTTGACCGATGAAAGGGCCGAGGCTGGTATTAAAAGTGGTAAGATTCAGAAAGATGCCTCCGCGTCCACCGCTGTTAAGAAGACCTTCCCAGCTAAGAAGGAAGCTTATGCTGTTTATTCTCAGAAGAGCCAAGGAGGAATGGGGCGCCGACCGACTGTAGGGGCTGTGATGATTCAAAACTCTTCAAATGATCAACCTCGCAGCAATTAGCCAAGACCTAATCAACAACGGGTAGAAAGGCCACAACGGCAGTTCACTCAAATCAACATGACGCCAACTCAAGTACTCCCTCATTTGCTAAAGCTGAATCTTACCAATTTGAAGAAAGCACCGAAGAACCCTAATACCTCCTCTCCATACTACCACTCCAATGAAAAGTGTGCTTACCACTATGGCAGTATAGGGCATGATACCAACAACTGTTGGGCTCTTAAGAACAAAATCCAAGACTTGATCGACGCAAAGGAAGTAGAATTCGATGCGCTCGAAAATCCGAATGTGATTTCTTCCCCAATGCCCAAGCACGGTCATAATGCTCATTCCATTATGGAAGACCTTCATGTTACCAATGTTGCTGACCTTTTGACTCCGTTACCAGTGATTAAAGAGAATTTGATGAGAGCCGGGATATTCCCAGGCTGTGTAAAAGACTGTTACTTTTGTTTAAACATACGAGCTGACTGCCCACTGTTGAAATCAAGCATCCAACGCCTGATGGATACCCAAGAGATACTCTTCCAACAGACTCTTGTTGATACCTTCACTCCTGTTACTCCTGCTACCTTTGTTACTTCAACCAATGACATTGCAATAATAACCATCTCCGATAATCTTCCCAAGGCTTGCAAAGGGCCTGTCAAGATTACGCCTGATTCTAAGTTTGTGCCGTTAAAAATCACCATGCCGGGGCCTGTCCAGTATCAATCTAACAAGACGATACCATGGAACTGCGGAGGAGAAATATTCTATCATGGTATCAAACAAATTGAATCAGTCCAAGAGAATTCTGAATATAAAACCCCTGATATAGGGAACATTGCGGGAACAAGCAAGATAACTCGCAGCGGACGGATTTTCTCTCCGGAGATTGCTCCCCCCAGAGCAGTCTTCGGACCCTCGAAAGCTTCTGTGCCTGTTAAGCCATATGTGCAAGGACCGATAATTGAAGAAATTGATGTACCTGAAGTTAGACCCTCTGATGCTACTACCGATAAGGGTAAGGGGATACTAGAAGCGCCTGTCAGGATGAAGGCTCAGACTGTGGTAATCCCCGAAACAACCCAGAAAGAAATGGAATAAATCTTAAACATAATCAAAAAGAGCGACTACGACATCGTGGAACAGCTAGGGCAGACCCCTTCCAAAATCTCCATGTTGGCTCTTCTACTCTGCTCTGAGGCTCATGCTAAGGCCTTGATCAAATTTTTAAAGACGGCACACGTGCCTCAAGAAACTTCGACTGACCAGTTTCAAGAGTGCGTGGCCATCCTTACTGCTGATAATTGTCTTGGTTTTTCCGATGCTGATTTGACCCCTAAAGGATGGAAGCACAACGACGCGCTGCATGTCTCAGTAGAATGCAGAGGAACCACCCTTGCCCATGTTCTAGTTGATACTGGTTCATCCTTGAATGTGCTACCGAAGAAAGCGTTAGACCGTTTGGACTGTGAAGGGTTAGTGCTAAAGCCAAGTAATATCGTGGTTAGGGCCTTTGATGGGTCCAAAAGAATGGTTCATGGAGAGGTTAACATTCCTATCAAAGTGGGCACATAAATTTTCAACTCCACCTTTTATGTGATGGACACCCGTCCTTCATACTCGTGTTTGCTGGGAAGGCCGTGGATCCACTATGCTGGGGCAGTTACCTCCTCTTTACACCAAATGCTAAAGTATCTTGTTCAGGGTAAGATTATAACGGTGCACGGAGAGGAAGAGTACATGATAAGTCACCTCAACTCCTTCTGCTATGTGAAGTTGGATGGCGAATTCATAGAAACGCCTTTCAAACATTTTGAGGAAGTTTCTCCTAAAGTCGCAGTTGCAAAGACAATGGTTGATGTGCCTATCGTTTCCAAACCTGTGTCTAGGATGGCATCTCTCAAGGATGCGGAGGCCGTAATCAAAGAAGGAAGGAGTACAGTGTGGGGGAAACTGCCTGATTTTTCCCATAAGACGGACAAGTTCGGATTAGGTTTTACTACTGCTGGCCAGAAAGCTATGCGTCGCTCCAAGGCTGGAGGGACACCCGTAAAAATCACTCACCATGGAATTAATGCCTTAGAAGATGATGATGAAGAAGACAACTTTGAAGAATGGATCTTTCTAACCGTTGAAGGAGGATTAAGCAACTGGGAAGCAAAGGACTTTATTCCCATCACTTTCATCAACCAGTAATTTATCTTTGAACAATTTCCTATTTTGGTCTGTAATAACTAAACAATTTGTACACTATTTTCACCTTATGCCTTACCCAGGGCATATAGGTCCGTTTGTAAGGGCTTGATTTTCTTCATTATCATATGCCATGTTTTAATGAATCATTGGACGTTTTCATCTATAAACTGTTGTTTTCATTTTCTTTCCTTTTGCATTTTGTTTTGTTTAAGGATGGCTATCCCTTACACACACCCACACTCACAAATGCAGGTACCCATCCACTCCGGATTCCATTGGTGACTATTCTGCTTTAGCCTTCAGTGACTCTGAAGATTTGGTCAATCATGCTGAGTACGAAGTTGACGAATACTGTTAAGTGCCGAGAGAGTTAGCCAGACTTTTGCAACAAGAAGAGAGGGCTATTCTGCCTCATGAAGAGTTGCTAGAAACCATCAACTTGGGAACAGAGGAAGACAAGAAAGAGGTTAAGGTGGGTGCCAACCTGGAACCAGGTGTCAAAGAGCGCTCAGTGCAATTGTTGAATGAATATGTTGAGATCTTTTCCTGGTCCTATGTAGACATGCCGGGATTAGACACAGATATTGTGGTTCACCGTCTCCCTACAAGAGAAGATTGTCCACCGATCAAGCAAAAGGTCCGCCGAATGAGGCCCGACATGTCTGAAAAGATCAAAGCTGAGGTAATGAAGCAATTCAACGCTGGCTTTCTGGCTATTACTTCCTATCCACAGTGGGTTGCTAACATTGTGCCCGTACCTAAGAAGGACGTCAAAGTCAGAATGTGTGTGGACTATAAGGATTTAAACAGGGCTAGCCCTAAAGATGATTTTCCACTGCCACACATCGACATCTTGGTTGACAACACAGCTCAACACAAGGTATTTTCCTTCATGGATGGATTCTCGGGATACAACCAGATCAAAATGGCCCCCGAGGACATGGAGAAAACTACTTTTGTCACGCAATAGGGTACCTTCTGCTACAAAGTGATGCCATTCGGACTGAAGAATGCCGGGGAAACCTATCAACGCGCTATGGTAGATTTGTTTCATGACATGATACACCATGAGATTGAATTTTACGTAGACGACATGATAGCCCGATCACAGACAGAAGAAGAACACCTTGATCACCTGCAAAAGCTGTTTGTCCGGTTGAAGGAGTATAAGCTCATACTGAACCCAAGCAAATGCACCTTTGGAGTCAGGTCTGGTAAACTTTTGGGATTTATCGGCAGTAACAAAGGCATTGAAGTTGATCCTGCTAAAGTCAAAGCTATACAGGAAATGCCTGCCCCCCCCGCACTGAAAAGGAGGTTAGAGGTTTCTTGGGACACTTAAACTATATTGCAAGGTTCATCTCTCACCTAACATCTACCTGTGAGCCAATTTTCAAGCTGTTGAAGAAAGATCAGGTAGTTGAATGGAACAATGATTGTCAAGTTGCTTTTGATAAGATCAAGGAGTATTTACTGGAACCTCCTATCTTGATGCCACCCGTCGAAGGAAGGCCGTTAATCATGTATCTGACTATTTTGGATAACTCAATGGGGTGCGTACTGAAGTGGTGAAAAACACAAGAAGGGGGGGTTGAATTGTAAAAATGAAATCTAATGCAATGAACAAGATATTTTTATCCTGGTTCGTTTGATCTCAAACTACTCCAGTCCACCCGTCAAGGTGATTTCGCCTCTCTCCAACGAGGTCTTAATCCACTATATTCAACTGAATATTACAGACTACTTTAACAACTGCTAAAGCCTTCTTGATCCAAACCACAACCCGGTTTGTCAAGGAAACACTTTCTTACAGAGAAATCAAATCTAAGTGTGTGAATGTTTTCTACAAAACTGTATCACAACTGTGATGTATACACAAATTAAAGCTTAGAAACTAGATTGCTAAACAATGATAGAATATCAGAATGTGTAGTGTTTAGCAAAACTGAGAGAAGGAAGATTTTGATCAGCTTTTATGCGTGTAGAGATTTGGAGAGCATTAGCCATTTCAATCTTCAAAGTCTTGTTTATATAACACTGAGATGTTGAACGTTGGATGCAATATTCTTGATTCAATGCTAATAACAAACTTTCCTTATCGAGCAGATCTTGTCTGGAATGAGGCCGTTGGTATTAATTTGCTTTCAATGCACAGTACCGTTGCTTACTTAATGCAAGTTCTGGTTTGGCTCATTCTGACTCTGCTTAGCTGCTGATGAACTGTTGTGTTTCTTTATCAGAGTGTTGAGCGCAGTCTTGTTCATCAGGCTTCAGCATATACGTGAGTTGATCATCTGATTCTGACATTCTGATATGGCAACTTCTGATGTTGATGTCTGAAACCAAATTCTGATGCTGAATAGATGTGATTTTTCTTATATCAATCAGAGTATCTGCAAGTCAGAACATAATAATTTTAGGCAGCAGATAGTTCATACATGAATCTTATAAATAATATATCTTTTCACTTTGTTATCATTAAAACTTAAATATAGGGTAGTAGATTCAAACTTTGTTCTAACAATCTCCCCCTTTTTGATGATGACAAAAATTAGATATTTTTAAATGAAAATAACGTGAAAAGGTATCTGAGATATGCATCAGAGTAAGAAGTAAAAAAGGATAAGGAGTAAAAAGATATCAGAGTTGAGAGATGCTCCCCCTGAGTTTATTACTTCCCTTTGATTACAAGTGTTCTTCAGGATCAGATCTTTTTGCCTTTCTTTGAACATCAGAGTATCAGAGTCTTTGACTATCAGAAGCTTTATGTCAGAGCAGAGCTTCAGAGCTTTTCTTGTCAGAGCTTTGCTTTGGATCAGAGTATCAGAGCGGATCAGAGCTTCATAGTGGTCAGAGCTTCTAGTCTTCAGAGTGTCCAGGAGCTTCCTTGTACCTGTAGACTTTAAGCAAAACAGAAAAACATTTTCAAGTAATAGTGTTAGAATGTTTGAGAATTTCTGTCTAGTTAGCCGTTATTGTTTAAAATATCATTCTTGTTCTCCCCCTTTTTGTCAGTAATCAAAAAGTGTAGGTGAGTGCTAAAACAATTTAAGATCAGAAAAACTAATCATATTAAAAGAGTTCAGATACAAAGCATGACAATAGTACAAAACACATTCAAACAGTACATCAGGAAATCAAAGAAAACATGAAAAAGACATGAATAAAAAAGACTAAGGTTGAGGAGGCAAGCGTGTGAACAGGTTCTCCAGCATGGCTTGGATCTTTTCAGCAGTCTCATTCTGCTTGTGCACCATGCTGACAACAGTGTCAATCTTGCTATCCTGCACATCCATTCTTTCTTTCATTTTCTGGTCGTTTTCATCCATCCGCTGCTGCAGACGCATGTCATTCAGCCTAAGTTCTTCCAGAGTCTGCCTGTCCAAGGCAGCTTGAGAAGCATCAGAAGCAGGAAGCTTCTGAGAGCTTTCAGCAACATCTTCTGCTTGACTTTCTTCAGCTTGAATGGTCTTGTCTTCTTCTGATTGCACCTTTGAAGCTTGCTGTTTCTCAGACCAAGGTTCACTATCCAGAGGGAGCACGTCTTCTTTCAGAAGCTGACTTCCAACTTCATTCAGAAGCTTGCTGAAATTCTGTTGTGCCTGCTCATAGTTGATATCCTGCAACTTGAGGGCTTCAGCACGTACCCAAAGTCTGAATTGTGACCAGAGCTGATCAGAAGCAGCTGGGTCAATCATTCCAGGACAGACTTGCTTCAAAGAAGCAATCCATTGCAGCACACCTGTTTAAAAATTCATAATACCAGAGCCAACATCTGGTTGTTTTTGTTTTGGGATGGAAATTTTATGTTTCAGATCAGCAAGACGGTCAAGACTGGTTAAGTCTATGAAAGTCCTGCTGGGGTTTTCGGAGGTTTTCTTGGCAGCTGTTTGTTTTGGAGAGGGAGTTTCAGAATCAGAAATTATGATTGAACTGGGTGGTGTTTTGGGAGTATTTGGTGGTGTAGATTCTGATGAGGATGGCAATTGTGCTAAGGTGATAGTTGTTCCACCTGGCAGCTGGATTGCCAAAGGTGATGGTTGAGGTGAATGAGGTTCAGATGGTTGAGGAGAAGGAGTTTCAGAGTGATGAAACTCTGGTTGAGGTGATGGTGGATTAATTTCTGGTTGAGGAGAGGGAGACGAAATTGCTGGTTGAGGAGAAGTTGTTGGAATTTCTGGTTGTTCAGGGATTAGGGCTTCTTCTGGAATTGGTGAAAGTGGTTGTTGTTGTTGTTGTTGAGGTTCTTCAGTAGATTGCTGTTGTTCTGGTTGTGGAGGAGGGACAATTTGTGGTTCAGAGTTTGGTTGATCAGAGGTGTGTTGATCAATGTCAGACAACACTTGGTCAATTGCTGATGTTGTTGAGATTGTTAGTTGTTTGGGATGTTTGGTTCTGGGTCTTCTGAGTTTTAATGCCTCAGAAGGGTCCTCTTCTGGTACAGTTTCATCTATGGTAGGGATAGGAATTGAGATTCTATGAGAGGTTTGAGGAGGAATAGATGCTGGAATAGTAGAAGAATTTAAAACAGAAGCAGCAGATAAATTACCTCTTTTCCTGGGTGTCTGCTGGGATGATCATTCTGAAGGTGCCTTCCTCTTCTTCGTCTTCTTTAGAGTCACTTCTTGCTGAGGTTGATGCAGAGCTTTGATAATCAGATTTGGATCTGAACCATCTGCCTTGCACGCATCCAAGTATCTGAGAACCACCTCTGGTTTGGATTCTATTTCAGAGAATAAAGGAAAGTCACTCAGAGGAACTCTTCTGCTGGTGATATCAGCAATAGGAGTGGCTCTGGGTTCCTTCTGAATATTCTCTATCAGCTTCATTTTCTTCAAGTTCTTTGCGTTCAGAGGTTTCCCAACTGTTGGTTCAATGGTGCTTAGCTCTTGAGCTTCTATCAGATGCTCTATCAGCCTATTCTCTGTCAGAATATCTGATATCAACCTTCCAAAGGGTATCCAATCCCTCTTGGTTCTTTCTTCCTCCCTGGTTTCCTTCACACTTGTTCTGAGGTGGTTGAACAGAAAATGAGCCAGATTGATTTTTACCTTCTGATCAATAAAGTAGATCAGAAACTGCTGATCCACATTTATGTAATCAGGTGAACTGGTTGGTTTCCTGTGGTTGAAGCACCCCAGAATTATCTTGGCCCAAACTCTGTAATGATCCTTCAGATCTTTGATCTTGCTGCTGGGCACCCCATGGGTGAAAATTCTTGCAGCTATCACACCCACATCAGCACATCTTTCAGCCATGTCCACACAACGGACGCCACCGCCACTGTAACCGATTAGCCTTGCAATGTGATCCTCAGTGATCACAATCTTCTTCCCCATAACAAAGGAGGTGACTAGATGTGTTGAAGCCTTGGCGTGAATCCATAATTCCTTGACTAGCATAGGGAATGTTGGTCCAACCAACCTGTTAAAATACCTTTCCCACTTCTGTGCCCTAACTTCTTCAGTTAGGTCAAAACCGTTCTCCTTCAAGCTTCCAAAATCAATGATTAATTCAGAAAGCACTTCAAGATTCTTCACAGGAGTGAGGAGTGTTCTGAATGGCACTTGATATTGCTCAGATGATGCTTTCTTCTGAGGACCTGCAGAAGCACTGCTGGAGGTTGCCATGTTCACACTAAAAAGGTTTTGAGAAGAAACTGAGGAAAATAGGTTTTGCAAGAGATGAACACAGAAATATGCAGAAAATGCTTGAGTATTAGTGAGAAAACGTAAAGAATGAGAATGAGAGATTAATGTGTTTAAATAGAGTTTCAAAATATTTTGAAAAGATAAACGTTTTTTAAGAAAGAGAAAAATCATGATTGCATTTTAAAAGCATGATTACTTTTCATTAAATGCTTGCTGATTTTGGGGGATTTGAGAAAGATACTTAAAAACGGTTACCAGACATGTGTCTCAATGCACCCAATCAGCGATTTGCCTTCTCAGAAGCGTGCACGCGTTCTGCTTCAGAGATATGCTGATGATTGGATGACACTTGTTTGATGTAGTGATCAGCACGTCTATCTTTGAGCTTAGACTCTCAGATCTTTAGACTTGCATCTGATACAATCTGCATGTTCTATCTTTCTGAAAGAAGATTGATCAAAAGTTCACAGTAAAACAATTACATTCTGAAGGTAAATATATGGAATTAAAACATTTTCACTCTGGACAAACTTTCATGCTGAGATGTTTCAGAATGAAATTAAACCTATCTTCTGAAAGGGGTTTAGTAAAGATATCAGCCCATTGATGGTCTGTATCTATAAATTTTAAGTTCAAAATACCTTTCTGAATATAGTCCCTAATGAAGTGATGTTTTATTTCTATATGCTTAGCTCTAGAATGTAAAATGGGATTCTTACTTAAGCAAATAGCAGAAGTATTATCACAAAGTATAGGAATGTTACTCTCAAAAATCTGGAAGTCTTCAAGCTGACTTTTCATCCAGAGCATTTGTGTGCTACATCCTGCTGCTGCTATGTACTCAGCTTCTGCTGTTGATAGTGCAATTGTTGATTGCCTTTTGCTGGACCAAGAGATCAGATTTTCTCCCAGAAACTGGCAGCTTCCAGAAGTACTTTTACGTTCCACTCTATCTCCAGCAAAATCAGCATCGCAGTAGCCTACTAAGCTGTAATCACTAGATTTTCTATAAAACAAACCCAGATTAGTAGTACCTTTCAGATACTTGAAAATTCGCTTAACAGCTGTTAAGTGAGATTCTCTAGGATCTGATTGGAATCTAGCACAGATACAAACACTGAATAATATGTCAGGTCTTGAAGCAGTCAGATAGAGGAGAGAACCAATCATACCTCTGTAGACTTTCTATTCTACATTTTTGCTTACCTCTTCTCTTTCCAGAATGCACGTGGGATGCATTGGAATCTTTGATGGCTTACATTCTGAGAGGTCAAATTTCTTCAGAAGATCTCTGATGTATTTGCTCTGATGAATGTAAGTTCCCTCTGGAGTTTGATTGATCTGAATTCCTAGAAAGAATTTCAGTTCCCCCATGAAGCTCATCTCAAATTCTGCCTGCATACACTTAGCAA
The DNA here is from genome assembly GCA_948472305.1 of Vicia faba. Classification (NCBI taxonomy): domain Eukaryota; kingdom Viridiplantae; phylum Streptophyta; class Magnoliopsida; order Fabales; family Fabaceae; genus Vicia; species Vicia faba. The sequence goes on from OX451735.1 coordinate 1,097,826,803, forward strand.
ATTTTCTTCCAAGAGAAGGATTAGTAGAACCAAAAATAATATCATCAACATAAATTTGACAGACTAAGATGTCATTCTTAACTGATTTACAGAATAGAGTAGTGTCCACTTTCCCTCTGGTGAATTCATTTTCTAACAGAAAGTTACTTAGCCTTTCATACCAAGCTCTGGGAGCTTGTTTCAGACCATACAGTGACTTCTTTAGTTTGAAAACATGTTCTGGATGTTTTGTATTTTCAAAACCAGGGGGTTGGTATACATAAACTTCTTCTTCTATATAACCATTTAAGAATTCACTTTTGACATCCATCTGATACAGAGTGATGCCTCTATTAACAGCAAATGAAATTAAAAGTCTGATAGATTCTAACCTGGCGACTGGGGCAAAGGTTTCTGTATAGTCTATCCCCTCTTGCTGACTATAACCGTGTGCAACCAGTCGTGCCTTGTTTCTGATGACTTCACCTTGTTCATTTAGCTTGTTTCTGAACACCCATCTTGTTCCAATGACATTGAATCCTTTTGGTCTGGGAACGAGATCCCATACGTCGTTTCTGGTGAATTGATTCAGCTCTTCTTGCATTGCCAGAATCCAGTCATTATCCAGAAGTGCTTCATCAATAGAAGAAGGTTCAATCAGAGACACAAGTCCCATAAGAGTTTCTTCAGAGTTTCTGAAGCTTGCTCTTGTTCTGATTGGATCTTCCTTTCTTCCTAAGATAGTCTCTTCTGGGTGATCCAAGCTGCTTCTGGGTAATCTCTTCTGAGGTTGATCAGCAGCTGTTGTAGGATTGCTAGCAGTGCTCCTTTCAGACGTTGAAGGAATGTCTGTGTTGAGAGCTTCTGATGACTTGTCTTCAGAACCTGTAAATTCAAATACTATACCTGCAAAAACTTAATTCTGCTTTGACTTTTCAGAGTCAAGCTTATCATCAAAACAAACACTGATTGATTCTTCCACAATCTGTGTTTCTATATTGTATACTCTGTACCCTCTTGAGCGTTCAGAGTATCCTAACATAATACACTTCTGTGCTTTAGAGTCAAACTTGTTCAAATAATTCTTTGTATTTAATATAAAGCAAGTACATCCAAATGGATGAAAATATGAAATGTTGGGCTTTCTGTTCTTCCACAATTCATATGGAGTCTTTTCCAGAATAGGTCTTATTAAGATTCTATTCTGAATGTAGCACGTTGTGTTTATTGCTTCTGCCCAGAAGGTCTTAGCAACGTTTGTCTCATTGATCATGGTTTTGGCCATTTCTTGCAATGTTCTGTTCTTTCGTTCTACAACTCCATTTTGTTGGGGAGTTCTAGGACAAGAGAAATCATGCAGAATGCCTCTCATTAAAGAATGACTCAAAATCTTTGTTTTCAAATTCACCACCATGATCACTTCTGACTTTAACGATTCTAAGATCCTTTTCATTCTGAACTTGGTTACAGAAGGTAACAAACACAGAGTGTGACTCGTCCTTGTGTTTTAAGAACTTTACCCATGTCCATCTGCTATAGTCATCTACGATTACTAACCCATACTTCTTACCACTGACTGAAGCAGTTTTTGTAGTTGTTTAGGTATTGGCTTGCATTTTTGGTAAAACCCAAGTGTATGTGTGAATGTCATGACTGATGTCATAACATTCTAGTTTAGTTTGTACTGATTCATTAGGTACCTTTGCAGAAAAATATTGTCATTCAGGTACTGATGTTTATAAGTGTGTATCTGAGCATTTTGCAAAATGATCACATTTTCCTAAATCAGTAGACAGGTTTTCTCAGATGTCATAACAGATGTTAAGACATCCTGTTCTGAACTAACAGGTTTGTAGGTTGGTTAATTCTGAGTTTTTTCAGGAAAATAACTCAGTCTTTCCAGAACAGAATCCTGCGTTTTCTGAGGGGTAACCTAGCTCAACCCTAACCTGGTTAATAAAGTCCTGTGACCTAGTCTTAAGGTCAAACGGAATTAACCCTAGGTTTTTGTGGAAACCCTAACTGAAGTTGCAGCTGCTATATATTCAACAGAGCTGCTGTCTTGCAAGTAATCCCTTTTTGATCAGAAGATCATTTGTAATATGTATAGGTTTAATTATTGTACTCCAAGCAATTATCATTGTGATAAGTGACTTGGAATAGGTTTTTAATTGTAAGGGTTGTGTAGCACTCAAAGCTTTGAAGCAAGAGTGTTTGAATGTTCCTTGACTAAAGCTGTGAAGCAGAGTCAAGTTAGTTGTGTGCATCACTCAAAGCTGTGAAGCAAGAGTGATTGTGTTGCTTGATTAAAAAGCTGTGAAGCTTAATCAAGTGTTTGTTTTTGAAGAATGTCTTCATCAATTCATTAGTCAAATTGTCTTATGTATCACTGCTGTGATTGAGGGGGAGTGAGTAGGAACTCAGGTTTAAGTTGTACTTAGATTGAAATTGCATTGGGTAGGTCTTAAGTGAAGGAGATAAACTGGTTGGTTTATTCCTGAATTAACATCTCTTATAGTGGATTTCCTCCCTGGCTTGGTAGCCCCCAGAGTAGGTGTTGTTGCACACTGAACTGGGTAAACAATTGACTGTGTTCTTTATTGTTTTTGTATTTACTGTCATATAGTAAGTCAGATACGGTGTCATAACATTGAACGTGACATTGAGTATATGCAACCAGAATTTCAATTGGCATCAGAGCAGGCACCCTGCCTGTATTACTGGGTGAGATCTAGGGATATCACTTTCTGGCACTATGGACAAAGAATGAGTTTTTGGAAATAGACCACCCATTCTGGATGGAACTAATTATGACTACTGGAAACCTCGTATGATTGCCTTCTTAAAATCTCTGGACAAAAAGGCTTGGAGAGCTGCTGACAAAGGATGGATCCATCCCACCATAACTGAGAAAGATGGGACAATCAGTCTGAAGCCTGAGGAAGATTGGAGTAAAGAAGAAGATGAGTTAGCTCTGGGAAATTCAAAAGCTTTAAATGCCTTGTTCAATGGAATTGATAGAAACATTTTCAGACTAGTACATAAATATGAACTGGCCAAGGAAGTTTGGGACACTCTCAAAACTACTCATGAGGGCACTTCCAAAGTAAAAATGTCTAGGCTTCAGATGTTGACTACCAAGTTTGAGAATCTAAAAATGATGGAAGATGAAACCATTCATGAGTTTCACATGAACATCTTGGAGATTGCCAACACCTCAGGAGCACTGGGAGAAAAGATGTCAGAAGAAAAACTGGTGAGGAAGATTCTCAGATCCTTGCCTAAAAGATTTGCAATGAAGGTAACTGCCATAGAGGAAGCCCAGGACATCAGCAAGTTGAAAGTGGATGAACTTATTGGGTCTCTTCAGACTTTTAAGATGGGGATCATTGATAATGGTGACAAGAAGAACAAGAGCATAGCACTTGTATCCAACACTGATGTTGAAAACAAGGAGGATGAAGAAGAAAATATTTCAGAAGCTATTGCCATGCTTGGAAGACAGTTCAACAAGCTCATCAAAAGAATGGATCCAAAGTCAAGGTCTAATGTTCATAACATTCCCTCTGACATTGACAGTTCCAGCAGAAGACCAAGGTCAGAAGAAAAGGGAAACCAAGGCAGAGGTATTCAATGCCATGGATGTGAAGGATATGGACATATTCGAGCTGAATGTCCTACCTTTCTTAAGAAACAAAAGAAAGGAATGACTGTTACTTGGTCTGACTATGATTCAGAAAGTAATTCTGAAGAAGAATCTGCCAAACTAGTTACTGCTCTAACTAGTGTTTGTACTTCTGAAAGTGACACTAGTGATGAAGAAGTGACATTTGAAGAACTGGCTGATACCTACAAGAAATTGTGTATTAGAAGTGCTGAAGTCTGTGTGCAGAATGAGAAACAATCAAAACTCATTGTAAAGCTGGAGGCTGAAAAAAGGGCAGATCTTGAAACTATAAGTCACCTAGAAGGGGAAGTTCAATTACTGAACTCACAACTGAACCAAATGACAAAATCTGTCAAGATGTTGACCAATGGATCAGATAAATTGGAAGAGATCCTTCAAGTTGGACAAAATGTGGGAAACAAATCTGGTCTAGGATTTGTGGAAGCTAAGAAACCTGGTGCAGACAAGAAGATCAGGCATGTTAAACAATTGTCAAAGCAGATGTCTCAACACAACTCTCAACATCAGAAATACATGAAGAAAAAATACCAAAGATGGAGATGTCATCATTGTGGGAGGTATGGACACATAAAGCCCTTCTGCTTCAAATTACATGGATACCCTAATCAAAACTCAGGTGCTAAACCTAAGCCAAAAAGGGTACCACATACTCCTCATTGGAAGAAAAAGGCTACTGCCCTGATAGCCCATACTTCCCTGAGAGTGTCTGCAAAGGAAGGCTGGTACTTTGACAGTGGATGTTCCAGACACATGACTGGAATCAAAAATCTCCTCAATAATGTTAAGCCTCACACCACCAGTTTTGTGACCTTTGGAGATGGTGCTAAAGGTGAAGTCAAAGGAGTTGGTAATTTGGACTGCCCTGGAGTTCCAAGTCTGAATAAAGTACTGCTGGTAAAAGGGCTGACTGCTAATCTCATTAGTATCAGTCAATTATGTGATCTAGGATTCAAGGTCAACTTCTCAAGATCTGAATGTCTAGTAATTAATGAAAAACTAGAAGTTGTAATGAGAGGAATCAGATCCAAAGATAACTGCTACTTGTGGCAGCCTGAGAACACTGATATCTCCACTATGTGTCCAATTACCAAAGAAGAAAAAGAGATGAAACTGTGGCAGCATAAGCTTGGTCCTCTTCATCTAAGAAGAATGAAAAGAGCTATTTCTATGGAAGCAGTCAGAAGAACTCCAAAACTACAGGTTGATAATGTCTGTGATGTGGCAAATAAACTTGAAGAAGGATGTGTTGTCAGAACCATAAGTTATCTTGACAAGGATGTTGGAAATAACAAGTCTAATAAATTCTGTTTCCCTGAAGAAATGAGGCTTGAAGTCTCCTCTCCTATAACTCTCCATCAAAATGGACTGGACAAACAGAAAATTATTCAAGAATCAACCAGAACTATGATTCATATCAAAAGAATGCCTTCCCAACTTTGTGCGGAAATAGTTGCTGCTAGGAAAAACTGTTCTCAAAATATCTGGTCAAAACAGATGCTCACTGAGTATAATGTCACACAAGATGTTGTGACATTGTGTTGTGACAATCTGAATACAATCAATATTTCCTTGAACCCTATTCAGCATAACTGGAACAAGCACATTGACTTTGTAGAGAAGAAGTCATTTAAACTGGAACATAGTTTCTTTAAGCTTCAGCTGACTGATTCTTCTACCAAGGCTCTTGTTGGAAATAAACTTGAAAATTTGAGGGGCAGGTTGGGTATTTACCAACATGAGAAATTATAGCAATTAATTTTGCTTAAAACAAAGGTTGAAGGAGTTAATTTTATTAAGTCTATCTTTAGTGGGTTAATCATATGCTTTCCCAATTCTTTCAAAATCTTTAAGAAGTTGAAAAGACTCCCTTTTGCCTCCTACCTCTCTCGTCCTTGCAACCTGTTTCCTCCTCTCAATCAAAGATTTTTCTCAAATTGCTACCGTTACTCAAAGTCAATGTAAATGTCTCAGACATCGTCTTCAACCATGGCGACTTCATCATCCTCATCATCTTCATCATCTGACCAAGACTCTAGAGCAATCACCACATGCATAGAATCTGAAGTTCTTGAGGTCACTCCTCTCAGAGAGATGGCAACTGACCCAGCCAAAGTCAAAAAGCTAAGAACTAGACATGCAGGAAGAGCTCAAGCTACAGCCTCTGGTAATTCTTCTCATCCTTCTTCTTCTGTACCAAATAGAGAAGGATCAGTTCAAGTTCATCAAGCCATTGCTAGGCTTGTTACTAGTATACTGAGCGGAAACCAACCTGTACCGGGGATTTCTGTCCCTTTAAATCAATCAGAAAACCCAAATGTGGAAGTCTCTGAGAATGTAGATGTCACTGAGAATGTTGTGACACAAAAAGACAATATTCAGAACCCTTCAGAAAAGGCAGCTGATCCACCTATCATTGATGTGGATGAGGATTACTCAGATAATGATCTGATTGCTAATGTGAACCCTAGCATAGCTAGGAGATTGATGAAAAGAAAGAGTAATCAGAATGATGCAAAATGTGTGTCCAAAGATAAACCTGCTGCTAAGAAATCCAAGGCTGAAGGAATGGCTGAGAAAAGTATTCAGACAAAAGGGAAGAAGGCCCAGGTGCATACTGCTAGATAACCAATCTCTAAGAAGAGAAAAGAACCTGAATCTTCTGATTCTGATGAGGAATCAGAATTTGAGATTGATGCTGAAGAAACTCCTATCAGAAGGAAGCTCCCCTCCAGCAAAATTGCTAGAGTACCTGAAGTCCCAACAGACAACATCTCTTTTCATCATCCTGACAATGCAAACAGATGGAAGTATGTTTGCTTAAAGAGAATAGCTTTAGAGAGAGAACTCAACAATGATGCCTTGGAGTGCAAAGACATCATGGACCTGATCAAGAATGCTGGACTGATGAAGACAGTGATAAAATTTAACAAATGTTATGAAAATTTGGTCAAGGAGTTTGTAGTGAACTTGTCTAATGATTGTGCTGATGGAAGGTCAGCTGACTTTGAAAGTGTTTTTGTTAGAGGAAGAAGGGTCAAGTTCTCTCCATCAGAAATTAACAAGTTTCTTGGAAGAATAAATGAGGATTGTCTTGATCTGGAGGCCACTGGCAATGAAGTTTGTCAAACCATCACAGCCAGGCAAGTGAAGTGCTGGCCCTTGAAAGGCAAGCTGAATGCCAGCAAACTCAGCATGAAATTTGCCATCCTGCATAAAATAGGTGCAGCCAACTGGGTGCCTACAAATCATAAATCAACTATCTCCACAGGATCGGGGAGATTTATTTATGCTGTGGGAACCAAGACTGCTTTTGACTATGGCAGGTACATCTTTGAACAAACTTTAAAGCATGCTGGCAGTTATGCTGTCAAAGGACCAATCGCCTTTCCCTCCCTCCTTTGTGGAATTATCCTTGCACAATACCCTGATATCCTTGTGGCAAGAGATACAGCCTGCAAAAGAGCTCCTGCCCTTGGCTTGCACTACAAACTGTTTCAGGGATCTCATGCTCCAGATATTATCATAACATCAGCTGAGACATCGTCTGTGAAGACCCAGTCCAAGACATCTGATGTCATAGCTGTTTTAAAAGAGACTTGCAAAGAGCTGGATGCTAGGAAAAAGACCCTAGAAATCCTAATTGTCAGGTTAGAAAAGGAGGAAGCTGAAGGAAACAGAAGGGAAGAAGGTGTAGAAGCTGAAGGTCATCTCAACATTGAAGAAACTAGCTCCTCTGAGTCTGATGACAGTACTTAAAGGTTGGTTGCTGTTTGGTGGTGTTGCTGGTTGGTGCTGATATCTGGTGGAGTTTGGAAGTGTGTTCAGTTTTTTTTTCTGCTGCTGCTCTTATTATTTGTTTTGGATAACTGTATAATCATTATGAACATGTATCTTTGGCCCATTTGTGGCTAAAGAGGGGGAGAATATTTTGGTACTTAATATGTACTTGCTCAATTAGACATTCTATTTTTCTGCAGTCATTTCTTTCTGCTGCTATCTATCTCTGATTGCTTAGGGTCTTTAGCCAAAAATCTGCCAAAGGGGGAGTTTGTAGTTGTTTAGGTATTGGCTTGCATTTTTGGTAAAACCCAAGTGTATGTGTGAATGTCATGACTGATGTCATAACATTCTAGTTTAGTTTGTACTGATTCATTAGGTACCTTTGCAGAAAAATATTGTCATTCAGGTACTGATGTTTATAAGTGTGTATCTGAGCATTTTGCAAAATGATCACATTTTCCTAAATCAGTAGACAGGTTTTCTCAGATGTCATAACAGATGTTAAGACATCTTGTTCTGAACTAACAGGTTTGCAGGTTGGTTAATTCTGAGTTTTTTCAGGAAAATAACTCAGTCTTTCCAGAACAGAATCCTGCGTTTTCTGAGGGGTAACCTAGCTCAACCCTAACCTGGTTAATAAAGTCCCGTGACCTAGTCTTAAGGTCAAACGGAATTAACCCTAGGTTTTTGTGGAAACCCTAACTGAAGTTGCAGCTGCTATATATTCAACAGAGCTGCTGTCTTGCAAGTAATCCCTTTTTGATCAGAAGATCATTTGTAATCTGTATAGGTTTAATTATTGTACTCCAAGCAATTATCATTGTGATAAGTGACTTGGAATAGGTTTTTAATTGTAAGGGTTGTGTAGCACTCAAAGCTTTGAAGCAAGAGTGTTTGAATGTTCCTTGACTAAAGCTGTGAAGCAGAGTCAAGTTAGTTGTGTGCATCACTCAAAGCTGTGAAGCAAGAGTGATTGTTGTTGTACCCCAAAATTTGCCCTCCCATTTCCTCAACATTTTCTCATCACAAGACCTTTGAAGATCAAGATCCAATTAGGGTTTCCTCTGCTCAAGACTTCTCCTTGCACTGTGGACTCAAATTAGGGTTTGTGTTTGCCTAAAGATGTTTTGACCTAAAATACCTAAGATGACTTTCATGCTTCATATTGGACTCCCAAGTTTACCCATACCAAGTTTCAAGTCTTGATTCCAAGTTTTACCCAGTCAATTGGACAGTTGACCTAGAAATCAGCTGTATTGGGGAAAAAGTCAACTGTGGCCAATTGACAGTCAAATCTCATAAAATTTGATCCACATCAACATTTTGAATTCATATGGACCATTTGATCAAGTTTGAATCACAATTCCCCAAGAAATTTGATCAGATCACCAAAAGGGCAAAATGGTCATTTTTAGGGTTTTGACTGCACAAAGGCAATTTTTGACTGTTTGACCTAGCCAATGGCAAACCAAGCTCACATATGGACTCAAGGACCCCATGGAATTATCTTGACATGTTCATCAAGCTCAAAAGATCCCAAGTACACAAGATTGACAGTTGAATTTCCCAGTCAATTGATCCATTTTGACTGTATACTGAAAAGTCAAACTTTGACTTTTTGGTCAAAATCAAGAGTCAAGATTCATTTTTCATCAAAACATTACAAATCATGAAACTTGTTCACCAAGAAATCACAAAATGCAAATTAGGGTTTGAAAATGGAATTTTTCATAACTTAGAATTTTTCTAAGTTATAAAAAAACCCTAATTTTTTCCCAACTTTGCCCCATCTTTTCACCATGATCCATTTGGATTCAAACAAAAGTCAAAACATGAAAGTTGTAGCTTGTTGCAAAATCTACAACTTTGATTCACAAAGTTTTCTCATTTGAAGCTTGTATCTCAAGTTATGATTTTTTGAATAAGGGCACTAAACCATCTTTTAACTTAGTGAAATTTGACCTATTTTGACAAGGTTTTCTACCCTACTTCAAGGCCACTTTTCATACCCTTCCACTTGGAATTTCAAATTGCATTTCAAAGATGGATTGTAGTACACATTCCAAGCTTTCCAAAATGTCCAAGAACTCATCAAACAACCTCATAACTTGGGAGATTCGAATTTCACAAGTTGGCAAAAATTCACTTTTGTTCTTCATCAAGACATGTTCATAACCTTGCCAATTTGAATTCAGTTTGCTTTATGCTTAATTACAGGTCCTTGAACCAATCCATACTCAATAATTTAATGCATATTCAATGTGTTAAGGTCATGTTCTTTGTGTTCTAACATTGCATAATGGTTTAATCCTAAACTAGATAAAGTGGAATTTCCATTTTTGAAAAGTTTAGCTTTATGTCAAGTTTGTAATCCAACAAGTACAAAGAAGATCTGGTTAACACAAGATTATGGGCATAACACACTGATCAAGAGGAGTTGATGCAGCACATTAGGGGGTCCTATACTGACCTAGAACACCAATTTGCTTTTGATAGCTTAAGTGTGAAGAAAGGTCCATAACTTATGCTATCTCTCATATCAGTCAAAAAACACAGCACAAAAGATATCAAACACATTCCATAGACCTCATTGAAGCTTTTGCTCGAGCCATTTGCCTTTCAAACCCTCTCCATCTCAGAATCATCCTCAAACTGCACAAACAGGGGTGCCCCTGCAGTTTGAGTGCAATCTCTCATTCCCTTCAAACATTTCTGTCCAAACCTGTTCCTCTACCTTCCTTACAACATATGCAAGCTATCCATAAGCTAAGGCACGATCTGTAGTTGCTCTAACCACTTCCACCATTTTCACATCTTTAACTTGCAGGTGAAGTTCTGTAGCTTGATACAAGAAGGTTCAAGACAAAGTGAGCATTGAAAAAGCATCCCTGGACCTCAAGGAAGCTTTTCCAATCATTACATTGCACTGAAAGTCTCTCATTCTCCACATAGAAGTTCAACTGCACAGGTAAAAGTTTGAATTCGTATCTCTCTTATTAGGCATATTTAGTCTTAAGTTTGTGAAGAAGCAAGGTCCTACTCATAGCCCTGAACATGTACATAGCTTTACTTCTCATTTCTTTTGCCTGAGTAGAGAGAATTTGAGCTCTGAAAATGGTAGAAAAATTAGGTCAGAAAAGAGGGGGAGAGAAATTCTCCCTCATCTTGGAGAGATAGGTCATGTTCTTTATATGGTTAGAACCGTCTCTTCATGCTGAACATTTCTTGTGTTATGAGTTTTTGCTAAAAAGCCAGGAATCAAGAGTTAGAAGGGACTGAACATTGGCGCGCGTTTTTCAAATAACCTGTGCTGGAGGTTGAAGAAGGAGTGCAGTGGGCTGGGCTTGGATTTGTGTTGCTTTTCACACCCCATTTTTTGGTTTACACCCCCCTGAGCCCATTTGTTTATTTTTCAACATTTTTGACTTTTTCTTTTTGGGTTGACTTTGTTTATTTTTTCTCATGCCATTAAAATTTTTAAAATATTTTTTCCATCATTTTTGTATTTATGGCATATTTGTTTGTTTATTTCTTTTATTTATGTACAAATATATATATATATACTATTATTAAAATAAATAGAAAATAATGTAGATACATTTTTATTTTTATTTTTACTCTCTGAAAATATTTCACACAAAAAAAATACTTTTATTTATTTTATTAAAATATTAAATAAATATTTATTTTGTATAATACTCATTTAGGGTTTAATATATGTATATATACATGTTTATTAATATATTTAAGATAAAAATATAAAATACTTGATTTTCTTCATTTTTATTAATATTTGATACAAAAATACTTTTTTCACCAAAATACTTCATTTTATTTTATTTTTGTACATAATAAATAAATAGTAGAATTAAATTAGATAATAATACTTTTTTATATAAAAATTAGGGTTTCTTACCCTAAGTTTCAAAATACTAAAAAATAAATATATTTTTATTTCTTTTTTCCTTTTACATAAATATTTTCTCACACACATAAAAAAATTTCTTTTTTTATATTTTACATATTTATTTTATTTACATTTAGATTATGCAATTTATTTACTATGCAAATATCCAATTGTTGTAATAATCTAGATTTAAATTCTTGTCAATATCCCCCATTTGAACATTTGTACCCCCCTTCCCATATTTGGTTTTGTAATAGCTTAGTAATTTTAATTTCGCACTTTATTGCTTTCTAATGATAACATGTTAGAATTAGGGTTTGTATGCGAAAAAACGATAAAAAATAGTTTGACCTAATACAAGATAAACAAGCATGAAAATGGACACACAAATCACACTTGCACCCCCTAGGGTATTCCACTTGTTGCCTTCAAATAAATGGGCCATATTGTATGTTGAACATCTTTGGGCAAAGCAAACAGTTTGAATGATCATAGTCCCTCGATAAAACTTTTCAAAACAAACAAAACAAATGATCAAGTCCCTTAGAGAAATTGCCCAAAGACATTAAACGTTGTTACAATTATGGTCTAAACGATGACCCGCGCCTGTCCCTTTCACATCCTAACACAAGGTTGCCCACCAAATACAATGGTGGTGCAAACTTGTAAAAAGGGTTAAAGTATAGCAATAATCTTTTGAGAAATTTAGGAGTAGATAACCTCTTAGTTACTTGAATCAACTTGCAAAACAAAACACTTGCCTAATTTCAAAACCACACAACACTACACTTTCAAAACAACTTTCAAAAACAAATGAAAACCTTTTCAAAAGACATACATCTTTGTATACATCCCCACATGGATCATTGCAAAGGTTGCCACCACATTGGCCTCTTTTCAAAACATTTTCAAAACCCACACACTCAAGCACCATTTAAAACAATTGAAAGCAAAAGGCAAGTGATCTAAGCAAGTAACTAAGAGCCCATGGATAACCATGGATAGAAAGGGTGCTAATACCTTCCCTTTCTATAATCTACTCCCCGAACCCAAGAAAACATCTCAAAGGTTTTTGGCTGTGCTTTTTAACCTTTCCTTAGGATAAAATAAAAAGTCGGTGGCGACTCTTGCTAACCGCAACATTTGCGAATACAAACGCAAACCTCAAGTCAGTTCTCCCACCGTATCACAGAACTGGCGACTCTGCTGGGGACTTCTTTTAAAGTGGAGTAACCTTAGGGTTTAGATCACCTTTGTTTTCAATTGCTTGCTTTGTTTGCTTTTACATATTGTGGGCTTTGTATCGGAGTTTTATGGATCCTAACCCGGATCTGGGGAAACCCTTTTAGGTAGCAATAAGGCTGTGAGGGAACTGTGCGGGGTATACCGACATGGTTGAAGCAGTCTGCTACGTTGATGTGGCACTTTGGTGTGTACCGGTAACCCTTGAGTTCAGTCAAGGAGAGTACGGGGCCGCCGCGTGGTGTCATGAAGCATCAACTGACCTTAGGAACCTTAATTGAACCATCTTGGCCTTCTTAGGGTAGTGAGATAACTGACTTTGGTGCAGTCCGAGGTTGGTTGATACTCGATACTACACTCAATTGAGGGTTGCTTTCCTGGAATATTTCGGTCGCCAGTTCAGTGGCTAAATCGAAACGATGAACAATGAAAGCAATCCAGTGATATTGAGACCTTTAGAACCCGGTTACTTTTGATAGGACAGGTTGAGCCCACAAAACTTCAAGAGGGTAATACCCAGACCCCATGCAGGCCTAAACTCTAAGGGTTTGTGTGACTTGTATGCCTTACCATGTTTGCCTTTGTGAATATTTATAGTGCATTTAATCATCACATCATTACATCATACAAACATCATGAGCATTGACTAACCATTTCAAGGGTTTCGAATCTTCATCTTTGTTCTTGTTTTATAGGACATGGAAACTGCTCGCAGAAAGACAATTCAGATTAGCCTTGTAAAGATCCCTCCTCAGCTTAAGGAGCTTCTGTCCAGAATTCCCGAGAGTTCTTCATTCAGTGAGAGACATGGAAGACTCATCAACTTGGTTAACACCAACATTGAGGAGGACTTGATAAAGGTCCTGTTCCAATTCTTTGACCCTCTGCATCACTGTTTCACCTTCCCGGATTATCAGTTGGTGCCTACATTAGAAGAATTCTCCCGACTTCTGAAGGTCCCTATCCTCGATCAACTACCCTACAACGGTACGGAAAAGGAACCCAGACTTGAAGAGATTGCTAAAGCCTTGCACCTACAGACATCCGACCTCAAAGGACATTGGGAAGCGAGAAGTGGTATCAAAGGGTTCTTAGCTAGGTTTCTGTTTGATAAGGCCCAAGAATGTTGGAACTCTCTTGACCTACGAGCTTTTGAAGAAGTTGTAGCCCTCCTTGTCTATGGTTTGGTGTTGTTCCCTAACCCAGATCAGCTTATCGATGTCAGTGCTGTCCAGATCTTTATGACCAGGAATCCTATACCTACACTGTTAGGGGACATCCTTCACTCATGTTACACTCGAACCATGAGAAGAAGGGGTGTCCTTTTGTGTTGCACTCCTCTCTTGGGAAGGTGGTTTATTTCGCATCTTCCACAAACAGTTTTGAAGAACGAGCGGGGTTTGAGATGGTCACAACGGTTAATGACTCTCACGCATGCAGATATACATTGGTGTCCTAGGTCCCGGGAAGACGTCACTATCATTGATCGTTGTGGGGAATACCCTAATGTTCCCTTATTTGGAATCAAAGGAGGTATAACCTACAACCCATGCCTGGCTTGGAGACAGTTTGGTTATGCTCGGAAGGATGGCCCTCATGACATGTTAATTCCTGACATAGTCTTCGACTTCGACAACGATACTCAAGGGCTTCGTCAGAGATTTATCAGAGCTTGGAGGATGCCGAGTAGGATAGACAGCAAAACACTGGGGCACCGGAACTCCATCCCGTTGGAGCCTTACCTCAAGTGGGTACGAGCCCGCTCTCAGAAGTTGGTAATGCCTTACCCTCACATGCTACCTGTAATCAAAGAGCAAGTCTTGGAAGGAGAAGCATCCTATACCATTCAACATCCCGACATGCCCACCTCCTGGGAAGAGATGCAGAAGAGCTGGATCCAACTTAAGGAAGAGCGGAATTCTCTTGAGACCAGTCTACATGCTAGTGAAAAGAAGGTCCTGGAACTCACCCGCCTGCTGCACGAGGAAAGGAATCTCAACACCTACATCGCGCCAAAAAGGATGCGCAATGTCTTTTTACCTTAAGGAGTTTATTTTGTAATATTTGGCCCATGAAGCATTTATGTACTAACGAATTTCTCCTTATTAATATGATGTGCGTTCTTTTTTGTCGACAACAAAGTTTGAATGTTCTAAATCCTTGAATGCATTGCATACATGCGCATTCCATTGCACCATATGCACAGCAGGTACCCTAATTCACAGGTTGCTTATTTTTCTTCGCTGTTTGTGTGCACAGTCATCATGAATTCGGAGTCATCCAGTGAGCAAGCAATCAAGGCCCTTCAGGCCCAAAGTGCACAGTTTCAAGAGATGGTCCTAAGCCTAGCCCAGGGACAACAAGAGTTGAAGACTCTACTCCTGAAGAAGAAGAAGAAAAAGAGGACGGCAATGTTCAACACCGGACGCAGATTTGGGAACACACTCCACAATGAAGCTGATCCGACCACTTCTTCTGCTGAGAAAAACAGTCCCCAAGGGGGAGAAGCACCTAGTCCCGCAGTCTCCGACAACGAGACGGACTATAACGAGGAACAATACCCACCTGCTGCTGACAGATACAAACAATTGGAGGACCGTTTGAGCGCTATGGAAATTCAGAACGTGCCGGGACTGGATTTCGGGGATTTGGGATTATCTTCTGGAGTAGTAATTCCACACAAGTTTAAGGCGCCTGCCTTCGCCAAGTATGATGGGATCTCCTGCCCAAAGCTGCATCTGAGGTCGTATGTAAGGAAAATCCAACCTTACACGGCGGATAAAAACCTCTGGATTCACTTCTTCCAAGACAGCCTCTCGGGGTCTCAGCTTGAATGGTTCTACCAATTAGACGGAGCTAGCATCCGGCACTGGGAGGATTTGGCGACTGCTTTCTACAGACAATACCAATATAATTCTGATCTCGCTCCTACGCGTACCCAACTTCAGGGTATGTCTCTAGGGACGGGTGAAGGATTCAAAGAGTACGCTCAAAAATGGAGACTTGGCTGGCAGGGTGCAGCCTCCATTAACTGATCGAGAGCTGGTTGATATGTTTCTGGGAACGTTGTCTGGTCCGTTTTTCAATCATTTGGTTGGAAACTCCTCCGCTGGGTTCACAGATTTGATATTAACGGGAGAGAGAATTGAAGCTGGCATCAGGTCAGGCAAGATACAGAAAGCTGCCTCTACAAGTGCTGAGAAGAGGCCGTTTAAGAAAGAAGCAAGCGCCGTCTTTGGCCCTAGAAGACAAGTCAAGCCCGAAGGTCGCCAAGCCGTTAATGCTTTGGTCATCTCTAAACCTGTTGCTGCTCCTCAGCAGTACAATCAGCAAAGAAGTGAAAGGCCCAAGAGGCAGTATACCCGATTGAGTATGACATTATCTCAAATTTTACCCCAACTGTTATCCACCAACCTGGTGACCCTCAAAGAAGCTCCTAAGGTCGTCAACACTGCGTCCCCTAAATACAACCCGAATGCCCGGTGTGCTTATCATTCTGATAGTCCCGGGCACACTACTGATGATTGTTGGGCCTTGAGAAACAAAGTGCAAGATCTGATTGACGCAAAAGAAATTCAGTTTGAAGCGCCGGAAAGACCGAATGTTGTAACGGCTCCTATGCCCCAGCATAGGGTAAGTGCCATTGAGGAAGAAGTGTATGCTGTTTCGATAGATGAAGTTGTTACCCCTTTGAAGACTGTTAAGAAGAACCTACTGCGGGCCGGTTTATTTCCGGGTTGCGGCGAAGGTTGCCCATTCTGTGCTATTTCCCTATCCGATTGTCCCTTGCTAAGGTTAGGCATCCAAGGCCTAATGGATAGCAAGGAGATTTTATTCAAAAAGACTGCTGTTCAATTGGTTCCAATGAAAGAAGTTTCCGTGATTACCATCTTCAAAAATCCAACCAAGGCTCCCCCAAAGAAGCCTATTCAAATCTTGACAGTTGCGCCTGTGATCATTACTGTTCCAGGACCCCTCTCCTACGTGTCTGATAAGGCTGTCCCCTGGCATTATGGGGCAGACGTATATGTAAATGGAATCAAGCAAGAATTTGATGCTAGTGCCAGTATCTGCGATATCACTGGTCCGGCTAAAGTCACCCGCAGTGGCAGGCTCTTCTCGCCTGACATTGCGCCTCCCGCTATTCGAAGACCCCTCCTCATAAAACCTGCAAGTTTACCAAGTCCTGTTGCTGATCAAATTGTGTCCCCTGCTGCCGAGTCATCAAATGCTCGGGGCAAAGGGATTGAAGAAGAGCCTGCCCGGATGGAGGCACCAATACCCGTGAATGCTGAGGCCTCCCGACAAGAAATGGAGGAGATTCTGAAAATAATAAAGAAAAGTGATTTTAATGTTGTTGAGCAGTTAGGGCATACACCCTCCAAGATCTCCCTGCTCTCCCTATTGCTATGTTCCGAGGCTCACGCTAAGGCATTAATCTCATTTCTCAAGACGGCCCATGTGCCGCAGGAGACGTCTGCAGTTCAGTTCACTGACTGCATAGCAAATCTGACAGCGGACAACGGCTTGGGCTTTTCAGATGCTGACCTAACCGCAAAAGGGAGAAACCACAATGATGCCCTGCATGTCTCTATTGAATGCAGGGGCACTACTCTGGCACATGTATTGGTGGACACTGGTTCTTCTTTGAATGTTCTTCCGAAAAAGGCTTTGGATCGTCTGGATTATGAAGGCCTGGAGTTGAAACCCAGCAATATCATCGTCAGAGCCTTTGACGGCTCCAAGAGGATGGTTCATGGAGAGGTTAACATCCCTATTCGTGTGGGCTCTCAAGTGTTTGACTCTACCTTTTACGTGATGGATATACGTCCATCGTACTCCTGTCTGTTGGGTAGACCTTGGATCCACAAAGCTGGGGCAGTGACCTCCACCTTACACCAAAAGCTGAAGTATCCCGTCAGGGGGAAAATTGTCACTGTGCAAGGAGAAGAGGAGTATATGGTGAGCCATTTGAATTCCTTCAGGTACATCGAGATGGACGGAGAATTTATTGAAACTCCCTTCCAACATTTCGAGGAGGTACATCCAATTTCAGCAGCTGCGGAGACAATGGCCGAAGAGAATGATTCCTTGAAGATGGTTTCCCTAAGGGATGCCCGGGCTGTGGTTCAGAAAGGCAATGGTGCACACTGGGGTCAGCTTCCTGACTTCACTCAGAAGAACGACAAGTTTGGGCTAGGCTTTACTGCAGAGGCTCAGAAGGCGGTGCGCAAAGAGAAGATTGGAAAGGCTCCGGTGTTTATTTCCAGCTCAAGGGTGAATGCTATCGAGGAGGATGTGGAGGAAGCTGAGTTTGATAATTGGATCTACCCGACTGCTAGCGACGGACCAAGCAACTGGACAGCAAAGGATTTTACCCCTATCACATTTGTCACGCAGTAATTGATTTCTTTTGATTTCCAAATTTGTAACAAACAATATGTTAAAACTCTGTTGGCTCGGTGTCCTGCCCGGGGCATCGTAGCTCCATTTGTGAGGGCTTTTTGTATGACATTTTCATATATCATCAATCAAAACATTGGACGTTTGTTGCATTTCAAATCTTGTGCTCCTTTTCTTTCTGTGTTATACATATTGCAAAACAGCTATATTTACACACACTCACTTATACAGGTTTCAATCCACTCTGGATCTCACTGGCAACGGCTCTGCTACCGCCAGTTATGACTTCGAAAATCCGATCAACTTGGCCGAAGACGAAGGTGAAGATGATTGCGAAGTGCCTGGTGAACTCGCAAGACTGCTACTACAGGAAGAGAGGGCTATTCAACCACATGAAGAGCCTGTGGAGACAATTAACCTGGGTACTGAGACAGATAGGAAAGAGGTCAAAATTGGTGCCAATCTAGAGCTCAGCGTGAAGCAACGATTGATCCAGATGCTACAAGACTACATGGAGATCTTTGCTTGGTCCTATGAAGATATGCCCGGTTTGGATGCCGACATTGTAGTTCACCATCTGCCAACCAAGGAGGATTACCCTCCAGTAAAGCAAAAAGTTCGACGAATGCGTCCAGAGATGTCTGAGAAGATTAAAGCTGAGGTGATGAAACAGTTTGATGCAGGTTTCCTTGCAGTAACTTCTTACCCTCAGTGGGTTGCCAACGTTGTGCCAGTGCCGAAGAAGGACGGTAAGGTCAGAATGTGTGTCGACTACAGGGATCTGAACAGGGCCAGTCCCAAGGATGACTTCCCCCTACCTCACATTGATGTCCTTGTTGACAATACAGCTCAACACAAGGTGTTCTCCTTCATGGATGGCTTCTCAGGGTATAATCAGATCAAGATGGCTCCTGAAGATATGGAGAAGACTACATTTGTAACTCAGTGGGGGACCTTCTGTTATAAGGTCATGCCATTCGGATTGAAAAATGCTGGGGCAACCTATCAGCGTGCCATGGTTGCTTTATTTCATGATATGATCCATCATGAGATTGAAGTATACGTTGATGACATGATCGCAAGGTCTCAAACTGAGGAGGAGCACCTTGATCACCTGAGGAAGTTGTTTTACCGACTCAAGTTGTACAAGCTGAGATTGAATCCCAACAAATGCACCTTCGGGGTGAGGTCCGGAAAATTGCTAGGTTTCATTGTAAGTGATAAAGGTATCCAGGTGGACCCTGCCAAGGTTAAAGCTATTCAAGAGATGCCGACCCCAAAAACAGAGAAAGAAGTCAGAGGTTTCCTGGGACGATTGAATTACATTGCCCGATTCATCTCACATCTGACTGCTACTTGTGAGCCAATCTTCAAATTACTGAAGAAAGATCAAGTGGTACGCTGGAATGATGAATGTCAGGCCGCCTTTGAAAGAATAAAGGAATACCTCCAAGAGCCACCCATTCTTATGCCACCAGTGGAAGGAAGACCTCTGATACTATACTTGACAGTGCTTGATAATTCAATGGGGTGTGTGCTGGGGCAGCATGACGAGTCTGGCCGAAAAGAGCACGCTATTTATTACTTGAGCAAAAAGTTTACCGACTGTGAGTCTCGTTACTCACTGCTTGAGAAAACTTGCTGCGCTCTTGTATGGGCTGCTCGCCGGCTGAGACAGTATATGCTGACTCACACTACTTTATTGATTTCAAAGATGGATCCCATCAAGTACATATTTGAAAAGCCCGCTCTGTCTGGGAGGATAGCGAGATGGCAAATGATCTTAACAGAATATGACATCCAGTATACAACTCAGAAAGCAATTAAGGGGAGTGTACTGGCTGATCATTTGGCACACCAACCTGTGGACGATTATCAATCATTGAACTTTGATTTTCCGGACGAAGACATCATGGTGGTAACTGACTGTGAAGTACCTGGACCGGATGAAGGACCTGAGGAAGGATCCCGATGGTCTATGCATTTTGATGGAGCCTCCAATGCTTTGGGTAACGGCGTCGGCGCTGTAATCATATCCCCCAAGGGGACCCATACTCCACTCACCGCCCGATTATGTTTCAGCTGCACCAACAACATGGCAGAATATGAGGCATGTATCATGGGTTTACAAGCTGCAATCGACCTGAGGATCAAGTTTCTAAGTGTCTTCGGAGATTCCGCTCTCGTGATCAATCAGATCAAAGGCGAATGGGATACGAAACACCCGAATCTCATTCCTTACAAGGAGTATGTGTCGACCTTGCTCCCTCACTTTGAAGAAATAACTTTTGAGCATTTCCCCAGAGAGGAGAATCAGCTAGCGGACGCACTAGCCACGATGTCTTCAATGTTCAAAGTTAAATGGGACAATGAGGCTCCCCAAATCACGATCTGGAAGTTGGATGAACCGGCATACTGCTGCGAGCTCGAGGCTGAGAAGGTGACTGAGAAACCCTGGTATCACGAGGTGAAGAGGTACTTGGAAGCTCAGGAATACCCTGAAGGCGCATCTGCCAATGATAAGAAGTTCATGAGGAGGTTTGCTGCAAAATTCTTCCTCAGCAACGGCATTCTCTACAAACGGAATCATGATTCAACTCTGTTACGTTGTGTGGATAAGGTTGAAGCAGAGAAAATTATGATGGAACTGCATGAAGGAACATTTGGAACCCATTCCAGTGGACACACCATGGCTAAGAAAATCCTTCGGGCAGGATATTTCTGGTCCACGATGGAAGCCGATTGTTACCAACACTCCCGAACTTGTCATAAATGCCAAATCTATGCCGACAAGGTGCATATCCCTCCGGTTCCTTTGAATGTCCTGACGGCACCTTGGCCTTTCGCAATGTGGGGCATCGATATGATCGGTGAGATCCGACCGACGGCATCCAATGGGCACCGTTTCATCTTGGTGGCAATCGATTACTTCACGAAATGGGTCGAGGCAGCTTCCTATGCCACAGTAACCAAGAGCGTCGTGGCACGTTTCATCCGGCATAATCTGATCTGTCGGTACGGAGTCCCAGAAAGAATCATTACGGACAATGGTACCAACCTCAATAACAAAATGATCACTGAACTCTGTGAACAATTCAAGATACAGCACCACAATTCTTCCCCCTATCGGCCGAAGATGAATGGGGCTGTAGAGGCAGCCAATAAAAATATCAAGAAAATTGTGCAGAAGATGACAGTGACCTATAAAGATTGGCACGAGATGTTACCGTTCGCTCTTCATGGGTACCGCACCTCAGCAAGGACGTCAACCGGGGCAACTCCTTTCTCTTTGGTCTACGGCATGGAGGCAGTCTTGCCAATTGAAATCCAGATACCCTCTCTTCGGATAATGAAGGATGCAGACTTGAATGAAGATGATTGGATCCAAACTCGACTTGATCAACTAAATCTAATTGACGAAAAAAGGCTCACTGCTATCTGTCATGGTCAAACGTATCAAAAACGGATGATCAGGGCATTTAACAAGAAAGTCAGACCGCAAGAGTATCAAGTCGGGGACTTGGTAATCAAACGCATCATCCTTCCTCAAAGTGATCCCCGGGGCAAATGGACCCCTACTTACGAAGGGCCATTTGTGGTTAAGCGTGTGTTCTCTGGAGGAGCCATGATCCTAACCACCATGGACGGTGACGACCTTCCTCACCCCGCCAATGCGGACATAGTGAAAAAATACTACGCATAAATAAAAGACCCGCTAGGTTGACATACCTAGGCAAAAATAAGGGCTTCCCGGCGAACCAAAAGGGTTCGGGCAAAAATAAGGGATGAAATGAATAAAAATCTGTACACCCGGCAAGTCGAAAACCTGAAAGGGCGGCTTGGGCAAAAATGGGTATCCCGGTGGACTGAAAACCCGAAAGGGCGGTCCAGGCAAAAGTTAGGGATAAAAGCGTAACACTATGTCTCATTGGATCACTTCGCATCCGGAATTCGGCATCAACTATCTGGCTCAGATTTCGGCATTGACCAATCAGCTTCATCTTCAACTGAGCAGCAAAGCGATGAGACATTCGAAGACATAAAGGCAATAGCAGAGTGGGAACCCAGTGGGATTGTTCACATAGCTGTTTTGTTTTTCAAATTGTAAATTCTATGTTATTTGGCGGCGTCCTCTTACTAGGATGTCAGCCTCTTGTACAAAAAACGCCTATTCACAGGCAAAGTTTAAATCAATACAAATTCACTTGTCCATACGAATTGCCATTGTTTTTCTTTTTCTGTTTTGTCTTGCGAAGAACGTCCAATGTTCATTTTTGATATATGCATTTGACATTAAATTGCTGATCCCTAAATGTTTGCATATGAAAAAAGAGATTAATTACAAGTGACATCAAAGACAGGGGGAATGTGGGGTTGTTTAATGCGGTCTAGTTGTTTTGTCCACCAAGGCACCAAAGTAGGTTCAACTGAAAAAATGGCCAAATCATCTTAACTCCCCGCGAAGTAAAACAAGGTTCAGCAGCACTTTCCCCGAGCAGGAGTCGATTCCCCGTCGATCCTAAAAAAGGCACAACATTCCCCGGCAGGTTTTAAAGGCTCATTCCCAGTAGATTCTGCGAGCTTATCCCCGGCGAAGTACGAACGTCTCGCCCAAGTTTTATTTAGAGTTATTTCCTCACAAGGACTTATAACTGGGTTATCCTCAGCTAAAAGCCACGGAAGACCGTTCTCGGCGAAAGTTCCTTCAATCCCCAGCGAAGTCTATCTTTGGTTTTCCCAAGCAGAGTTTATCTTTGGGGTTCCCCAGCGGAGTTTATCATCATTATTCTCAGCAGAATCCATTGTTAAAGTCCTCAGCAGGCCTCTCATCAGAGCTTCGGCCAAATATCTCTTCCGCAAAGCAGCTTCCCGGCCTTTCGTCAAGGATTTATTTTCCTAAGATGAAATTACACCCATAAACATGTCACATTTTCATACATCTTGCTTACATACATGATGAGACACATACAACATCAAATGTTGAACATCATGACATCATGCATATCATACATCATGACATTGCATACAGCTTACGTCTTTGCCTTTTCAGGAAAAAGACAATCTCAAAAACGACTACTTTCAACTGTCACAATTCCAGATTCGATACCTGTATCTAGCCAGGGCACGTCTGAAGAGTTCGAAGATTCGATTCCTGTATCCAGCCAGGGCACATCTATCAACTACAACATTTCCAGATTCGACTCCTGTATCCAGCCAGGGCATATCTGTTGACCATATTTCCAGACTCGATTCCTGTATCTAGCCAGGGCACGTCTGCAGAGTTCAAAGATTCGACTCCTGTATCCAGCCAGGGCACATCTGTGAGCAACTGATTGAAGATTCGATACCTGTATCCAGCCAGGGCATATCTGCATAAGGAGACTGAAGATCAAACACCTGTAACAAGCCAGGAAAACATCTGTCTTTCTTAAAACACGCAAGTTCTCGCTAAGGAATCTCTTATGCGATCAACACTTCCAAATGGCATCTGTAAGCCCATTCCCGACAAAGTTCTGTCACTTTTCCAGATGGCATCTACAAAGCCCATCTCCCTATCCACCATCTCTCCAAATGGCATCTATAAGCCCATTCCCGACACCACATTGTTGAGACTCCAGCATGCGAGTGCAAATTTCCGGGCACTCTAGTGTCCAATCTCCTTTTACCCTCGAGTCGCGAAAGGCAAACTTGCCAATCTAACTCTTCAGGTCCAAGAAGATTGAACAGGGGCAACTGTTGTACCCCAAAATTTGCCCTCCCATTTCCTCAACATTTTCTCATCACAAGACCTTTGAAGATCAAGATCCAATTAGGGTTTCCTCTGCTCAAGACTTCTCCTTGCACTGTGGACTCAAATTAGGGTTTGTGTTTGCCTAAAGATGTTTTGACCTAAAATACCTAAGATGACTTTCATGCTTCATATTGGACTCCCAAGTTTACCCATACCAAGTTTCAAGTCTTGATTCCAAGTTTTACCCAGTCAATTGGACAGTTGACCTAGAAATCAGCTGTATTGGGGAAAAAGTCAACTGTGGCCAATTGACAGTCAAATCTCATAAAATTTGATCCACATCAACATTTTGAATTCATATGGACCATTTGATCAAGTTTGAATCACAATTCCCCAAGAAATTTGATCAGATCACCAAAAGGGCAAAATGGTCATTTTTAGGGTTTTGACTGCACAAAGGCAATTTTTGACTGTTTGACCTAGCCAATGGCAAACCAAGCTCACATATGGACTCAAGGACCCCATGGAATTATCTTGACATGTTCATCAAGCTCAAAAGATCCCAAGTACACAAGATTGACAGTTGAATTTCCCAGTCAATTGATCCATTTTGACTGTATACTGAAAAGTCAAACTTTGACTTTTTGGTCAAAATCAAGAGTCAAGATTCATTTTTCATCAAAACATTACAAATCATGAAACTTGTTCACCAAGAAATCACAAAATGCAAATTAGGGTTTGAAAATGGAATTTTTCATAACTTAGAATTTTTCTAAGTTATAAAAAAACCCTAATTTTTTCCCAACTTTGCCCCATCTTTTCACCATGATCCATTTGGATTCAAACAAAAGTCAAAACATGAAAGTTGTAGCTTGTTGCAAAATCTACAACTTTGATTCACAAAGTTTTCTCATTTGAAGCTTGTATCTCAAGTTATGATTTTTTGAATAAGGGCACTAAACCATCTTTTAACTTAGTGAAATTTGACCTATTTTGACAAGGTTTTCTACCCTACTTCAAGGCCACTTTTCATACCCTTCCACTTGGAATTTCAAATTGCATTTCAAAGATGGATTGTAGTACACATTCCAAGCTTTCCAAAATGTCCAAGAACTCATCAAACAACCTCATAACTTGGGAGATTCGAATTTCACAAGTTGGCAAAAATTCACTTTTGTTCTTCATCAAGACATGTTCATAACCTTGCCAATTTGAATTCAGTTTGCTTTATGCTTAATTACAGGTCCTTGAACCAATCCATACTCAATAATTTAATGCATATTCAATGTGTTAAGGTCATGTTCTTTGTGTTCTAACATTGCATAATGGTTTAATCCTAAACTAGATAAAGTGGAATTTCCATTTTTGAAAAGTTTAGCTTTATGTCAAGTTTGTAATCCAACAAGTACAAAGAAGATCTGGTTAACACAAGATTATGGGCATAACACACTGATCAAGAGGAGTTGATGCAGCACATTAGGGGGTCCTATACTGACCTAGAACACCAATTTGCTTTTGATAGCTTAAGTGTGAAGAAAGGTCCATAACTTATGCTATCTCTCATATCAGTCAAAAAACACAGCACAAAAGATATCAAACACATTCCATAGACCTCATTGAAGCTTTTGCTCGAGCCATTTGCCTTTCAAACCCTCTCCATCTCAGAATCATCCTCAAACTGCACAAACAGGGGTGCCCCTGCAGTTTGAGTGCAATCTCTCATTCCCTTCAAACATTTCTGTCCAAACCTGTTCCTCTACCTTCCTTACAACATATGCAAGCTATCCATAAGCTAAGGCACGATCTGTAGTTGCTCTAACCACTTCCACCATTTTCACATCTTTAACTTGCAGGTGAAGTTCTGTAGCTTGATACAAGAAGGTTCAAGACAAAGTGAGCATTGAAAAAGCATCCCTGGACCTCAAGGAAGCTTTTCCAATCATTACATTGCACTGAAAGTCTCTCATTCTCCACATAGAAGTTCAACTGCACAGGTAAAAGTTTGAATTCGTATCTCTCTTATTAGGCATATTTAGTCTTAAGTTTGTGAAGAAGCAAGGTCCTACTCATAGCCCTGAACATGTACATAGCTTTACTTCTCATTTCTTTTGCCTGAGTAGAGAGAATTTGAGCTCTGAAAATGGTAGAAAAATTAGGTCAGAAAAGAGGGGGAGAGAAATTCTCCCTCATCTTGGAGAGATAGGTCATGTTCTTTATATGGTTAGAACCGTCTCTTCATGCTGAACATTTCTTGTGTTATGAGTTTTTGCTAAAAAGCCAGGAATCAAGAGTTAGAAGGGACTGAACATTGGCGCGCGTTTTTCAAATAACCTGTGCTGGAGGTTGAAGAAGGAGTGCAGTGGGCTGGGCTTGGATTTGTGTTGCTTTTCACACCCCATTTTTTGGTTTACACCCCCCTGAGCCCATTTGTTTATTTTTCAACATTTTTGACTTTTTCTTTTTGGGTTGACTTTGTTTATTTTTTCTCATGCCATTAAAATTTTTAAAATATTTTTTCCATCATTTTTGTATTTATGGCATATTTGTTTGTTTATTTCTTTTATTTATGTACAAATATATATATATATACTATTATTAAAATAAATAGAAAATAATGTAGATACATTTTTATTTTTATTTTTACTCTCTGAAAATATTTCACACAAAAAAAATACTTTTATTTATTTTATTAAAATATTAAATAAATATTTATTTTGTATAATACTCATTTAGGGTTTAATATATGTATATATACATGTTTATTAATATATTTAAGATAAAAATATAAAATACTTGATTTTCTTCATTTTTATTAATATTTGATACAAAAATACTTTTTTCACCAAAATACTTCATTTTATTTTATTTTTGTACATAATAAATAAATAGTAGAATTAAATTAGATAATAATACTTTTTTATATAAAAATTAGGGTTTCTTACCCTAAGTTTCAAAATACTAAAAAATAAATATATTTTTATTTCTTTTTTCCTTTTACATAAATATTTTCTCACACACATAAAAAAATTTCTTTTTTTATATTTTACATATTTATTTTATTTACATTTAGATTATGCAATTTATTTACTATGCAAATATCCAATTGTTGTAATAATCTAGATTTAAATTCTTGTCAATATCCCCCATTTGAACATTTGTACCCCCCTTCCCATATTTGGTTTTGTAATAGCTTAGTAATTTTAATTTCGCACTTTATTGCTTTCTAATGATAACATGTTAGAATTAGGGTTTGTATGCGAAAAAACGATAAAAAATAGTTTGACCTAATACAAGATAAACAAGCATGAAAATGGACACACAAATCACACTTGCACCCCCTAGGGTATTCCACTTGTTGCCTTCAAATAAATGGGCCATATTGTATGTTGAACATCTTTGGGCAAAGCAAACAGTTTGAATGATCATAGTCCCTCGATAAAACTTTTCAAAACAAACAAAACAAATGATCAAGTCCCTTAGAGAAATTGCCCAAAGACATTAAACGTTGTTACAATTATGGTCTAAACGATGACCCGCGCCTGTCCCTTTCACATCCTAACACAAGGTTGCCCACCAAATACAATGGTGGTGCAAACTTGTAAAAAGGGTTAAAGTATAGCAATAATCTTTTGAGAAATTTAGGAGTAGATAACCTCTTAGTTACTTGAATCAACTTGCAAAACAAAACACTTGCCTAATTTCAAAACCACACAACACTACACTTTCAAAACAACTTTCAAAAACAAATGAAAACCTTTTCAAAAGACATACATCTTTGTATACATCCCCACATGGATCATTGCAAAGGTTGCCACCACATTGGCCTCTTTTCAAAACATTTTCAAAACCCACACACTCAAGCACCATTTAAAACAATTGAAAGCAAAAGGCAAGTGATCTAAGCAAGTAACTAAGAGCCCATGGATAACCATGGATAGAAAGGGTGCTAATACCTTCCCTTTCTATAATCTACTCCCCGAACCCAAGAAAACATCTCAAAGGTTTTTGGCTGTGCTTTTTAACCTTTCCTTAGGATAAAATAAAAAGTCGGTGGCGACTCTTGCTAACCGCAACATTTGCGAATACAAACGCAAACCTCAAGTCAGTTCTCCCACCGTATCACAATTGTGTTGCTTGATTAAAAAGCTGTGAAGCTTAATCAAGTGTTTGTTTTTGAAGAATGTCTTCATCAATTCATTAATCAAATTGTCTTATGTATCACTGCTGTGATTGAGGGGGAGTGAGTAGGAACTCAGGTTTAAGTTGTACTTAGATTGAAATTGCATTGGGTAGGTCTTAAGTGAAGGAGATAAACTGGTTGGTTTATTCCTGAATTAACATCTCTTATAGTGGATTTCCTCCCTGGCTTGGTAGCCCCCAGAGTAGGTGTTGTTGCACACTGAACTGGGTAAACAATTGACTGTGTTCTTTATTGTTTTTGTATTTACTGTCATATAGTAAGTCAGATACGGTGTCATAACATTGAACGTGACATTGAGTATTTGCAGCCAGAATTTCAGTTTTAACTGGTCCAAATAAGTCAATGTGCAGAAGTTCTAATGGCTTAGAGGTAGAAACAACATTTTTGGATTTAAAAGAAGGTTTTGCAAATTTGCCTTTCTGACATGCTTCACACAGAGCATCTGAATTGAACTTCAAATTAGGAAGTCCTCTGACCAGATTGAGTTTGTTAATCTGAGATATTCTTCTCATACTAACATGCCCCAATCTTCTGTGCCAGATCCACTGCTCGTTGTTAACAGACATAAGGCATTTTACATTCTGACTCTTTAGTTCAGAAAGTTTGATTTTGTAAATGTTGTTTTTTCTCTTACCATTAAACAGGATAGTCCCATCTTTCTGACTAACAGCTTTACATGATTTTTGATTAAAGATTATATCATAACCGTTATCACTTAATTGACTTATGGATAACAGATTATGCATCAATCCATCTACTAGCAGAACATTATTAATAGAGGGAAGATTTCCATTACCTACAGTTCCATAGCCAATTATCTTTCCCCTCTGATTGCCTCCAAAGCCAATGTGGCCTCCAGGCTTAAGTTCCAGGCTTTGGAACATATGCCTTCTTCCCGTCATGTGTCGTGAGCAGCCAGAGTCCAGGTACCATGACTGGTGTTTCTGACTTGCTGCTAAAGATATCTGCAAGATGTATTATTTTATCCTTAGGTACCCAGATTTTCTTGGGTCCTGATTTTTTAGTCTTACCAAAACTCTGGTTGAATTTTGGTTTCACAGAGTGCTTACTGCTAGTGTATTTAATATCATGTGTGTGACCATACACAAAATGTGAATTTAGAGGAGTGTGTTTAATGTTTAAGTCCATGACATTCTTTGGTGTAGGAACCTTACCTTGGTATCCTATTCCTTTCCTGCCGTTTCTGCTAACTCCATAGATCATTGAAACCATTCTGCTTCTATCTATGCTTTTAGCTAGGAACTTCTGGAAACTGTGATCATACTCCTTGATGATCTCATCAGCGTTGCTGGGAGTTTCAGAAATTGGTTCCTTCTGAGAGTTTTGTAAAGTGTTTTCTAATTTTGAAATCTTATTTCTCAGCTCAGAATTTTCCAATTTGAGACTCTCAGTCTTATTAGAGTCAGATTCAAGATTCCTTTTCAGGTCTCTGAATTTAACTCTAATTTGCTGATATCGTTCCAGAATCTCCTTAAGGCTTTCAGCAAGTTCAGCCTTTGTAAAGTTAACAGCAAAGTTAGGAAATACCTCTTCAGTATCTGATTCTGAGTCTGATTCAGAAGCTTCACTATCTTCTGAGATGTTAGCCATGAGAGCTATGTTTGCCCTCTCATCATCTGATTCTGAGTCAGCTTCAGACGAGTCAGAGTCATCCCATGTGGCCATGAGACTTTTCTTCTTCTCTCTTCCAAACTTCTTTTTGGGCTTTTCCCTCTGAAGCTTTGGGCAGTCACTCTTATAGTGTCCTTGCTCATTACACTCATAGTAGATGATGTCCTTGGTGTTTGGCTTTTTGCTACTGGAGGAGCCTTCAGATCTTCTATATCCAGAGGAAGAATCTGTCCTTCTGTATCTGGAAGAAGACTCGTTCTGATCAGATCTTCTGGGATTCCTGAACTTTCTTTGTCTTTGCATCCACAGTTGATTTACTCTTCTGGAAAGGAGAGAGAGTTCGTCTTCTTCTGATGAGGATCCATCAGATGTTTCTTCAACTGCCTGCAAAACTTTAGACTCAAATTTTTTGTTAGATTTTAATGCTAAAGGCTTACCTTGCTTCTGAGGCTCATCAGCTTCTAGCTCTATCTCATGACTTCTGAGGGAGCTGATAAGTTCCTCCAGAGTGATTTTGTTGAGATCTTTAGCTAGCTTCAGAGCTGTAACCATAGGTCTCCACTGCTTGGGTAAACTTCTGATGATTTTCTTGACATGGTCAGCAGTAGAGTATCCTTTGTCCAGAACTTTGAGACCAGCTACCAGAATCTGGAATCTAGAGAACATGGTTTCAATGGATTCAGATTCTTCCATTTTGAACGCCTCATACTTCTGAATGAGCGCCAAAGCTTTTGTTTCTTTGACCTGAACGTTGCCCTCATGCGTCATTCTGAGTGAGTCAAAAATATTCTTTGTTGTGTCTCTGTTGGAGATCTTTTCATACTCAGTATAGGAGATGGCGATGAGGAGGATGGTTCTGGCCTTGTGGTGATTCTTGAAGTCACGCTTTTGTTGATCAGACATTATTTTTCTATCAATCTTCTGACCGCTTGCATTCACAGGGTGCGTGTATCCATCTGTCACCATATCCCACAGATCAGCATCATGTGCCAGAAAGAAGCTTTCAATTCTGTCTTTCCAGTAATCAAAGTTTTCTCCATCAAAGACTGGAGGTTTGCCGCTGAATCTATCTCTGTCCTCATTGTTGTCTTTGCTGATGTGAGAATTGTTTCCTGCCATTGTGTTTTTCTGACGCTGGATCTTGTACTGACACGGTTAAGTGTTTTAGCTCAAAACCAGGCGCTCTGATGCCAATTGAAGTGGTGAAAAACACAAGAAGGGGGGGTTGAATTGTAAAACTGAAATCTAATGCAATGAACAAGATATTTTTATCCTGGTTCGTTTGATCTCAAACTACTCCAGTCCACCCGTCAAGGTGATTTCGCCTCTCTCCAACGAGGTCTTAATCCACTATATTCAACTGAATATTACACACTGCTTTAACAACTGCTAAAGCCTTCTTGATCCAAACCACAACCCGGTTTGTCAAGGAAACACTTTCTTACAGAGAAATCAAATCTAAGTGTGTGAATGTTTTCTACAAAACTGTATCACAACTGTGATGTATACACAAATTAAAGCTTAGAAACTAGATTGCTAAACAATGATAGAATATCAGAATGTGTAGTGTTTAGCAAAACTGAGAGAAGGAAGATTTTGATCAGCTTTTATGCGTGTAGAGATTTGGAGAGCATTAGCCATTTCAATCTTCAAAGTCTTGTTTATATAGCACTGAGATGTTGAACGTTGGATGCAATATTCTTGATTCAATGCTAATAACAAACTTTCCTTATCGAGCAGATCTTGTCTGGAATGAGGCCGTTGGTATTAATTTGCTTTCAATGCACAGTACCGTTGCTTACTTAATGCAAGTTCTGGCTTGGCTCATTCTGACTCTGCTTAGCTGCTGATGAACTGTTGTGTTTCTTTATCAGAGTGTTGAGCGCAGTCTTGTTCATCAGGCTTCAGCATATACGTGAGTTGATCATCTGATTCTGACATTCTGATATGGCAACTTCTGATGCTGATGTCTGAAACCAAATTCTGATGCTGAATAGATGTGATTTTGCTTATATCAATCAGATTATCTGCAAGTCAGAACATAATAATTTTAGGCAACATAATAATTTTGCTTATATGAATCTTATAAATAATATATCTTTTCACTTTGTTATCATCAAAACTTAAATATAGGGTAGTAGATTCAAACTTTGTTCTAACACGTATTGGGCCAACATGACGAGTCTGGCCGAAAAGAGCATGCCATTTATTACCTTAGCAAAAAGTTTACCGACTGTGAGACTCGCTAATCACTGCTCGAGAAAACTTGTCGCGCTTTGGTATGGGTTGCTCGCCAGCTAAGGCAGTATATGTTGACTCATACCACTTTGCTGATTTCCAAGATGGATCCAATTAAGTATATCTTCGAGAAGCCTGCCTTATCTGGAAGAATTACTAGATGGAAAATGATCCTGACTGAGTATGATATCCAATATACTACCCAAAAAGCTATAAAGGGGAGTGTACTAGCTGACCATCTAGCTCATCAAGCTGTCGAAGATTACCAATCTATGAGGTTCGACTTCCCGGACGAGGACATCATGACATTGGACAACATCGAAGGTAACAGACCGTATGACGGACCTGAACAAGGATCCCGATGGACCCTGTACTTTGACGGTGCTTCAAATGCACTTGGTAACGATATCGGTGCAGTAATCATTTCTCCGGAAAGTTGCCATACACCCTTCACTGCCCGACTTTGCTTCAGCTGTACCAACAACATGGCTGAATATGAAGCTTGCAACTTTGGTCTCAAGGCTGCTATAGACTTGGGAATCAAATCTTTGTTTGTATTTGGGGACTCGGCTTTGGTTATCAGTCAAATCAAAGGAGAGTAGGACACTAGACATCCTAATCTTATCCCATACAAAGAACATGTCTTGACATTGTTGCCTCATTTCGAGCAGATTACTTTCGAGCATTTCCCGCGAGAAGAAAATCAGCTAGCAGATACTCTGGCTACAATGTCTTCCATGTTTAAACTCAACTGGGATAATGAGGCTCCCCAAATCACCATCGAGCGAATGGACGAACCTGCACACTGTCATGAGATTAATACTGAAGAAGTAGTGGAACAACCCTAGTTTCATGAAATCAAAAGGTATCTCCAGACTCGAGAATACCCTGAAGGAGCTTCCGTCAATGACAAAAAGTTCTTAAGGAGATTTGCTTCCAAGTTCTTCCTAAGCAACGACATCCTTTATAAACGCAACCATGATTGTGTTCTACTTTGTTGTGTGGACAAGGTTGAAGCAGAGTTGATCATGACCGAGATACATAGTGGTACATTTGGCACCCACCTGAGCGGACATACGATGGCTAAGAAGATTCTAAGGGCAGGCTACTACTAGTATACCATGGAAGCTGATTGTCATCAACATTCCCGTACTTGCCACAAATGTCAAGTCTACGCCGACAAAGTGCACATTCCTCCTGTTCCTCTCAATGTTCTAACAGCTCCTTGGCCGTTCGCAATGTGGGGCATTGACATGATTGGAGAGATCAAGCCCACGACATCCAATGGACATCGCTTCATCCTGGTGGCTATTGATTACTTCACCAAATGGGTCGAAGCATCTTCCTTTTCCTCCGTTACAAAGTATGTGGTTGCCCGCTTCATCAAGAAGAATCTCATATGCCGGTACGGTATCCCCGACAGGATCATCACAGACAACGGTACAAATTTGAACAACACTATGATCACCGCTCTGTGCGAGCAGTTCAAGATTTATCATCATAATTCATCTCCCTATCAGCCGAAGATGAACGGTGCTATTGAATTCGCGAACAAGAATATCAAGAAGATCATTCAAAAGATGACAGTCACCTATAAAGACTGGCATGAGATGTTACCGTTTGCTCTGCATGGATATCATACCACGACGCATACTTCAACAGGGGCAACTCCCTTTTCTTTGGTATATGGCATGGAAGCTGTTTTACCTATGGAAGTTCAGATTCCTTCCTTAAGGATTATGAAGGATGCCGGTTTGAGTGAAGACGATTGGATCCAGACCCGGCTTGATCAACTTAACTTGATCGACGAGAAGCGACTTACTGCTGTTTGTCATGGTCAGACGTATCAAAAATGGATGATCAAGGCCTTCAACAAGAAAGTCAGGCGTCAGGTATATCAAGTCGGAGATCTTGTAATCAAGCGGATCATCTTGCCGCAAAGTGATCTCAGACCACCATGGACGGTGACAATTTGTGATCAAGAGCATCTTTTCTGGTGGGGAAATGATTCTGACCACCATGGACGGTGACAATTTGCTGCACCCTGCGAATGCAGACATAATCAAAAAATACTACGCATAAAACGACCCGACAAGTTGAAAACCCGAAAGGGCGACTTGGGTAAAAATGGGCATCCCGGTGAATCGAAAACCCGAAAGGGCGGTTCAGGCAAAAATTAGGGATAAATAAAAAAAATCTGTACACCCGACAAGTTGAAAACCCGAAAGGGCGACTTGGGCAAAAAAGGGTTTCCCGGTGGATCGAAAACCCGAAAGGGCGGTCCAGGAAAAAGTTAGGGAATTAAAGCGTATGACTATGTCTCGTCGGATCACCTTAAGAACAATATCTTCACCAACAAGCTCCAAGCTTCTGATCAATCCAATCATCGGCAGACGAAGCAGCGAATGGACAAGATACTCAGAGTTGTGAAGTCTATAGCAGAATGGGAACCCCATGGAATTGTTACACATATCCATCTTTCTTTTTGTATAAATTTTCTCTCAATTTTATGACAACATTCTCTTACTAGGATGTCTGTTTCCTTTGTACAAAGATACTTAAGAAAGTTAATACAAAAATACTTCAAAGTGCGGAAATTTGCTTGCCTTTCCTTTCTTTTTACACCTATGTTTTATTTGAAAACGTCCAAAGTTTTGTTAAATAGGCATATGCATTTGAATATAATCACTGCTTACAAATAAAACGAAATTGAGAAAGGATAATTATTGATAGATTGAAGGTGTAGGAAGGTATCCTTGTGCTATTCCAGAAGAAATCCCCTACAGAGCCTCAACAAAGCCAAAACCTTGAAGTACACATCCCTAACGGAGTTGAATTCCAAGATCCCCAGCGGAGCTAGTGTACTCTAAAATTTTACTTCCCCAGCGGAGTTAAGTTTCAAAGTTCCCATTAGAGTTAAGTCTCCAAACTCCTGATCCCCAGTGGAGCCTGAAAACCCTGAAATACATATCCCCAGCGGAGCTAGAATATTCTAAACCTTCTCCCCCAGCGAAGTCAAATTTCCAACTACCAATCCCCAGTGAGAACCATTCAGTGTTCCCCAACTCCCCCAGTAGATTGGCATACAATCCAAGCTCCTGATTTCACCGGCCGAGTAAACATTCTCCCCACAGAGTTATTTCCCAGTAAGATCGAAGATTCTCGGTCTCATTTCTACAGCAGAAGCCTCCCAGGTTTTAATTCCCCAGTAGAGATTTTCAGAGTTTTCCTTTATTTCCCAGGAAATTCATGAAGGATTCTCATTCCCCACAGAAGTTTGTCAAAGCTCTTGTTAATCCCCACCGGTCACCAAGGATTTTTAATCCCCAGCAGTGGTCCTAGGATTTCTCATTCTCAATAATCAAAGATCTTTAATCCCCAAGAAGTCATCAAGGATTTCTCATCTTCAACAATCAAAGATTTTTGAATCCTCAACATCAGTCAGGAATTTATTTTCTCCAGCGGCAGTCAAAGATTTCTTTATCTCCAGTTACAAGGATTTATTTTCCTCAGCAAGACAGCTACTCAGCTTACATGCACATCCATTATATTCATATATCATAAACATTGATGAAACGCAATTCATTGCATCATACATATCATGCAACATAACTTTGTGTTTTAGCTAACATTTTACCCTTTTTTGGATAAGATTAAAAGGCTATCATTAACAATTATTCAGATACATTATGGATACACCTCAGACACGACGGTCATTTTACTACTCATTCAGACTTCAGCAATCTGATACAGACTAGATACGCTCCAGACACGACGGCCATTCTATCTCTCATTCAGATTCAATTATCCACTTCAAGATTCAGATACGCTCCAAACACGGATGCCATTCTGGCCCTTACACCACAAGTTTGATTCTTCCCAGTGCAGTCGCGACAGAAGTCATTCTGTCACTTATTCAGATCCCCGTTACAGTTTTAGATACACTCTAGACACGGAAGCCATTCTGCTACTCATACAGAGCTCAACTTCAGATACAGTCCAGATACGCTCCAGACACGGTTGCCATTCTGTCACTCATTCGGAATTTATCCCCAGCACACAGTTGCTCCATATACAGATGTTTCTCTTTTACCCATTCATAATACGGATACACTCCAGACACGACAGTCATTATGATATTCATTCAAAGTTCAAATACAGTTACAGCTTAGATATGCTCCAGACATGGATGCCATTCCTTTGTTCATACAGACTCAGTCTCCAGATACAGTTCAAATGCATTCCAGGTACGGATACCATCTTGATGCTCATTCTTCTGACCGACAACACTGCAGTTCAACAAACATCTTAGATGGCATCTTTAAGCCCATCTCCAGCAAGATTCTACCATCTCCAAATGGCATCTTTAAGCCCATTCCCTCAACAATATTTTGACGAGTGCAAATTTACGGGCACTCTAGTGTCCAATCCTCTTTTACCTTCGAGTCACGAAAGGCAAACTTGCCAATCTAACTCTTCAGGTTCAAGAAGATTGAACAGGGGAAACTGTTGTACCCCAAAATTTTCCCTGTCATTTTATCAACATTTCTCATCACAAGACTCTTGGAACCCAAGACTAAGCTAGGGTTTGCTCTGCTCAAGACACCTCCTTGCACTGTTGACCTAAATTAGGGTTTGAGTTTGCACATGGATTTTTGAACCTTCAATGCCCAAATTGACTTTTATACTTCATGTTGGACTCCTAAGTTTGCCCATACCAAGTTTCAAGCCTTGAATCAAATTTTTGACCAGTCAATTGGACAGTTGAACTAGAAATCAGCTGTATTGGGGAAAAAGTCAACTGTGGCCAATTTACAGTCAAACCTCATGAATTTTGACCCACATCAACATTATGAACTCATATGAACCATTTGATCAAGTTTGTACCATAATTCCACAAGAAATTTGATCAGATCACCAAAAGGGCAAAATGGTCATTTTTAGGGTTTTGACTGTACAAAGGCAATTTTTGACTGTTTGACCTAGCCAATGGAAAATTAAGCTCAGCCATAGACTCAAGGACTCAATGACATTATCTTGACCTATTCAACAAGTTCAAAAGATCTCAAATGCATAGGATTGACTGATAAATTTTTCAGACAACTGATCAAAATTTGATTGTATACTGAAAAGTCAAACTTTGACTCTTTGGTCAAAATCAAGTGCCAAGGGTCATGTTTCATAAAGATGTGTCAAATTATGAAAATTGTTCATCAAGAAACCCAAAATTGCAAATTAGGGTTTGAAATTGAAAAATTTCATAACTTAGAATTTTTTCTAAGTTATGAAATTTTCTTAATTTTTCCTAACTTTGTTCCACATTTTCACCAAGATGCAAATGGATTCAAACAAAACTTACAACATGAAAGTTGTATTCCATCACAAAGTCTACAACTTTGATTCACAAAGTTTTCTCAAAAGAATCTTGGATCTCAAGTTATGATTTTTGGAACATGGGTCCCTAAAACTTTTAACTTAGAGAAATTTTGCCCTAGTTTAGGCAGGATTTTGACCCATCTTCTTGGCCATTTTTCACTAAGTTCCACTTGTAGTCTCAAGTTCAATTTCAAATATGGATTATAGTACATGTTTCAAGATTTCCAAATTGTCCAAGAACTCCTCAAACACATTTGTGGTTAGGGAGAATCGAATGCTTGAAGTTGGCAAAAATTGACTTTGTAACCATGGCCAATACATGTTCATACAACTTGCAAAATCTTACCAAACTAGCTTTGTACTTAATTACAGGCCTCTAAACCAATTTACACTCAAAAATTGAATGCAAATACAATGGTTAGAGGCATTGTTCTGATCAAGGGAGCATTATACAATGAACAATTCCATTTTGGGCATAAAGATAACACTTCCATTTACATAAAGCATGCTTTATGTCAAGTTTCATTTCTTGAGCCATACACCAAGCCTTTTGCTGCAAACAAGGCTCCCTAATGTCAGGCAAAGCTCAACCACTTTGTGCAGCTAGGTTACAAGCCAGTACAACCTTGCATTGTCAACTCTCACATATTTGCTTAGGTATTGTACCAAAAGTCCACAACTCACATATATGATATATTCAACTTAAGACAAGGTTTCAAACAAGTTTTACACATCCTTGTAAGCCAGAAACACGAGCCAATCATCCCTCAAACACCCTTGAACACCAAAACACCAAAAACTTGCAAAACAGGGCAGTTGCTGCAACTTGAGTGCCATAGCTCATTTTGCTCGTGCGTTTTGCTCCTTTCCACTTCAAACACCTTCCATTCAACTCACTCAAGCTATCCCAAACCTCCATTTCCAACTGTAACTCTATTTACAGTGTTCACCATTTCTGTTTCAAGCTTATGCAGGTTGACTTCTAGAGGTTGATTCAGGCCATTTCAAAACAAAGTAAGCATTGGGAAAGGT
This sequence comes from Vicia faba, assembly GCA_948472305.1. NCBI lineage: Eukaryota > Viridiplantae > Streptophyta > Magnoliopsida > Fabales > Fabaceae > Vicia > Vicia faba. The sequence continues at coordinate 1,097,865,012 of OX451735.1, forward strand.
TCAGGGAACATCAAGCAAGCTCAAAAGAACCTCAGGCCTCACTGAAAGTCGCTACATTGTCCAACTCGAATCCAACTGAAACAGGTTTTTTATGAACTTCTATCTCTCTATTTAGGAACATTTAGCCTTTGGTTTGTGAATGAAAGATGTAATATTCATTGCCCTGAAACCATACATATGCTCAGTTTTCATTTATATTAAACGTGCTAAGAGAATTTCATCCATGAACTTTCTGAAAAAACTAGGTTAGAAATTAGGGCCAGAGAAATTCTCTCTGATCTTTGAGAGTTAGATTAAGTTTTTTATATGGTTAGAATCGAGGTTTGATGCTCTACAAGTTTCATGTTTTGAGTTTTGGCAAAAGATCACAAATGCAGGAGTTAGCTGTTTGAACTTAGAACGTGCGTTTTTCACAGTGCTGGAGGAAGAAGATGAAGACTTGGGCTGGGCTGGCTTGTATTTGCTTCTAACACCTTCTTTTTCAGTTTCACACCCCCTGGCCCAACTTCTTGTATTTTTATTATTTTTGCATTTTAATTTCATTTCTGACTTTATTATTTTATTTCCAAACATAAAAAATACTTGAAAAATATTTTCATAATTTTTTACATTTATTTGGTATTTATTTTAATTATTTCTAACATTAAAACATTCTTAATACCATTATATTATTTGTTTAAATTTAAAAATAATATAAATAATACTTTTATTTTCATTTTTATTTTTTATTCATACTGAAAATATTTTCTTGAATATATTTTTTATTTTTGTAAATATTTTATTTTATCTTATACATATTTAATATATATATATATATATATATATATATATATATATATATATATATATATATATATATATATATATATATATGTATATATATATATATATATATATATATATATATATATGTATATATATATATATATATATATATATATATATATATATATATATATATATATATATATATATATATTTATTTATTTATTTATTTATTTTATTAAAAAACATAGAATAAAAATACAAAAATAGTGCATTTTATTTTTATTGTTGTTTTATACTAAAAAACACTTTTTTTCAATATATTTTTATTTTTGTGCATATTAATATATTTTTGTATATAAATAATATATAATATTATTTTCTTAAAAGAATTAGGGTTTACCCTAAAATAAATAAAATTAACTTTTTTTGTTTATTTATTTCTTCATATTGCTTTACATTGAAAATATTTTTACATACATAAAAACTTTTTGCATAATACATTTTTATTCTATATATATTTATTGTGTTTATTTAAATATTGTACATTTAAATATTATGCATTGTAAATTCAATTTGGTTGTAATAACTTAGGATTTAAATTTCTTGCAAAATAATCCCCTATTCAAAATTGTACCCCTCCCTATATCATGTTGTAATAGCTTAGAATTTAAATTCTCGCACTTTTACGCTTTCAATTATGCCATGATTAGAGAATTAGGGTTTTTATGCAAAATCAAAATCAACAAATAGTTTGACCTAATCAAAGACAAAAATGCATGAAAAATGAACACAATGCACACTTGCACCCCTAGGGTTACAATCCACTTGTTGCCTTCAAAAATGGGCCATGGTATGCATGTTAAGTACTTTGGCAAAACAAAAACAAACAAACGATCATAGTCCCTCGATGACGCTATCTGAGTTGCCTAAACAAAAATGATCAAGTCCCTCAAGAAAATTGCCAAAAATACTTGACACAATTGCTATCATGGTCTATACGATGACCCGCGCCTGTCCCGTTAAACATCCTAACATAAGGTTGTTAACCAAATACAATGGTGAAACAACACTGTTAAAAGGGTTAAAAACATAAGAAAGATCTTTGAGTAAAATAAGGTAGATAGCTCTTAGTTACTTGATCAAAAACTTGCAAAAACATCCTTGCTATTTTCAAAACACACTTCACAACACAATTTCAAAACCCTAATTTCAAACATTGAAAACTTTTCAAAAGACAAAAACACCTTTGTATACATTCAAACAAGAATCATTACAAAGGTTGCCACAACGATGGCCTCTTTTCAAAACATCTTTCAAAACCACACACAAAGCACCATTTCAAACAATTGAAGAGCACCATTTCAAACAATTGAAAAGCAAAGCAAGTGATCTAAACAAGTAACTAAGAGCCCATGGATAACCATGGATAGAAAGGGTGATAATACCTTCCCTTTCTATAATCTACTCCTCGAACCCAAGAAAACATCTCAAAGGTCTTTCCTGTGCTTTTTGACCTTTCCTTAGGATAAAATAAAAAGTTGGTGGCGACTCTTGCTAAACCGAAACATTTGCGAACACAAACGCAAAAACCCAAGTCAGTTCTCCCACCATATCACACCCGACATCTGTTTGATTTGTCTACCTCCGGATTATGTTTCTCCTTAGTAAAGTTAAAAGCAGGCAGTAAGTTTGGTTTCCGCAGTTGGCCTTTACCTTTCTTGAAATGATCATCTTGGTTGAAGTTTAGACGAGCGTTGTAGTGCCTGACGCAGTTTTGATTGGTTGTTCCCAATGTTGTGTATCTGTTTTGTCAGCATGCACACGATAACACTCATACATTCATACATGCATCATGCATAGCTAAAATTGACAAATCATTGTTCATTGACATTTGTTACTATTTTTGTGGACATATTACCCTATTTTGCAGAGTTATGTTACCCTCTTTTTAATAGAGCGTTGGTCTTATGCAGAAAGCGTATATTCTTTCAATTTCCCTACTGAGTCGTCCCTCGTAGAAGATTTTTGCTTTAACCTTCCTGTACAGTTCCTTGTTTGGATGGATCTTGTTTTCCCTCTTGAGTTTATTTCTCAAAGGATGTATTCTGGTTGACTATTTCATTCTAGTTTATTTCTAGTTTGGATCTGTGGCTCCCCGACAATATTATTTACTTTGGAATTATAAAAAAAACTCAAAGCTTTGGTTGGTGAATTTATTTTGCACAAGAAGACTTTATCCCCTTAGCGAGAATATCATGGCATCTCCCCAGGAAGTCATACCTCTTGCCCAAAAAATTCATTTCCTTTTACAATCCTCTGTGACCGCAAATAGCAAGTCTCTTTATTTGAGGCAGCTTATGTATTATCCTTTACAGGCGGTGTGCCTTGTTTAAAGAAGAAGTTGAGACCCGTTCTAGGAAAAACAACAGAATCTTGGGGAAACTTGTTATCTTTATGCTATCTTCAATGAACCTTGATAGTTCATCGTCAGTGAATAGCGGTGCTATAATTATTTCTCTTTCTACCTTCAATGAAAGTTGGTAGGACATCAGTAGTGAACGTCGGTGTTTGTTATTTCTATTTCTACCTTCAGTGAAAGTTGGTAGGATATCTGCAGTGAATGTCGGTGTTTGTTATTTCTCTTTCTACCTTCAGTGAAAGTTGGTAGGACATCGGCAGTCAACATTGGTGTTTGTTATCTTTTTTCTATCTTCAGTAAATGTGGATAGTTCATCGTCAGTGAACGACGGTGCTATGATTATTCTCTTTCTACCTTCAGTGAATGTTGGTAGTTCATCGTCAGTGAACGGCGGTGATATGATTATTTCTCTTTCCACCTTCAATGAAAGTTGGTAGGACATCGGCAATGAATGTCGGTGTTTGTTATCTTTTTGCTATCTTCAGTGAACGTTGGTAGTTCATCGTCAGTGAACGGCGGTGCTATGATTATTCTCTTTCTACCTTCAGTGAATGTTGGTAGTTCATCGTCAGTGAACGGCGGTGATATGATATTCTCTTTCTACCTTCAGTGAAAGTTTGTAGGACATTGGTAGCGAACGTCGATGTTTGTTATCTTTCTCTCTGCCTTCAGTAAACGTCGGTAGCTTCACCTCAGTAGAAGTTAGTGTGTCCTTTGACCATTCTACCATCCTCTCTAATTCAGGTCTTTTGGTCTACCGGTGATTTATTTTCCTGGTGGGGTCGGTCCGTTGTTTCTTTATTATTGTCACATCCCCAGTGTAATTTTTGTGTCTTTTTGCGTCCGGTTCATATGCATAAGCATGGCATCTTAGGGCCAAAAATAGGGTTTGTTTTATATTTTGGTATCTTCGATCGCGTTGACACGAAGATTTTCAACCTTCGTATCTACGGATAGAAGAAACTTAAATAAGGGCAGCTGTTGTACCCCAATTTTTTCTCCTAAGATCCCTTCATCATACCATGTTGATTCACTCACAACAAGATTACACTAGGATTATTGGTTCCCCTCCCTACTTTGAGTTTTGCTCCTTTTGAGGGATTACCAAGCACCTTGACTTATGTTCCTTTTATGATCATGAATATTGTTTTGATTTGTTCATTTAACTAATAAAATACAATGTTGGCTTGTCTTGCTTGTTATCCATGTAGGTAAGGGCAATGAGATTTAACAAGTTACTCCATGGGTTTATGAGTTTATTTCCATGCCCTAGTCAATATAGTTTAAGAAGTTCAAACCTCATCATTGGATTGGTTTTGGAATAATTGACATGGCAAGGTTGCTTTGGTTCATCACATTTCAAGTTTATTAGATTTGACTCAAAAGTACAAGGGGTTGATTGGAGAAGTTGTCATGTTTGGACTAGGCCTTGTTCCTATTGGTAGCAAGAGCATATTTTTATCAAATTTCAAGATATGGAAGTGGTTTTTGTGGCTATGAGTCCTCATTATCATCCTCAACAACTTCTATTCACAAAGCAAGAATATTGGTACAAGAAGTTTGTTCAAACTTGTCAAAGTTCCTCAAGGCATTCTCTTGATGTAGAAGCTAGGATTTTGAACTTCAAAGGAGCATATCTTGCTCACATTTTGGTATTTTTGAGTGATTCCAAAGACATCCTGTAGTGGTAGAAATGTTCAAGACTAAGCCATTGGATTAACTAGCCTTTATACAAATTAAAATAAAAATCACCACTGCGCTTTATTGTTTCCAAAGGAATGGGAAAAGAGCGAATAACCCAAAAAAGGGGGAAAGATTCAAGGTAAGGGGGTTGGTTATGCAAAGGGAAGATATTAGCACCCTAAACATCTACGGTACTCCGCAGGAACCTCTTTGTAAAATCTGTATATTTTGGCTATAAAAATGTGTTGTAAATAAAATGGATGGTGGAGGTGAGAAAAGAAGCATTTTTTTAATGATTTTTGCACCCGCCGCAGTTGCGAACCTTTAGTGCCTACGTACCACCTTTCATGCAATAGAGGATCAAGGTACACATAGTTCCTCTTTTAAAAATTTGAAACACAACTGTGTTGGTTATTTTTAAGAGATAAGACATCATGGTCATTGTCCGTGTGGAAAACATACTTACTACCCACAATCATGAGAAAGGAGAATTTTCATCATCTCAAAGTGGAAGATATGGCTTGGATTTTAAAATCAACAATGCCTCACTCAACACCCAAGTGGAAAATATCTCTCTTCACTACATATTGTAGAAGTATAGTTGTTTGCATCACTACAAGGATTGACAAGAGTCTAACCTTTTTGAGAAAAGTTTTAAAGGTAAAAGCCAAAGTGGCAAAAATGGTTTGAAATGAGATTGGTTGACTTTTAGTCTTCTCACAAAAAGTGTCAAAGCATTATTAAATTCATTGAAGTTTATTTATGAAAATGATTTTGAAAATGCATGGACATAAGTCCAAGTTTATTAAGAAAATGTTTAAGTTTCAAAACAAGAAGGTTTTTTAAAAAGGAGGGAGGAGATTTTTGAAATTAAAGAAGATAGGAGGAGAAGAAGAGGCTATCCTAAAGCATAAGGTAAAAGCTAAGGATAAGGACCATCTAACCAACAAGAAGCCAAAACTTGACATAATGAGCCAAGATAGAATTCCCATTATTTGGAGTGAAACCAAGCAAGTAAAGATACTATACCTCTTCAAGTGTATTAAGTCTTCACAAAAATTGGACAGAGTAACAGCTGTATGCGGGTGAATTCCAGATTACAAACAAGGAGTGTAATCACCAAAAACCTGCACAAAAAAAAAACAAGCAATTCAATGTCTTGAGGTAAACCTCAAGAGCTCCAGACAAAATAATCAGATAAGATCACAAGGTCTCCAAGATAGGCCAAGGTTTCTAATCCTAAGTCCAAGAAAAAGTCCCATGCTCCATAATGCCAAGGATAATAACCAAATAGTCCAAGTACCATTAAAGAGTTTTTTAGGGTTTAAGTTATTTATTAAGTATCTTAGGAAAAGGAAAAAGAAAAGCTCAAGTGAGCAAAGTAAAAATGACAAGAAAATAAATGCTCAAATGAGCAAAGATGAAAATGGCATGAAATGTAAAATGCTATAAAAATAAATAGTGCATAAAGCATAAAAGAACAAAAGCATAAAATAAAACAAGTCAATAATTAGTGGTTAGTTGGATGACCATCTTGAAACTTGCATTTGGAACTCATTAGAGGATTAGTAGAACCAAAGCCTCCACACAACAAGTTGCATTTGCTTTTTGTCAAGTATATCATCCATTTGGAATTCTCACAAGTACCATTTAATGATCAACAATGTTTAAGTGATCCGCGTTGACCAAAGGTGTTGTAGATCCATTAGAGGATTGGTAGAACCAAAGCCTCCACACAATGAATCTCAAGGTTATTGGCTCAAAGAGATCAAATTAACATACTTGGGCTTGCAATCATAAGTTTGGGCCACAAATGATCATTTATTCGAATCGGGATAAAATTTAGCGCTATGTTAAGCAATCGTAAGTGGACTTATATAGAAGTCGCACCTATTTTGAGGCCGGTCAATATCAATCTATGCACCATTTGTTTTGAGACATGATATAGATATCATGCTCCAACAACATTTTAGTTCCGCCTCAAATGTAGGGATGATTTAGCAAAGTCCCTCTCATACAAAATATCATAGTTCCTCGATGATCCTTCGATGTTGCCTTTCGAAAAATGATATAGTCCCTTACAAAACTGCTAAAGCATCTTTACGAGTTGCCTTCGATGACCGTATGATGAGCCTACGTTGTCCCTTCACATCCAATAGACGGGTCTATCTACCAACTAATGGTACAAATATCACTATCTGCAAAAGGAGGAGGAAAATAACAAGAACGACCTTGAGTGGGTAGAATACTATTAATCGCTTGCTCAAAATTTTTTCAAAACAAAACATTTTCACATCACACTTTCAAAATGAAATATTATCAAACAGACACTTTGTACACATTCTTGAGGATTGATACAAAATTCATTACAAAGTTTGCCTTACATTGGCTCTTCAAAAATATTTTCAAAACACTTACACAAAAAAGCAAATTTTCAAAGTGAGCTAAGCGATTAAGAGTCTGTAGATGACTACGGATGAAAAGGGTGCTAACACCTTCCCTTTTCATAAATTACCCCCCAAACTTAAAATCTTCAAGGCCTTTCCTGTTGTTTTCACTTTTTCCTTATTGAATAAAAGAAAAGTCGGTGGAGACTCTTGCTATCCTTAAAATTTGTGATAAAATGCAAAACAAGCCTGTTCTCATTTTCATTTAACACTTGCTTGCATATGATTGGTCGTTTCATGAGAATTAGTATTGAGTTTTCTTGTTTCTGATACAAATTTCCGCTTAAATTCATGTATGTATATAGTGATGTCCCATTTTTAATTCCACATGTAAATTTCATTTTAATTGTCATTTGATGCTCATTTGTACATATCCAAGCATGCCATGAACATTGAGGATGAGTTTTGTCGAGTCTGATGCATTTTTTATTATTAATTCCAACTTTACACGTGTTGCTGCCCAGATTATATACATAGGTGTAAGTTCTTGATTTAAATATTTTTAAGGCTTGCTTGAACATGTTTTGGTGTTTATAGACCATTGTTGTTGAGCTATACAATTTTCAATGCAATTTTTAGATGCTTTCATGTTGTATGCGTAATGCTGCCCGGGTTTTGATTCTCGCCTTCCATTGCTTATTCGCACTTTGTGCCTTCGCCTTTCATTATTATTTTTGAGTATTAATTCAATACTCAAGTTTGATTGATGTTGCGTTGTTATTTTCAAACTGGTTTTGTGACTTGTGCAAGTTTCCGAAGGCTTTGTCAAGCGGCACACGACATTTGGATTATTGTCTTGTTGTATAGATTTATCTTGTGCAGCGATTTTGATTTGATGTGATGGATTTTTCGCATGCAATTTATTTTCGCATTTGTGACATTGATTATGATATTGGATATTGTGTCTGACTATTTCCATGTTGCTTGGTGAAGCTTGCACGAAGTTTTCGTGTTTCTTTGCTTTTGTATGATAATTGACGAACTAGCATTCGATAAGTATTCTCTTTTGTTTACTTTTATTTCTTGCATCATTTACCGTTTTCTTTTCCATGAGAATTAGGACTAGAGATGCATGACTGGGAGTCCCTACTTTAGGTGGGGAATGTTGTTTTAAAAGACCTTTAAAAGGCAATTCCTACTTTTGCTTGTTTGTTTGCCATTCTTTGTGTATACATTTTTGCCAAAGACCTCGATGAAGGCGTCCCATTCCCATTCCTCATTGATAAGTCCTCAAATAAGGCAAGTGGAAAAGGGTCTGAAATCGACACCCACAATTTCTAGTCCACAAGTCATTTGTAGCTCGCGTCGTACGTCGATGCTACAAATTATGCTATTCTTGTATCGGGTCGGTCAAGTAGAGAAGGGTTCTCAATCAACCCCCATGCTTTGTCATTATCTCACGTTCCATGCATGTTAACACTCTGATGTGATCTCATTATTGTATTCTATCTCTGTTGTACCCTAATTTTGCCCCTAAGATCCATCGATCATATCATATCAATTCAATCACAACAAGACAACACACTAGGGTGTGATTCTTCTCCCTATCTTTATCTTTTCTCTATGAGAAATCACCAAGAACCTTGGCTTGTACTTTTTGATCATCTATGATTTGTTTTGATTATCCTTTAACTAATAAATACAATATTCGTTTGCCCTAAATTGTTGATGATGTAGGTGTAAGTACAATACATTCCATCAAGATTAATCTATGGACTCATGAGTCTATTTTTGTGCCTTCCTCAACAAAGCTTCATTGAGATTCAAGCTCACCATTGGAGATGCTTTGAATTAATGTCATGGAAAAGTCTATTATGATTCATCACACTTCAAGTTGTCAAAATATAGTTCAAAATTACAAGGGTTGATTGAAGAAGTTAGACCCAATTGGACAAATCTTTGATTCATTAATCACAATTGCCTATCTCCTTGAATTTTCAACATTTGAGAGTAGTTTTTGTTGCTATGATTTCTCCTTATCATCCTCAATAACTTATATTCACATGACAAAGGTATTTGTGCAAGAAGGTTGGTCAAAATGGAAAAGGTTTCCCAAGGCATTTTCTTGCTCTAGGAGCTAGGGTTTTGAACTTCAAAGGGGCACATCATTCTCATTTTATGGTATTTTTGAGTGATTACAAAGACATACTTCTATTCAAATGGTTATTAACAAATCACTTCAAAAGTTTCAAAGAAATTTTGTGTGGAAGAAACTTGATGGTGAAGAAAGATTACAAGTCCTCCAGATGAACCTTTAAATTCCCTTTACGTGAATTCAAATGATCATAACTTGATCAATTTTTATCACCTTGAGCCCATTATTTTTAAAAATGATCTTGAAGATGTGAACTTCAACCTTTATTTTATGTGAAAAGTGTGAAAATGGATGGAAGATTCCCTAAGGATCCAAAGGATTATAGGTCATTTCATGAATTTTTTCCAACTTTAACAAGTCATAACTCTCTCATTTTTTGGAGATTTTGAATGGTTGAAGTTTCAAAATGTCATTCCAGAGATTTATTTCATATCATATTTTTTGGTCAATATTAAATTTCAAGTGGAAGGCCATGTTTGGATGCAAGACATCATAAGTCATTTTTGAAGAAAAACTTAAAAAATTTCTAATTATGGAAAGTCAACCTCTTTTTCTCAACTTTGACTCATTACAACTTTCCGATCAAATATCCATTTGATCCCATTCTTTTCACATTGTAAAGCTTGTAATCCCCTCTTTCTAAAGCTTCAAGAATCATGTCCTAAGATCGCTTGAGTTGAGAATTCCATTGGTTTGAATTTGGCTATTCGAAACTGAATTTTTCACAAAGTCGGAAATTTAAAACTCTTGTTTTGGCTTATAATCACAAAATTGTTGCATGTTTTTGATCCTAAACATGTTTATTTAACTTCCAAAAGTGATTAGTGCATCAAAACGCAAGGTTAGGATGGGTTTTGATAAAAAATGAGTCACACTTTTCCCATGCTGCAAATTCACACGAATTCCATCCAAACTTCATCATTCCACACGGTTGAGGATCCCATTTACTTCCATATAAATAGATTACCATCCCTCATTCATTTCCTCAAGCTTTGATAGCCAAACACACCCTTCTAAAACCTCACATGAACTTCAAATTTTTGAAATCAGTTTTTGAGATTTAAGCATTTTCCTCCAAAATTCTTTGCACAATCATCATCCTTCATCATCATACAAACTCTCCAACACTTAAACCAAGCAGAACGAGCCATAATTCAAGCTATAGAAGTCCACTTCCAGAGCTCCATTCTTGAACTTCAAATAGGTAGAATTCTCCACCATTTGGATCCAAATGGTGCACTAACTTACTTTACTCCTTCTTCTGATTCTTGTGCTTCTTACAATTTTTAAATCCATTGAGAATTGAGAAGGAAATTTCAACTGAAAGATGCTCGCTATTTTATGAGTTTTTGATCCATATCTCCTTGCACACTTTATATAAATTTGGCGCGATGGTGGTGTTAGGATCGTCTTGAAGAGACGAATCCAATGATACTAGTATGGGATTCTAATTTTTCTGTTTGAAGAAACTCATAAAAAAACTCCATTGCAGGGTGTCTGGAGGTTGAAGATGATGACATGTCTCGTCTCAACCAATGATAGCGCGCCAATTGTTTTGTTTTCACTGGTTTCCCTTTTTCTGATCCAATGCATTTTCAAATAAGGTCCATATCAAGCCCAACGCGTCTGGTCCACTTGATCAGTTTACTAACGCGTTTTGACTATGATCTGATGGTCCACTTTGTTTTAGTCTTATTGTTATTTTCTGATTTTATATTTTAATTATTTTAAATTTAAAAAATTCTTAACTCTTATATTTTTTACCCAAAAATTATGAAAAAAATATACAAAAATACTTGGAATTATTTTTGACATTATGAATATTTTTTCATATTTTTATTTTAATGTTTGGTATTTTTCATAATTTTTACCTTATTTTCTTTATTTTAATTGTTTAAAAAATAATTTTTGACATTTTTTTAATTCTGAAAATGTTTATAAAAATCATTTCCATTGTTCTTGACCTTCTTAATTTTTTATGGAATTTTATCTTAACTTTTACTATTTTTAATCTTTTTTTCCTTTATTTGAGCAAATTAAATTAGTTTAAAAATATATTCTGACTTAAAAAAATTACCAAAAATTTCATATAAATATTTGAGTTCATTCCTGACTTTTGGCCATCTTACTCATTCTTTCTTGATTAATTTGAATATAGTTTCTATTTTTCTATCTATTTTTCATTTTAAAATCAGTTAAAAACCTTTTTTCTTTTATTTTAAATATAATTTTATTTTTGTATATATTCTGGTTGATCTAGGACCATGAAATTTTGATCAAGAACTTTATTAATATCATTGGATCAATGGTGTTGAGTCTAACTCCATAAAACTGGATGAATGATTTTAATAATAGTTTGATTAAATTTTTGGTTCAAATGTGGTTTATTCATTTCCCCTTCCCTCTTCATCTTATCCCATTCTTATTGTGATAAGTGTTGTTAGAACATGATTTACATATCATGTCTCAAAACATGAGGTGCACAGATTGATATTTGACCGGCCTCAAAATAGGTGCGACTTCTATATAAGTCCACTTACGATTGCTTAACATAGCGCTAAATTTTGTCTCGATTTGAGAAAATGATCATTCCTGGCCCAAACCTATGTTTGCAAGCCCAAGTATATTGATTTGAACCTTTTGATACAATAACTTTGAGATTCATTGTTAGGAGGCTTTGGTTCAACCAATCCTCTAATGAATCTTGATCAATTTTGGTCAAAGTGGATCACTTAAACATCATTGATCATTAATTTTTACCTTGAGGATTCTTAAATGGATGGTATACTTGACAAAAAGCAAATGCAACCTGTTGTTGAGAGTCTTTGGTTCTACCAATCTTCTAATGAGTTCCAAATTCAAGTTTAAAGATGGTCATCCAACTAACTACTAGTTCCTAACAATTGACCTTATTTTATGCTTTTATTTTATTCTTTTACTTTATATCCCTTTTACTTTAGCATTTACATTTCATGATATTTTCATCCTTGCTCACTTGAGCCTTTATATTTATGTCATTTTTTATTTTGCTCACTTGAGCTTTTCATTTCTTTTTGAAGATTCCTAATAATCAACTTAAACTCTAAAAAACTTTAATGTCACGTGGGCTACTTGGTTACTATCCTTGGCATTTTGGAGTTATGGACTTCTTGGACTTAAGACTAGAGACCTTGACCTATGTTGGGGACCTTGTGACCTTAATTGTTATTTTGTCTGAAGTTCTTGGGGTTTACCCCAAGACATTGGGTTGTTTGTTTGCTTTGTATGCAGGTTATTGTGATTACACACTTTGTCTGTAATCTGGAATCCATCTGTATATAGTTGTTACACTGCCCAATTTTTGTGAAGACTTAATGCAATTGAAGCTTGGTATTCTTAATAAGTTTATCATAATTGCTTGCTTGGTTTCAAATCCAAAGGATGGAATTCTACATTGACTCATTGTGTCCAGTTTTGGCTTCTTGTTGGTCAGATGGTCCTTCTCCTTAGCCTTTACTTTATGATTTAGGATAGTCCATCCATCTCTTCCCATCTTCTTTAATTTTAAAAATCTTCTCCCTCCTTTTGAAAACTCTTCTTGTTTTAAAACTTGAACCACTTTCATAATAAACTTAGACTTATGTCCATGCATTTTCAAAAAAATATTCTCTTAATCAAACTTTAATCAATTTAAGAATACTTTGACATGTTTGTGAAGAACTAAAAGTCAATAAATATCATTCAAACTATTTTTCCATTTTGGCTTTTATCTTTAAATTTTTTTTCCTCAAAAGATCAGACTCTTGTCAATATTTGTAGTGATGCGAGCTACTATACTTCCATGATATATAGTAAAGTGAGATATTTTCCACTAGGGTGTCGAGTGAGCCTCTTGTTGATTTTAAAATCAAGCCATATCCTCCACTTTGAGATGATGCGAATTCTCCTTTCTCATAATTATGGGTAGTAAGTATGTTCTTCCACTCGTATAAGACGTTGATGTCTTGTCTCCTAAAATTAACCAACACACTTGTGTTTTAAAATTTTAAAAAAGGTGAACTACGAGTACCCTGATCCCCTATTGCACGGAAGGTGGTAAGTAGGCACTAAAGAGTCGCATCCGCGGCGGGTGAAAAAATCATAAAAAAGATATATATTTCTTTTCTCATCTCCACAATCTATTTTTATACAACATTTTATAGCCAAATTATACAAAATTTTCAAAGAGGTTCTTGCGGAGTACCATAGATGTTTAGGGTGCTAATACCTTCCCTTTGCATAACCAACCCCCAAACTTAGATTTTCTCCCCCTCTTTTTGGGTTATTCTCTCTTTTCCCATTCCTTTGGAAACAATAAAGCGCAGTGGCAATTTTTATTTTGATCTGCGCGAGTTAAGTCAATCTAATGGCTTTGTATCAACATTTCTACCGCTACAATCTCCTACATCGATAACATGATATCTTGGTTAGGTGTTTACTCGCTTATGACGATTCACTGTCGTTCTTCTCTTACCTAGATAACGTGATATCTTGGTTAAGAGTCGACACCCCCTTATTCTTCTTTCCCGGATGACATGCTATCATAGTTAAGAACTACCTATTCCCCCATTTTTGCTTTCCTCGATAATTCGATATCTTGGTTAAGCCTCCCTTTATCCTATCTTAATAACTCGATATCATGGTTAGGTTCCCCTTCTCCCTTGTCCTACCATGATGACATGATATCGTGGTTAGGCTTGATACCTCTCCATATCCATCCTTGGTAACATGGTACCTCGGTTAGGTGTGTGCTACTTGAGTGATTGGATACTAATAAAGTTTAGTGTGTTTACTTTTTGTTGCACGATTACATGCTCTCGTAGGATTTCTCAGTTAGATCTTAGGAAGAGAATTGAGATAGACCTTAGGTTTCAAACCATGCATGCTAATACTAGTTAGATTTCCCTTTTATCCTCAACTATAGGATCAACTTTTCATGACAAGTCTAGGCTTACTTTTCTTTCTTATTTGCATTTGCATTAAAACTAAAACTCCTTTTTCTTTCAAATTCATAAAACACTTTAATACTACAAAAACCCTTTTTCAAGTTAAAAAACACCAACTAATTCAAACTTCATTTTTCCGCTTGGCTTTTCTTTTAAAACCCTTTTTCAAGGTAAAAAACAATCAACAAATTGAAACATGTGAGCCGAACTATGGCGCTCTCATTCCTCGAAAGGGATACGTAGGTATTAAGTCGCAGGGCCTAGGAGAGAAAAACTTTATAAATATTCCTTCTTTTCACCGTATTTTCTTTTGCATGTATTCCATCTTAGCATTAAGCTATATACATAGATTTTTACACACCCTTGGATTAGAGCAAACTTAAGTGGATCATGTGGAGTACCACAGACGTGTGGGGTGCTAATACCTTCCCCTTACGTAATCGGCTTTCGTACCATTTCTCTTGGTTGCAAGATCATATTATCTATTTCTTTGGGGTTCTCTCGATATCTTCCCTTCCTTCGGGATAAATAGAGTTAGGTGGAGAATCTGTGTTTTTTTGCGGTGCGACACACATCAGTTGAGAAGAAACCTCACAATATTAAGAATACTGGTTGCACAAACTCCGCTGGGGAAGATCAAAGAAACTTCATGGGGATAATAACCTTAAAGGGAAACATCGTCTTTAGTTTACATGAGAAACTAAGAAGTTACTACTACAGAAAAAGTCAAAATTATGGGGATTTTAAATCAAACTCAACAAACGGTGAGAGAAAACCCAAAAATTGATATCTATCTCAACACTTCTTAGAAAAGATATAGCTTTTAACTTGCTACTTAGGGAGCACATAGAAGTGACAGTGTCATAACAGGAAATGGTAAAAATACACTGCTTGATCACAACCCGGCTGAGAAAAGGATCACACTCAGCTGGAGAAATCTGAACCAATACTTAATTGGGGAATATGGGACTACAAACCCAACACCATATAACAATTTATAGGAAACCATCCATGTGAATGACAACTGTTAGGGAAACCAAGCATTCATCTGCAAGAGTGGCCAAAAGAGTTTCCTTATTAGAAAATTTTAAACCTCGGAGTTCGTCCATTCTTGGAACAACTGCTTTTATTCCTTTGATTCATAAAATCAAAGTAAAAATATTTTTGGAAATTTTTTTAAAAACTTATTTTTTTATTTAAGTATTTTTGTTTTAAAATTTACTATCAATAGTAAATGAAATTTTTCAAGCAGAATAAAATAAGAGTTCCAAAGAATTGGATAAAAGGCTCAAACTTTATTAATAAAATGGTAGTTCGCAAATGGAGGGACTCCATAGATGATTGCAAACTTTGGAAAATGGTAAATACATGGAAAAGGTACATCGAAATACAATAACCACTATTATCCCTAACAACTTTGAACTCTTGTGCTTAAGCTTCAGTTGAAGAGCGATGAGCATCCAAGAAGATTGTTGCTTCAATGACCAAGTCTTGTCAAATGTAGTTACTTGCCAAGAACCCCTAACTTTTTCCTAGATTAC
The DNA here is from genome assembly GCA_948472305.1 of Vicia faba. NCBI lineage: Eukaryota > Viridiplantae > Streptophyta > Magnoliopsida > Fabales > Fabaceae > Vicia > Vicia faba. The sequence goes on from OX451735.1 coordinate 1,097,880,929, forward strand.
CCTTGTGGGTTTTCAATCCACCGAGATTATTTATTATGTTTATGTCTCTAATGTTTGCCTAGACCTCCCTTTCGAGTTTTCATCCAACCGAGACGCTCATTCTTGTATGAGTCTCCCTTTTGGGTTTTCTCCTTAGTAACTTGTTCTTTTATTTCTTTAAGCAAAGTATTTCTTGACTGCATCAGTATTCACAAAACATGGGAACTCCTCACTATCCACAGTTTCAAGAATCAATGCACTACCAAAGAAGGGTTTCTTGACAACATTTGGGCCTTCGTAATTAGGAGTCCACTTGCCCCTAGAATCAGCGTTAAAAGACATGATCTTTTTGGGCACAAGGTCACATTCTCTGAATTCACGAGGTCTTACCTTCTTATCAAATGCTTTCTTCATTCTTTTATGATATAATTGACCATGACACAAGGTCGTCATTCTCATTTCTTCAATTAAATTCAGTTGGCCAAACCTGTTATGGACCCATTTAGCATCTGATAATTTGGTTTCCATGATTATACGCAAGGAGGGAATCTCAACCTCGTCGGGGAGCACTGCTTCCATGTCATAAACAAGAGAGAAAGGGGTTTCCCCTGTTGAAGTGCAAACAAATAAATGATACCCATGCAAAGCAAAAGGGAGCATCTCATACCAGTCTTTATATGTAACAACCATCTTTTGAATAATCTTCTTAATATTTTTATTAGCAGTTTCAACAGATCCATTCATCTTAGGCCTGTAAGGGGAAGAGATGTGATGAGAAATCTTAAATTATTCACAAATCTATTTCATCATGTTATTATTCAAATTTGAGCTTTTATCAGTGGTGATATTGCTTGGCATACCATACCGACAGATAATATGATTCTTAATAAACCGTACCACCACCTGCTTGGTCATATTGGCATAAGAAGTTGCTTCTACCCACTTGGTGAAGTAGTCAATTTCCACTAAGATGAAACGATGTCCATTTGAGGCTTTTGGTTCCATCATCCCGATCATATCAATACCCTACATAGAGAAAGGCCACGGGGAAGAAATAATATTGATAAGACTTAGAGGCACATGAATCTTGTCAGCATAAATTTGACATTTATGGCACTTCTTTGCAAACTTGTAACTGTTAGATTCCATTGTCAGCCAATAGTAACATGTCTTAAGCATCTTCTTTTCCATTGGATGTCCATTGGTATGGGTACCAAATGAACCTTCATAGATCTCATGCATTAACATATCTGCTTTGTGTCCATCCATGCATCTAAGCAAGACCATGTCGTAATTTCTTTTGTATAACACATCTTCATTTAGAAAATAACTACATGTCAACCTTCTCAACATCTTCCTGTCCTGGTTTGATGCCACACATGGGTACTATTGAGTTTGAAGGAAATGTTTGATATCATAATACCAAGTCTTATCATCTGTTGTCACCTCTGCAACAAACACATGAGTTAGCCTATCAAGGCGTCTGATTGTAATATGAGGAGCTTCATTCAGAAAATTCACCATGGCCCAATGTGTTCAAGCTCTGAAGCACTACCTTTGGCTAAACAAAGTGGGAAGTGGCTTTAACGACACTCGGATAACGTACCCTGATCACTCGTCACTTTGAGAGATTCTCCGACATGGCTGCCTCAGATTTGAGAAATCTACAAACTTCATTCCATTTAAGGGTACTCAAATAGTAAAACATCACACTGTTCATACTCATCTGAGTCTTTGGAGAACATCAACGCTTTGAAAAGATTAGCTTTTGATTCAACAGAGTATTCAAGCCTCTCTTCACTGATGCTCATTATGCAATCTCACCTGATGTTTAAGTACTTTTCTATATGCAAAAGATGTTTTATTATGAGAATGATAAATCTAATGTAAATCCTATGCTTATATTGAAGTTAGAAAACTTTCATTAAAAAGATGTCAAAATATCAAATTTTTGTGTACAAAAGATAGTAAAAGATGGAGTGATACCAATTCAAAAGTTTTAGCAAGCCTCCTAGGAGTCAGATTATTGTACTCTCATTACAGTTTTTCTTTTGAATTAACTCGTGCTTCAGTTATGACTTTTAAGGGTTTAAACATGGTCTGGTCCACGATTTTAGAAAAAAAGATTTAAGGCTCTAAATATTTGGTGCCCACCCATTCTCCATGATGTTCTTCATTCCTATGTTCAGCTAACTCGATACTAGCACTCATCTCTCGAGAGGATTTTGTGATGGTTTAGGAACCACCAAATTTTCTTGAACATGACAGTCACTCACCTTTGCTTCTTTTGGGTTTCTGGTCACACGACTCTGCTCTTTGCTGAGGATTTTATGCTGTAATCCTTTCTCGGCTTTCAGGCCTTTCACTTTCCCTAACTTTTGCTTGGACAATTCTCTTTGATTTCTGATTTCCAAGTCAAGCGGGATGCCCTAACTTTTTCCTAAGTGACTTGTTTTCAAGCTTCAACTTAGAAGGATTTCTTTCTTTTCTTTCTTTTATCTTCCCTAACTTTTTCCTGGACAAATTCCTTTTGAATTTGATTTTGAAGTCTAGCGAGATGCCCTAACTTTTTCCTAAGCAAATTGTTTTCACGTTTCAAATTAGTGGGCTTTTTTTTTCCGATTCATTACCTTTTCTTTCCTTTTGAACACATCGCATGACTTCGAGTCGTTTTCGACTTGTTGGAAGAATTGTGATTGGCTCATTCTCTGGTCGGTGAGGGATAACCATTTTTGTATAAACATCTTTTGTCCTCCTGACAGGCGATGGATAAGGTGTGGTGATCCTCAGATGTTCACTTCCTTTTTGAAATTTGAATTCTCGATCAGATAAAATGAAATCTACCCTGCCCCGGGTTAAATGTGAGGGTTTTTTTTACAAGAAAATAAAATCCTACTTAAGGCTCAAAGGGGTTAATGAGGGTTTATCTCCCTTATATATCTGATGTTTAGGAATTTGAAACAATGCATGTACATCGTTAGCGGGGTTTTACTCAAAAGCATACCTGTTGAAATTCTCAGTATATTTCTCGTCATCCTCCCTCTAGAGGTTTTTTCTTTGTTCACAAGATTTGAGTGTCAAAATCAAAGAAAAACATTTAAGAGTGATTGCGAATGGATTAATTCAATACATTTATATTCAATGCATAATGATTAACATTCAAAGATAAGCAAGTTTTTCATACAAGAAAGTACCGAACCATACAAGAAAGGGTCTCTTTTATAAGAAGTATTTTTTAACTACGTCTGCATTCACAGGGAGTGGGAAATCTTCACCATCCATAGTTGTAAGCATCATGGCTCCGCCCGAGAATACTTTCTTTACAACAAATGATCCTTCATAATTCGGGGTCCACTTGTCACTGGGATCACCTTGAGGAAGAATAATTCTTTTCAGAATAAGGTCACCAGCTTGATAGCTCTAAGGATGCACCTTCTTGTCAAATGCTCTTCTCATCTTCATTTGGTACACCTGACCATGACACACAACCCCTAATCTTTTCTCATCAATAAGGTTCAACTGATCCAACTGATTCTGTACCCATTCAGATTCATCAAGCTCAACATTTTTTGTAATCCTCAGAGAAAGAATCTCATACCATAAACAAGTGAGAATGGGGTTGCCCCAGTCAAAGTTTATACTGAAGTGCGATAGGCATACAAAGAAAAAGGTGACATCTCATACCAGTCTTTGTAAGTTACCACCATCTTCTGCACAATCTTCTTGATGTTATTATTGGCTGCTTCAACAATGCCATTCATCTTCAAATGATACAAAGAAGAATTATGGTGCTTGATCTTGAAAGTTTTACACAACTCTTTCATCATCTTATTGTTAAGACTCGACCCGTTATCAATAATAATCTTCTTGGGAACCCCGTACCAACAAATGATGTTGTGTTTGATGAAGCGAGTAACCACTTGCTTGGTAACATTTGCATAAGATGCAACTTCGACCCACTTGGTGAAATAGTCTACATTAACCAGAATGAAATGATGAATAATGGAAGCAATAGGCTCAATCTTTTCGATCATATTAATGCCCCACATTGAGAAAGGCGGCGGAGATGTCAATACATTCAATGGGACATGAGGCACATGGACTTTGTCAGCATACACTTGATATTTGTAGCATATTCTAGAATGGTTATAACAATCACTTTCCATGGTGGACCAATAGTAACCAGCCCTCAAAATCTTCTTGGCCATGGTATGTCCATTGGAGTGAGTCCCAAAGGAAACCCTATGCATCTCTTCAATAATTTTTGCCACTTCATTCTTGTCCACACATCTAAGCAACACGCCATCATGATTTCTCTTGTAAAACACACCATTACTAAGGAAAAACTTACCTGACATCTTTCTCAAATTTTTTTTGTCTGTAACAGACGCCTCTTCAAGATATTCTTGAGTCTCTAGGTATCTCTTGATATCATGAAACCATGGATTACCATCCAATTCCGCTCCAGCTTCAAAAAAATGATGGCTCATCCAATCTCATAATAGTGATCGAAGGTGCATCATTAGCCCACTTCACTTTAAACATGGATGACAGAGTAGCCAAAACATTCACAAGATTATTTTCTTCCCTTAAGATATGCTCAAATGTGATCTCTTCAAAGTAAGGAATCAACTTCATAACATGTTCTCTGTAAGGGATCAGTTTTGGGTGAATAGTCTCCCAATTTCCATGAATCTGGTTGATCACAAGAGTTGAGTCTCCATAAAATTTCAAAAACTTGATTTTCAAATCAATTGTAGCCTCAAATCATAAATACAAGCTTCATATTCTGCCATGTTATTGGTACAATTAAAATAAATTATGGTTGTGAAAGGAATATGAAAACCTTCGGGAGAAGTAATAACAGCCCCGACACCATTTCCCATAGCCTTAGAGGCACCACCGAACACCATCTTCCATCGCGATCCTAGTTTGGGTCCTTCTTCTAGGACATGAATGTTGTAATCCATGATGTACATGATGTCTTCATATGGAAACTCAAACTTTATTGGTTGATAATCGTCCACGGGTTAGTGAGCAAGATAATCTACCAATATGATACTCTTGATGGCTTTTTAAGTAGTATACTGGATGTCATATTTAGTAAAAATCACCTGCCAATGGGCTACCCTGTTTGTGAGAGTTGTCTTCTCAAAAATGTACCTAATGGGATCCATTTTAGATATCAAGTAGGAGGTGTGTGTTAACATATATTGTCTAAGGCATCTGGCTGCGCAGGCAAGTTCATAACACATCTTTTCAAGAAAAGACTACCTTGACTCGCACTCTGTAAAGTTATTGCTTAAATAATAGATTGCATGTTCTTTCTTTCCAGCCTCGTCATGTTGACCAAGCATGCAACCCATGGAATCTTCCAGAACTGTTAGATACATGATTAACGACCTTCAATCCACTTGAGGCATAAGGGTCAGAGGTTCCTGTAAGTATTCTTTTACCCTGTCAAATTCTCTTTGGCAGTTGTCATTCACCCTGACCGTTTGATCTTTCTTTATAAATTTAAACAATGGTTCACACGTGGCTGTGAGATGAGAGATGAATCTAGAAATGTAGTTTAACCTCCCCAAGAAACGAGAAACTTCTTTTTCTTTTTTTCGATTTAGGTATTTATTTTATTGCTTTTACCTTAGTAGGATCTCCCTCGATACCTTTCTCGCTTACAATAAAGCCCAACAGCTTTCAGGATCTCACCTCGAAGGTGAACTTATTTGGATTCAACCTTAGTCTAAATTTCGTCAGCCTTTCAATTAATTTATGCAAATTAATCATATGTTCTTCCTCTGTTTGTGATTTAGCAATCATATCGTTAACATATACTTCAATCTCCTTATGCATCATGTTATGAAAGAGAGTGACCATAGAAAGTTGATACGTTTCCCCTGCATTCTCCACACCAAAGGGCATCACCTTATAGTAGAACGTTCCCCTGGTGTAATGAAATTTTTATTCTCCATATCTTTTGGAGCCATCTTTAGCTGATTGTAACCAGAAAAGCCATCCGTGAAATAAAACACTTTTGATTAAGCATTATTATCCACCAAAATATCAATATGGGGAAGCAGGAAATCCTCCTTAGGGCTTTCTCTGTTCAAGTCCCTATAATCAACACACATTATGACTTTACCATCCTTCTTTGGTATCGGCACAATATTGGCAATCTGTGGTGGATAAGAAATGACTTTCAAGAAGCCGACATCAAAATTTTTTTGGACCTCCTCTTTAATCTTCTTAGATATCTCATGATGAGTTTTTCAAAGTTTTTGTTTGATCGAATGGCAGTCCTCTCGAAGAGGTAACTTATGCACAACAATATAAGTGTCAAGACCAGGCATGTCTTCATAGAACTAGGTGAAGCTATCAACATACTCACGAAGAATTTTAATCAGTATTACCTTTACACTTTCCTCTAAATCAGCCCCTATTCTAACCTCTTTAATTGCCTCTTCGATACCCAAGTTGACCATTTCCAGAGATTTCTGGTGCGGCTGGATGACCTTCTCCTCTCGCTTTAACAATCTTGCCAACTCTTCAGGGAGTTCACAATCTTCCTCACCTTCTTCTTCAACTTGGTAGACCGGATTATCAAGGTCATAGATAGCGATAGCAGAATCGTTATTAATGAAACCCAGAGTGGATATGGATCTTCGTGAGTGATATTTTTATGGTTTAGTGATAGTGTGTGAAAAAGAAAACATTTCCATTTTAAAATAAAAATGAAACCAGAAAGAAAAGGAACTCAATATTTGTATGCAAAAACGTCATTTATTTAATGATAAAATTTTGAAAAAGAAAACATGGTAGCCCTACACAAAGACTCACTACACCTTGGGTAGAACATAGGGATTATGACATGATAAATGGAAATAAGAAAATTACTCCTTAGCAGTTGTAACTTGGATGGTATCCGTAGAAGTCCAATTTTTCAACTCTTGTCCTCGAACACTTGGGAGAATCCAATCATCAATACTATAGACACAGTCTTCATCATCAACAATTTCATTGGTGCATCCATCTTCGGCAAAACCAAAACTGGAGAATTTTACTGAAGTAGACAAAATTGTAGCTTTGGGAGCTGCACTCTGCTTTCCGAAATTGAAACCCAAGCCGAACTAGTTGAATTTGGGAATGACATCCACAACTTGACCCCAACCTTCAGGGTGACCCGCCTCTATTAATGCTTGAGCATCCTTGAATGAAGTCAAAGAAGTATCCAGTTTTTTTCTTCTGCTCAGGTGGAGGGATATTAATCGTATGTACTATCTCGAAAGCTTGGAATGGAGTTTCATGAACTTCTCCTTCAACTTCCATGTATCTAAATGAAGTCAAATGACTCACAGTGTATTGTTATTCACCACAAACATTGATTATTTTTTCCATCCAGAGGATACTTGAGCTTCTGATGAAGGGTAGACGTAACTGCCCCTGCTTTGTGAACCCATGGACGCCCCAACAAGAAACAATATGCCGACTGTATGTCCATTACATAAAATGTAGTAGTAAAAATATGAGGGTCCACCTTGATAGATAAGTCCACTTCACCAAACACTGATCGCATGGATCCATCAAAAGCTTTTACCACCAAATCACTAGGGCACAATTCAAGACCGGAGTAATCAATCTTCATTAGTGCAGACTTTGGCAATACATCTAGTGAAGATCCAATGTCCACCAACACACGTGATAAAGTTCTGCCTTTGCACTCCATGGAAATGTGCAATGTTTTGTTATGGTTAGCCCCTCAGGAGGGAGATCTAAGTCAGTAAAGCCGAAACCATTTCTGGCAGATATATTGGCACAAATTGTCTCAAACTGTGTAACAGTTATCTCTTGCGGCACGAAAGCATTTTTTAGTAGCTTCATCAGAGCATTCCGGTGAGCTTCAGAATATATCAACAGAGATAAAATAGACATCTTAGAAGGCGTCTGGTGTAGCTTCTCTATGATGTTGTAATCACTCTTTCTTATGATTCTCATTAACTCTTCGACCTCGTCATTGGGAGTTGAAGAAGTCGCAGGCACATCAATTGGTTTAGGCCTACTAGCCTCCACCAGTTTCTGACTACCAATCATCACTTGTTTTCCCTTGGACCTAGCCAAGGCATCAACAGTTTCTTGTTCATTCATAGGACACAACACTCTTCCACTTCGTGTCATACGACCAACACCAGAAAAATTATCAACATTACCATTGTTATCTTCAATAGGCTCTTCCTGTGAAGTACCTTCCATTTTCTTTACCCCATGATAATACACATCAGCACCATAATTCCAGGGCATATCTTTCTCACTTGTATATGGTATTGGACCAGTCAAAGTAATCATTAAAGGAACTGTCTTGGCAGGAGCGGGAATGCTCTTTCGAGTGTAGGGATTATAAATCACTGCAACATCTTTCTCAGTAACTTTTCTGTATTTTGGAGGTCTGTCGAACTGTAAAGAACCATCATTAGTCAAATTTTGAATATGAGCTTTCAAGTCATCGCAACCCTTAGGCTGCTCTACACACTTTCAGCAGTTAGGACAACAACATTTGAAAATAGAATTATCAACCAAATATATTTTAACAAATGGCAAAGGAGTAGTCAACAAACCCACATCTAGGACTAGATTCAAAATTTCACCCTCACCAATGATAGCATTGACAACTGGTCCTCCATGAGGCGGCATAGAATGCAAAATGACATTAGGACCTGGAACAACATCAAACTGGATAGCCTTAGCATCCAACAAATCTTGTATCTTTCATTTCAAAGCATAAAAGTTTTCTACATCATGGCCTGTGCCACCAAAATGGAACTCACATCTAGCATTAACATCATAGTTGGCTGGGAGCCTCTCAGGATTAACTGGCATATTTCTCAAGGTGACCAACTTTTCCTGAAGCAGATGTCAGAGTGCTTCAGAATAGCTCATGGGAAAAGGGTCAAACCTTCCAGGTGTCTTGGATGCTGATTGTTGTTCTAACGAGGAGAATTTTGTTGCCTCTGTTGTTGTAGACGCTGTTGTTGAGAAGCATTCACCAAAATAAATACATCATTGACTTGCTGATGTTGATGATTCCTTCCTCTTCCTCAATAAGAATGAACATAATTTTTTTCACCCTCTTTCTTTATAGGGTATACAGTGAAAGGTTTCTTATTACCTCCACCCGAGGAACCACTGGAGTTACCAATTTTAATTCTCCCCATTTTTAGCCCAACCTCTATTCTCTCACCGGCCATAACCAATTCAGAAAAACCTGCAGAAGTACTTCCAATCATGCAATCATAGCATGGTCCTTGTAAAGTGCCCATGAACATATCCATAAGTTATCTTTCCATTAAAGGAGGTTCAACTCTGACAGCTAGTTCACGCCATTCCGGGCGTAATCTTTGAATGGTTCATTTGTCCCTTGAGCCAAGTTCTGCAGTTGGGTGCAGTTTGGAGCCCTGTCAATGTTGTACTGGTAGTGCTTCCCAAAAACCTCTTCTAAATCCCTCTAGCTTCTGATACGCAATCTTTCTAAATTCATATACCGTTCCAAAGATGCCTTAGATAGGCTATCTTGAAATTAATGAATCATCAGTCCTTCTTCCTGAGTGTGCACAAATTTCTTGTGATAGTAAGCTTTGGCATGTGTCTTAGGACAAGTGAGCTCATTATATTTCTCAAATACAGGAGGCTTGAACTTTTAGGGAACCCTCACCCTAAGAACCTAACATAGATCATTGGCATCCATTCTGAAAATACCCTAACCCTCTATAGCCTTCAAATGCTCCTCGAGCATTTGATACTTACGAATTGATCTTCATTATCATAGTCGTATTCAGGAAACTTATTATTCCATATGTTTTGATCACCTCCCCTATCTCCCATAAGCAAATAAGATCCAGGAGGTGGTGGGAAGTGCCCCTGGTTGTGATTAAATGGATTATAAGGACGTGGCCTAACTTCATGATTGTTCCTCATTCTATTCTCAAGACCAACAAAGATATCTTCATAAAGCCTTTGATTACCATCTGCATCCTGATTCCTCTGAGGGTTTTCCATGAGATTCCTCAACTCATCTTGTCTCCTACTTACATTGGTGATCACCTCTATGAGTATCTGTGAGTAGTTGTCTTGAATCTCTGATAAGAAAAGCAGAACCGAGAAATCAGAATACCTCCTGAAAAACCTGTAATGCATGGTATGCATGCTATGTTTGTCATCTCCAGGATTTCAAGAGCTTCGTAAACCATTAAGAGTGACAACCAAACACAATAAGCAATAATAAGAAGAGATTCAGTGATAACAAATTTCTTTTCATTCATAAACTAAGGATCAAATGAGTTTGTACAAAACCTAAACCAAAGTGTATCATGAAAAATAAGAGATCCCATCCAACAAGACTGGTGGTGATCATACAACAAACAAGAAAACAACAATCAAAGAGGTAGATCCCTCATCTCAACATAAAACAATTATCCTCCCTGCCTGAAGTACTTATCACTCCAGTATTTGGTATCTTGGAATAGTTGTCTTGTCCTCTGGCGGTCATGTCCTCTGATAAGGATCTCTATCACCACATCTTTCTTGTATAGATGATTGTCCAGATACTGGCAGTGCTCAAGAAATCGATCACACTCTTTGCATTCCGACAATAGAATGGGTATGGGTGCATTCTCCATTTCTTTTATTTTGTCTTTGAGCCTGACGTTTTATTCCATCACCCGAGTCATTTGCTCTTCCTTGGTCTCTATATCCAATCTAACGTCCTTAAGTTGCTTCTCCAACTCTTTGACCTTTGCCTTGTTCTTGTTACTGGATATTTGAAATTTCACGCCTTTAAGGCGCCTCTTTTCTGCATCATCAAGAGCATTCTGATAGTCTTCTATGGATAAAGAATCATCTTCTACACTAGGCCTCCTTTTAGTTTTTTCTACCTTCAAAAGTACCAGCTTCTTCGTATTTTTTCAGCTGACGGGCCAACTATTTCTTCTCCTGATTTAGAAAATACATTTTCATATTCTTGTCTTCAATGTCCCGGAGGAGTCCCCCATTTTCCAACCGCACTTGATAAAATCTTTCTTTGGGTACATCATTTTGTAGCTCAATGGGTTAAGGATAAAAAGGATCCTCTATATCAAAAGACAGCAGAAGAGTCTTCACTATATTTTTAACCCAATCCACAAAAGGACCTTAAGCTATCACCTCTTTTTCTCCAAAGAAAACTTCCCCCTTTGTGATGATATTGCCCAATGCAACTTCTACCTTCTTAAGAAACTCAAGATCTTCTCCCTTCTTATAGTACACCGACTCAACTTCCTTAGCAGTAGGCAGACGCCTCATAGCATAACCTAGTTGGCGTAGAGAAAGAACAGGGTTGTAGCTAATTATCCCTTTTGTTCATATGAGTGGAACATTTGAGAAACCTACGCAATTGGAAATCGCCTCGACACTGTCAACCCTGAGTTTATACCACTGAATATGAAAAGAAGTGAGTTCCATCAGTCTTGACGCCCATGTAAGACTGCCCTTGTAATCCACAAATGGTCCTTTTATGGGTAACTGCACCATGAACCATTGGTAAAGCATTAGTACACAATAAAACATGATTCCCTTCTTCTCATGCCTTGAATGAATAGCATGGTAAGTGTCAGATAACAGGGTGGATACTGGGTTTTTGTTCATGAAAATGAAAAGAGCAGCGAAATCCACCATTTATTTAATTTTGAGAAAGAGAATCACACCATAAATAATAGCTTCCAAATAATGCATAGAAAGCATCCCAAAACTCTTTGTTCACCATCTCCTTAGATTTTTCCACTAAGAAATCCACAGGAAGCCCACATGGAATTTTGTTTTGTTTCCACTTCCCCTTCACATCACTAAGGCTCAAATAAAAAACCTTAGAAATGGCTTAAAAGTTGGGCTCATTAGGAACTCAGACAAATGGAATATGATCTATAAATATGATATTAAGAAGTTAAGAGTACTCTTCAAGTGTGGGTACTAGTTAGAAATCCTGGAATGTGAAGCAGTGCAACTCTGGAATATAAAACTACAACAAAGTTTGTAGAGCAACATCATTAAATCGTGCATCCAACAAAGACAGAAGATTCCCATTTCTTTTGCCAAAATTCACTATCTTCTGATCATCCAAACTGTCTCTAAGTTCTTCAAGAAAAGGCCACACACTAGGACGAAACTTGTAACTGAACTTACCTCTTGTAGTCTTCTCGAAGGTTCCAGTGTTGTCTGCCATTCTCGGAAGTGATGAAAACTCGAGAGTATCCTGGAAATGACAATGCATATGCAGGTTAACTTTTTTTTTTGTACATCATAAATTTTTTGAAAAGTAAATATGCTATGATGCAACATGATAGGATCAAGGCTTCCAAAACAAAAGGATGTTGTTGTGTTGTTGTCTGAAATAACTGAGTATCACAGGATCAAAAGTCTGGCATAGCTTTGGAACACACATATAAGTCACCAACACTAGTCACCAATAGAACCAAAGTCACCAATGTTACCTGTAAGAAATTTCCCTCCCCACTAACGGGTGAAGTCTAGGTCAGGGTAAGGCGAGGGTGACTCAGAATCATAGGTCCTCTTGAAATTAAAATCATCACAATATAGACGTGTATGATGAAAATACCCCATTTGTACCTCCACTGGGCATGGTACACATAACCTCACTATTAGGACCTCTTTCAGTAGCCGTCATGTCCCCACTCTAGTCCTTTGGGTTCCTCATGGTTTACAACTCTGGACTGGGTAGTAAGCCTTTTACATAAATAGTATCATCCCTTCCCAACAAAGAAATAGTACAACAATAATATCCAGAGTATAGAAAACAAGTAAAATAAAAATACAGTGCATAATAGAATATAAACAAATGAAGTGATAAAGCAATAAACAAAAAAACATCCAAAGAAAAGAAAACAAACGAAATCTATGACTGACTTGCATGAGGATGGACTAGCGATTGGTCTACCTTTCTCCAACAGATTTGCTAGCTGTCGTGTTTGAGATTTTCATCAAAGCGTGAATAGAGGCAAAATAAAGAAGAGTCGCCATCAATGTTATTTATCCCAAGAGAGGGAAAGGAAACACCGAGTAAACCTGAAGGAAGGAAAGGAGCGTGGTCACACGACCAAGAGAAAAAGGGTAAGAAAGTTGGTTACGCAAAAGGAAGGTATTAACACCCCTCATGTCTGTGGTACTCCACAGGATCCACATAAGTTTGTTCTATTCTAAGTGTGTGTCTAGTCTATGTCTAAATATTAATGCTAGAAGGGAAAACGAAAAGAGGAAATGAATTTAAAAGAAAACATGGGGAAAAGAAAGAAATATTTATAAAGTTTCGCTCGGCTGAGCCCCATGACCAGATGCCTACGTATCCCTTTTAAGGAATAAGAGCGTCGTAGTTTGGCTCAATAGTTTCCATTGATTGCAATGTTTTTTTTAATGAAAAATGCTAGCAAAGCATGTCCTTTTCGAAAAGGTTTTAAAATAAAAAGTCTGAAGACAAAAAGATTTGCATTGGTTTGTATTTTTTACCTTGAAAAAGGATTTGAGATTTGAATCACACCAAAGACTTAGAACGAAGGAACAATAAGATCGAGAAGAAATGCACTTATCGTTTCCCATACTTAGTAAAGAGTGTAATTCTCATAAATTGTTGTTAATTGTTTTGAGAGTTTGAAAAGAGAAAGAAGTTTTAGTCTTAATGATATGAAAAAATATAAGGGAAAATAGCAAAATAGTCCTAAAGTTATCATGCAAAATTGATCCTATAGTTGGGATATGAGGGAAGTATCGAACTAATGTTGTCATGCATGGATAGAAAACCTAAGGTCTATTTAGTTCAACCTTAGATAAGAGTAAACTAAAGATCCTATGAGGAGCATACAAAAGGAGAAGCAAGCAAATATAGGAGAGGGGTGATAAAACATCATACGAAGATGGAAAAACATCAAGATATAAATGAGAGATGGTAATACATCATAAAGATGACAATACATCATACATATGACAATACATCACAAAGATAACAAAACATCAAGAGCAGACGACCATCATAGATGGCAAGACATCATGTAAAGATGAGATGATGAAACATCAAGAATACAAAACACCCATTTGGTGAAACACATACAAGAGATAAAACTCTTGAACACACTTGAAAAAGTGGAGAAGAAGAAGTAGAAAGAAAAGATAATCAATAAAGGAAGTATGAGAAGATGAGGTGAGATGAAAGAGATGAAGTATCATACAAGTCATAAGTGACCACATGTGAAACTCTTCATGCAAACAAACTTGAGAAAAATTCCCAATCAAATCATACAAAAAAAGTTGGTTAAAAAATCCTAAGTAGACATAAGTCCGCATGTGATGCCTACAAGCAATCATGTGAAATGAAATAAGTAATATGGAGAAGAGAAAGTAAAAATGGACATGTTATACATCCAACACATACCAAATAAGCAAGGTAAAACTCAATTAGACATGAAAATCATGGTACAAACACCAAAGCATACAAACTAGGTCAAAACAAAACCCGAAATCAACCCTAAAGAAAAAGGAGAATTAAGATAGGGGGTTAGATGAATAGGGGACATGCCTAGAAAGGGGTCAAAGAATGAAATTAAGTAGCATATGAATTTCAATAAACCACATTTAAAGAAATGATGTAAAGAGACAAGAACTAGCAAATTTAACGTGAAAGAGTAAAGATGAAGTGAAGAGATCATAATTTGAGAATTATGATATGTGTCATGACAACTTGAAAAAGTTGTAGTCTCTAATGCATGCAAGCATATGTGATCTAAAAAGATCAAACCTAAATTTTTTAGATGTTATAGGCCTAATATAACATCAATATACCTCAATGAGACATGGGACAAATATCATGAGGCAACCATTAGACAATGGAGCTCAAAGAAGACAATTAAGTAGCAATGTAACTCTCATTATGTCACCATGTTAGTTGGAAAATGAGTTCCAAATAAAAGGATCATAAAAGCATAGAGAATTGAGATAAGAAGAGAAATAAATTTTTAAACTTAGGCATTGAAACATTGGACTCAAAGTCCTCATCAATCATCAACATATATCACATACACTTAGGTCAAAGCAAAGAGTGAATGTGTAGTAGGAAGAACTGTGTGAAGGATTGAACATGGGAATAGGTGTCAAATAAGAGTGATATCAGAAGTAAACACATCATGTTAGCACACTCTAATACCCCTAATTACTCTTGAAACATCATCACTTAGACACATACAAAGCAATGCAACAATTAGGCCAAAATATCTTCTAACATGTTCTTAAATGCAAGTGAAGTTCAAGAAAGGAAATGGATGAAGAGAGAGCATACTTAAATTATATTTTGACATGCAAGTAAGTAGAACAAAGCATATGGAAGCAAGTAAACAAGCATCACACAAAAATGGAAGAAGATCATGCACAAAGCACACAAGAGAAAGGCTATAAGAAGCACACAATTATTAATTATAGAAAAAGAATTAGAGGCATGAGAAAATTGTGAGAAATGTATCACAATAGAAACAAGTCAGTAGCATACCCTATACCAAACATTATCTTAAAACTATGCACACAAGTTCTCAAATACAAGCATTTTGGTCAAGGCAAAATCCTATGCATACCTCTAAGTCAAAATTAGGTTAAAAATAGGAAAAATACTTGTAAAATCATTCTGCTTAAATCCTAACTTCCTAAAGACTTATAAAGTTCATAAACATCATTTTAAGCTCTTGGATTGACTTGAAAGAGTGAAAATTAATTTAAATTATTAAGACTAGTTGGCACAAGGCTTAAACTAGAGAGGTTTAACAAAATTATTTCAAAGAAATTGTAAAGTCAGGAGTAAAAATTAAAAAAAATTATTTTTGTAACCTTGAATCATCCAAGAGCATCAAAATTATTTTTCTTGATTTTTAGAAGTGGGGGAAATTAGATATTTAAGTGTTTCTTTTAGCCTAAGCAAGGGAAGGGACCAAAAACAATAATTAACTTTTAAAAATTTAAAAAGTAAGCAAACTGTATTGTAAATCAAATTAAAAATCATGAAAAATTATATTAATTTCTAAGGAATGCTATACATATTTTTCTGGAATTTTATCTTGAAAGAAATAAAACAGAAAATATTTGCACTATGCAACAAAATCAACAAAATAACAGCATAACTAACCAATTGAGTTAATTAGCATGCCAAAAATTTCTATAAAAATAAACCAAAAATATTTTCATGAAGTATACTCAAAAGATAACTCATA
The DNA here is from genome assembly GCA_948472305.1 of Vicia faba. Lineage (NCBI taxonomy): Eukaryota > Viridiplantae > Streptophyta > Magnoliopsida > Fabales > Fabaceae > Vicia > Vicia faba. The sequence goes on from OX451735.1 coordinate 1,097,897,188, forward strand.
ATTTTTTTCATACATTTTTTAGATTGATAAAATTAGAAAATAAAATTCTAAAACCTAAAAGATGATTAAAATCCTAATTAAACTAATTGAATTATTTAATCATGCAAAAATGATGAAAATATGAAATAAAACTCATTATCAGAAAATATACTAAAAATAAAGTCTATAATATATTTTTGAAAATTTCGGAATCAAAAATAATATTAAAACAAAATTAAAGAAAACAATTAAAATTGAGTGAAAATCAAATATAATTGAATATATTGCACATGTTTCAATCAAAACACGTTGTAAAAGGATTTTAATCATGTTCAATTAAAAATTCCCACGTAATCGTCCCTGTCAAAGCAACAAACCCTAACACGAAAACAATTATGCATGGTGATGTTCACAGCTTGATATCTTCCTCATTTCTTCATGAAAATGTAAGATGTAAATAACAAAACTTGAGATCAAAGTATGATGAAAATAATAGCAACAAGAATTTCTAAAATCCATGCACAAATCGAAGAGAAAAATTGGCGCAAAAATCACTGATCAACAAAATTGAAACATGTTCAAAAACTCTGGTCCATCAATAAAACTTCAAATCCATATTTCTCTTCCAATTCTCAACCAAATGAAACGATTCAAACACCAAAATTGTCCACAAAACTGCAAGGAATTACGTGATGTTCATGGATTCTTAAAATAAAGCAAGATCAAAGAACAAAGTGAGCATGAAATCACTGCACCATGTAATTTTCACGCAATTTGCAGAGTTCAATTTAAGCAACAAATCACACAATTATACCTCACATCTAAGATCTGGCCATCTAACAACATAGGAATGAGATCTGAAACATTAAATCAAGCTAGCAAACAAGAAAATCATATTTGAAATGCTTACCTTATGAGTGAGAAATAAACTCATTGTGCCTCTGATAACAGATGAAGATAAACTCGATGATCTTCTACCTTAAGCTTCCAATAAGTAGAAATGAAAGAGAACTTTGATCTAGAGCAAATAAAGAGAAATATTTTTGCTTTGAGTGAATGAGAGTGCGTCTTCTGAAATGAGAGTGATGGCACCCTTATCTAGAGTGAGAAAGTGTGGTGAGCAAGCTTTCTCGATGGTAGAAATGGGAACAGAAAAAAAAACGAGTGAGGAAAGTGTGAGTGCCTTGAATTTTGTTTGTAAAGATAGTAGTTTTTACTTCATTTTGAGAGGAAAAGAGAGTGATAAGTGAATAAGTGGTAAGCTGGAAATCCTGAGTGCACATGGGGTGAGAAAAGTTTGGAAAGAATATTGCCAATTTTGGAAAAACACGAGGGAAACATATGCATGGCATGAGGTGAGCTTTGTTTGGACATAACTGGAAAAGAAATAGGGTGATATGCATGTATGGCATGTGACACAAGAGTGTGTGCAACAAATAATATCAATTATCCTAAAAACAAAAATCTGGTAAAACTGCATGCATGGCTCTCATGATCAGCCTAAAACTTAAACCCATATCTCGTATCTCCCTCGTGTGATTTTTCTTTATTCTCGGGGCCTATGGATAGCTCTCATGATAAGGATTAATGTAGGGCTTTGAATTTTTGAATTTGATGTTGGAAAGTGTTAGAAAATATGGCATGAAGTTTGGTGGAAATGGAGTCTGGAAGGTGTGCGTGCATGCTAACCATGTGCGTGCATGCCTTGCATGTTGGCAACTTGAGGCCTCAATTTCCAAACAATGCAGATCTCTCTATTTTGATCCAATGGATGTGATTCGAAGATCATATTGTAGCTTATACATCCAATTACCAATCCCCTTTTTCCATTTTTCCATTTTTCCAATTGAAGCTTGGATCGAGAGATAAATCACAATGAACATGCGCACACCAAGTGTTTGATACAATGATTGGCCTGGCACACATGATGACTTCTAATTTGACATCTTTGAGACCTAAACTTCTAAGTTCAATAACTCACAAATACTTCACTTTTGGGACTAAGACACACATTATCAAATTTGTAGGACTTTTCTAAAGCTTTCTAAATATGTATCATTTGTACCATTTGAATAAAGTATGAGCAAGTTATTAAAAGTGAAAGAGCAGCCTTATCGACACTTAAGAAAATTTTCAAATGTTCAAGTAACTTCTTCAAAAAGTTATCTTCAAATAAAACAATTCTCTTGATTTTATGACAAAATTGACCATGAAATATGAAAATAGGATACTTGAATTGGTAGTTAACCAAAAGTCCATTTGGTCAACTTTGACTTTGGTTGACTTTTCCTCAAAAGACTATTTTACCCCCAATTCATCAATTGAAACACTTTCAATCAAACTTAATGCTCAATGATTCTATCATAGGTGCTCAATAACATGTAGAGAAGCATGGAATAAAGTCTTGCCCAAAAAATCAAAGATTTCCTATGCTAGGAGTTATGGTTCAGTCTCAAAACACAAATTCCTCTGGGCATTATGAGAAATTCTTTGGTTAAGGATGTATCATATGATAATAAGAGGGTATTACTTCACAAATTTGGTCCATACAAACATCAAACACTTCACACGGTCAAGACCCTAATTTCAAGAGATGTATAGTAGAACAATGATTTAAGAATCCATACTTGCAATTTCAAACTTCTGATGAATCAAAGAGACAATTGAGATGTCTTGAGGTATGAGGATCCCTTAAAGCTTGAAAGCTCCAAAGATTGAGGGAATGAGACCCTTCTTGCACTGATCATCAACACAACCACTTTCAATAGCTTGCGGAAGAACTTGGGAACCAAGATACCTTGATCTTATCACAATGTATGAATGAATATGATGTAACATAAGCCATTAAAATTCCAAAATCAAGAGGGTAAATTTTGGGGTGCAATACACATGCAACTTTTCCATCTTTAATTGGAACGAGAACAATGTTGACAATACAATGAGGATACACTGATGTCACAAGGAAGCGAACATCAATTTGTTTCAAGACCTCCTATTTAATCTTAACTGCCATGTCAGGGTGAGTCCTTCTCAATTTCTATTTGATAGGCGTGCATTCTAGCTTTAGCGGCAATCGATGCTCTACAATATTGATATTCAACCCAGGCATTCCTTGATAGGACCAAGCGAAGATATCAAAATATTCCTTCAACAAATCAACCAACCTGCTTTTCACATCGAGATGAAGCAGTACCCCAATCTTGATTTCCTTAAGATCCTCTTCAGATCCTAAGTTAAATGTCTCCAATGAATCTTTGTACATCTGAATAGTATTCTCCTCACGCTCAAGCAAACAAGAAACCTCTTCTGGGATTTCAGCAAACTCCTCTTCTTCAGCCACATACACATGATATTCAAAGTTGGGAGAGGGCGCAGGTTCATTGTTTTCAACGAGTTTTTTAATTAATTTGCACATATGATTATGCTTGATTTTAGAAACTGATAAATGCAATAAGTGATTATGCATATTTATTTATTATTTTTATTTATTTTGAAATGATTTTCCTGATTACCATTTTCCAAGAAAAAGCAAAAATAAAAACACAATTGGATAACAAAAACAACTTTATTAATAATTTTGAAATTCAAAACAAAACACAATCCCAAACAATATCACTTTCACCTTGGTAGAGTGAAAGGATTTAAAAAAAAGAACAGAAAAAATTACTTTGAGATGTTAATGCAATTGGGAACATCAACAGAAATCCAATTCTGAACTCTCACTCCACGTGTCACAAAGTTCAACATTTCCTTCTCTAGATCATCTTCAATAATAGCGTCGACCTATGGAGGAGTTGGATGGATGTAACCCCCACCTTGGATGATGTCTTGATACGGAGAGAAAGCATATTTTGGCTTCACCACTTCTTTCTTAATCTTCTGATGAGAAAAACCCAGACCGGTCCTGTTCTTTTTTTCGGGTAGATCAATAATCTAACCCCACATACTACTATGACCTTTCATAACCACATGTTGTGCATATTTAAATGAGGTAATATAATCTTAACTCTTCTTTATGTTATCAATAGATAAAGCTTGGAAATGAGTTCCAACAGCAGCTTCATCAACTTCTACAACACTAAAAGAAGACAAATGGGATACCAAAAAACCCTGTTCACCATTCACAATTACTACTCTTCCTTCCTAGAAAAATTTCTATTTCTGATGTATGTTGAATGTAACAGCTCCCGCCTCATGAATCCAAGATTGACCCAATAAACAACTATAGTCTGAGAAGATATCTATGACTTGAAAGGTGGTCTGAAACATATATGGTCATATCCATATTGGCCATTCCACTTCTCCAATGACATATTTCTCCGAACCATAGAAAGCTTTCACCATAATACCATTGTAGCGCATAGGAGTTCTTTGATAAGCAGGCTTTGACAAAGTACTCTTCGGTATCACATTCAGAGTAGATCCATTATCTATCAACACATTAAATAAAGCATCATGATTGCAATTCAAAGAGATATGTGATGCCATATTGTGATTATTTCCTTCATCAGGAAGTTCATCATCACAAAAACTAAGATTATTGCAAGTCGTAATATTTCCCACAACACCATTAAATTGGTCAATCGAGACATCTTATTCAACGAAAGCTTAGTCCAAGACCCTCATCAGAGATTCCCGATGAGCTGTGGAATTCATCACCAAAGTCAGAATGGAAATTTTAGATGGAGTTTGCAACAATTGATCAATAATTTTATAGTCACTCATCCTTATAATCTTCATAAGATCATCAACATCCTTTTCCAAAGTAGCGTCACTATTCTTCCCTTCTACCTTCTTGGATTCAGTGCTGTCTTCAACAATTTTCTTACCAGAATCAACAACCTTTTGAAAAGTCAGAGAAAGTATGCGACTATTCCGGGTCAGGCGACTGACCTCAGCAATGTTTTTAACACAAGACAAAGGCGGAATTGACACTTCCTTGCCGTCTTCCAAAATAGTTTCCTGATACTTGTAGGGAATAGCCTTATCAGATTTATATGGAACATGACCAGGTAAGAAAATAATCAAGGGAGTTATAACATGCATACTACGATATGCAATTTCCACATGGGTGGGAATGTAAAAGTGTGGCACTATGACGTTCACCTCAACCTCTTTAACTCTTCCTTTATAAACAATAGTTTCACTCTCTATATCGAACTTATTCTCAATTGTTGGCACAGAAATAAGTGACATCTATACACTTCTTTTCTATCACCAAGAATGGCTAATACTCATTCTTTAAAAAAATACATGCCTTTTAATATCCGGAGATCAACTCTCAAAGTAGCGGAACCCCATGGTTTCTTTTCACATTCCGGGCACCAGTCATGACTAAAATCAATCAAGCCCTTTTGAACCAATTTCTTATGTATCTCTATGATAGTCACCGTATTGAGCTCTTCAATCGTAGGTTCTTTAGCATACATAGCATAAGCCTTAGTAAGAATTACTGTATAAACACTAGAATCCACAAACTTATTAGAATAATCTTCAATCATATTAACCTCATCATACTCAATTGTTGGTTGGATGATATGGATAAGAGCTTCATTTGTCATCTCTTGAAGATATCTTCTTACCTTATCACACCCTCAAGGGTCTTCACTACAGATTTTGTTGGCTACATGGTCATGTGTATAATAGCTGAATTCACAAAGATCAACATGCATTTGCACCAAATCACCTCTCACCAGGTTTACATCAAAATTTCTGAAATCCACAGGACATCCATAAACCATGTTCACAACATTTCCTCTTCCATGCTTAGGTAATTATTTGGCTTGCACGTTTGGACCTATGTCTTTAATGGACATGATACCATATTTCACTAACTTTTGAACTTCAACTTTTAAAGGATAAACTTTTTCAAGATCATGCCCTGGGGCTCCCTGATGAAAGGAGCAATTCAAATCCGCTTTATAATACCAAGGCAGTTTTGTAGGTACGGTAGGAGGAGACCTAGTCAGCACTAGATTCTTTTGTATTAGTGTAGGAAATAATTCAATATAGCTCATTGGGATAGGATCAAAAGCTTATCTTCTCTGATTTTTCCCTTGGTTGGCTTTTTATTATGCTCTCTGAGGAGACTGGTAAGTAGCAGTTGTTGGAGTTACACTGACAATTGGGGTTACTGAGGCAACATGTTGTTGGTATTGGTGATACCTTCTTCGATGTCTACCCTATTTTACTTGAATAATGGCATTATCCTCCCCTTCTTTCTTTCTTTCTAGAGAATCCATATGCATGCTTTTTGGTGGTACTAGTGGAACCTTCATCCTTCGACAAGCATCCTTCCCCGACAACCTCTTCTAATCGGACACTTATGCTAACCATTTCAATAAAGTTTCTTGGTGCACTCGCAACCATATTTTCATAATAAAATGACCCAAGAATCTTTAAGAAAACCTTAGTCATCTCTTTTTCTTCCATTGGGGGTACAACTTGAGCATCCACTTCGCGCCAATGCTGCACATATTCTTTGAATGGTTCTTTGTATTTTTGAGTAATTGCTCTCAGTTGGTCATGATTAGATTACATATCCATGTTATACTCGTATTGTATTAAGCTTCACTCAAGTCATTGAATGTGTGGATGTCTGGAATGTTCAATCCCATATACCACTTAAAGCAACTCAAGTTAGATTGTCTTGAAAATAATGGATCAGTAGACACTGATCTTCCGTATGAGTAGAAATTTTTTGCACATACATCACCAAATGTGCTTGGGGACAAGAATTTCCCTTATATTTTTCAAAATCAGGGACCTTAAATTTTGCAGGCACCATTAACATTTGGAAAAAAGGCACATATCATTGATGTTCTTTCCAAATATCTCTTTCCCTCGAAGGTCTTTCATCTCCTTTTTCATTTCCAAGAACAGGTCTTGAAAATCATCTATTCGATCATGTATCCCTAGGCTTTCTCTAGGAGCAGCATCCGCATGATAAATTTGGTCATGGATAACAGGAACAATATGCACAACAGGTGGCGCAGAAACCACGACAAGATGGATAAGATGAGAAACTTGAGCAGTTGGAATTTATCCTTCATGAATGAAGTTTTCAAGCATTCCATATGGATAACCAGAAGGCATTGGGTACTGGGCAGCAGCAGTAGTAATAGTAGCAGGAGTAGCAGAAATGGGAAATGTTATTATCTCATAAATGATGGTTGTTTGTTGTTGATGTTGAACCACATGAGGAGAATGAGGAGGAGGAGGTGGTGGCTGATTCTGTGCAGCCACTAAGGATTCCACCTAAGCAGTCAAGTTGGCCATACCAGTTCTTAGAGTAGTTACTTCCTTACGAAGCTCGCGATTCTCTTGTTCCAAATTTTCCATCTTCTTCTTGGTGTTAGCGCGAGTGTTATAGGAATGTGACAACTTGTTGACTGAACGAACAAAATAATTGTGTTAGACACCTGTGAACAATGCAAAAAATGAAAAAATTGAGTGCAAAATGATGCATGATATTCAATGCACATGCTTTATTTTGTTCATTTACTTTTTAAGGAACTTAAAGTACTGTAATAATTGAAAATATCAAAGGAATAACACCTTTTTGAAACACTGAATAATCTCATTTCATTAATAATTTGGAAAGATTGCAACTTTAGTACAAGTTTCAATAATCCTAAATACAAGAGAAAGAACAATTAGAATCTATGGGTCCTAAGGAGCCAAAGCTAAAGAAGATTTCACTTTATGTTGATGCTTCCCTTTGAGCCTCCTACTCTGATCCTTCAACTGTGTATTATCTTCTACGAGCTTGTCAAAAACTCTCTTCCATCCATGAGAAGTAGGAAGCATTTAATAATGGTTTTGATAATTGGGAACTGGCTAAATGCGAGACGAAAATAAATGCTCTCACTCTTCCATCTACTCCACAGCATATCGCTCAAGAATCTCGATCAAATCATCTTTCTCCTTTAATTGTCCTTGAAGTGTTGAGTATTCCATATCCATAGTCTGATATTTATTCTTCCAGGCATCCTTCTTTTGTTGCATCTTGACTAAAGAAAGTTGAAGCTCTTCAATATAAGTCAACAGAGGAGAAGTTGGCTCTTAAAAAATTGCAGATAAAGGTTCTTAACAAGGTTAAGGCATCTTGAACTGAATTACCCTTTCTTGCACCCACCGAAGATGAGGCTATAAAGAAACAACACCTCTCTGTTCTAATGCTTCTCTTCCCTTCTTGTGGATGTGGCGCCAGACTTTACTAATATCTTCCTTGGCTTCTTTGTTGTATCCTCCCTCCTTGTGAAAGAAACTACTAACATGAATGTTATTCAGTTTATCCCTCATTAGATATCCAAGTTGACAGTGCGCGAGAACAAGGTTATACGTTATTCCTCATTTTGTACCAAGAAGAGGTACATTGGGAAAACCACCACAGCTGTCAATAATCCTCACTCCATAATAAGCTTGATTATACCATACAATGTAAGAATGAGTAACAACCATAATCTTCTGTGGCCAATGCAATCCATCTTTGCAATCCCAAAAGGCAGCAGACCGGGGAAAGTGAGAAATAAAACACTTGTATAATAATAGCACACAACAAATAATCATCCCCTCTTGATAAGAATTCTGAAGGTGAATAGAATAATAAGCATCTACTAGCAACGTGGGGACTGGATTCCCAATCAAGAAGATATTTATAATATTAACATTAACAAAATTGTCGACATTAGGGAACAAGAATAATCCATAGGTGAGTAAAACAAAGATGGCCTCAAAAGTGTCCATACTCTTTGTCATACCCCAAATTCGCTTGCCTCGGTGCTACAGTCAAAATTATTTTCAAAATTATGTTTTAAAATTCTTTTGATTCGTTTACACTAACATTCTTTGGTTTTTATAAATATTCATTTTAAAATTATTTTTCTTATTTAAAAATATACATAATAATTTATTTGTATTTTTTAAAATAACAAATACCTGCTCGTCTTCATATACTTTCAATTGGGTTTTTATTTCAAATAAGCAACATAGCATAATTGGTAAGTGTAACACGGTGGGAGAACTAACTTGGTGATTTTGAGTTTGATCGCATTTGTTGCGGATAGCAAGAGTCGCCACCAACTTTTCTTTTATCCAATAAGGAAAGGGTGAAAAGAACAGGAAAGACCTTTGAGATTATTTCTTGAGTTCGGGGGGTAGTTTATGAAAGAGAAGGTATTAGCACCCTTTTCATCTGTAGTTATCTAAGGGATCTTAGTTGCTTGCTAGATCACTTGCTTTTGTTTGAAAATGTGCTTGTGGTGTGGGTTTTGATAGTATTTAGAAAACGTATTTGTAATAGCTCTCGTTTTTATAAGAACGCGTACAAAGTGTTGGTTTTGAAAATAGTTCAAAGAGGTGTTTGTGGAATGTGTTTTTGAAAGTGATTTTGAAAAGTTTCTTTGTAATGGTTCTCGTTTCTATAAGAACACGTACAAAGTGTTTTAACTTTTGAAAATGTTTCAAATGAAAGTGTTGGTGTATAAAATGTTTTTGGTGTGAGAAAGCGAGCAACTATAAGGATCCTACCTACTCATAAGGTCTATGTTCTTTTCCTCCTTCTTTAGATGTTGCTATCTTACCATTGATTTGGTAAGAAGCCCCATCATTGGATGTGAAGGGACGGGCGTGAGATGTTTGTATAGTCATAGAAGGCAACCTATGGGACATTTTAGCAATGTCGTTTAGGGACTAGATCATTTACCGAAGGCAACATTGAGGGTCATCGAGGGACTACGATCTTTTATCAAGGGTCTTTGCTAAAACGCTCATATTCGAGGGACATGGATATTTTTCCGAGGCAAAAAGAGAGATTACCCTAAGGGTGAATGTGTGAATAGTGTGTTTGATTTGCATGCATTTGTCTTTGATTTTTAGGTTGTCTAACTTGTTGGTTTTCATCTTGCCATACATCCTAATTACTAACATTTGTACAAAAGCAATAAAAATGAAGAAAAATAAATCCTACATTATTACAACCATATTGAATAGCAAGAAAATATAAAGACAAAATAAAACAAAGAAATGAAAATGGGCTTTTCGATTTTGGCACCAGAACCCTTCGATTCTGCTTCTGTGGTTGCCTTCGATTTGGACCTGGAGTCAGTGAGGTCACACCTTTTGATTTGGGCTTAGCCCGAGGCATGAGATGCAGTTTTCCTTTCTGCTTCCTTCGACTGGGGCCTGGAAGTAGTGTGGTGTAGCCTGACTTTCTTCTTCCTTCGACTGGGGCTTGGAAGTCAGTATGGTGTAGCCTGACTTTCTGCTTTCTTCGATTGGGGCCTGGAAGTCAGTGTGGCGTAGCCTGACTTTCTGCTTCTTTCGATTGGGGCCTAGAAGTCAGTGTGGAAGCCTAAGGCTTCGTTTCATACTTCCTTCCTCCTGATTCTTTCGTTTGAGATTTTAGATAGCAACACAGCCTGAGGCCACGCTAGCATTATCTTATGACCAGGTTAGTTCTTAAAGCATATTTAATAAATGAAGAAACAAAACCAAAAGGATTAGCCATGAAAACAAATTAAAAGGGTGGAAAAGAAAATGAAAAAAAATATATTATGTACATGCTTAAAACAAAGGAAATGACTATTCACATGTTATGTTAGAAACGAAAGTTCAAAGTTTAGAGAAACATACCTTGCTTGAGGCTTGAACGTGGGTGCTGGACCTTGAGTGGCTGCCTAGATGCTTATGGATTCGAAGGGAAAGAACGAAGGTGACGTTTCTAATGTTAGATTCGAAGGAGAAGAACAAGTGTGATGTTCTTTCTACTAGATTCGAAGGGCCAGGGTGTAGAGGATTTCTTCAGATTCGAAAGAAGCAAGTGTTTATATTCTAGGTTTGTGTTTGAAAATATGTTTAAGTGTTTGAGATTGTTTGATAGTTTTTTCTCCATGCCCTAGAGTCTTTGGATGTGTGTCCAACCCCATATACATGTTATAAAGCCTCTTATTTATACGGCAAAGCTGGACGAAGTTTTGGAGGAAAAACATAATAATTTGAACAATTTGAGTAAACTGTTGTTTATAGCTTTCGAGAGACAGTATTTGTATAGCATTTTGGTGCAAGAATAGGGCAGTGTTTCAGGACTGTTGTGCAGCAGTTTTGGAGCGTTATGGCCAGTGTACCAGGCCTGAACTTGGCAGCAAGCATCTTTTGAATATTTCATCTTTGTTTTGACCACCTTCAACCAGATCCTTCTTCCAGCAATGTTATTTGATTTTCCTCCAACAAGCGTCCTTCAGATGGGTCACTTTTGTGCATCCTTCGAAGGAGCCAAATGTGTTCCCCTTGGATGGGTCATCAAAGTATGCCTTAAGGTGGGCCTTGTAAGTCCTCCGAATGGGCCATCAAACATGTCCTTCAAATGGGACACCCGGACATGTCCCTTGAATGGTTCATGTATGTTTGTTTGAAAAGGCCAAATGTGTTCTTCGAATGGGCAAGTAAGGCTTATCCTCCGATAGGGACTCTTATGTATGCCCTTCAAATCCACCAACCATGTGTGCTGAAGATTGTCAAGAACGGAATTGAATCATACTAAAGGGAAATGTGTCCAGTCGAAGCTAGTGTAAACATAGCCAATGCCTTGTCGAAGCCTGCATACATGAGGTCTAAACTTTGTGATTCCAAGCAAGTATACAAGAGGCCAATTCTCAAACGAAGACTTGCATGAAGGGAGCCACATGCCCAAACGAAAGAGGCATGATAGGATAGCATCAAAGGAGGGCCACATGCCCAAACAAAAGAGGCATGCAGGAGGCAAATTGTGAAATCGAAGGATGTCAAAAGGAGGCTTTTTACCTTGGAATCGAAGGAGGCTATAGGAGGCTTTTTTCCTTGTGCCTGCTGGCCTTGTGGGAGCCTCTTGCGTGCAAGATGGAATCCATGGCTCAAATGAAGTCTGCATGCAGCCAATCATCAACTAGCCTATGCAAGCATCAAATGTCCAATTGAAAACATGTATGCAGACCACCATTACATTGTGAACCATGTGAGGTCAAAGATGCAGTCGAAGGTTGCATGCAGGAAGCTCCTGCCTTGTGAATCAAAGCCAACGTGTCAGAGGCTAACGCCCAGTCGAAGGATGCAAGCCAAGCTTGCATTGAAAGAGGCCAGAAGGCCAATTGAAAGAGGTAAATCGAAAAAGACTTGTTTTTCTCCAATTTTGTCTAAAATAATATTTTTAATCTGTTTTCCCCTTTTTTAACAGTTTCCTCTTTAACTTGATGCTGGAAAATCCAATTGTACTTGTGCAAGCTTGAATTTTGAGAATCATTGTGAGAAATGCCTTGAGAGATGAGAGAGAAAATTTTGGGGTACAACAGCTGCCCCTGTTCAATCTTCTTAAAGGTGAATAATTAGATTGGCGAATCTGCCATTCGTGACTTTAAGGTGGAAGATGATTGAACACTAGAGTGCCCAGAAATTTGCACCTGATGATGTGGTGATTGATTGTGTAGGGAATGGGCTTAAAGATGCCATTTGGAGAAATGATGGATATTTGTTGGAGATGGGCTTAAAGATGCCATCCAAAGGTGATTGTTGACGAAAATTAGACTAAGTCTAAGCTTGACTTTAATTGGAAAAGAATCAGAATAAATCTTTGGAATGATTTGTCTGAACCAGAGAAAGTGTTTACCAGAAAAGAATCAGGATAAACCATTGATCGATTTAAACTGAACCAACATAGGTCTTGGATTATCTTTAACTGGGAAGAATCATGATAAATCTTTTGGGTGATTTATCTGAACCAGGGAAAGTGTCTACCGGAAAGGAATCGGGATAAACCATTGATGGATTTAAACTGAACCAACAGAGATTTGGAAAAGAATCAATATAAATCTTTGGAATGATTTATCTAAACTAGAGAAAATGTCTACCGGAAAGTAATCAGGATAAACCATTGATGGATTTAAACTGAACCAGCAGAGATCTGGAAAAGAATCAGAATAAATCTTTGGAATGATTTATCTAAATCAGAGAAAGTGTCTACTGGAAAGGAATCAGGATAAACCATTGATTGATTTAAATAGAACCAGTAGAGGTCTTGAATATTATTTAATTTACGGTGGGCCTGTTAGGGTTACTTTAGTAGACATATGAGAAGGAAACCTGGGTAGGGTTGCTTCAGGATGAGTCTGTGTAAAACTGCATTTGGAAATGAGAAGGAACCTGGGTAGGGTTGCTTCAGGATGAGTCTGCATAAAAATGCATCTGAAAATGAGAAAGAACCTGGGTAAGGTTGCTTCAGGATGAGTCTGTGTAAAAACTGCATTTGGAAATGAGAAGGAACATGGGTAAGGTTGCTTCAGGATGAGTCTGTGTAAAAACTGCATTTGGAAATGAGAAGGAACCTGGGTAGGGTTACTTTAGGATGAGTCTATGTAAAACTGCATCTGGAAATGAGAAGGAACCTGGGTAGGGTTTCTTCAGGATGAGTCTGTGTAAAAACTACATCTGGAAATGAGAAGGAACTTGGGTAGGGTTGCTTCAGGAAGAGTCTGTGTAAAACTGCATCTGGAAATGAGAAGGAACCTGGGTAGGGTTGATTCAGGATGAGTTTGTGTAGAACTACATCTGGAAATGAGAAGGAATCTGGGTAGGGTTGCTTCAGGATGAGTTTGTGTAAAAAATGCATATGGAAATGAGAAGGAACCTGGGTAGGGTTGCCCTGGCTTGTTTCAGGTATTGATCTTTAACCTTAGAAAGAAAGATAGCTTTCCTGGCTTATTACGGGTATTAATCTTCAATCTTCTCATGTAGATAACTTTCCTGGCTGGTTTCAGGTATTGATCTACAATCGGTTGTCTACAGATAGTTGTCCTGTCTTGTTACAGGTATTAATCTGGAACTGTTGAAAATTTGTAGACAATAGTTATCTGTTGTTTGATCTTTCCTGAGAAGGTAAAGAGTTAGCTGTATGCAATGTCATGATGTATGAAATGTATGGCGTAATGATGTTCTCAAAATAAATGAGATTATGCCGTATGCATTTATCATGCATGTAATATGATGCATGAAATGCGGAATGTTGTTTGGAATGTATCTTTATCTTGGAAAATAAATCCTTGACAAGTGTTGGGGAGTTTTGGGAAGTTAAATTCTGGACTGATGTTGGGGATGAAGAGTATGCACCTATCCATACCTTGTCTTAGAATGTTTCTGTTGGGGATTCCTGTTGTTTGAGGAGAAATCTGTTGGGGGATGTTTATTTTGCTTGAGAGGAAAACCCTATGGAGAGTGTTGATTTCCGCTTGGAGAAAAGAGTTCAGGAGTTTTAGTTGTCTGTTTCTCTATGTTGTACCCCAAAATTTTCCCTCTCATTTCTCAAGGATTCTCTCATAAGATCTTTTATGACGTCAAGTTTGCAGCACTGATACATCAATTTAGGCTTGGAATTGGCATAAGGGCAAAATGGTCATTTGCATACTAAAAAGTCAAACTTTGACTTTTGATCAAAATCAAGTTTCAAGAATCATATTTCATCAAGACATGTTGGAATGTGAAATTTGTTTCATCAAGATATTCAAAAGTCAAATTTACTTTGGAAAAGTCAAACTTCTAAATAGTTAAAAAATTTCTAAGTGTTTAAGAAATATGACAAGCTCAGAACTTCTGATCAGATTATCACCATGATGCAAGCTGATTCTGGAAGAACTTCTAACACAAGAGTTTTAGATCTCAATAAGACCTAAAATATTGCAGAACAGAACTTCTCCTGGAAATGCTGGAATTTCAAGTTATAAATGTTCAAAGACACATCCATGAAACTGAAGCACTCAGCAAATTCTGGACACTTTCAAGACAAATTTTGGTTAGAACTTCTGGACCAGTTCTCACGAACATTCAGCCAGAGTTTGCAAAAATAATTCAAAGAAAGTCTGCAAAGCGTGTTACAAACTTTCAGAAAAGTCTAAGAACTCCTTCAGAACATGCTGGAGCGAAAAGATTAAAGGATCAAAAGTTGGATGTTTTGCTCTAAGTTGCGCTGATGCTGAACTTCTGGCTCAGATCTAAGCTATGATGCATAATCTCATAGCGCAAGATTTCTAGTTTGATAAATCTCATCATCATTTAATGCTCACAATCACTTTTGAGTTTTTATCCAAAGGATTTCCCCACGTGTGAGATAGAAGTACCATTGTTGTCCTTGAAAATCAAACTTTTGTACAAGTTTATGTTGGGTCCGTGCTGTGCTTTTGCCTCTAAGGGTACTTTTCCTTAATTCATGCTTATAAATCCATCTTAGGCACGGCTAAAAGCTGTTAACCTTACTTGTTTGAAATTGCTTCAAGAACAAGTCTGCGCCTAGTGTATGATGGTTGTACTTTTGACTTCTCCAAGCTACAATGTTCTTGCTTATAAATTGAACTTCATTGACCACTATGAAGGGGCGGGCAGAAAAATTGAAGGATAAAAACTTTGAAACCTTGCTAAAATTCCCAGAAATCCTAAACTGCACACACAAACACAAAACCTACTAGTTTTTGATTCTTGCAAAAAAATTCAATTTCCCTCAAGAGTTTCTTGACCAAGTCATCCATTCACCTTTCAAAAACCAAGCTAAAGTTTGTTCCAGTCTGCTGAATACGTGAGGAAGCTGATCAGAACATTACAAGCAGTCAGAACCATACTCCAGCTTATAGAACATTTTCCAGTCGCAAGGTAAGCTTTTGCTGACTCTCATCATATTACTTAGGCATTGTTAGATTTGCATGTTCAAAATACAATGTATATATCTTGATCCCGTTGTTGTACATATTCTGAAGTTTTATGAATTTGTCTTCCTGAGAAGAGAGAACATCAGTTCAACACTTCGTAAGGAAACTAGGTTTAGCAGATACATGTTTGTTTCTGATTTACAGTTTTGACATTTTTATGCTTCTGAAACCATAATGAAACTTTCCAGAACTGTTAAGTGCATTTTTTTGTTTTGCTGAGAAATGACTAAGTTGCAGATGCTCTGACTGGGGTGGAGAAAGAGATGAAGCTCATCATCAGAACTTACTTCATGTTATATGTTTATGATTTTATTTCTATTACCGGATGTACATCCACCCTAGTGGTAGAAAGCGTGTGCATAAGACATTAGTGCTAAGGGTCCTGGGTTCTATCCTCAGAAGCATCTATTTTTAGGTTTATTTATTGAAATTTTTCACCCCTTTATGTGGCAAGCAAAATTCCTAAATCAGAACTTCTAAGTAACCTTACCCAACAACATTGCCACCTCACTCTCTCTAATGGTCATAACTTCTGATTTGCCAGTGATATAGGAACTTCTAGGTTCCCAACTACACTATAGCTTCTGAACCCCTTCAATAATCAGAACTTATAAATCTTCCTTTATTCCCAGCAATCTCAGAATTTGGTGTACCCATGCCCAGAACTTCTGACCTTCTTCTTGCCTACTAACATTTTCTCTCTTGCAGCGCATCAGAGCCAGAACTTTTGTTCCTCCTCGTTCCAGCAATGTGCTGATTCTGACTCCATTTTCTTGTTTATCTTTTTTTTTTGTTTTTAATAACCAAAAACGCCAAAAAAAATTCATATTCACATGTTTTATTTCATTTCTTTTAGAACAAAAAGATCAAAAATATTTTCTTAAGTAAATTAATTTCTTAACAAAAACAAAACAAATCCATTTCAATTCTTGTACATTATTTCAATTTGGTTGTAACAGATAATTAGGACTTTAATTTCTTGAAATCCCCGTTCATAAATTTGTACCCCCATCCCGTAAAGCTTTGTAATAGCTTAGTATTTTTATTTTCCGCAATTTAATGCTTTATGTACCAATTGCTAGTAATTAGGGTTTGTATAGAAAGATTAAAACCAACAAATAGCAAACCCTAATCAAGACAAATCAAGCATGTAAACCAACACATTTGCACACTTACACCCTTAGGGTAAACCCACTTTGTTGCCTTATAAAATGACCATATTACACATGTGAGGTATCTTAGAAAAGATAAGCAAAATACAAGATCATAGTCACTCGATGACGCATCAAAAGATGCCTTCCAAAAATGATCTTAGTCCCTAAACGAAAACGCTAAGATATCTTGCAACATTTCTAATCATGGTTATACGATTACCCATGCACTTCCCTTTTACATCCAAAGATAGGGTTACTTACCAAAATCAATGGTAAGATAACAACGTCAAAGGAAAGAGGAAATAAACATGAAAGACTTTTTGAGTAAGTAGATTATTCCTAGTTACTTGATCAATTTCAAAACCAAAAACATCCGTGCTATTTTAAAAATAAACACCAACACTTTCAAAAACACCTTTCAAACATGAAAACATTTTCAAAAGATCAACACTTTGTATACATTCTTACGAACAAGAATCATTACAAAGTTTTCCTAAACGATGGCGCCTTTTCAAAATACTTTCAAAAACCACACAAAGCACAATTTCAAACAAAAGCAAGTGATCTAGCAAGTAACTAAGATCCCATGGAAAACCATGGATGAAAAGGGTGCTAATACCTTCCCTTTTCATAATCTACCACCCGAACTCAAGAAACAATCTCAAAGGTATTTTATGTGCTTTTTCACCTTTTCTTTTGGATAAAAGAAAAGTCAGTGGCGACTCTTGCTAACTGCAACATTTGCGATAAAACACAAAATAACTAAGTCAGTTCTCCCACCGCATCACAGAATTGGCGACTCTGCTGGGGAAAGTTAAAAGTGGGGTTACCTTAGGGTTAGATCACATTTTCTTGCTTTCATTATTTGACTTGTATGCTTTACATTTTGGTTCTTTGTTTGGGTTTGAATCTTCTACCCGGATTTGGGATACCTTATAGGTAAGTAGCAATACGTTGTGGAAATTGTGTGGGGTATACCAACACGGTCTAAGAAATAGCTACGTTAGTGCTACATATTTGTGGGTACCGGTATCCCTTGAGTAGTCAAGGAGAATACGGGGCCGCTGAGTGATGTCATGAAGCACTGATGAAATTTTAGAACCTTTACTTGACCAACTTGGCCTTTAGGACGTGGTGAGATGACCGAATTTGGTACAGTCCGAAGTTGGTAGATACTCGATACTACACTCAGTGAGGTTTGCTTTTTTTGGGATATTTCGGTCGCCATTAAAGAGGCTTATGCTGAAACAATGACCAAAGAAACAAACCAGTGATATTGAGCACCTTAGAACCCGATTACTATTACTAGGACAGGTTTGAGCCCAATAAACTTCAAGAGGGTACTTACCTACGAGACTCCATGCAAGCCTAAACCTAAGGACTTATTTGCTTTGTTTGTGTATATTTACTTGTACATAACATCATAAACATCATAACATCATACTCATACTCACTAACCATTTTTAGGATTTTTGGGATTTATCTTTATTCTATTTTGTAGGACATGGATTCTATTCGCAGGAAAACCATTCAAGTCAATCTTGTAAGGATCCCTCCTCAATTCAAAGAGCTAGCATCAAGGATTCCTGAAAATTCTCCATTTACCGAAAAACATGGTCGCCTAATAAACTTAGTTACCTCCAACACTGATGAAGACATGATGAAAGTGCTCTTTCAGTTCTTTGATCCTCTACACCATTGCTTTACATTTCTTGATTACCAACTTGTGCCAACTTTAGAAGAATTCTCCCGACTCTTGAGGATTCCCATTCTCAATCAACTACCTTTCAACGGTACGAAAAGAGATCCAAATCTAGAAGAGATTGCTCAAGCTCCACACTTGCAACCATCTGATGTCACAACTAATTGGGAAACAAGGAGTGACGTCAAGGGTTTCTTAGAAAAGTTCTTGTTTGAGAAAGCCCAAAACTGTTGGAACTCTTTAGATTTGCAAACCTTTGAGGAAATTGTGGCTCTCCTCATGTATGGGATGGTTTTGTTTCCAAATCCTGACCAACTTATAGATGTAAAAACCGTCAAAATCTTCATGTCCCGTAACCCGGTGCCTACTTTGCTAGGGGACATCCTACATTCCTTTCACACTCGCACAATGAGGAAAAGAGGTATCCTCTTGTGTTGTACTCCTCTCTTGGCAAGATGGTTTATTTCACATCTTCCCCGATCTGTATTAAAGAATGAGCAAGGTTCAAGGTGGTCACAAAGGTTGATGATGCTCATACATTCAAATATTTATTGGTGTTCCCGCTCTTTGGAGAATGTTACTATCGTTGACCGTTGTGGAGAGTTCCCTAATGTCCCGTTATTTGGCATTAGAGGAACTATCACCTACAACCCTTGCTTAACCTTAAGATGTTTGGTTACACCCGGAGGGATGGTCCCCATGAGATGCTTATTCAAGGTTTGGTATTTAACTATGAGAATGACGATCAAGGTTACCGTCAGAGGTTTATCCGAGCTTGGAGAATGTTGAACAAGGTGGATAGCAAGACGTTAGGACACAAGAATTCCATTCCCCTTGAGCCTTACCTTAAATGGGTACGGGCTCGTGCTCAGAAACTTGTGATGCCTTATCCTTCCATTTTACCAATCATCGTGGCGCCTGTGGTCGAAGGAGATGTTCCCTACACTATCCTCCATCCCGACATGCCTACCTCTCTCAAAGACTTACAAAAGGGTTGGACCCAGCTGAAGGAAGAACGAGATACTTTCGAGGCTCAGTTCTATGCTAGTGAGAAGAGGGTCTTGGAACTTACGAAGCAGCTACAAGAAGAGCAAAGTATGAACGCTTATCTCACACGAAAGAGGATGCGTTCGGTCTTTTAATCTTAGAAAGATATTTTTTAAGCCCAAGAGGCATGATGTAATATTTTTTTTTGTTTTGTCTAATGAGAATTAACGTTTGTTCATTCTTTTGTCTATACAAATTTAAATATCATTAATCCTTGAAATCATTTGCATATACATTTTCCATGCATCATAACATGACAGGTTTTCACATAATAGGTTTCCTTATCTTTCTGTTGTTTATTTCAGCAAGATGGATCTAGAGAAAACTGTGAAGGATCTCCAAACCCGGAATTCTCAGTTTCAGGAGACTCTACTAGCCCTAGCCAAGGGGAATAAAGATATGATGGCTTTGTTGGCCGTTAAGAAGAAGCCAAAGAAGAAATCTCTACTAAACATGGGTAGAAGGTTCAAAGAGACAATCCGTTAAATTCCAGTAGAAGAAGATTCATTCGAAGAGGATAAAAACCAGATTGGTGAGGTCAAGGGTACTCAGTATGACTGCATCAACGATCAAGTATCCGACAATGATTATTTCAACGAGCAATACCCACCCGCTGATATCAAATACAAGCAGTTAGGAGACAGATTGAAAGCTGTTGAAATCCAAGTTGTTCCCGGTTTAGATTTTGATGATTTGGGTTTGATCTCTGGGGTAGTCATTCCCCACAAATTCAAAATACCAATCTTTGCAAAATACGATGGGGTTTCTTGTCCAAAACTCCATTTGAAATTTTATGTGCGCAAGATACAGCCGCACACTGCTGATAAGAAGCTCTGGGTTCATTTTTTCCAAGAGAGCTTGGCTGGAACACAACTTGAATGGTTTTATCAGTTAGACGGTTCTCGTATAAATACTTGGGAGGATTTAGATACTGCCTTCTACCATCAGTATCAGTACATTGCCGACTTGGCGCCAACAAGGGTTCAGTTGCAAGATATGACCATGGGAAAGAATGAAGGATTTAAGAAATATGCGCAAAAGTGGGGAGACCTTGCTAATAGGGCCCAACCCCCTTGACTGATAGGGAGAACATCGACATGTTCATGGGCACTTTATCTGGTCCTTTCTTTAATCTGTTGGTTGGCTGCTCTTCTTCTGGTTTCACCGATTTAATCTTAACCAGTGAAAGAGTTGAAAGTGGCATCAAAGTGGGAAGATCTTTGTTGCATCTAGCTCCACTCCCAATCCTATCAAGAAACCTTTTGCTGTGAAGAAGGAAGTTAATGTTGCGTATGGGGAAAGGGCCCATACCAATAAGAATGATCACCCATCTGTCAATGTTGTTCGAATCTCCAATCCAACTCCTACTCCTAGACCATCTACAAATCATCAATGTTTCAAAACTCCAAGAAGACAATTTACGAGGTTAGGCATGTCACTATCTCAAGCCCTTCAACATTTACTCAAGGCTAATTTAGTGACGTTGCGCGATCCTCCTGCCAACCCTGACACCTCGTCACCAAAGTATAATCCGAACGCAAAGTGTGCTTATCATTCAAAGAGCCCTAGGCACGAGACTAACCAGTGCTAGGCCTTGAAGAACAAAATCCAGGATTTGATTGACAACAAAACTATTGAATTTGATCCTCCTTCAACGCTGAATGTAATTACCGCTCCAATGCCGAAGCATGACAAAGGTGTAAATGCTGTCGAAGATACAATTTTTGTTGCCTCTGTTGAAGAATTGACTACTCCGTTGAATGTAATCAAGAACAAACTGTTGAAAGTTGGGATCTTCCCTGGCTTTGAAAAAGACTGTGTGTTGTACAATACAATGCAATGGTTGTGAAAGGCTAAAGAAAGGCATACAACGCCTGATGGATAGCCACGAAATTCTGTTTGAAAAGACTCCACTTGCCAAGAGTTTGATTAACAAATGTGAAGACCTCTCCATTATTACTATCTCAAACAAACCTATTAGGATCACCTCCAAAGGTCCTATTAGGATTTCAAATGAACCCACCATTGCTCCATTAATAATTACCAATCCCGTACGAATTCCTTACTCTTCAAACAAAGCAGTACCATGGAATTACGGTGCTGATGTGTTCTATCATGGGATTAAACAAGTTGTCTGGATTGAAGAAGAAAAAGATGATAATGTTGGCAACATAGCTGGCTCAAGCAAAGTAATTAGAACTGGGAGAATATTCTCACCCAATATCTCACCTCCAGTAGTCACAAAGACGCCCATCCACATTACTTCTTCCAAGCCAAATACCGATACAAGAGTGAAAGGGAAGGTTGTTGAGCCTGACGTGATTGAAGTACCCTCCAAGGACGTAACTAATGAAGAACCCTCCGCTCGTGAGATGGACGAGATTTTAAAGATCATAAAAAGAAGCGACTTCAAAATTGTGGAACAATTGGGGAAAACCCCTTCTAAGATTTCAATGTTATCATTAATGCTTTGCTCTGATGCCCATGCTCGTACATTAATCAAGTTCCTGGAAAAAGCTCATGTCCCCCATGAGACAACAACAGATCAATTTGAGAATTGCGTAGCTAGCCTGACAGCTGATAATAGCTTGGGATTTTCAGATGCTGACTTAACGCCTCTCGGAAAGAATCACAATAAAGCTTTACATGTGTCTATCGAGTGCAAAGGGACTACCTTAGCACATGTGCTAGTCGACACTGTTTCTTCTCTGAATGTATTACCCAAGGGGGCATTAGACCGTCTTGACTGTGAAGATTTAATCTTGAAGCCAAGTGATATCATTGTAAGGGCGTTTGATGGATCAAAGAGGACTGTTCATGGGGAAGTAGATCTTCTAATCATAGTGGGATCCCAAATATTTAACTCCACCTTCTATATTATGGATATTCGCCCTGCCTATTCCTGTCTGTTAGGTCGCCCGTGGATTCATAAAGCTGGGGCAGTAACTTCAAACCTCCACCAGAAACTCAAATATCTAGTCAAGGGCAGAATAGTCACCATTTGTAGGGAAGAAGAGTTTATGGTGAGCCACCTTAACTCTTTCAAGTATGTACAGATGGACGGAGAATTCATTGAAACACCATGTCAAGCCTTTGAGATTGTACCACCGATGATTGATGCTACTAAATGTTCTTTTGATGAGTCCAAAGCTATCAAGGCCACGCCAAAGATGGTTTCGGTCAAGGATGCCCGCGTAGCAATTGAAGAATGAAACTGTGATACTTAGGGGAAACTCCTTGATATCCCATTTAAAGCGGACAAATTTGGTTTGGGCTTCACCGTCAAAGCTCAGGAGGAAGTGAGGCGTGCTCGTGCTGGAAAGCCACCTCTCCGCATTGGAAGCCATGGAGTCAACGCCGTGGGTGATTCTGAATAAGAAGCTGCATTTGAGGAGTGGGTGTATCCAACTACAACGGGGCTGAAGAATTGGCATAAAAAGGACTTTGTGCCCATCTCCTTCATTGAGGAGTAATCTACTTATTATTACTTTTCTTTCAATTCAAGAACTTGTTGTCTGTAATATTCAAACAATGACTTTTTAAGCCATGTGCCTGGTCCGGGGCACTTTGGTCCATTTGTCAAGGGTTTTATTTATATTCATCTAATCATATGATCATTCAGTACATTGGACTCTTTTGCAGTCAAATATTTGTGTTCATTGTATTTTCTTTCTTTTAAATACATTTTCAAAAATAGCCATGTATCTTACATGCACACACACACTCTTGCAGGTCCATATCCATTTTAGATCCTATTGCCAATGACTTTACTATTGCCGACTATGACTTTAAATGTACTATCAACCAAGCCGGAGACGAAGGCGAGGAAGATTGTGACATACCGGGAGAGCTAGCCAGACTTCTATTACAAGAGGAAAAAGTTATTCAACTGTACAAGGAGTTAGTTGAAGTTATCAACCTGGGTACTGAGGCATATAAGAAGGAAATCAAGATCGGCGCTAACTTGGAAATCGGTGTCAAGAGCAAGTTGGTTCAGATGTTGCATGATTATGTGGAAGTATTTGCTTGGTCTTATGAAGATATGCCTGGGTTGGATACCGACATTGTAGTTCATCGTCTGCCAATAAGAGAGGATTGTCCTCCTGTTAAACAAAAGGTTCGTCGCATGAGGCCTGATATGTCTGAAAAGATCAAAGCTGAAGTAATGAAACAGTTTGATGCAGGGTTCCTAGCTGTGACATCCTATCCTCAATGGGTTGCAAATATGGTGCCAGTGCCAAAGAAAGACGGGAAAGTTCGCATGTGCATAGACTATAGGGATCTTAATAGGGCAAGCCCCAAGGATGACTTCCCTCTACCACAAATTGACGTCTTAGTTGATAATACTGCTCAACATAACGTCTTCTCTTTCATGGATGGCTTTTCAGGCTATAATCAAATAAGGATGGCTCTCGAAGACATGGAGAAGACTACTTTCTTTACGCAATGGGGCACCTTCTGCTACAAGGTCATGCCGTTCGTACTAAAGAATGCAGGGGCAACATGTCAAAGGGCTATGGTAGCTTTATTTCATGACATGATTCATCATGAGATAGAGGTATATGTGGATGATATGATTTCCAGATCACAAAACAAAGAAGAACATCTCGATCACCTGCACAAATTGTTCGAGAGGCTTAAGAAGTACAAGCTGATGTTAAACCTTAACAAGTGCACGTTTGGAGTACGCTCTAGAAAGCTTCTAGGTTTTGTTGTCAGCAATAAAGGCATTAAAGTTGATCCTGCCAAGGTAAAGGCCATCCAAGAAATGCCAGTCCCTCATTCTGAAAAAGAAGTTAGAGGATTCTTGGGTCATCTCAATTACATTTCCCGTTTCATATCCCACTTGACTGCTACTTGTGAGCCACTCTTCAAACTCTTGAAGAAAGATCAGGTAGTCAGATGGAACGATGAATGCCAGATTGCTTTTGACAAAATCAAAGAATACCTACAAGAACCTCCTATTATCATGCCTCCAATCGAAGAAAGACCCTTGATTTAGTACTTGACAGTACTAGAGAATTCTATGGGGTGTGTTTTGGGCCAACATGACGAGTATGGCCAAAAAGAGCATGCTATTTATTACCTGAGCAAAAAGTTTACCGACTATGAAACTAGATATTCATTGCTCGAGAAAACTTGCTGCGCTCTGGCATGGGCTGTTCGCTGGCTAAGATAGTATATGTTGACTCATACCACTATGTTTATTTCTAAGATGGGCCCAATCAAGTACATCTTCGATAAACCTGGCCTTTCCGGACGAATAGACAGATGGAAAATGATCTTGACTGAGTACGACATTCAATACATGACTCAAAAAGACATCAAAGGGAGTGTACTAGCAGATCATCTAACCCATCAAGCTGTGGATGATTATCAGTAAATGAACTTCGACTTCCCTGATGAGAACATCATGCTGGTAACCGACTGCACGAAACCTGGACCGTATGACGGACCTAAACAAGGATCCCGATGGACTATGGTATTCAATGGGGCTTCCAACGCCTTAGGTAACATAATTGGTGTTGTGATCATCTCTCCTGAAGGTTGCCACACTCCTTTCACTGCCAGACTATGCTTCAATTTCACAAACAATATGGCCGAGTATGAAGCATGCATGTTAGGTCTGAAAGCTGCTATTGACTTAAGGATCAAGCATTTAAATGTGTTTGGGGATTCCTCCCTAGTGATCAGCCAAGTAAAAGGAGATTGAGACACTAAACACCCTAATCTTATCCATTACAAGGAACTTGTGCTATCCCTAATTCCTTACTTCGATGAGATCACTTTCGAGCACTTCCCCAGGGAAGAAAACCAGTTGGATGACGCTTTGGCAACCATGTCTTCAATGTTCAAAGTCAGGTGGGACAACGAAGCCCCTATGATAACAATTGAAAGATTCGATGAACCTGCGCATTGCTATGAGCTTGACACCAATGCAGAAAAGCCATGGTACCATGAGGTGATGAGATACCTTGAAGCACAAGAGTATCAATGACAGAAAGTTCTTGCAAAGATTTGCAAAAAAATTCTTCCTAAGTAACAGGATTTTGTACAAGCGTAACCATGATTCAACTCTAGTCCAATGTGTAGACAAGAAGGAGGCGGAGGAAATCATGGAATACATGCACGATGGACTCTTTGGTACTCACTAATGTGGATATACAATGGCTAAGAAAATATTAAGAGCTGGTTACTATTGGTCAACAATGGAGACTGATTGCCATCAACATTCAAGAACTTGTCACAAATGCCAAATCTACGCTGACAAGGTCCATGTGCCTCCTATCCCTTTGAATGTCATGACCGCTCCGTGGCCATTTGCAATGTGGGGCATTAACATGATTGGAGAGATCAAGACCACATCTTCCAACAGACATCGCTTCATTCTTGTTGCTATCAACTATTTTACCAAATGGGTCGAAGTCGCCTCATTTGCCTCAGTCACCAAGAATGTGGTAGCCAGATTCATCAGACACAACCTCATCTTCCGTTATGGTATCCCCGAAAGGATCATCACATGCAATGAGACTAACCTCAACAATTCTATGATCACTGAGCTCTACATTCAGTTTAAGATAAAGCTTCACAATTCTTCTCCGTATAGACCAAAAATGAATGGCACAGTCGAAGCGGCCAACAAAAATATCAAGAAGATTGTGCAGAAGATGGTAGTAACCTATAAGGATTGGCATGAGATGTTGCCATTTGCTCTACATGGATACCGTACTTCAGCTAGAACATCATTTGGGGCAACTCCCTTTTCCTTAGTCTATGGCATGGAGGCTGTTTTGCCAGTGGAAGTTCAAATCCCCTTGTTGAGGATTATGAATGAGGCAGGCCTAGGCGAAGACGAGTGGATTAAAACAAGATTGGATCAGCTGAACTTGATTGACAAAAAACCATTAGCTGCTATTTGCCATGGTCATACATATCAAAACCGGATGATCAAGGATTTCAACAAAAAGGTCAAGCCTCGAGTATATCAAGTTGGTGACTTGGTGATAAAACGCATCATTCTACCACAAGGCGACCTAGAGGAAAATGGACTCCCACCTATGAATGGCCATTTGTTGTCAAGAGAGTTTTCTCTGGCGGTGCCATGATGCTGACTACCATGGATGGTGAAGATTCCCCACATCCTATAAACGCGGACATAGTTAAAAAATACTACGCATAAAAGACCCGTTAGGTTGACACACCTAAGAAAAACAATGGCATCCCGACAAACCAAAAGGTTTTGGAAAAAATTAGGGATATATGAAAAAGATTGTACACCGGCAAGTTGAAAACCCGAAAGGGCGACTTCGGCAAAAAAGGGTATCTTGGTGGGCTGAAAACACGAAAGGGCGGTCCAAGCAAAAATTAAGGATTGAAAGCGTATGACTATGTCCTGTAGAATCACCACAGTCAATTTTATCACCAAGGTCAAAGTTCAAACAGTCTAAGATCAATCCAATCAACTTCTATCAACGACAAGGGACATTCGAAGACATTGGGGAAATAGTAGAGTGGGAAGGCAATGAGATCATTTCACATGGCTTTTTGTTTCTTGTTTTGAATTTTGTTTTCCTTTAGACGATTTCCTCTTACTAGGATCTCCGTCTCTCTGTACAAAAACGCCTATTCATGGGTAAAATACCAATATAAATATACTTTGAAGTGCAAAATTTCTCTCTTTGTTTTGAATGCAAATTTGTCCAATGACTAAAATTGAATGAACATATGCATATGAACATAATTAAAACTGTTTGGAACATAGGACCTAAGCGGTAACAGACACCTCTTTAATAAATAAGGAATACCCTCACATAGTTATTCCATTAACATCCTCCTCAACAAAGTCACTCACAAAGTCTCTTTGCATAGGATAATCCCCAACCAGAGTCTCAATCTCTTGGCAGCTCTCTCTCCAGCTTAGTCGAATTTTACAAGTTGAAGCCTCGTGGATCTCTTCCTAAAAGAAACTCACCTCCTCAACAGGGTTTATTTCCCCAACAAACGATGGGATAGCATAACTCCCCAGCCGAGTTCAAATTTCCCCAACATACAACAATCAAGGCACCACAAAATTCCCCAACTTAGTATGTCTTCCCCATCTGAGTATATCTTCCCCAGACGAGGCTATTATCCCAAAACAGAGTCCATCCTCCCCAGTAAAGCCATCAGCAAAGCCTTTACTATTTCCAAAAAGATACTATGAAGCCTGGACCCGACCAGATATTAGCATAATTTTCAAGTTATTAATGAAGCCTGGACCCGACCAGATAATAGTTTGACTTCTTCAATTCCCAAAGCCTGGGCCCAACCAGATAGCAATTGACCTCATCCACCTCATAAATCTACGAAGCCTGGACTCGACCAGATGACGATTTTCTAAACAGTTTATTGTGAAACCTGGACCTGACCAGATAGAAATTGACCTCGTCAACCTCAGAAATCTGCAAAGCGTGGACCCGACCAGATGATAGTTTTTCAAACATTTTATTGTGAAACCTGGAGCCCGACTAGATAACAATTAACTATGATCCTCAAAGAGACATTATGAAGCCTGAACTTGACCAGATAATAGTACAACTTTCCAAAAAAAACTATGAAATCTGGACCCGACCAGATAGTAGTTACCACTTCAAAGTCACTGCGAAGCCTAGATCCAACCAGATAACAGTTAAATTCCGTATCCCCAATAAGTTGTCGCGAAGCCTGGTCCCGACCAGATAGCAGTTGACTACCTCATCCTCAGCAAATTGTGAAGCCTGGATCCGACCAGATAACAACTGATTTTCAAGAGACATTCCCCAGCGAAAGCATTCTTTCAACAAATTTTGAAGATATGCATATTCTTCATCCCCAACGGTAATCAGGGATTCAACCCCCCAGAATTTCCTCAGCGACAGTCAGGGATTTATTTTCCCGGACAAAAACATGCATCTCACATTCATACATCGTAACATGTACATACAAAATGCATTTAGCATAATACCACATCTAAAAAACGTCATGCATACATCTTCAATTTACTAACTCTTTTTCTCACAGGTAAAGCATCAAGTTTTAGTAAAAAATCAACAAGAGATTTGTGTTGATATTTCTTTCTGTATTTATGAACTTTCCTATAATTTGCATCTATAAGACCATTCACAATTCACCTTCGAGTGCAAATTTCTGGGCACTCTAGTGTTCAATCATCTTTCACCTTCAAGTCACAAATGGCGGACTCTCCAATCTAACTCTTCAGATTTAAGAAGATTGAACAAGGGCAGTTGTTCTACCCAAAAATTTGCCCACTCGTTTCAAAAGGATTCTCTCACAAGATCTTCTATGACGTTAAGTTTACAGCAGTAATACATCAATTTAGGCTTAGAATTGGCAAAAGGGCAAAATGGTCATTTGCATACTAAAAAGTCAAACTTTGACTTTTGATCAAAATCAAGTTTCAAGAATCATATTTCATTAAGACATGTTGGAATGTGAAATTTGTTTCATCAAGATATTCAAAAGTCAAATTTACTTTGGAAAAGTCAAACTTTTAAATACTTAGAATTTTTCTAAGTGTTTAAGAAATATGACAAACTCAGAACATATGATCAAATTATCACCATGATGCAAGTTGATTCATGAAGAACTTATAACACAAGAGTTTTAGATCTCAATAAGACCTAAAATATTGCAGAACAGAACTTCTCCTGGAAATGCTGGAATTTCAAGTTATAAATGTTCAAAGACACGTCCATGAAACTGAAGCACTCAGCAAATTCTGGACACTTTCAAGAAAGATTTTGGTTAAAACTTCTGGACCAGTTTTCACGAACATTCAGAAAAGTCTGAGAACTCCTTCAAAACACGCTGGAGTGAAAAGATTAAAGGATCAAAAGTTGGATGTTTTGCTCTAAGTTGCACTGATGTTGAACTTCTGACTCAGATCTAAGCTATGATGCATAATCTCATAGCACATGATTTCTTGTTTGATAAATCTCATCATCATTTAACGCTCACAACCACTTTTGAGTTTTTATCCAAAGGATTTACCCACGTGTGAGATAGAAGTACCATTGTTGTCCTTGAAAAGCAAACTTTTGTACAAGTTTATGCTGGGCCCGTGCTGTGCTTTTGCCTCTGAGGGTACCTTTCCTTAATTCATGCTTATAAATCCAGCTTAGGCATGGCTAAAAAATGTTAACCTTACTTGTTTGAACTTGCTTCAAGAACAAGTCAGCGCCTAGTGTATGATGGTTGTACTTTTGACTTCTTCAAGCTACAAAGTTCTTGCCTATAAATTGAACTTCATTGACAACTATGAAGGGGAGGGCAGAAAAATTGAAGGAGAAAAACTTTTAAACCTTGCTAAAATTCCCAGAAATCCTAAATTGCACACACAAACACAAAACCTGCTAGTTTTTGATTCTTACAAAAAAAACTTCAATTTCCCTCAAGAGTTTCTTGACCAAGTCATCCATTCACCTTTCAAAAACCAAGCTAAAGTTTGTTCAAGTCTGCTGAATACGTGAGGAAGCTGATCAGAACATTACAAGGAGTCAGAACCAGACTCCAGGTCATAGAACATTTTCCAGTCGCAAGGTAAGCTTTTGTTGACTCTCATCATATTACTTAGGCATTGTTAGATTTGCATGTTCAAAAATACAATGTAGATATCCTGATCCTGTTGCTGTACATATTCTGAAGTTTCATGTATTTGTCTGCCAAAGTAGAGAGACCATCGGTTCAGTACTTCTTAAGGAAACTAGGTTTAGCAGATACATGTTTATTTCTGATTTACAGTTTTGACATTTTTTATGCTTCTGAAACCATAATGAAACTTGCCAGAACTGTTATATGTGCATTTTTTTGTTTCAATGAGAAATGACTAAGCTGCAAATGCTCTGATTGGTGTGGAGAAAGAGATGAAGCTCATCATCAGAACTTACTTCATGTTATAAGTTTATGCTTTTGTTTCTAAAATCGGATGTACAACCACCCTAGTGGTAGAAAGTGTGTGCATAAGACATTAGTTCTAAGGGTCCTGGGTTCTAGCCTCAGAAGCATCTCTTTTAAGGTTTATTTATTGACATTTTCACCCCTTTATCTGTCAAGAAATATTCCTAAATTAGAACTTTTAAGCAACCTTACCCAACAGCATTGCCACCTCACTCCCTCCAATGGTCAGAACTTATGATTTTCCAGTGATATAGGAACTTCTAGGTTCCCAATTACACTATAGCTTCTGAACCCCTTCAATAATCATAACTTCTAAATCTTCCTTTATTCCCAGCAATCTATAAACTTGGTGTACCCATTCCCAGAACTTCTGACCTTCTGCTTGCCTACTAACATTTTCTCTCTTGCAGCGCATCAGAGCCAGAACATCTGTTCCTCCTCGTTCCAGCAATGTGCTGATTCTGACTCCATTTTCTTGTTTATCTTTTTTTTTTGTTTTTAATAACCAAAAATGCAAAAAAATATTTCATATTCACATGTTTTATTTCATTTCTTTTAGAACAAAAAGATAAAAAAATATTTTCTTAAGTAAATTAATTTCTTAACAAAAACAAAACAAATCCATTTCAATTCCTGTACATTATTTCAATTTGGTTGTAACAGATAATTAGGACTTTAATTTCTTGCAATCCCCATTTATAAATTTGTACCCCCATCCCCTAAAGCTTTGTAATAGCTTAGTATTTTTATTTTCCAAAATTTAATGCTTTATGTACCAATTGCTAGTAATTAGGGTTTGTATGGAAAGATTAAAACCAACAAATAGCAAACCCTAATCAAGACAAATCAAGCATGTAAACCAACATATTTGCATACTTACACCCTTAGGGTAAACCAACTTTGTTGCCTTATAAAATGACCATATTACGCATGTGATGTATCTTAGCAAAGAGAAGCAAAATACAAGATCATAGTCCCTCGATGACGCATCAAAAGTTGCCTTCATAAAATGATCTTAGTCCCTAAAAGAAAACGCTAAGATATCTTGCAACATTGATAATCATGGTTATAAGATAACCCACGCCCGTCCCTTTTACATCCAAAGATAGGGTTACTTACCAAAATCAATGGTAAGATAACAACGTCAAAGGAAAGAGGAAATAAACATGAAAGACTTTTTGAGTAAGTAGATTATTCCTAGTTACTTGCTCAATTTCAAAACCAAAAACATCCTTGCTATTTTCAAAACAAACACCAAGACTTTCAAAAACACCTTTCAATCTTGAAAACATTTTCAAAAGATCAACACTGTGTATACATTCTTACGAACGAGAATCATTACAAAGTTTGCCTAAACGATGGTGCCTTTTCAAAATACTTTCAAAAACCACAGAAAGCATAATTTCAAACAAAAGCAAGTGATCTAGCAAGTAACTAAGAGCCCATGGAAAAACATTTATGAAAAGGGTGCTAATACATTCCCTTTTTATAATCTACCCCCCGAACTCAAGAAACAATCTCAAAGGTCTTTTCTGTGCTTTTTCACCTTTCCTTTTGGATAAAATAAAAGTCGATAGCGACTCTTGCTAACTGCAACATTTGCGATAAAACGCAAAACAACCAAGTTAGTTCTCCCACCGCATCACACTATACTAGGGAGTTATCTCTTGATGGAAGACGAAGAAAGTTAATAACTTGTTAACTATTATTTGGTCGGCTCCCAGGCTTCGCAACAACTCACTGGGGGTTGCAGAAAAGTCTATCGGGGAAGAGGGGTTGTGGTCCCTTGAATTGTAATAGTCTGAGAGGCCAATTTAGGTTGGGGAATCTGTAGTTTGTTGGGGAAATAAACTATGTTGCCAATCTGCTGGAGAGGCGTCTTCTTTTGGCATAACTCCTCGAGGATTCTTCTTGAGACCAAACTTAGCTGGGAAGAAAGATTTTCCAGAGATTGAAATTCTGGTTGGGAATTTTCTGGATCCAAATTTGTGGGGGCTTGACTGGGGGTCATCCTATGAAAAGGAATTTGTGGGAAATTATCATTGCCCCTAGTAGTAAGTGTTTGTAGTACTTCTAGGAAATGTTTGTCGGACCGTACGTAACCCTTTGCAGGACTTCATGTTTAATGTCCCAAGTGACTCAGATGCAGATCTGCCCCTGGTTATTCAGCATTTCTTGGGACATTTCTTGTAATCTTAACTTGAATGCCCCCAGACAAGTTAGACGGTAACATGTCACGCCCCCTGCTTATAGGAGATTTTTTCATTGGAAGTGTCATCCCATTTGAAGTGATTTTGTCCACTGAGAGAGTTTTTGTTCGTTGTATATTTGTCGTGTGAATTTCTCCGTTGTCAAACAATTAGCCATATGTACATAGCCATATTCAAATAATGCAAAGTTTATGCGTGTCTTGAAGTTTTGAAAATGCATTTTAGCAGATAAAAGAATTTTTGTAAGAATGTGAATTCAACTCAGGATTTAGAGTAAGCCTTACAGGAGTCAGGATACCTTTTGTAACAGTATGCTTTCGAACTAACCCATGCTTCAATTAGGACTTTTGAAAGGTTGTAACGTGGCTTGGTTCACGATTTAAGAAACAAAGGATAAGGCTTAAAGTGTATTTGTACCCACCCGTTCTTCACGATGTTCTCCAGTCCTAAGCTCAGTCAATTGTGCGTTTGAACTCCTATTGAATCTAGAATGATGGTTCAGATATTTGGAAGTTTATTTGAGAAGGCAGTCATTTTTGCAACACTTTTCATGTTGTCGAGGATTTGTAGTGAGCTCTTTTTGATTCATTATCCCTGATTTTTTTTCCTGATTGTTCTTGTTTTAAGATTACAGTCAGCGGGATGCCCCAGTTTTTCTTAAGTCTCCTTCGTAGGTTTTGACTTAGTGGGATTTTCTCTTGGGAAATAATGATTGCCTATGTGATAAGGAACCATCTTGTCTTTTGATTCCAGAGGAACGTTTTTGATGTCATTCGTTGTATACGAAGTG
This sequence comes from Vicia faba, assembly GCA_948472305.1. Classification (NCBI taxonomy): domain Eukaryota; kingdom Viridiplantae; phylum Streptophyta; class Magnoliopsida; order Fabales; family Fabaceae; genus Vicia; species Vicia faba. The sequence goes on from OX451735.1 coordinate 1,097,930,727, forward strand.
AAAGTTTGCAACTGAATGCAAATTTGAGTTAACTGAGGAACTACCCTGCCCTCAGTTTTGATTAAAGGTTTAAATTTGTGTGAAAAATAAAAATCCTACTTCTTAGGCTCAAAGGGGTTGACTAGGGATTATCTTCCTTATAACTCAATGTTTAGGAATTGAAACAAACACATGTACATCGTCAGCAAGGTCAGTCCAAAAGCATATTGTATGAGATTATGGTATTGTTTTCGCTATCCTCCCTCTAAAGGCCTGCAACTTTTGAAACAAAAGCTGAATATCATAAAGGGAGTAAAAACAACATAGTTTAAATATAATAAAAACAAATGGATTAATTCAAGACAAACATATGCAATGCATTAATGAAACAAAGTTTGACATTAACAGATAAGTGTTTGAATAACAAAAGAAATTACAATTGAAAATTCAAAATGAACTGGAACTCTCAATGATTTGGCATGGGAGTGGTGATCACGTTGGGAGTCTTTGGAGGATCGAACTCGGTCTCCTTGGCGTCAATCATGTCCTGAATCTTGTATTTCAGCGCCCAACAATCGTTAGTATCATGCCCAGGACTGCCTGAATGATATGCACATATTGCATCAGGATTGTAGTTAGGAGAAGAAGTTTTGGGGTTTGGATGAGGTCCTATCAATGTAATCAGATTCATCTTCCATAAGTGTTGCAGTTCTTGAGACAGCGGCATATTGATGTTGGTAAACTATCTTTTGGGCTCGTCTTTCCTTCGCTAATTACCCCTTTGTTGTTGTTGCCGTGATGCATAACTGGAATCAGGACTGCCCCCACATGTTGGTCATGATTGCTCTTGCTATGACCCTTTTGTCCGTACACAGCATTGGACTCTTTATTCACATTGTATAGCTTTTTCTGAGTATTAAAGGATGTAGCTCCTTAAATCTTTCCACTTTTGATGCCAGCCTCGATTCTTTCGCCAGTTAGTATTAGCTCGGTGAACCCGGCCGAGGAGCTTCCGATTAGGTGATTGAAGAAAGGTCCCGTCAAGGTTCCCATAAAGATGTCAATCAGCTCCCTGTCAGTTAAAGGTGGCTGCACCCTGCAAGCCAGGTCTCTTCACTTTTGGGCGTATTCTTTGAAGACCTCGTTGGAACGCATGGTCATATTCTGCAAATGCACAGGTGTTGGTGCAAGATCAACGTTGTATTGGTACTGCTTGTAGAAAGCACAACCAAGTCCTACTAGGTATGAATGTTGGTTCCTTCTAACTGATAGAACCACTCCAGTTGAGTGCCAGCCAAACTTTCTTGGAAGAAATGAACCCAGAGCTTCTGACCAGTTGTGTATGATTGAATCTTGTGTACATAAGATCTCGGATGCATCTTAGGACAAGATACCCAATCACACATGGCGAAGATAGGGATTTTGAACTTTGGTGGGATGACCACTCCAGAAACTAATCCTATTTCTTCAAAGTCCAGACCAGGTACTCTCTGGATCTCCATGGTGTTGAGATGATCCTACGGTTGTTTGTATTTATCATCAACGGGAGGGTATTGTTCCTCAGAGTAGTCAACTTCATCTTCATCATTCCCCGGGTTGTTATCCTCTTCAGGATTATTCCCCTTAATTGATGGAGTTGAAAGATCAAGCGCTCTCTTGACTGGTCCTCTAAGTCTTCTTCCCAAATTCATGATGCCTACTGACTTCTTTGTCTTTTTCTTCTTGTCTTTAAGAATGAGAGTCTTCAGGTCCTCTTGCCCCTTAGCCATAGCCAAGAACATTGTTTGGTATTGGGCATTTTGTTCTTGAAGATCCTTCATGGTTTGTTCCATATCCATCTTACTGAAATAAACAATATGAAGATAAGGAGACTTGTATGGGAGATACATGTCATGATATGATGCATGGTGCATGTTTTCAAGGATATCATGGGGTAAACACAAGAAAATGTTAGAAGTTGAATTTTGATCAACGGCTTTGATTGGTGAACTTCGTATTGGTGGATATCCTGCCACGAGAATCAAGCTCACCATGTCAAGTGGGTCGTATCCCTTGACTCAAGTTACCGTGCTTTGGTCTTGACGGTGTTTGATTAGAGAATGAATCTATTTGCCCCTTGATAGGCGTCTGGATCAACACGACCCTGCATCATAGGCCCTTGAGATCCTTTAAATGGTTATTGAAAATGCTATGGTATGATGTCATGATGTTATGTACATGTATGCAAAGCAAGCAAGTTTTTATGTACAAATAGTCATATACACACAAAGCAGACAAGTCCTTAGGTTTAGGCTTGCATGGGGTTTGTAGGTAAGTACCCTCTTGAAGTTTAGTTGGCTCAAACTGTCCTAGTAATAGTAACCAGGTTCTAGGGGATCTCAATATCACTGATCTTTCTTCATCGGGCATTGTTTCAGCGCAAGCCTCTTTAATGGCAACCGAAATATCCCGAAAGTCCAATCTCAATGAGCGTAGCATTGAGTATCAACCAACTTCAGACTGAACCAAAGCCGACTATCTCACTACTTTCTAATGGCCAAGTTATTCAATTAAGGTTCTAAGGTTAGTTAGTGCTTCATGACACCATACAACGGCCCCTTATTCTCATTGACTACTCAAGGGCTACCGGTACCAACAAATGTGTTACACTAACGTAGCTATTGCTTCAACCATGCCGGTATACCCCACATAGTTTCCACAATTTATTGCTACTTACCTAAAAGGTGCCTCAGATCCGAGTAGAGGATCAAAACAAGCCCAAACAAGGAACCATAATTTAAAGCAATCAAGTCAAACAAGGAAAGCAAGTAAAGGTGATCTAGCCCTAAGGTAACCCCACTTTTAAGTAAAGACTCCCCAACAGAGTCGCCAGTTCTGTAACACGGTGGGAGAACTGACTTGGTGATTTTGCATTTGATCGCATTTGTTGCGGATAGCAAGAGTCTCCATTGACTTTTCTTTTATCCAATAAGGAAAGAGTGAAAAGAAAAGGAAAGACCTTTGAGATTATTTCTTGAGTTCGGGGGGTAGGTTATGAAAAGGGAGGGTATTAGCACCCTTTTCATTCTTAGTTATCTACGGGCTCTTAGTTGCTTGCTAGATCAATTGCTTTTGTTTGAAAATGTGCTTGTGGTGTGGATTTTGAAAGTATTTTGAAAACATCTTTGTAATGACTCTCGTTTCTATAAGAACGCGTACAAAGTGTTGGTTTTTAAAATAGTTTAAAGAGGTGTTAGTGGAAGGTTTTTTTGAAAGTGATTTTGAAAAGTGTCTTTGTAATGGTTCTCGTTTCTATAAGAACACATACAAAGTGTTTTAACTTTTGAAAATGTTTCAAATGAAAGTGTTGGTGTATAAAATGTTTTGTTGTGAGCAAGCAAGCAACTAGGAGCATCCTATCTACTCATAAGGTCTATGTTATTTTCCTCCTCCCTTAGATGTTGTTATCTTACCATTGATTTGGTAAGAAGCCCCATCATTGGATGTGAAGGGACAGGCGTTGGACACTTGTATAGTCATAGAAGGCAACCTATGGGACATTTTAGCAATGTCGTTTAGGGACTAGATCGTTTACCGAAGGCAACATTGAGGGTCATCGAGGGACTACAATCTTTTATCAAGGGTCTTTTCTAAAACACTCATATTCGAGGGACATGACTATTTTTCCGAGGCAACAAGTGAGATTATCCTAAGGGTGCATGTGTGAATAGTGTGTTTGATTTACATGCATTTTGTCTTTGATTTTTAGGTTGTCTAACTTGTTAGTTTTCATCTTGCCATACATCCTAATTACTAATATTTGTACAAAAGTAATAAAAATGCAGAAAAATAAATCCTACACTATCACAACCATATTGAATAGAAAGAAAATATAAAGACAAAATAAAACAAAGAAAGGAAAATGGGCTTTTCGATTTGGGAAGCAGAACCCTTCGATTCTTCTTATCTGGCTCCCTTCGATTTGGGCCTGGAGTCAGTGAGGTCACGCCTTTCGATTTTGGCTTAGCCTGAGGCATGAGATGCAGTTTTCCTTTCTGCTTCCTTCGAATGGGGCATGGAAGTAGTGTGGTATAGCCTGACTTTCTGCTTCCTTCGACCGGGGCTTGGAAGTCAGTGTGGTGTATCCTGACTTTCTGCTTCCTTTGATTGTGGCCTGGAAGTCAGTATGGTGTAGCCTGACTTTCTACTTCTTTCGATTGAGGCCTAGAAGTTAGTGTGGAAGCCTAAGGCTTCGTTTCATACTTCCTTCCTCCTAATTCTTTCGTTTGAGATTTTAAATAGCAACATGGCCTAAGGCCATGCTAGCATTATCTTATGACCAGGTTAGTTCTTAAAGCATATTTAATAAATCAAGAAACAAAACCAAAAGGATTAGCCATGAAAACAAATTAAAAGGGTGGAAACAAAAAGGAAAACAAATATCACGTACATGCTTCAAATGAAGGAAATGACTATTCACATGTTATGTTAGAAACGAAAGGTTCAATGTTTAGAGAAACATACCTTGCTTGAGGCTGGAACGTGTGTGCTGGACCTTGAGTGGCTGCCTAGATGCTTCTGGATTCGAAGGGAAGGAATGAAGGAGATGTTTCTAATGCTGGATTCGAAGGAGAAGAACAAGTGTGATGTTCTTTCTACTGGATTCGAAGGGCCAAGGGGTAGAGGATTTCTTCAGATTCGAAAGAAGCAAGTGTTTAGATTCTGGGTTTGTGTTTGAAAATATGTTTAAGTATTTGAGATTGTTTGATAGTTTTTTTCCATGCCCCAGAGTCTTTGGAAGTGTGTCCATCCCTCTATACATGTTATGGAGCCTGTTATTTATAGGCAAAGTTGGTTGAAGTTTTGGAGGGAAGACAAAATAATTTGAACAATTTGAGTAAATGTCTTTTTGTAGCTTTTGAGGGACAGTGTTTGTATGTCATTTTGGTGCAAGAATGGGGCAGTGTTTCAGGACTGCTGTGCAGCAGTTTTGGAGCATTATGGTCAGTGTACCAGGCCTGAACTTTGCAGCAAGCATCTTTTGAATATTTCATCTTCGTTTGACCACCTTCGACTGGATCCTTCTTCCAGCAATGTTATTTGATTTTCCTCCAACAAGCGTCCTTCTAATGGGTCACTTTTATGCATCATTCAAAGGAGCCAAATGTGTTCCCCTTGGATGGGTCATCAAAGTATGCCTTAAGGTGGGCCTTATAAGTCCTTCGAATGGGTCATCAAACATGTCCTTCGAATGGGACACCCATACATGTCCCTTGAATGGGTCATGTATGTTTCTTTGAAAGGGCTAAATATGTCCTTCGAATGGACTATGTTATTCTTTGAATGGGCCAGTAAGGCACATCCTTCGATAGGGAATCTTATGTATGCCCTTCAAATCCACCAACCATGTGTGCTGAAGGTTCTCAAGGATGGAATTGAAGCATACTAAAGGGAAATGTGTCCAGTCGAAGCTAGTGTAAACATAGTCAATGCCCTGTCGAAGCCTGCATCCAGGAGGTCTAAACTTTGTGATTCCAAGCAAGCGTACAAGAGGCCAATGCTCAAACAAAGACTTGCATGAAGGGAGCCACATGCCCAAACAAAAGAGGCATGCTAGGCTGGCATCAAAGGAGGGCCACATGCCCAAACGAAAGAGGCATGCAGGAAGCAAAAATACCAAGACGAAAGAGGCATGCAGGAGGAAAATTGTGTAATCGAAGAATGTCAAAAGGAGGCATTTTTCCTTAGAATCGAAGGAGGCTACATGAGGCTTTTTTCCTTGTGCCTTCTGGCCTGGTGGGAGCCTCTTGTGTGCAAGAAGGAATCCATGGCTCAAACGAAGGCTGCATGCAACAAATCATCAACTTGTCTATGCAAGCATCAAATGTCCAATCGAAAACATGTATACATGCCACCATTACATTGTGAACCATGTGAGGTCAAATATGTAGTCGAAGGTTGCATGCAGGAAGCTCCTGCCTTGTGAATCAAAGCTAACGTGTCAGAGGCCAACGCCCAATCGTAGGATGCAAGCCAAGCTTGCATCAAAACAAGCCAAAAGGCCAATCGAAAGAGGTGAATCGAAAAAGACTTGTTTTTCTCCAATTTTGTCATAAATATTTTTTTAATCTATTTTCCCCTTTTTAAACAATTTACTCTTTAACTTGATGCTGGAAAATCCAATTGTACTTGTGCAAGCTTGAATTTTGAGAATCATTGTGAGAAATGCGTTGAGAGATGAGAGGGCAAATTTTGGGGTACAACATGAAGGAATAAAGCTTGCAAACATAAGGTCATGAGTTTGAATCTTACTTGATGCATTTTGAATATTTTTCTGTCTATATGTTACTAATTTTATTTCCATTTATATTCAAAAAAATCACAAAAAAACCATTTTTTATTATTTAAATATTATTTTTGTACTTTTAATTAATGATTTTTTAAAAAAAAATTATTTGATTTTATGCACTTTTAAACAAAATTGAGTGCAAAAATTATAATAAATACCAAAAATATTTCCTTTTATGTTTAATTGTTTTTCATTGGTCAATTAGTATTAACTTATGTCATACTCATTTTATGATTGGTTAGCTTGGTGATCAAGGAAAATTTGATTTGTCAATTAACTTTACTTTCTAATTTTTTGACCTAATTATCACTACAAATATGTCACTCTTTCACACTATTTTTCATCCACAATTTCATTATCTCATTCTTTCTCTTACTTTTGGTTTATTCTAGGATTTCTAAACAGAAACTCTGAAACATATCTATTCATCAACAATTCTCTATCTCTCTCTCACAAACCTTTTTCAACACAAAACTTGTTTTAATTTTTATTTTATATTTTTCTCTCACTGACATCTAAATATAATATATGTTGTTACTATTGTTTTTTGTTTTTTTATTTTTCTTTTAATTACCAAATGTCGGTTCAACGTTTGTTTCAAAAATTGAAAGCATGGAGGAGTGTGATAAGGGGAGGCCCCGAATGTGTACAGATTGGCTAATCTCTGTTCTTCTTTATTTAATTTTTAAGTTACAATAATTTAGGGTTAGTTTAGTTTAGGCTTTGGGCCTTAATTGATGTTCTGTCACTACATTCTTCTTTGGATCCTCTTCTTTTTTATTTAGTCTATTTAACTTAGCTGATATATATATATATAGTAGCTAATTTATTTTATTTAATTAGATTAATTTTTTAAATATATTATTAAATTTCCCTGCTTAATTGGATCAAGATCAATTTCTGAACTTGGGCCCCTGCTATTTACACATCATAGTTTTTACTACCCAACGCTAATTCGCACCCCTGCTATTTGGGCTCAGATTTTCTTTTGTGCCTAAATATATTTCTAGTACACCCTTAGATCCTAATTTCTGCACCCCCTAAGCTTTAATAACTAATTTTTATTATATTATTTAGTTAATCTATTTTGTTTTCTTTATTTAATTTTCATACCACATGTTTTTAGCATTTTCATTAAGAATAATTTTTGCATAATTATTATGAATAATTATTAAACTGTTATTGAAAATATTTAATATATTTTTAATAATTATAAAATAGTTATTTTTTAATTAAATATTTTCTAAAAACACTAACCTTTCTTTAATTGCATTAAATATTCTTCTCATGGATTAAAAATCTATTTTCTCATATTGCATCATACACCCGAAAACATCTAACCAATCAAATACTAATTTTTTTTACTAACATAATTCAAACATATTTATTTTCAAAATAGGATTATGAAAACTTCTCTTATCGACTGTGAACTTCGTCTACCATTTTGCAATTTACAAACTCAAACTTGGTTCAAGGAGAATTCTAGATATTTCCATAATCCATAATAAAAACTAACCAAACAACTACGAACTACGAACTACGAATTGGGACTTTGATTCCTCATAAGAGGATACATAGGCATACGACTCAAAATCGTGGTGACTTCTCCTAATTAAAATTAAAACCCTATTCCTAAACCTTTAACCTAAACTCTAGTATCCTTGTGAATAAGGTAGATGAGGGGTGCCTAACACCTTCCCTTCCTCTAAAGAGAGTCAAACACTTAGGATCTCTTATCAAATTAGGGTTATCCGTTTATTCCCTTCCTTAGGATAAAAATGAATGGTGGCGACTCTATATTTTTTGCTGGTTATTACACTCCTATTCTGGCAAGGTCAGGAGCTTTCTCCAACAAGAACTTAGCAGGAAAACCCCTAATACCTCCTTTAGTAGTCATATTAGCCTCAATATCAAACTTTTTCAAGTGAGTAACTGATGCAATCTCTTGAGAATTAGGCTCTTCTTCCAAACTAGAGAAAGGAACATGATCAGTAATAGGTCGATCAAGTAGATAAGAGTACTCCTCTAATGTAGGCATAAGCTGATAATCCGGGAAGGTGAAGCACCGGTATAAGAGATTATAAAACTAGAGAAACATAGTGAGAATACCATCCTTCATGTTGAAACCCTTAGTAGATAAAAGTGCTTCATATTTAATTCTGAAATCCTTGGAACTGTCAATCAAAGAAACCAGATTATTTAACTCTTTTATCTTAGGAATCTTAAAATTGTACTTCTGAGTCGTTCTCCTTCCAAATTCTATGGTTGAAAGAATACTTGTGATATTTGGAAAGATAAGTCTTTAAGTTCCTTGAAAATTTCTGGTTAAAGAATTCTCATGGGTGCATGAATGCATGATGATGCAAAAATCACTCACAAGATCATAAACATGAGGGGTTCATAGGTTCGACATCACAAGTATGAAGTTAAAGGTACTACCCACAAGGTAATGACTAAGGGTTTAAACCACTTGTAGAACAAGGTTCTAAAAGTTCCTAGAGTCTATGATCCTCTTTTGGATATTACCAACTTCCTTATTTACTCAATAATTAGTAATATTCTCAAGAGAAACTCTTTTGAGTGCAGTATCACATGAATTTTTTTTTAGGATTACTCCTTCAAAGTCTCTGCACTACATCGTAAAAGGCCAAGATATGTTAAGGGTTCTACGGCCCTCAGCTTCTCTGGCTCCCAGGTCGAAAGCAACAATGTCTTCCTAATTACTTGGTAAACAAATACTACAGTCAAGGGGCCTCCACTGAGCAGAGGATTCTTATGCCAACTTATTCAGAACTACTCCTTCAAAGTAAACATGACTATACCACCCATCCTAAATTTAAGTTTTCCCAAATTTGGGTACAAGACTTTCAAGAGTTCACCAAGCACCCTGGAAATCAGAAAAATCCATACAAACATGAATATATATACAACAAATATAGAACATAAATAGATAAACAAAGATAGGCTCAATCCACTTAGAGATGTATCCCCAGTGAAGTCGCTAATTTTTCAGTAGCGGTAAAAAGTTGAGACTAAGCCATTGATTGACTTAACTCATAAAGTGAAAGTCGCCACCGCAAATTATTATTTCCAAAGGAAATGGAAAAAGTGCAAATAAATCCCAAAATAAGAGAGAGATCAAGGTAATGGGGTTGGTTATACAAAGGGAATATATTAGAATCCTAAACATCTACGGTACTCCGCATGAACCTCTTTGAAAATCTGCGTATTTGGCTAAAAAGGAATATTTACAAAACAGATTGTGGAGATAAGAAAAGAAGTATTTTTTACAATTTTTTATTTGACAAAGCTTCCAATGAGATCTAGGTCTACATACCAACAATTTTCAATGTTGAAATCAAAACCCACATAGTTCGAGTAAAAAGACTAAAATTGGTTTGTTATGATTGATTTTAATGTAAAAGACATTTCTTCTTATATGAGTGGAAAACCAATAAACTATGACAATCATGGTAAAGCGAGAACTTGCTAAAGAATAGAAAAACACAAGAAATGGGGTCTGAATTGGGGTTTTCAAAAATTAAAAACAGTATGACACGTTTGGTTATCCTAGTTTGTTTAAACTCAAACTACTCCAGTCCACCTGCCAAGGTGATTTCGCCTCGCTTAATCGAGGTCTTAATCCACTAATCAAAACTTTGATTACAACTCACAAAGAATATCGTTAATATCTTCTTGAGACTAAACCACAAGTTGGTTTCTCAAGGCATTACAAAATGTGAATAAAAAATGTGTACGAGAATGTTTCTGATAAACTATATCACAACTGTGATGTTTACACAATGTTAAAGCACATTGACAAAATAATAGATAAAATAGCTTTATGAATATTTCTATTGTATGTGCTGAAGTGTTTTTTGATCGCCCTTCTCGAACTCCTTTATATAGGCGAAGCTATTTAGATCCATTTGAGACATTAGAATATGTTTTTGGAAGGTTGATAAAATGTTGTTAATGCACTTTTCAAAAATAAAGATCTTGTCTGGTACCAGTCGTTACTCCTTGATTTGTAATGAATGAAATGTAACGCATCATAATTTTTCTTCTTTGAGATCTGATTAGAATAAGAATAATAACAACGAGACTTTAGATCATCAGAGTATTGCTTCATTAGATTTTAGCTTGCAGCTTTGGTGCTTCAGAAGTTATAACATCAGAACTTCTTTTATTGAGTGTGATACTTTAATTTAGTTTGTACAAATATTCTTATTAGATTTTCTCGATGCAATTTTTTCGCCAACTTCTATGCTTCTTTATCAGAACTTCGCTGCATATTTAAATAATTTATTTAGAGAGCATAATTGTTATGTATATATATCATGTATTTGTTATCATCAAAATTATTACTTCCCTGAAGATGTTTGATCCGAGCTTTTGATGGAAGTTCCGATAAGTCCATGTGGCAGAAGTTACTTTCAAGAGACACTTTTCCTGTTTGCTTTTCAAAAAGTGAAACAAATGTTATGTTATCAAAAAATGTTTGAGACTTAGTCCCGAAACTGATATATTCAAAATATCTTACGTTCTCCCCCTTTTTGTCATTAATAAAAAAGTAATAGAAACACATAAATAGAATAAAAAGGTTATGAATTCAAGAACAAATATTAATACAAACAAAAGTAGACAAACAGAAGTTTAAACATAAAGCATAGCAGAAACAAGCAAAAGACTAGATCTAAGGCTGTGAAGGAGGTGGAAGTCGTGTGAACAATGATTCCAGGAGAGTTTTGATCTGGTTGTTTTATTCTTCTTGCTTTCCTAACATCCCCTTAATCTCTTTGTTGGTTTCATCATGTTTATCCAGCCTTTTCCTAACTTCTTCATTCTATTTCTTTAACTCATCCAGAGTTTTCAACACTAGAGAAGATGGAGTTGTTTCAACAGTAGAATCCATATTCTCAGAAGTTACTGAAGTAGATTCTTTCTTAGGAGATTCTTCAACTGACTTGCCTTTATCTTCAAAAACGACTAGAGGTTGAGGTTCAGGGTATGGTTCTTAAAATTTTGATTCCTCTGGAGCTTCCCAGGGAGTGTTGTCTAGATGAATAAGGGGTTTCCTTGCCCAGAGACGTAGAACTTGATCCTTGAAGATATTCAGATGATCAGAGAAGTTTTTTTGAGCAATTTCATAACTAAGTTCCTTCATCTTCAGAGATTTAGAATTAAACCATTTTCTAAACTGAGTCTAGAGAAAATCAGAAGCAGCTGGATTAAGGTTATCCATGCAAGCTTGCTTAAGAGAGTTAACCCATTCATGTATTTTTGTCTCGAAAACCCTCTGAGATTTAGCAACATCTGATTTGGATGGTTTTGGTGTTGGTTTTGGAATGGCTATTTTTTGAGAAAATGTGACAAGTTTGTCTTAGGCTTATAGATCAATTATGATTCTGAGAGGATTTTCCGAGGAGTCAGTGGGAGTTGGAGAGTCGGAAATGATGATAGGAGTGATAGGCGGAGTTGAATCATATGGAGAAGGAATATCTGGAAGGAAAAAGTCTTGTGAATGTTTGGGGGAGATATTTGGTGGTTGAGACGTGTTGAGAGGAGAGGTGATGCCTGGAATAACTGGTGTGGTTTTAGGCATTTGTTCATAGGTAGTATTTATATTTTCTGTTTGGGAAGCTTTAAAGAATGGATCAAATTGATCAATATCAGATAGAACTTGTGCAAGTTCTGGATGAGTTTGATCAAATTTGGTAGAAGAGTGATTAAACAGAGGATGATTAGTGGGTATGGTGGTGTCAATTTCTATGTAAAGTCATCAAGAGTTTGTGGTGAGGCATTTTCAGCAGGTTTTAGAGATGAGGAGGGTTAGGATGTTGACAAGAATACTGATTCGACAACAGAAACAAAAGAAGAGTTACCTTTTTTTAGCAGCTTTAGGAGTTTTCTGAGAAGTTCCTTCTCTAGTAGCTTTCATTTTTCCTTGAATTTCTAGTAGAAAATTCTAGAGGTTGTTGCCTAAGATCTAGGATATTTACATCTTGAATTGTTCCATCACTTTTGCAAGCTTCAAGGTATTTGAGGATAATTTATGGAGATGAGGCTGCTTGAGTGAAGAGATGAAAATCCTTCAGAGGGACTCTTCTGGTGGTGATGACTTCCTTTGTAGTAAGTGTAGGATCCTTCTTAATGGTTTTAATAATCTTCATCTTCTTGAGGTTCTTGGCATTGAGAGACTTTCTAGCACAAGGTTCCATATTACTAGCTTGTTAAGCTTCACTTAGATGTTCTATCAGCTTGTTCTCTGTCAGAATATTTGAGATCAGCCTTCCCAGCCAAATCTAATCTCTTTCGGTTCTTTCTTCTTCTCTTGTTTCCTTGACACTTGTCTTCATATGATTGAATAGAATATGAGGGCGTGGACTTTGGCCTTGGTTGCGATGATGTACAACGGTATTATTGATCAATGTTGATGTAGTCTGGAGAACTTGTTGGTTTTCTATGGTTGATACATCCAAGAATTATTCTAGACCAAATTCTGAGATAGTCTTTCAGATCTTTGATCTTGTTGGAGGGTTTTATAGAAGTGAATTTTTTTTGGATATAATGGTTAGGTCAAAACCTTTTTCTTCCATTTCACTGCACCTGATGCCGCTTCCATCATGACCAATGACCTTTCCAATGATATCTTTGGTGATGACAATCTTCTTTCTCTATAAATATGAAGTTATTTGATGATTTGTTGTAGTAGCATGAATCCGGAATTATTTAACAAGTTTGGGAAAAACTGGACCAACTAACCAATCAAAGTATTTTGTTCATCCTTGAAAGTCAACATAAGGGGTAAGATCATGCCCATTTTCTTTCGTGCTTTCAAAATCAATGATAAGTTCATAGAGAACTTCAAGAGTATCAACCGGAGTGAGGATATTTCTTGTAGGTTCAACATATCTTTCTTCGTTTCGAGTAGAGGATGAACCAAGGATGTTGATTTTGAGGAGCAGGATCTTGAGACTTTTGTTGTTGTTGAGAAGAAGAATCCATTGTTCACAGACTTAGGGTTTTAGAGAACACAAAAGGGAAAAAATACAAGTTCAGAGAAAATAGGGTGAGTGAGAGTGAAGGTGTGAAAGTGATTTGTGGTGAAAGTAAGGTATAAATAGCCAATGGAGAGAAAACATGAAATTAATTGAAATTAATAAAATAACCAAAATGATTAGAAGCAATAATTATTTATGACAAGGGGATGGTGAAGCTTTTGTAAACTGTTACCGATGTGACTCGCGCCTCAACGCATCAACTTAAACATTTCATCCCTTCAGATTTTGAACATGTGTTCTACCTCAGAGAGTGACTTGGAGTTTAGGTTTGACAAATATTGATATGGTGAATTGCTTACGTCTATCTTTAAAATGAAGCGTTTTCAGAAAAACATTCAGATCTTCTGGATAGTTTCTGAGACAATTTTCATTCTCACTTCTGAAGTACTATTGTTCAGATGTTCACAAAAATAAATCAAAAAATTACGAGGATTAAATATAGAGAAACTACATTTTTCATTCTGGGCATAATTTCATACCGAGGTGTTTCAGAATGAAATTAAATCTATCTTCGGCAAGGGGTTTTATGAAAACATCATCCCATTGATGGACTATGTCAATAAATTTTAAACAAAGAATTCCCTTTTGAGTATAGTCCCTAATGAAATGATGTTTAATTTCTATATGTTTAGCCCTAGAATGTAAAATAAGATTTTTTGAAAGACAGATAACATAAGTATTATCACAGAGAATAGGAATATTACTCTCATAAATATGAAAGTCTTCAAGCGGACTCTTCATATAGAGCATCTGAGTAATACATCCAATTGCAGCTATATATTCAACTTCAGTAGTTGATAGTGAAATAGTGGATTGTCTTTTGCTGGACCATGAGATTAAGTTATCTCCCAGAAACTGGCAGCTTCCATAAGTACTTTTTCTTTCTATTCTATCTCTAGCAAAGTCAGCATCAAAGTTCCCTAATAATTTATATTCTCTAGATTTTCCATATCAAAGACCAAGATTAGTAGTACCTTTCATATACTTGAAAATTCGCTTAATTGTTGTTAAGTGATATTCTCTAGGATCTGATTGGAATCTGGCACAAAGATAAATGCTATATAGAATATCAGGTCTTGAAGTTGTTAAGTATAGGAGAGAACCAATCATACCTATATAGAGCTTTTGTTCTACTTTCTTACTTACCTCTTCCTTTTCCAAAATGCATGTAGGATGCATAGGAGTTTCAGATGGCTTACTTTATAACATTTCAAATTTCATCAAAAGTTCTTTAACATACTTACTTTGATGTATGTAGGTTCCTTCTGGAGTTTAATTGATTTGAATTCCCAGAAATGACTTGAGTTCACCTATCAAGCTCATTTCAAATTCTGCCTGCATAGTCTTAGCAAATTCTTTGCCCAAGGAGGCTTTAGTAGATTCAAGAATTATAACATCTAAGTATATTTGAAAAATCAGAATGTCATTTTTAAAGGAGTTACAAAATAGAGTTGTGTCAACCTTCCCTTTGGTAAAATCATTTACTAAGAGAAAGTTACTTAGTCTTTCATACCAAGCTCTGGGAGCTTATTTTAGACCATATAATGATTTCTTAAGTTTATAAACATATTCTCGATGTTTTGTATTTTCAAAACCAGGGGGTTAGTGCACATAAACTTCTTCATCATTGTAACCATTTAAAAAGGCACTTTTGACATCCATCTGATAAAGAGCGATGTCATTATTTATTGCAAATGAAATTAAAAGTCTGATAGATTCTAACCTGGAGACTGGAGAAAAGGTTTCTATTTAGTCTATCCCTTCTTGCTAACTATAACCTTGTGCAACAATTCATGCTTTGTTTCTGACAACTTCTCCTTGTTCACTTAACTTGTTTTAGAAGACCCATTTAGTTCCAATGATTTTGAAGCCTTTTGGTTTAGGAGCTAGATCCCATACATCATTTCCAATAAATTGATTTAGTTCTTCCTACATTGCAAGTATCCAATCATTGTCTATAAGTGCTTCGTCTATGGAAGTAGGTTCGATCAGAGACACTAATTCCATGAGAGACTCTTCAGTATTTCTGAATTTAGATCTGGTTTTGATTGGAACATCTTTCTTTCCCATAATCATGTTTTCTGGATGTGCTAAGCTGCTCCTGTATTGTCTTTTCTGGATGGATTCTTCAGAAGTTGTTGTAACGTTTGTGATGTCTTCTTCTGTATTTGGCTGAAGTTCTGAACTTTTATTTTTTGAAGATCTGCCTTTAGTACCTTTAATTTGAACTTCTATATCTGCAAAAGATTCACCCTGCTTTGATTTTTGAGAGCCAAGCTTATCATCAAATCTAACACTAATATATTCTTCCACAATTCGTGTTTCTATGTTATATACTCTATAACCTTTTGAACGTTTAGAGTATCCTAACATGAAACACTTTTGTACCTTAGAATCAAACTTGTTTAAATGATCTTTGTTGTTCAATATATAACAAGTACATCTAAATGGATGGAAATAAGAAATGTTAGGATTTATGTTATTCCATAATTCATATGGAGTCTTTTCCAGAATAGGTCTTATTGAGATTCTATTCAGAATATAACACGTTGTGTTAACTACTTCTGCCCAGAATTGTTTAGCAATGTTAGTCTCGTTGGTCATGGTTCTGGCCATTTCTTGGAAAGTTCTATTATTTCTTTCTACAACTCAATTTTTTGAGGAGTTCTAGGACAAGAGAAATCATGACAAAATGCTATTTTCATTAAAAAAACTTTTCAAAACTTTTGTTTTTGAATTCCCCACCATGATCACTTCTGACTTATACAATTCTAAACTCTTTTTCAGTTTGAACTTGGTTATAGAAAGTATAACTTCTTACCGCTGACATGCTTCAGTGGTCCAAATAGTTCTATATGTATAAGTTCTAATGGTCTAGAGGTAGATACAAATTTTAGATTTAAAAGAGGGTTTTGCAAATTTACCTTTTTGACATGCTTCACATAGAGCATCTAAATTGAACTTCAAGTTAGGAAGTCCTCTGACCAGATTGAGTTTGTTAATCTGAGATAGTCTTCTCATACTAACATGCCCCAATATTCTGTGCCATACCCATTGCTCATCGTTAACGGACATAAGGTATTTTACATTCTGACTTTTTAGTTCAAAATGTTTTATTTTATAAACGTTGTTCTTTCTCTTACCATTAAAGAGGATTGTTCCATATTTCCGAATAAGTGCTTTATAGGACTTTTGATTAAAGATTATATGATAACCGTTTTCACTTAATTGACTTATGGATAACATGTTATGCATTAATCCATCTACTAACAAAACATTAGTTATAGAGGGAAGTGTACCATTATCAATGGTTACAGAGCCAATGATCTTTCTTTTTTGATTGCCTTTGAACCCTACGTATCCTCCAGATTTAAATTCCAGGCTTTGGAACATATGCTTTCTTCCCATCAAGTGTCGAGAGCATCCAGAGTCCAGGTACCAAGACTGGTATTTCAACATTGCTGTTAAATACATCTGCAACATAGATGATTTTATCCATAGGTACCCTTATCTTTTTGGGTCCTAGCTTGTCAGATTTTCCAAATTTATGATTGAATTTTGGTTTCATAAGAGAATTCACATAGTAATATTCACTAGTATATTTTATATAATGTGTGTTTTCATATGTGAAGTGTGAGTTTAATGATGTGTGTTTTATGACCATATCATCAACTTGCTTTGGTTGATATGGTTCTTCTCCTATTGATTTCACATATCCTACGCCTTTTCTGCTAACTCCATAGATCATTGAAGCCATCTTGCTTCTATCTATATTTTTAGCTAGAAGTTTTTGAAAACTATAATCACATTCTTTTATGATGCTATCAGAACTAATTGAAACTTCTGAGACAGATTCTTTTTGAGCTTTTTGTAACTCATTTTTAATTACATAATTTTTATTTTTACGTTTAGCGATGGTTTCTTTTAGATTAGAATTTTCTGCTTTTAGTTTCCAAGTTTCTTCATAGACAGATACTAGACCATGTTTCAGGTTCCTGTATTTGAATTGAAGTTACTGATATTTTTCAAGAATTTCTGACAAACTATCTTCTAATTGAGATCTAGAAAAGTTAGAGAATGCCTCTTCTACTTCTGAGTCTGATTCAGATGAATTTGTGTCATCTGATATGCTGGCCATTAAAGTGATATTGGCACGTTCATCTTCTGATGTTGATCCTGCTTCAAAAGATTCTTAGTCATCCCAAGTAGCCATAAGACTTTTCTTTTTCTCTTTGTTAAATTTATTCTTTGGGTTTTCTTTCTGGAGTTTAGGACAATCGCTTTTGTAGTGACCACATTCCTTGCATTTGTAACAAACAACATCTTTATTTCTTAACTTTTTGTAGCCAGAGGATGATTCAAAATAGCCGCTTGATCTCCAATAATTTATTTTGGTTATGCTTCCATAGTTGTTGGACCCTTCTGGAGAGAAGAGATAATTTGTCTTCTTTTGATGAGGATCCTCCAGAGCTTTCTTCTTCTGCCTGAAACACTTTAGTTTCATATTTTTTATTAGATTTAAGAGGAAGAGACTTACCTTTCTTCTAGGGCTCATCTTCTTCTAGTTCTATCTCGTGACTTCTCGAAGAGCTAATAAGTTCTTCAAGAGATATATTGTTCAGATCTTTGGCAAGCTTTAAGGTCGTGACCATGGGTCTCCATTTCTTCGGTAAGCTTCTGATGATTTTCTTTACATGATCTGCTATTAAGTTCCATTTTTCCAAAACTTTCAACCAAGCAACAAGAATCTGAAACTATAAGAACATTGTCTCAATTGTTTCATCTTCTTCCATCTTGAAAGCTTCTTAATTTTAGATAAGTGCAAGAGCTTTGGTCTCTTTGACTTGTGTGTTGCCTTCATGCGTCATTCTCAAAGAGTCAAACATGCTTTTATCAGAATCTCTGTTTGTGATCTTCTCATACTCAGTGTATGAAATGGCACTAAAGAGAATCATTTTGGCCTTGTGATGATTTTTGAACGCTTTCTTTTGTTGATATGTCATTTTCTTCTATCAATCTTCTGACCATTTTCATCACAAGGATGAATGCAGCCGTCAGTCACCATATCCCAGAGATCAGTGTCATGATCTAGAAAGAAACTTTTGATTTTACCTTTCTAGTAATCTAAATTTTCACCGTCAAACATTGGGGGTTTGTCGCTGATTTTGTCTTTATCATCATATTTATCATTGTTGTTGTTCTAAACTGGTTCCACCATAGTGTTTTTCTTGCTAGGATCTTTTTCTGACATGATTAAGTTTTAGCACTGAGAACGAGGTGCTCTGATACCAATTGAAGGATATAAAAACACAAGAAAAGGGGTTTGAATTGGGGTTTTAAAAAAAATAGTATGACACGTTTGGTTATCCTGGTTCGTTTAAACTCAAACTACTCCAGTCCATCTGCAAGGTTATTTCGCCTCTCTCAATCGAGGTCTTAATCCACTAATCAAAACTTTGATTACAAATCACAAAGACTACCATCAATGTCTTCTTGAGACTAAACCACAACTTGGTTTCTAAAGGAATTACAAAATGTGAATAAAAAATGTGTACGAGAATGTTTCTAATAAACTATATCACGATTGTGATGTTTACACAATGTTAAAGCACAGTGAACAGAATAATTGATAAAAGAGCTTTATGAATATTTATATTGTATGCACTAAAGTGTTTTTTGATCACCATTCAAGAACTTCTTTATATAGGCAAATCTATTTAGATCAATTTGAGACATGAGAAGATGTTTTTGGAAGGTTGATAAAATGTTGTTAATGCATTTTCCAAAAATACAGATCTTGTCTGGTACCAGTCGTTACTCCTTGATTTGTAATGAATGAAATGTAACACATCCTAATTTTGCTTCTTAGAGATCTGATCAAAATAAGAATAATAACATCGAGACTTTAGATCGTCAGAGTATTGCTTCATCAGATTTTAGCTTGCAACTTTGGTGCTTCAGAAGTTATAACATTAGAACTTCTTATATTGATCATGATACTTTAATTTAGTTTGTACATATATTCTCATTAGATCTTCTTAGCGCAATTTGTTCGCCAACTTCTATGCTTCTTTATCCTAACTTCTCTGCATATTTAAATAATATATTTTGAGAGCATAATTGTTATTTATATATATCATGTATTTTTTATCAACAAAACTATTACTAAGATGTAAAACAAAACTATGATCTAACACTTGCTTCATTTTAAATATGGTGAACAAATAGCCTAAACCAACTCAACAGTGCAAGTCTCATCATACAAGTTGAAAGTTACTTCAATATTACCATGTTTTTAAAAGTGGAGAGGTTTCCAAACACTCAAAGAAAAGACTTATGTCTTATACTTTTTGAAAAGGTTAAAAGAAAAAATGAACTAAGGAACACAAAGTTTTAATGAGTTTAGTGACTTTTAGTCTTTCAAAAGATGTCAAAGCATGATTAAATGGATTAAGGTTTTGATTAAGAATTTTTTTTTTAAAAATGCATGGACCTAATTCCAAGTTTATTATGAATGCGGTTCAAGTTTGAAAATAAGAATTATTTGAAAAAGGGAGAAGATTTTGAAAATTAAAGAAGAATAGGAGAAAATGAAGAGAATATCCTAAAGCATAAAGTAAAATCTAAGGTAGGAAAGGCATGTCCAAACAAGAAGCCAACAATTGACATTATGAAGTAAATATATAATTCCCATCTTTTGGGTTAAAGCCACAAGCATAGAATAGACCAAGAGCATACCAATCACAATGTGAAAATAAATCACAAGTAAAGAAGTATCAAATAAATCCATGGTATTTAAAAACCAAAGCAAGGTCTTCAATATTGAGCCATGTTTAATATAGATCACTTAAGGCCAACATCACAACACCTGCACACAGAAGATTTCCCAACACCTACACAAGCAATAGTATAATAAGACAACACAAGGTCCAAAGGTCTCAAGGTCTCGAAGCTTCTAATCCTAAGTCCAAGAAGTCCACAACTCCAAAATGCCAAGGATAGTAACAAATATTTCATAAAGAGCCATAAGTCTCTTAATGTTCAAGTTGGATTATTAATGTCTTAAGAATAAAATAGAAAGTCCAAGTGGACAAAGGAAACAAAATCAAGAGTATAAACAATACCCAAGTGAACAAAAGGCATAGTGCGGAAACATAAACAAGTTGCATGGAATGTAAATGATAAATATAAAAGTGCATAAAAGTAAAAGCATAAAATAAAGGCATAAAGTAAAGTTAATTGTTAATGGTTAGTAAGTTAATTGTTAATAGTCACAAAGTAAGATCAATAATGATTGAATGACGATCTTAGACCAAGAATAATGAGAACTCATTAGAGGATTGATAAAATCAAAGCCTTCTAATAACAAACTTAATTTTTTTTGGAATAAATACAATCAATCAACCATACTTGGACATTAAAACCTAAAGTTTGAGCTACGAATGGTCATTTTCCAATTCGGGACAAATTTAGCGCTATGTTAAGCAGTTGTAAGTGGACTTATATAGAAGTCGCACCTATCTGAGACTGCTCAATAGAAATATATGTACCATTCATGTTAGAGACATTGATAGAAATCAAGCTCCTAAAACAATGTAGTACAAGTAAAAATAAAAAGGTGATTAAGACCTAAGTCATGGAGAATAGTTTTTCAACTATCCGTAAGCTTAGATGAACTTAAAGTTCAAATGCCTTATACAAATTGATCAAAGAAGAAAGAGATGAAGAAGATAGAATCCATAATAAATGACCAATGATGATTAAATAATGAACTTAGGTCAAAGTTGATTAACACTCATTAGAGGATTGGTAAAATCAAAGTCTCCTAACAACAAGCTTCAAAGGTTTTGAACCATGGTCCAATAAGTAATCATACTTGGAATTTCAAACATAAGTTTGGTCCACTAATGATCATTCAAAGGAAGAGAAGAAAAAGATGAGTAAGATGAAGGGGAGTGATAAATAGAACCATAAACTCTAAAAAAAATAAGAAATGAATTCAATTATCATCCACATCATTCATTCATTTTGGTGGATGTGGTTTTTCAACCTATCAACACCCCAGATCCAATGAGGTTGAGGAAATTGACCCAAGGCATGACAAAATATCAAAAAGTCAGAACCAAACACAAAAAGAAAAAAAACGAAATTAAAACAATTAAAAATAAATAAAAAGATGGTTAATTAATTAGAATTAATTGATGAAATACACAAAGTGTATCAAAATACCAAATAAAAACTCCAAAAAGTACCAGAGGTCAAATACAAGTCAATTAGTATTGACAATTTTTTTTATATAATTTTTGTAAGTCAGAAACTAATTTAAAAAAAATATAAAACCAAGTGAAATAAACCAAAAATCTCAAAATATAGCAAATTCAGAAATAAAAATCAAATGAGGTAACTCTAAGCTGTCAAACTATCATTGGATCATTCCATAATTTTTTCAGAATTTTAAAAGGTCTAAAAATATTTTTTAACAATAAAAAACATATCAAAAAATGAAAAAATTATAAAAATATCAAGACATAAAATAAAATTGTGAGAAAATAAAAATCAGAACGAGAATATTCAAAAATATTTTTGGTTTTTTTTCATATTTTTGGACTAAAAAGGAATTTTCAATGAATTTTTTATGTTTAAAACAATTAAAATAAAAATCATAAAATAAAATAAATTCTAAATAATGTGGTGCATTGGATGGTTCAGACTAATGAGAAGTAATCAGATCACATGGTCAACCTAACAACGCATGGTGGAATTTAGTGCAAATAATGCACAAAATCACATTTAAATGGACCAGTTAAAACAAAATAAGTGGCATGACTTCATTAGCTGAAGATGACACATCATCATATTCAACCTCCATCTACTATATAAATCACAGTCGAATTGAAGATCACAAAATGTCTCAGGCTTACATCATTGTGTTCGTCTTCTCATTGCCATCATCACCATGTAATTCACTTAAATTAACACTCAAAGATGAGTGAGAAACTTGGAGAAAAAGAAAGATCGTGAAATTTCCAATCTAGATTAAAAGCTCAATTCACCATAATTTTCAAAAATAGAATAAGCATAAGTTTCAGAGAAGAGAGAAGTACAACTTGGTGAATAGAAATTTGAGAAAAGATGAAGGAATCTACCTGTTGAAGTTTAGTTGAAAACCTCTGAAACTTGACTTCGTCTGGTAGAATATGGCACATTCTTCTTGTTCATGGTTTGAGAAGATTCAGTGAAGTTCACTAAAGAAGAATACATACAAAATTTAGATTAAAAAGTAAGGAAATAGTGGATTCGATCTTGTAGAAAACTGAGTTGTGGAGGTTATTTGGCAGGGTGAGTTTGGCTCTCTAAAGTTGGGAGAATGAGAGGAATATGATCCTCTATTTATAGGGAAATGGCTCATGAGCTCAAGTGTGTGAAATGATGAGGATTGGATGGAATTCATGTGAAGCTCAAAGGTGAGAAAAGTGTGACTTGTGATTTATCAAAACTCACTTAATTCTTGTGTTTCAAGGCTTAAACCAGTCCAGGAAACTTTGTTAAACATGTTTAGATAGAAATTATGCCTCAAATTGGTCATTAGAAGGCACCCTAATCAAATTGCAATTTGATTGTATGAAAAGCTTCAATTTCAAGGTGTTGACTTTAAATCCTTGGGGAAACTTGCTCAGGAGGCTTTATGGTTTCATTCTTTTCACATTTGAAAGACAACATCGCAAACTTTACAATGTGATAAGAAAGTCACCATTTGGACCTTTGAGCTGAAAGTTGTGCCTCTTTGAAATTGGGAAAAACCAACTGAAATTGACACTTCGATTTTTTTTAAAAGTATAGAGCTTCATAATGACCTATAATGTTTTGCAATCTTACATGGCCTTCCACTTAAAATTAACTCTTGACTGTTAAATATTAAATGAAGTAGACTCCTCAAATAGAATTATGGAATTGAGATCACTCAAAAATCATAAAAAATGAATGAGTTATGGTCCTTGGAAGTTGAAGAAAATTACTTGAAAAAACACATAGATGACTTATAATGTTTTCTTTAATTCCATAACTTTCCAAATATTTTTAGATCTTGCAATTTTAATCAAAGTTGTAGTATACATCCTCAAGATTGTTGTATAAAAAGAATGAGATGAAGGAGATAAAAATTGACCAAGTTATGATCTTTTGAAGTTAAGTCAAAGATTTCAATGGCTTTCTCAAAGCACTTGTGGTCTTTTCAAACTTTTGATGATTCTCCAAGCATAATTGGATCTTATCATGTAAAGAGGAGTTTTTTTAAATGATGAGAAGAGTTCATAGAAAAAATAACCACTTCAAAATATTTAAAATTGAGAGAGTTATTCACTCGTGTTCATAGAATCAAGGATTTGTAAAATTAGGTCAAACCTCTTGGATAAACTTTGAATCTTTTGAACCTTCCTTGCAAATTAAGGCATGATGCATCAAATGAGACTTTGAAATGATGTTATCTTGAAGCACACTTTATGAGAAGACTCATTGTTTGATGAAACTTGTTGAAGAAGGCATGAAGATAAACACATGGTCCTATGAAGTTTCTTGATGAATCCAATCACTAACTTTAAGATAAATTTGATCAAATAAAGTTGAGAAAGCTCTCAAACCAAAGAACTTTGATGCTAAGATCATATCCTTGAATTTAAAGCTTTTAAGGTCTAATGAATAGCCAGTTTACTGATAGTTAATCTTCAAAACCCTATCTTAGGAGGTGGGAGAGATACACTTGGCTATATACCTACAATGTACAAAGCATGAAAGGAAACACATACCTTTTTTTGGATTTAAGTTAAAGGTTAGTAAACATGAAACACACATATACAAAATACACAATTAAAGGTGCTTGGCGATCCCTCAAGAGAAAACTTAAAGAAAAGGAGAGATTAGAAGAGATAACCAACCAAAACGTGTTATCTTGATGTATTGTGATAATGTGGAATGATGGAGGACCTTAGGAGAAAAAATTAGGGTATAACACACACAAGCAAGAAACTTCAATACTCTAGCACATAATTAAGAGTGTTAGGTCTATGATTTTATGGTTGGCAAAATTTTTGGAAAAACAAAGAATTGACAACATTTCTATCAAAACATGTTTAATTGGGAAAAACATGTATTGCAGCCTAATGGTGAACAAGATGTCATATTATCTTGACCAGCTGGTACAGTAGAGTCAACTGGTACTTATTTGACAAAATTTTTGTCAGATGTTGTAACATGTTGCCCCATAACATCATGACAGTACAATTGGATAATATCCTTGAAGATTTGATTGAAAATATGAGATTATATAGGTTTCTAGTACTCATAATAGGCGCAGGCAATCAAGGATTTTTAAGAACAATTGCAAATTTGATTTGTTTCAGAAAAAAGGATCTTTGAGACTTTTTAGGGAATATTTGAAAGATTTGTTTTGTTTATATTTTCATGGAGAATATTTTGCATGGATTTATAGCATGAGATTATATTTGATTGAAGAGTTCAAGCCCAAATGCAGAAGTCTATATAAGGATTTGTCCAAGATGTAGTCTTTGAGTAGCATAGTTTTATTGTAAAACCTTGTGAAAAATAAGGGTTTAGGGTTTGGTAGTTCCTTAGGTTCTCCGTGTAACTTTTGTATGTCCTCATATATCTTTTGATGCATTTGAGTTGACTGACTGTTAATTGTTCATCAAGTTATTGTTCTCCTATAAGATTTTAAGCAAATAGTTGAGTATTGTTCTTAGTGAAGCTTTTAAGCAAACTGAGTATTTTATTTTCGAAGACTGTTCTTGTTTTTGGTTTCTTAAGACGTTATCTGGGAGTGGGATTGTTTGATATCACTGTGGTGATTAGGAGTGAGAGGGCTTCTCATATCTAGGAGGTTCCTAGGTAAAAATTGCACTGGGTAGGAATTAAGTGAGAAGTGTAAACTGGGACTGTTTAGCTTCGAATTGATACTACTAATAGTGGATTTCCTTCCTGGCTTGGTATCCGCTAGAGTAGGTGAGTTGCACCGAACTAGGTTAACAATTTCTTGTGTTCTTTTACCTTATTCATTTAAATTCTACATTGTTTGTAATTTAGTAAAAGTTCTATTTTTCTGTATGCAGATGTTATAACACATGTCGTGATATTGTGTGTTGTTGTGACATTAGCCTTGACATCTGATATTGTGTGTGCCAAAATTTCAATTGGCATCAAGAGTAGGTACCATGTTCTATTATTGGGTGAGATCCAGAGATATACTTTATGGCACTATGGAGAAAGAATGAGCATATCACAACAAACCAACAATATTAGATGGTTCAAACTATGACTGGTGGAAAGTCAGAATGGTAGTTTTTCTGAAGTCCATGGATAGCAAAGCTTAAAAGGTTGTTTTAAAAGGATGGGAGAATCCATTTGTGAAGAACAAAATTGGAAAAGAATCTATAAAGCCTGAAGAAAACTGGGATGAAAATGATGATAAAGAAGCCATTGGAAATTCCAAAGCTTTGAATTCTCTATTCACTGGAGTAGACAAAAATGTTTTCAGGTTGATTAATACATGTACTGTAGCCAAGGATGCTTGGGAGATTCTCAATAAAACTTCTGAAGGTACCTTTAAAGTTAAGATTTCACGACTTCAGCTTCTCACTTCTAATTTTGAGAACTTGAAAATGAATGATGATGAGATAATTCAGGAATATCAGATGAAGATTCCTCAAATTACAAGTGCATCAAGTACATTGGGAGAAAAGATGTCAGAAGCAAAGCTGGTCAAAAAGATTCTTAGGTCCTTATGAGATTTGACATCAAGGTTACAACTATTGAAAAAGCGCAGGATATAAACACTTAAGGCTTGATGAGCTTATTCAGTTACTCTAAACATGTGAATTAGATATTAGTGACAAAGATGAGAAAAAGAATAAAAGCATAGATTTTGTATCCAATGATGAGGATGATAATGTCAAGATGAGCTGGACACAAATGAGGATTTGTCTAATACCATTGTTCTACTTGGGAAGCAATTCAATCGAGTATTGAAAATATTGGATAGAAGAGGGAGACCAGATATCAATAACATCTCATATGACATCAATAACAATCTAGATTCTCAGAAGAAAACAAGAACAAAATAGAAGTCAAGTCAAAGCATAGGTATTAAATGCTTTGAATATGAAGGATATGATGATATTAGGCCCAAATGTCCCAACATCTTAAAGAAACAGTAGAAGGGTTTCACTACATCTTGGTTTGATGATGATAAGTCAGAAGATGAAGATAATTTTGAGACTGCCAAACTTGTGTTGGATTTATCTAGTAGATGGGAAAATAAGTTGAAGTTTGTGATGAGAATGATATATATGAAGACCTGGATGTGTCCTATAATGATACTTGTGGCAAGTGTGATGAAAGCCTCAAGAAAGAGGAATAACAAAGGAAGATCATTGCTAATTTGGAGAATGAGAAGAAGAAACTCTTATGTAGAGTCTATCATCTACAAAGTGATGTAACACATTTAAACTCCAAACTTGATAACTTGACAAATTCCATAAATATGGTGAAAGAGGATAAGAATTCCATAGTTTATTATCAATCTGATAATAAACTAAGTAGAGTGATAGAAGTGAAGCTCTTTCCTTCTGAAAAGAAGAAAAACATCAACATGTCGAAACACATGTTACAACATCCTAGCAAATGTAATAAATCTTCAAATCAACCTCAGTCTACTTGGAGATGTCACTACTATGGTGAGTCTGATCATATAAAGCCTTTCTGCTACAAATTGTATAGAGATAAAAAAACCTCAGTTCATTCCAAGGCTAATATAGTGAGCAAAAAAAGAGAAGTGTTAAAAATAGGGATATTAATCTTATAGCTTACACTTCCTTGAAAGACTCGACCAATGAAGATTGGTACTTTGACAGTGGATGATCTAGAGATATGACAGGGGTTCAGAAGATGTTGGTAGATGTCAAGCCTCATCCCATAGGTTTTGTAAGATTCAGTGATGGGTTTAGAGGAGAAATTAGAGGAGTTGGAAACCTAATGTGTGAAGGTTGTCCGAGGCTAGAATATGTGTTGTTTGTGAAAGGATTAACTGCTAATCTTATTAGAATAAGCCAACTGTGTGATCAAGGTCTACTAGTAAACTTCCCTAAATTGAATGTCTGGTCAAAAATGAAAAGAAGTTGTTCTAATGAAAGGCATAAGATCCAAAGAAATTTTCTATTTGTGTGAATCTCAAATAGTATCTTACTATTCCATATGTTCATAAAACAATGAGGATGAAGTGAAGCTATGTCACCACAAACTTGGAAATCTTCATTTCAAAAGAATGAAGGAACTCATATCTGAAGGACCCATTAGATATATGCCACAACTCAAGATTGAAGAAAGGAAAGTTTATGATGAGTGTGAAAATAAAAATCAAATCATGATATCACACCAAATGTTACAACATCAGACTACTTCCGAAGTGCTGGAACTTCTTCATATGGATGTAATGGGACCGTTATAAGTTGTCAGCCTAGGAGGAAAAAGGTATTTCTTTGTGGTTGTATATGACTTTTCTGGATATACTTGGATGAATTTTATTTGGGAAAAATCAGATACTTTTGAAGTCTTCAAAAGTCTGTGTCAAAGCATTCAAGAGAGAAGATCAGTGTGATTGTCAAAGTCAGGAGTGACAATGACAATGAGTTTGAGAATGCAAAATTTTATGAATTTTGTGATTTTGAAGGAGTAAGCAATGAGTTCTCTTATTCTTGGAAAATACAGGAAGATGGAATTGTTGAGAAAAATACTAGAGCTATACAAGAATTGACCAGAGTCATGCTTAGTGCTAAGCAATTTCCATTTGAGTTTTGGGCTGAATTTATGGATAATGCATGTTATATTCATAACAGGGGTCGCGTTGAGAGGAGTTATCACTACTACTCTCTATGAGGTTATGGAACGGAAGGAAACATAAATTTAAATACTTTAATATCTTTAGAAGTAAATGCCAGATCTTTACTAATAAAGATCAAGTGTACAAGAAGGATTTCATAGGTGATGAAGGGATATTTTTGGGTTATTCTTCAAGTAGAAGAGCTTATAGAGTTTTTAACCCTAGAACTGGAATGACAATGGAATTAATCAATGTGAAAGTTGATGATTCAATTACTAATAAGAAAATGGATGTCATAGACAATGTTGGAACATCATGTGTGCAAACTGATGAAGCATAAAGAGAGGAGATTTGTGAATTCACAAACACTGAATCAGTGAATTCTCAATCCAGCATAAGTTTGTCTACTAAAGGACAGGTAGAACAATCCAAGAAACTGACTACAACTTATTTTAATGAATAAAAGACCATTGGTTTAAATATGAAGATATCAGATACTGATGGATGTTTTGTCTTAAGAAATATCTTAGGTTTATGGGTTAGTAAGAAGTATGAATGTGCTTTCTGGTATACTGATAAAGATGAAGGTAGGGAAACAAGAGAAATTTTCTCTGAGCGAGTGTTGAAGAGATATGATGTCAAGTGGGATATCATGACATTTTACAGTGAAGATATAAACTCCTTTAGATATTTAATTCAACGAGACTAGAACAAGGACCTTGGTAGTTGCAAACAAGTGATCAAGATTCTTAATGAAGGGAAGGTTGTAACTCTGGAGCAGATTGACAACAAGGAACAACTTGTTGTTTCCAAAAACAGTGAGATTGGAACTTGTACTATTAAGGAGTTATAGCAGTTACAGAAGTGGAGGAATGCAACTACTGTTGCATCTTTCTCTTGTCTTAATCAGAATAATTAACGAGTCACCACCACTACTTTTTATCCTAAAGATAGGCGAATAATAGAATAACCCTAACTGTATAGATATTCTAAGCTCGTGCATCGTTTTTAGACGAAGGGAAGGTGTTAGGCACCCTTCATCTACCTTGTCCTCAAGGGTGTCCCAAATTTAGGTTTAAGGGTAATATATGGTTTCAGATATAATTTGTGAAAAGGGTTTTAATCTTTTAATTAGGGGAACTTGCCTTGGTTTTTAAGCTGCGTGCCTACGCATCCTCTTATGATGAACCAGAGTCACAATTCGTAGTTCGAAGTGTTTGTATTTCTATTAATAATGGAAATCCCTTAGAGTCTCCTTGAACCAAGTATGACTTTGAAATTAGCAGAAGCGTAGCAAAATTCGCAGTCGATAAAAGAGATCTCCATAATCCTTTTTGAAAATATCTTGATTTTTATATGTTAGTAGACAAAGGGTTAGTATTTGGTTGGTTATTTATTTTCGAGTGTATGATATAATATGAGAAAAATAATTTGGATGAAAAAAGATTTAATGAAATTAAAAATAGGGTTAGTGTTTTAAAAAATAGTTTGATAAATAACTATTTTATAATTATTTATTAATAATTATGCAAATTTATTATATGCAAATGCTAAAAAATATGTAAAATTAAAAAAATAGAAAATATTAAAAGAATTAAGTAATTTAAGAAAATTAATTAATTAAGTTTTAGGGGGAGTAAAACTAAGATTGGGTGGTGTATGATAAAATTATTTGGACTCAAAGAAATTTTGAGCCCAAATGGTTGGAGGTGCAAATTAACCTTAGGTAGTAAAATATGGGAGGTCTGGAAAGTAAGGGCCCAAGTTCAGAAATTGAATTGGGCCCAGAACGCATGGAGGGGTGTAGTTTAGTCAGGTTTAGAAATTATGGGTGGTGTAGATAAGAGAGGCCTTAGCCCAAAATTAGTTTTGAGGAGCCCAAAGCATGGGGGTGTAAATTTAATTAGGATAGTAAACAAAGGTGTGCCAAAAGTAATTGGGTTTGTCCAAACATTTGTTCAGAGAGGCCCATTATGAGTTTGTTAGGGTCGTGTGTGGGTGAGTACATGGAATTACCGTAAGTGGGTATGGTGTAATTTGATCATGATTAAGGGGTAGAGACTGAGGGTGTATGGTAAGGATTCAGTCACAATCTCATCACATGGCCAAAGAATGGCCACGTGTCATCCATCAGGCAAGGCAACAAACAGAGTATATTATTTTTCTCTTCATTTTTTCATTCATTCTTTTTTCTCATCTCCTACTCGCTCTCTCGTACCCTTCTTCTCACCTTCTTCTTACAACAACAACAACAAACACAAAATATAGAAACCTAGACACCTAAACCCTAAATGGAGGCACAAATCTAACCAGTCTCAACCCTAAATAAACCCTCAAACCCCAAATCAAACCACAAATTACAATTACGAAATCCTAAAGCTAAGCATTCAAAGGCTTACCATGAATTCTCCTTGTATATTTTTCTGATTTCGCTCCGCTTTATTCTTATCCCCTATTCTCCTTCGTCTTTTAGGTAGAAAGAGTAGTGCGGCAGCGACTGAGGAACGAAGATCTTAGGGTTTCTGTTTAGAAACCCTAGATCTGGGCGGAGGAAGTGATCTGAGGGCGATTATGATACGGTGGAAAAACTTACTTGAGGTTTTGCGTTTGTGTTTGCAAATGTTTCGGTTTAGCAAGAGTCGCCACCGGCTTTTCTTTTATCCAAAAGGAAAGGTGAAAAAGCACAGGAAAGACCTTTAGAGATGTTTTGAGTTCGGGGGGTAGATTATGAAAAGGGAAGGTGTTAGTACCCTTTTCATCCATGGTTTTCCATGGGCTCTTAGTTACTCGCTAGATCAACTTTCTTTTGTTTGAATGTGCTTTGTGGTGTGGGCTTTGAAAGTCTTTTGAGAAAATCTCTTTGTAATGGTTCTTGTTTCTATAAGAACGCGTACAAAGTTTTGTTTCGAAAGATAGTTCAAAGACGTGTTGGTGAATTGTGTTGTGGAAAGTGGTTTTTGGAAAGATATTTTGCAATGGTTCTCGTCTCTATAAGAACTTATACAAAATGTTTTATCTTTTGGAAATTTTTTTTGAAATGGAAGCGTTGGTGTGTAAAATTGTTTTTGTCGTGAGCAAGCGAGTGATTAGGAGCGAATCTACCTACTCGAAAGGTCTTAAATGTGCTTTTCCTTCTCCTTTAGATGTGACTATCTTACCATTGATTTGTTAAGAATCCCATAGTTTGATGTGAAGGGACGGATGTGGGATGTTTTTATAGTCATCGGAAGCAACTTATGAGACGCTTTAGCAATTATTCGTAAGGGACTAGATCGTTTTATCAAAGGCAACATCGAGGGACATCGAGGGAATACAATCCTTTTTTATCAGATGGTCTTTGCTAAAGTGTCCCCTATTCGAGGGACATGACTGTTTTCCGAGGCAACAAAGCGAGATTACCCTAGAGATGCATGTGTGAATGGTGTATTTGATTGCATGTGTTTAGTCTTTGATTAGGGTGGTCTACTTGTTGGTTTTATCTTGCCATACACTCTAATTACTAACATTTATGAAATAAAAAATGCGGAAAATAAAGGTCCTACGCTATTACATGCTTTTTGAGGGATGGGGTATACAAGTTTACAAGTGGGGGTTGCAAAAAATAAAAATACTAATTATTACAACCAAATTGAATGAAAAATAAAAGAAAAAAATCAAAGGAAAATCAAAATTTATGCTGTTTGGTCTGACACGGGCCGTGTCCTATGACACGGGCACCCGTGTCAGCTTCTGTAATGGTCCATGTGCCTCTTTTCCTTTTCTGTACCAGCTAAAATGACACGGGCCGTGTCCAGTGACACGGGCACCCGTGTCAGCTCCTGGCCTGCATTTTTGTTAGCGTAAAATTCCAGTATGGCTGACACGGCCGTGTCCTGTGACACGGCCGTGTCCTGTGACACGGCCGTGTCTTGTGACACGGGAACCCGTGTCAGCCCCTGACCTGCATTTTTATGAGATTGTTTTCAAAAGAGGAGCTGACACGGCTATGTCAAGTGACACGGGCACCCATATCAGCCCCTGCCATGCTCTTTTTTACTGAGTTTTCCCTTCTTTTTTATTTATCTTTCACATATCTTTTGGACGCAAACAAAAAAATGATGTATGGAAAAAGATATTACAGTTTAAAGAAAAATATACCTCTTGAAGTGAAACTTTAGAATACGTATGGATATCTCCAGATGCAAAGTGATAAATGACCGAACTCCTCTTTAGAGCTACTCCAATCCTTGCTCTGTGTGACCAAGTTCCAGAATCGCTCCAACCCAGTCAAAGGTGTAAAGTACTATTTTTTTTTATGCTTGGAAGGTGATGATAAAGGTTTTACAGAAATTGTTCTTATGTTAGAATAATCTCCATGTGATGTATATGAGATGTTTGGGTAGTTGGTTTAGGGGAAAGTTTGCAAGGTTGTACAACAATGGATTGAGGATTTTTCTGTTTTTGTGAGTGAAAATAGAGTTGAAGATGAGCAAAAATTTTATGGATGAACTGAGTTTTATGAAATGAGTTAGGTTTTATGAATGAGAAGAGTTTAAAAAAAGTTGTGTTTTTTCTTCTCTCCCTTTTTCTCTCCAAAAATTCCAACCTCATGTCTTATGAAACAGTCCCTTTTTGTGGACCCTTGACTGAGGTTTAGGGGGGAAACAAAATAAGTCATTTTGAACTATTTTTGCCTACGTTTTTGATAATTTGTTCACACAATTTTCTTTTGCCATTTTGGTGAAATTCTGGGGTTGTTATGATGCAGGTTGGGGCAGACTGCATGGAGCAATTTTTGACTGGTTTTGTGGACATATTTTGGATTGTATAGGACAACAATGCAGGTTTTGTGACAGGTTTATGGTGCAGCATGGCACAAGGTTTTGTAAGACAACAAATGAGAAAGGGTTTGGAGTGTTGTGACAATGTATAAAAGTAACATATCATTTTTTGTTCAGCAATAACTTGGATAGCAGAGTTTGTAGTATGAAACAAGTTTGGTTTGTGGAGCAATTTATGCATATTGTATCAAAGACAAAGCATTGTGGAAAGGTTTTTAATCAAAGGAAAAAAGTCCAAGCAATACAAATTTTAGGATTTGTAAACTTGCAAAAATGCCACTTTGTAATAACTTGAATTACTTGCATCATTTTGAATTATTTGGAATTGTTGTAAAAATGTCATAAAGCAAATGAAATTAACCAAGTATAGAAAATACTTAGAAAAATTTCAAAGTCTTGCAAAGTTGGATTTTTGATTCTCTTGATTTTTTATGATCAAATTTCATATTTTTGGATGTCTCGACATAATGTGATTTTTGGGACTCAAATTTGGTCAAAAAAAGTCAAAGTTTGACCTTTTAGCGCCCGGTTGACTTTTTCCAACTGAAACTCCAATTTTGCTCATTTCCCCCCCCCCCCCCTTTTGATAATTTAAATGATTCTTCTTAGAAAATGTAATCTGAGGCTTGAAACTTGATTGAAGTGATTCTAAAAGTCCTTGAGACATGAGAGGGCAAATTTTGGGGTACAACAGTTTCCCCTGTTCAATCTTCTTAAGCCTGAGGATGTAGATTGGATGATCTGCCTTCCGTGATCTGAAGGTGGAAGATGATTGAAAATTAGAGTGCCCAGAAATTTGCACTCGCATGTAGTAATACTGATTGGTGATGTCGGGAATGGGCTTACAGATGCCATTTGGAAGGCGATGGGAAATCACAGGAGATGGGTTTAAAGATGCCCTCCAGAAAAGATTGGTTGCATAAGAGATTCTTGGGTGAGAATTCCTGTACCTGCTGTCGAGGGGGGAACTTTGCCGGGGAATGTTGACTTATGCATTGAAAAGTAAAGTCTAGGAGCTTTGATTGTCCATTACTCTACTGGGGAATTATCTCCTGACTGAGGAGGTGAAAGTAGAACGCATACCTGGTCAGGGTCCAGGCTGTACAACAACTCGCTGGGGAAATGTGAAATCGACTGTATCTGATCGGGTCCAAGCCTTACAGTGTCGTAAGCTGTAGCCTGGAGATAAGGGAGAAGGAACCTGGATAGTAGGGTTACTTTGAAATGAAATCCTGGGTAGTATGTCTATGGGAAGGAACCTAGGTAGTAGGGTTACTTCGTGATGAAATCCTGGATAATAGGGTTGTGAGAAGGAACCTGGATAGTAGGGTTACTTCGAAATGAAAGCCTGGGTAGTAGGGCTTGTGAGAAGGAACCTGGATAGTAGGGTTACTTCGAAATGAAAACCTGGGTAGTAGGGCTTGTGAGAAGGAACTTGGATAGTAGGGTTACTTCGAAATGAAAGCCTGGGTAGTAGGGCTTGTGAGAAGGAACTTGGATAGTAGGGTTACTTCGAAATGGAAGCCTGGGTAGTAGGGCTTATGAGAAGGAACCTGGATAGTAGGGTTACTTTGAAATGAAAGCCTGGGTAGTAGGGCTTGTAAGAAGGAACCTGGATAGTAGGGTTACTTCGAAATGGAAGCCTGGGTAGTAGGGCTTGTGAGAAGGAACCTGGATAGTAGAGTTACTTCGAAATGAAAGCCTGGGTAGTAGGGCTTGTGAGAAGGAACCTGGGTAGTAGGGCTACTTCGCTTGATCATGTAGATTAGTTGACCCGTTTGGTTTCGGGAAGTGATTTTTCCTTGGTTGCCTGCAAATATGACATGTATAACTGCTGGAATTGTTGGTGATAACTGTCTTTCCTGAAAAGATAACAAGGTTAGTTATATGCGATGCATGAAATGCATTGTGAGATGATGTTCTCAAAATAAGCGAGATTATGCCGTATGTGATATGTATGTGCATGTCATGATGTATGAACACGAAATGCTATTGTGACATATCCGAGTCTGGGAAAAGAAATCCCTGACTGTTGCTGGAGAGTACTGGAAAGTGAATTCCTGACCGTTGTACAAAAAGTGGTTCTTCTACTTCCACTGGGGATGGTGAAATAAAGTGACTATGCTGGGGATTTTCTCCTTATTTACGAATATTCTGTCGGGGAGAGACTCTGCTCGAGAATAACTCTGCAGGGAGTAACTTGAAAGGTGAATCAAAAAATGAAGTAAAGGGCTCTGTCGGGGATTAAGCTCTTATATCCAGAGAAATAAACTCTGCTTGGGGAGTCTGATATTCATGATGATCCACTCGTGCTTATAAAATTTGACTGGGGGACATAGGTGTCAGGTTTCTGGATGACCCTTGGCTAAGGAGATTACTTCCCATTTTGAGAGAACTGATATCGATGCCTTGATTACTTCTACTCTGTGAGGAGTATAGGTGTCACAAGGTCACATGTACTGATGACTGTGCTCCAAAGTTGTCTCTGTCCTGGTACCTGTTGGACACGGTAACTGTCGGATTTGACATTTCTGATCTACTGTCCCTGTTTCTTAAGTTATTAGCAACTGTCTTTTGTTTCCTATGCAAATATTTGTGAACAACAATTATATTCAAGTTCATATGTCAAGAATAAATCATTGGACGTTCTTGCAAAAACAAAACAAAAGGAAAAACAAATAGTTTTGTAAAATGGCTTGTATTGATTGTTGGAGTTGGCCTATAACAGGCATTTTTTGTACAAGGAAGCTGACGCTCTAGTAAGAGAGTGCAGCCATAAAAATGAAAGGTATACAATATTGTGTACAACAGAAAAAAAACAGCTATGCGCAACAATCCCATTGGGTTTCAAATCTGCTATTGCCGCTATGTCTTCGAGCGCCTCCTCACTTTGCTTCTTGTTCGAAGTTGATTAGATTGATTGATGTCGTTTGAGTTTGATAGTTGATACTGAGGTCAGATCGCAGGGTGATCCAATGGGACATAGTGATACACTTTCCATCCCTAACTTTTGCCTGGACGGCCCTTTCGGGTTTTCGGCCCACCGGGATACCCTTTTTTGCTTAAGTCACCCTTTCAGGTTTTCGACTTGCCGGGTGTACAGATTTTTCTTCATTTTCATCCCTCATTTTTGCCCGAACCCTTTTGGTTCGTCGGGAAGCCCTTATTTTTGGCTAGGCCAGTCAACCTAGCGGATCTTTTATCATGCGTAGTATTTTTTCACTATGTCTGCATTGATAGGGTGAGGAAGGTTGTCACCGTCCATGGTGGTCAGAATCAAGGCTCCACCTGAAAAAAGGTTTTTAACCACAAATGGCCCTTTGTACGTGGGGGTCCATTTTCCCCTGGGGTCACCTTGCGGCAGTATGATGCGCTTGATCACTAGATCTCCGACTTGATATTCTTGGCTTTTGACCTTCTTGTTAAAAGCCTTAATCATTCGCTTTTGATACGTTTGACCATGGCAGATAGTAGTAAGTCTCTTTTCATCGATCAAATTCAGTTGATCAAGTCGAGTATGGGCCCATTCGTCTTCGTTCAAACCTGCATCTTTCATAATCCTGAGAGAAGGTATCTGGACGTCAATGGGTAGGACTGCCTCCATGCCATATACCAGAGAGTAGGGTGTTGCCCCTGTCGATGTCCGTGCTGAGGTACGGTACCCATGTAGAGCGAACAGTAACATCTCATGCCAGTCTTTCTATGTCACCGTCATCTTCTGTACAATCTTCTTGATGTTCTTGTTAGCTGCTTCGACAACGCCATTCATCTTCGGCCGATAGGGAGAAGAGTTGTGATGATGTATCTTGAATTATTTAAAGAGCTCGGTAATCATTGTGTTGTTGAGATTCGTACCATTGTCAGTAATGATTCTCTCTGGCACACCATATCGACAGATCAGATTATGTCGGATAAATCACGCCACAACGTTCTTGGTTACCGTGGAAAAAGAGGTTGCCTCAACCCACTTTATGAAGTAATCAATGGCTTCTAGGATGAAGCGATGTCCATTAGAAGCGGTGGGCCTGATTTCTCCGATCATGTCGATGCTCCACATTGCAAAGGGCCGGGGAGTTGTCAAGATGTTCAAGGGGACCGGAGGCACATGCACCTTATCAGCGTAGATTTGGCATTTATGACAAGTTCGAGAATGCTGATAACAATCGGCTTCCATAGTGGACCAATAGTATCCTGCCCGTAGGATTTTCTTAGCCATGGTATGTCCACTGGAATGGGTTCTGAAGGTGCCTTCATGTAGATCTGTCATGATCCTCTCTGCTTCGCCCTTGTCTACACACCGCAATAAGGTAGAATCATGATTGCGTTTGTAGAGGATTCCATTACTGAGGAAGAACTTTGCAGCGAATCTTCTCAAAAACTTCTTATCATTGACAGATGCCCCTTCGGGATACTCTTGAGCCTCGAGATACCTTTTGACTTCGTGAAACTAAGGTTTGTCTGTTACTTCCTCAGTATCAATCTCGCAGCAATTTGCCCGTTCATCCCACCTTTCAATGGTGATTTGGGGAGCTTCGTTGTTCCACCAGATTTTGAACATGGAAGACATGGTAGCTAGCGCGTCCGCCAACTGGTTCTCCTCTCGTGGGAAATGTTCGAAGGTTACCTCCTCAAAGTATGGAAGCAACGTCAGTACATGCTCTTTATACGGAATGAGATTCGGGTGCTTCGTATCCCACTCGCCTTTGATCTGACTTATCACCAGGGCAGAATCCCCAAATACACTCAAGAACTTGATCCTTAGGTTGATAGCAGCTCGAAGACCCATAATACATGCTTCGTACTCCGCCATATTGTTGGTGTAGTTGAAACATAATCGGGCAGTGAACGGAGTATGACAGCCTTCGGGAGATATGATTACAACACCAATGCTGTTACCCAGTGTGTTTGAGGCTCCATCAAAATACATAGACCATCGGGATCCTTCCTCAGGTCCTTCATCCAGTCCCGGTTCTTCACAGTCAGTTACTAACATGATCTTCTCATCCGGGAACTCAAAATTCATGGACTGGTAGTCATCCACGGCCTGATTGGCCAAATGATCAGCCAATACACTCCCCTTTATTGGTTTTTGGGTTGTATGTTGTATGTCGTACTCAGTTAAGATCATTTGCCACCTCACTATCCTTCCGGAGAGAGCGGGCTTATCGAAAATGTACTTGATCAGATCCATCTTTGATATCAACAAGGTAGTGTGAGTCAGCATATACTGTCTCAGTCGGCGAGCAGCCCATGCCAAAGCATAGCAAGTTTTCTCGAGCAGTGAGTACCGTCTCTCACAGTCGGTAAACTTTTTGCTAAGGTAGTATATTGCGTGCTCTTTTCGACCAGACTCGTCATGCTGCCCCAGCACACACCTCATTGAATTGTCTAATACTGTCAGGTACAATATCAAAGGTCTCCCTTCAACTAGAGGCATCAGAATTGGTGGTTCTTGTAGGTATTCCTTGATTCTTTCGAAAGCGGTCTGGCATTCATCATTCCATTTTACCACTTGATCTTTCTTCAGAAGCTTGAAGATTGGCTCACAAGTAGCAGTCAGATGTGAAATGAACCTGGCGATATAATTCAGGCGTCCCAAGAAACCTCTAAACTTCCTTCTCTGTACAGGGAGCTGGCATTTCTTGTATAGCTTTTACCTTTGCAGAATCTACTTGAATACCTTTGTCACGAACGATGAAACCTAGAAGCTTACCGGACCTTACCCCGAAGATGCACCTTTTCGGATTCAGCCTTAGTTTGTATATCTTCATCCTGTCGAACAGCTTTTGGAGATGATCAAGGTGCTCTTCCTCAGTCTGAGACCTGGCTATCATGTCATCAACATAAACTTCGATCTCGTGGTGAATCATGTCATGGAACAAAGCGACCATGCCCCGATGATAAGTTTCCCCAGCATTCTTCAACCCAAAAGGCATCACCTTGTAGCAGAAGGTGCCCTACTGTGTGACGAAGGTTGTCTTTTCCATGTCTTCAGGAGCCATCTTGATCTGGTTGTAGCCAGAGAAACCATCCATGAAGGAGAACATTTTGTGTTGCACGGTGTTGTCAACCAGAACATCAACATGGGGAAGCGAGAAGTCATCCTTGGGGCTTTCCCTGTTCAGATCTCTATAATCCACACACATCCGTACCTTTCCGTCCTTCTTAGGTACCAAAACGACATTAGCAACCCACTGCAGATAGGAGGTGACAACTAAGAACCCGACGTCGAATTGTTTCATGACCTCTTCCTTGATCTTCTCTGACATTTCAGGGTGCATATGGCGGACCTTTTGTTTAACCGGCGGACAATCTTCCTTAGTCAGCAGGCGATGTACCACAATATCAATGTCTAAACCAGGCATGTCGTCATAGGACCAGGCGAAGATCTCAACATAATCGTGCAACATCTGTATCAACCTCTGTTTGACGCTAAGTGCCAGATTTGCACCTATTTTAACCTCTTTCTTGTCTATCTCCATGCCCAAGTTTATTGTCTCAACTGGCTCTTCATGAGGCTGTATAGCCCTATCTTCCTGTTGTAGCAGTCTAGCAAGTTCTCCAAGTACCTTACAATCATCCTCACCTTCGTTCTCAGCTTGATTGATCGGATTTTCAAAGTCATAAATGGAAATAGAAGGATTGTTATCAATGGGATCCATGGTGGATACGGATCTGCAGTTTGATACGTGAGTGTGTGTAAGAGCATAGTTGTATTGATAAAGCAAAGGCAGAAAAGAAAAACAGAGAGTGAAAAATTTGTATGCAAAGAAAGTCCAATGTTTCATTGATGATATATGAGATGACATATAATAACCCTCACAGATAGAACCATTGTGCCTCGGGTAAGACACAAGGCCAAAAAGTTTAATTTGTTCATTACAAACTTAGAAAACAAATAAGACAATTACTGCAGAATAAAATAAACTGGTACGAAATCTCTAGCAGTCCAATTACTCGGTCCACCGTTGGTAGTTGGGTAAATCCAGCTGTCAATATCAAAGTCTTCCTCACTGTCTTCAATAGCATTGAACCCTCGATTGCTGATGCGTAGGGGAGGTCCTCCAACTCGAGCGCGTCGAACAACCCTCTGAGCTCTTGAAGTAAAGCCCAAGCCACACTTGTCAGTATTATGAATAAATTCAGGATGCTTTCCCCAATTGGTATTCCTGCCTTCTTCAACTATTGCTTTTGCGTCCCTGAGAGAAGCCATCTTCAGAGGAGATTTGGTACTGGTAGTGGTCTCAGTTGACGCCAAAATCTGGGGAACCTCTTCAAAGTTTTGACAAGGAGTCTCTATGAATTCCCTGTCCATCTCTATGTAGCGGAAGGAATTAAGGTGGCTCACCATGTATTCTTCTTCACCCCGTACTGTGACAATCTTTCCTTTCACCGGATACTTCAGCATTTGGTGAAGTGTGGAAGTGACAGCCCCAGCTTCGTGGATCCAAGGACGGCCCAACAAACAGGAGTATAATGGCCTGATATCCATCACATAGAAGATGGACTCGAACGTATGAGAGCCTAATTTGATAGGGATGTTCACCTCCCCATGCACCATTCTCTTTGATCCGTTAAAAGCCCTTACGACAGTGTTACTAGGCTTTAAAGTCAAGCCCTCGCAATCCAAACGGTCCAACGCTTTCTTTGGCAGAACATTAAGTGAAAACCCAGTATCTATCAGCACATGAGCCATAGTGGTGCCTCTGCATTCAATCGAGACATGCAGAGCATCATTATGCTTTCTTCCCTTTGGTTTCAAGTCAGCATCTGAGAAACCCATCCCATTGTCGGCAGTCAGGCTAGCCACACAATCTTTGAATTGATTAGCTGAAGTCTCTTGCAGCACATGCTCAGTTTTAAGGAATGCAATCAAAGCCTTCGCATGGGCCTCAGAGCATAACAGCAGGGATAACATGGATATCTTTGAGGGGGTCTGCTCCAACTGTTCGACCATATTGTAGTCACTTTTTTTTATTATTTTCAAAATTTCCTCTATCTCTTGCTTAGAGGCTTCCACAACAATCTTTCTAGGTGCCTCCGTCCGGGCAGACTCACCTACAACTTTTTTGCCTCGAGTTCCAGATGACTTATCGGCAGGGGTACCATCTGGAGTAAGAACAAGAGTAGTAGTTGATGTGCTATAGATGGAATGACAATATGCTTGTTGACAGTCTTAGGGGAAATCTCAGGAGAGAAAACCCTTCCACTTCTAGTAATCTTGCTGGTCCCGACAATGTTTATCGACATCAGGGTTAACTTCTTCGGCCTTCAAGTTTTATTTAATGCTATGATAGTAAATATCGGCGCCATAATGCCAAGGGACGACTTTGTCTGAGGCATACGGGATAGTACCAGAATATGTGATTATCAGCGGAGCAATTCTCATAGCGGGTGTAATCCTAACAGGTATTCTCGAGGAGGCCTTGGAAGGACTGGCGGAAATGGTTATAATAGCAATGTCTTCAGATGGAATAACAGGAACCAGAGTTTTCTCGAACAAAATTTCTTTACTGTCCATCAGGTGTTGAACACCTGACCTCAGCAAATGGCAACCAGAAGGTAGGAATGAACACATGTGGCAACCTTCACCACAACCCGGAAATAAACCGGCCAACAGCAAATTCTTCTTAACAATCATAAGAGGAGTGGAAATTTCGTCCACCGAGGTTACAAATAGATTAGTATCAATGGCATTAACTCCATTGTTGTGCTTAGGCATGGGAGCAGTTATGACACTGGGCTTCTCCGGAGCGTCGAACTCAATCTCCTTAGATTCAATCAGGTCTTGTACCTTATTTCTTAGAGTCCAACAATCATTAGTGTCATGACCAGGACTCCCAGAATGATAGGCGCACCTAGCGTTCGGATTGTAACGAGTAGAAGAGGTATTAGGATTCTTGGGAGCCTCTTTTAAAGTTGCCAAGTTGGATCTCAACAGATGGGGTAGAACCTCTGCCGATGTCATATCGATCCAGGTGAATTGACTTTGTGGTCTTTCTACCCTTTACTGATTGTTGCGTTGTGGGGCAACCACAAGCCTAGGTATTATTACAGCACTTACCGTTGGATGGTATCCCGCTCTGCTTCGATCTCTCGGGTCATAAATGGCACTGGCCTCTTTCTTACCAGTGAACAGTTTCTTCGTTGTGCTCGAAGATGCATCCTTTTGAATTTTTCCATTTTTTATACTGGCTTCGACCCGCTCACCAGTCATGATCAGTTCAGTAAATCCAGCTGAAGAACTTTCGATCAGGTGGTTGAAGAATGAACCTGATAAGGTGCCTAGGAACATATCCACTAATTCTCTGTCAGATAGAGGGGGGTGGACTCTGCCTGCGAGATCCCTCCATTTCTGAGCATAGGTTTTGAAACCTTCACCTGTTCCCATAGACATGCCTTGCAATTGCATCCGAGTTGGAGCTAAATCAGCATTGTACTGATATTGTTTGTAGAAGACGACAGCCAAATATTCCCAATTGAAAACATTGGTCCCTTCCAATTGATAGAACCAATCAAACTGCGTCCTTGACAAGCTCTCTTGGAAGAAATGCACCCACAGATTCTTATCAGCCGTATGGGGTTGAATCTTTCTGACGTATGACCTTAGATGTAGCTTTGGGCAAGAGACACCGTCATATTTGGAAAAAGTGGGGACCTTGAATTTATGTGGGATGACAACCCCTGAGACAAGTTCTAATTCTTTAAAATCCAATCCGGGTACCCTATGAATCTCCATAGCATTCAAACGATCCTCTAGTTGTTTCTATTTATTATCACCAGGAGGATATTGTTCCTCGTAGTAATCAGGTTCTTCCTCCTCCTCGTATGTTGGGTCGTTGTTCACTTCCTGGGTCCCGTCTCCTTGATTATCTCCTTCACCCGATGATGTTGCAAAGTCCAAAGTCCGTCTGGCTTGTCCTTTGAACCTTCTTCCCAAGATCACAATATCGGTTGGTTTCTTCTCTTTCTTCTTCTTTTCTTTGGCCAGTAGAGTCTTCAACTCCTCTTGTCCTTTTGTCAGAGTCAAGAGCATTTGTTGAAACTGGACGTTCTGTGCCTGAAGATATTTCACTGTTTGTTCAATATCCATCTCACTGAAATAAACAGTAAAAGTATAAGGAGACCTTTTGTAAGAAACATGTATGATGTTATGATGAATGAAGATGCAATATGCAAGTGATTTCAAGGAAATTAGAGATTTAAATTTGTTCAAACCAAAAAAGAACGCATG
Organism: Vicia faba; assembly: GCA_948472305.1. Lineage (NCBI taxonomy): Eukaryota > Viridiplantae > Streptophyta > Magnoliopsida > Fabales > Fabaceae > Vicia > Vicia faba. The sequence goes on from OX451735.1 coordinate 1,097,974,039, forward strand.
TTATATTAATAAAACCAAGTTTGAGTACATCATGCCTCTTTGGACTTACAATGAAAGAAACAAAATAAAAACTCCTAAGACAAAAAGACTGAACGCATCCTCTTTGGCGCGATGTAGGCGTTCATATTCCGCTCTTCATGAAGTTGCTTGGTGAGTTCCAGAACCTTCTTCTCACTGGCGTAAAACTGGGCTTCAAAGGTGTCTCGCTCTTCTTTCAACTGAACCCAAGCTTTCTGCAAGTCCTCGAGAGAGGTAGGCATGTCAGGATGAAGGACAATGTATGGAACGTCTCCTTCAACAACAAGCTCTATAATGACAGGAAGGATGGAAGGGTAAGGCATCACGAGTCTCTGAGCACGAGCCCATACCCACCTAAGGTAAAGCTCGAGAGGGATAGAGTTTTTGTGTCCCAAAGTCCTACTGTCCACCTTGTTAACCATTCTCTAAGCTCGTGTAAACCTCTTGCGGTAACCTTGGTCTTCTTTGTCATAGTCGAACACCAGACCTTGAATGAGCATCTCATGAGGGTCGTCTCTTCGGGCATACCCAAACTGTCGAAAAGCTAAGCAGGGGTTGTAGGTGATACCTCCCCTAATACCAAGCAGAGGTACGTTAGGGAACTCCCCACAGCGGTCAATGATAGAGACATCTTCCAAGGATCTCGAACACCAACGGATATCAGAGTGGGTGAGAGACATCATCCTTTGAGACCATGTCAGTCTTTGCTCGTTCTTTAATGTTGATTGAGGTAGGTGTGAAGTGAACCAATAAGCGAGTAGGGGGATACAACACAAAAGAGTACCTCTTTTCTTCATGGTGCGAGTATGAAGGCAATGCAATATATCTCCCAGTAAGGTAGGTACGAGATTGCGAGAGAGAAAGACTTTGATGGCATTAACGTCTATGAATTGGTCTGAATTGGGGAACAGAACCAACCCATAAATGAGAAGAGCAAGGACGTCTTCGAAATCTTGGAAATCCATGTCGTCCCAGAATGAACGAGTCTTTTCCAATAGAAACTTGGCTAGAAAGCCTTTAACCCAACTTCTTGTCTCCCAATTGGCTAGGATGTCGTCCCTCTTCATATGCAAAGCTTTGGCGATGACTTCAGGTTTTGGAATCCCTTCTAGACCGGTGAACGGTATATGATCAAGCACGGGCACCCCTAAGAGTAGAGAGAACTCTTCCAGTGTAGGTACCAACTGATAGTCCGAGAAAATGAAACAATGATGTACGGGATCAAAGAATTGGAATAGTACACACATCATCTCTTCTTGGAAGTTGGATGTAGCCAAACTGAGGAGTCGACCATATTTCTTGGTAAAAGGAGAATCCCCGGGCACTCTTGAGGCCAACTCTTGAAGTTGAGGGTGTGCTTTTACAAAGCTGATTCGGATGGTGTTTCTTAGGATGGAATTCATGACCTACAAAACAAAAACAAAGATAAATTTCTAAATCCTTGAAATGGTTAGTGAGCATGCGTATGATGTTCATGATGTTTATGATGTTATGTACAAGTAAATATATACACACACAACAAACAAGTCTGTTTTAGGCTTGCATGAGGTTTTATAGGTAAGTACCCTCTTGAAGTTTGGTTGGCTCATCCTGTCCAAGTAATAGTGATCGGGTTCTAAAGGATCTCAATATCACCGACCTTTCTCTTAGGCATTGTCTCAGCATAATCAATCTTTTCTTGCGGCCGAGATATCCCAAAAGTCTAGCCTCAATGAGTGTAGTATCGAGTATCAACCAATTTGTATCTCTACACTGAAACCGGTTATCTCACTACATCCTAATGGGCAAGTTTGTTCAATCAAGGTTTTAAAGTTAATTAGTGCTTTATGACGCCACTCAGCGGCCCCGTATTCTCCTCGATTCACCATGAGGGATACCGGTACCCACAAATGTGTCACACTAACATAGACATTGTTTCAACCATATCGGTCTACGCCGTACAGTTTCCACAATCTATTGCTATTTACCTAAAAAGGTGTCCCATATCCGGGTGGAGAATCAAAGCAAGCCCAAACAAAGAAAAATATGTAAAGCATACAAGTCAAACAAAGAAAGCAAATAAAGGTGATCTAACCCTAAGGTTACCCCACTTTTAAGTAATTCCCTAGCAGAGTCGTCAGTTCTATGATACGGTGGGAGAATTGACTTGAGGTTTTGCGTTTGTGTTCGCAAATGTTTCAGTTTAGCAAGAGTCACCACCGACTTTTGTTTTATCCAAAAGGAAAGGTGAAAAAGCACAGGAAAGAGCTTTAGAGATGTTTTGAGTTCGGGGGGTAGATTATGAAAAGGGAAGGTGTGAGCACCCTTTTCATCCATGGTTTTCCATGGGCTCTTAGTTACTCGCTAGATCAACTAGCATTTGTTTGAATGTGCTTTGTGGTGTGGGCTTTGAAAGTGTTTTGAAAAAATCTCTTTGTAATGGTTCTTGTTTCCATAAGAACGCGTACACAGTTTTGTTTCGAAAGATAGTTCAAAGACGTGTTGGTGGATTGTGTTGTGGAAATTGGTTTGCGGAAAGATATTTTTCAATGGTTCTCATCTCTATAAGAACGTATACAAAATGTTTTATCTTTTGGAAAATGTTTTTGAAATGGAAGTGTTGGTGTGTAAAAGTGTTTTTGTCGTGAGCAAGCGAGTAATTAGGAGTGAATCTACCTACTCGAAAGGTCTTAAATGTGCTTTTCCTTCTCCTTTAGATGTGACTATCTTACCATTGGTTTGGTAAGAAGCCCCATCGTTGGATGTGAAGGGACGAATGTGGGATGTTTTTATAGTCATCGGAAGCAACTTATGAGACGCTTTAGCAATTTTTTATAAGGGACTAGATCGTTTTATCAAAGGCAACATCGAGGGACATTGAGGGACTATGATCCTTTTTTATCGGATGGTCTTTGTTAAAGCGTCCCCTATTCGAGGGACATGACTGTTTTCCGAGGAAAAAAAGCGAGATTACCCTAGAGGTGCATGTGTGAATGGTGTATTTGATTGCACGCGTTTAGTCTTTGATTAGGGTGGTCTACATGTTGGTTTTATCTTGCCATACACTCTAATTACTAACATTTATGAAAGCAAAAATGCGGAAAATAAAGGTCCTACGCTATTACATGCTTTTTGAGGGATGGGGTATACAAGTGTACAAGTGGGGGTTGCAAAAAATAAAAATCCTAATTATTACAACCAAATTGAATGAAAATAAAAGCAAAAAAATCAAAAGAAAATCAAAATTTATGCTGTCTGGTCTGACACGGACCGTGTCCTATGACACGGGCACCCGTGTCAACTTCTGTAATGGTCCACGTGCCTCTTTTCCTTTTCTGTACCAGCTAAAATGACACGGGCCGTGTCCAGTGACACGGGCACCTGTGTCAGCTCCTGACCTACATTTTTGTTAGCGTAAAATTCCAGTATGGCTGACACGGCTGTGTCCTGTGACACAGGCACCCGTGTCAGCCCCTGACCTACATTTTTGTGATATTTTTTTCAACAGAGGAGATGACACGGCCGTGTCATGTGACACGGGAACCCGTGTCATCCCCTGCCATGCTCTTTTTTACTGATTTTTCCCTTTTTTTATTTATCTTTCACATTTCTTTTGGAAGCAAACAAAAAAATGCTGTATGGAAAAAGATATTACAGTTTGAAGAAAAATATACCTCTTGAAGTGAAACTTTAGAATACGTATGGATATCTCCGGATGCAAAGTGATGAATGACCGAACTCATCTTTAGAGCTACTCCAATCCTTGCTCTGTGTGACCAAGTTCCAAAATCGCTCCAACCCAGTCAAAGGTGTAAAGTACTGTTTTTGTTTATGCTTGGAAGGTGATGATAAAGGTGTTACAGAAACTATTCTTATGTTAGAACAATCTCCATGTGATGTATATGAGGTGTTTGGGTAGTTGGTTTAGGGGAAAGTTTGCAAGGTTGTACAACAATGGATTGAGGATTTTTCTGTTTTTGTGAGTGAAAACAGAGTTGAAGATGAGCAAAGTTTTTATGGATGAACTGAGTTTTATGAAATGAGTTGGGTTTTATGAATGAGCAGAGTTTAACAAAAATTCTGTTTTTTCTCCTCTCCCTTTTTCTCTCCAAAAATTCCAACCTCATGTCTTATGAAACAGTCCCTTTTTGTAGACCATTGACTGAGGTTTAGGGGGGAAACAAAATAAGTCATTTTTAACTGTTTTTGCCTACTGTTTTGATACTTCATTCACAAAATTTTCTTTTGCCATTTTGGTGCGATTCTAGGGCTGTTATGATGCAGGTTGGGGTAGACTGCATGGAGTAGTTTTTGTCTGGTTTTGTGGACATATTTTGGATTGAATAGGACAACAATACAGATTTTGTGACAGGTTTATGGTGCAGAATGGCACAAGGTTTTGTAAGACAGCAAATGAGCAAGGGTTTGGAGTGTTGTGATAATGTATAGAAGTAACATATCATTTTTTGTTCAGCAATAACTTGGACAACATAGTTTGTAGTATGAAACAAGTTTGATTTGTGGAGCAATTTATGCATATTGTATCAAAGACAAAGCATTGTGGAAAGATTTTGAATCAAAGGAAAAAAGTCCAAGCAATACAAAGTTTAGGATTTGTAAAATTGCAAAAATGCCACTTTGTAATAACTTGAATTACTTGCATCATTTTGAATTATTTGGAATTGTAGTAAAAAATGTCATGAAGCAAATGAAATTAACCAAGTATAGAAAATACTTAGAAAAATTTCAAAGTCTTGCAAAGTTGGATTTTTGATTCTCTTGATTTTTGATGATCAAATTTCATATTTTTGGATGTCTCGACATAATGTGATTTTTGGGACTCAAATTTGGTCAAAATAAGTCAAAGTTTGACTTTTCAGCGCCCGATTGACTTTTTCCAACTGAAACTCCAATTTTGCTCATTTTGCCCCCCTTTTGATAATTTGAATGATTCTTCTTAGAAAATGTAATCTGAGGCTTGAAACTTGACTGATGTGATTCTAAAAGTCCTTGAGACATGAGAGGGCAAATTTTGGGGTACAACAGCGATGAAGGCTTGGACCAATCAACTATTCTACTTCTTCTCCTTCTTTTTTGATTAATTTTCCGGTCCCCTTTTCTTATAATTTTAGGGCTTTTATAGCATTTTTAGGTTAGACTAATTAGGAAATTTTTGTGCAATTTCTGTTATAATTTAGATTGGTTCATACTTGATTTAGGTTTGATTTGTAAATATTGTAATTTGTTGTAATCTCATATTCGATTGAGATTTTGTTTGTAACTTGTATGATTTAAGATTTGATTTTGTTAAAAAAATTGATTATTGCTTGATTGCGTTTCTGGATGGATTTTGTGTTTCTAGGCTTGCTTAGCAAAGAAGAACGAGCAGCTGCACCGTTGGTAGACTGCGAATTAGGGTTTCGTTATTTTCAGTTGACTTGGTTAATACACAATGTAAAGTAATAATAAGAAAAATAATAATAATCATATAAAATAACAATGTTTATAATTATATTAATAATAGTTAAGATAAATAATAATACTAATTAAATAATAATAATAGCAATGCTAATAGTATTAATAAAATAATGATAATTGAATTATAATAAAATAATAATGTTCGTTATAATTTAAAAACTGATAATTGGATGAAGAGGCTGACTTCGGTCAAATGCAACTATTTGGGCCTTCCAAAAACAAATTGATATGGGCCTTTGGACTTAAACACAAATTCTTTAACCTAATAATAAACACACCCCCTCTATGTCATTATAAAAGGGCCTCCAAGATCCTAATGGGCCATCAGATTTTGATGGGCCAAACTATTCAAAAATGAAACAATACACCCCTAGTGCCAACAAATACACCCTTTAATAGACTTTAAATCCTCATTAAAATTCAAAATAAGCAAATTAAACAATATGACTATATTTTAGAAACATAGTAATAACATGAATTATTTAAATTGATTGGGCAAATTTGGGGTATGACAGTTGCCCCTATTTGATTACTCTTTCATTGAGGGGTGTGAGAATACGAATGTTTCACACACTCTAATTGGAGGGTTATTAAATAATGGAAGACCCCAAAATTTGACAAAAAGATTATATGGATATGTTGTACAGCATACCTAAGAGTACAAAGAAATAGGCAAAGATGATGATGTATCATCCTACCAGAGATTGAACAAAGAGTATGATTGACCTAGATACGACGACGCAGATAACTCACCAACACCTAGAAAAAGTACTCGTAGATTTTGCGTATGTTTCATAGCCTAGGAGATGAATAAAACAGAGTTTGATAATCTATTGTCGCGTGGAGACTAACACAATGAATTATATCGCAGAGAGACGTATAACGTATTGTTGCTTCGAGACTAACGCAATGAGTTATATCGTAGATTTCATACATCTACTACAACCTAGGGAGTAAATGATATATGTTGAAAATATCTTACTAACCCTTAGAGGCTAACATAGTAAGGAATTTCTAGTGTACTTATCATGACTTAGAGGATAAATGCATAGACTTAATAATTCATTATCTCTTAGAGACTAACACAATGAATTACATCGCAAAGAGACAGAAAACTTATTGCTGCTTCGAGACTAACACAATAAGTTATATCATAGATTTTTGTGTGCCTACCACAACCTAGGGGGTACCTAACACGAGTTTGAAAAAGATAACTTACTAAGGCTTCGAGACTAATATAATAAGCTATATACCATATTTGCATATCTATCACATCCTAGGTGATAAATAATGTGGTTTTGAAGTTTGAAAAGTGTTTTGATAATCGAATCTAAACCAAAGATAATATAGAAGTTTACCGGTTATGTCCGTTCTCAACCAAGGTGTTTGTTTGTTTTGCGTAGATAAGCTAATTAAACAATAGGCCCCAAGAAAATTTGTAGTATTCTTACCCAAAGTAGATTTGAAAAATTTCATGCATGATGTATACGCACGACACCCTAAATTAATATGATTAACAAATGTTATATATGCACCAAAACTTTTATATATACATGCACCAAGTATTTCGTAAATGTTTTTGATATTTTCTTCTTTTAAACCATTGGGTTCTTATAATCACAAACTTCCTAATGTTGTATGTTGCTTTTGTCATGGTATCTCCAAGTTGATTTGAATTTGTTGTATAACATGGTGAACAATGTCAGTAAGATATTGGATAATTGTATCATAGGCGTAGGCGTAGGTGTAGGCGTGAACGCATGCGTGGATTTTCTTTCGACGTTTTTCTAACCAAAATGCTTTTTGATGTTTTATCAAATGCTTTTATTTGTTTTGTCAATTCCACAAAATAATTTCGTCGTAGTATTTACAAGAAATAATCGTAGTATTTTGCAAACAAGTCTGAAAAAGAATAAAACACAATTGAAAGATTGAAAAGTAATTTGTTTTATTGACAAAAATGCCTTCGAATAGACGAGAGTACAAGATGCAATTCCTAAAAAGAAGTAATTACATAAAGTTTTAACAAAATCTGAGAATGGCAATGAAAATGATAATTGCTATTGCTGTTTCTCCAATATCTTTGATAACTCCAATCTTTGGTTTAAGTCAGATGATTTAGATTGATCATTCCATTTCATACTCGTAATGGTGAATTATCGAATTGCAGTCTATTTGTTCTTTTTTTAATAAGATCCCTAACTTTTGCCTGGATTGCCCTTTCGGGTTTTCAATCCACCGGGATGATCTTTTTGTTTATATGTCCCTAACTTTTACCTGGATCTCTCTTTAGGGTTTTCAATCCACCGAGACTCCCTTGTAGCGGTAGAGATGTTAAGACTAAGCCATTGGATTAACTTAATTCGCACAAATCAAATAAAAATCTCCACCGCACTTTATTGTTTCCAGGGGAATGGGAAAAGAGCGAATAACCCAAAAAAGAGGGGGGAGAAAATCTAGGTACGGGGGTTGGTTATGCAAAGGGAAGGTATTATCACCCTAAACATCTACGATACTCCATAAGAACCTATTTGAAAATTTGTGTATTTTGGATATAAGTGTTGTATACAAAAGTAGATGGTAGAGATGAGAAAAGAAGTATGTTTTACAATTTTTGCACCCTCTGTGGTTGTGAACCTATAGTGCCTACGTATCACCTTTCATGAAATAGGGGATCCCGATACTCGTAGTTCTCCTACGAGACATTATCGTCATATCCGAGTGGAAAACATACTCACTACCCACGATTATGAGAAAGGAGAATTTGAATCATCTAAAAGTGGAGGATATAGCTTAGATTTTAAAATCAACAAAGCTTCACTCAACACCCAAGTGGAAAATATATCACTTTACTACATATCGTAGAAGTATAGTAGCTTGCATCACTACAAGGATTGACAAAAGTCTAATCTTTTGAGAAAAGAGTTTAAAGTAAAATGCCAAACTGACAAAAATGGTTTGAATGAGGTTGATTGACTTTTAGTCTACTCACAAAAAATGCTAAACTATGATTAAGTTGGTTAAAATTTGAATAATAAAAGATTTTGAAAATGCATGGACCTAAGTCCAAGTTTTTTATAAAAGCAGTTCAAGTTAGAAAACAAGGAGAGTTTTGAAAAGGAGGGATAAGATTTTTGAAATCAAAGAAGATGAGAGGAGATGAATGGACTATCCTAAAGCATAAGGTAAAAGTTAAGGAAAAGAACCGTCTAACCAACAAGAAAAGATACTAAACCTCTAAGAATACCAAGCCTCGGATGCATTAAGTCTTATAAAAAATTGGGTAGAGTAACGACTGTATACAGAGGAATTCTCAATCATAGACATAGCGCATAATCAGAATATCTCGCACACAAATAAAATCAATCCAATATCTTCGGATAAACCCCAAGAACCCTAGAAAAAATAACAATCAGAGTCATAAGGTCCCATGGGTAATTAAAGTTTCTAATCCTAAGAGGTCCACAACTCCATAATGCCAAGGATAGTAACCAAATAGTCCAAGTAACCTTAAAGTTTTTATTGTTAAAGTTGATTATTAAATGTCTTCAATAAGAAAATGAAATCTCAAGTGAGCAAAATAAAAATGACATAAAGATAAATGCTCAAGTGAGCAAAGATAAAAATAGCATGAAATGTAAATGCTAAAGTAAATGGTGCATAAAAGTAAAGGAATAAAATAAAGGCATAAAATAAATGCATAAAGTAAAAGCACGAAGTAAAAGTCAATTGTTAGTGAATTAGAAGTTAGAGGTTAGTTGAATGACCATATTGAAACTTGCATTTGAAAATTAATTTGAAGATTTATAAAATACAAGATTCTCAACAACAAGTTTCATTTGATTTTTGTCAAGTATATCATTTATTTCAAGTTCTCGAGGCGACAACATATGATCAATGGTGTTTAAATGATTCACTTAGACCAAAGTTTATGATGGTTCCTTAGAGGATTGATAATACCAAAGCCTCTTAACAATGAACCTCAAGGTTATTGGATCAAAGGTTTCAAAGTAAACATACTTGGGCTTGCAAACATAAGTTTGGGCCACGAATGATCATTTCTCAAATCAGGACAAATTTAGCACTATGTTAAGGAATCGTAAGTGGACTTATGTAGAAGAAACACCTATTTAGATGCCAATCAATAGAAATCTATGTACCATATGTTTAGAGAAATAATATATACATCATTCTCCAACATGTAGCACAAGTAAGAAAGGGATAAGATGAAGACGGAGGGGATATATTAAATGAAATTAGGGTTTCAAATATCATCAACATCATTCATCCATTTTGATGGATTTTTTTTCCAAACTATCAACACCCAAGATCCAATGAGGTTGAGGAACTTGTCTTAAAATAACACTCAAATCAGGACCAAACAAAAATAATAAAATAATATTTAATAAAACAATATTCAAATGGTTAATAAAAGGGAAATAATTGATAAAAACACAAAGTATATTAAAACACTAAATAAAAATCTCAAAAAATAGTCAGAAGTCAAACATGAGTTAATAAGTGTTGACAAAATTTTTTGGAATTTTTTAAAGTCAGAAACTATTTTTAAAATTTAAATAAATATGAAAAATAAAACAAAAAATAGTAAAAAATAGTAAAATCAGAAATAAAAATGTAATGAGGTCACCAATATTTGTCAAGAGGTCATTGGATCCTTCCATAATTTTCCTAGAATTTAAAAATTAAGAAAAGTATTTTTAATTATTTAAAACAAGTTAAATAAAGTGAAAAATTATAAAAAATATCAAATCTGAAAAGTCAAAAGTATTTTTAATAACTTTTTCATAATTTTAGAAGTTGAAATGAATTTTTTATGAATTTTGGAAGTTTAAAACAATTAAAATATAAAATTCGAAAATAAAAATAAAACTGAAATGATGTAGATCATTGGGTCAATGTCAAAACGCGTTGGTAATCAAACCCAAGAGATCAAATCCATTTATTAAAAAGTAGATTTGAAAAAAAAAAAAGTGGCTCCTTGTCATTGCTTGAGAGATGACACGTTGGTCATCTTCAACCTCCAGCCACACGAATTTGCAGGTCTCACAAACTGTAAAATCAGGAGCTTAAACCGGTGTCATTCGCTTCGTCTCTTCAAGACGATTTCAATGGTACCCTTGCGAAAATTTTATATTAATTGTAGCTCAGTCATTTGAAGAAAACCAGAAGAAAAAAGTTGAATAGGGATTTGAAAATTCATGATCGAAACTCACTTCCAGTTAAAAACAAACGATGCGATGGTTATTAGAGTGGCGAGAGCTTCATTGTAGTAACAAATTTTGAGAGAATTGATAGAGGAATCTACCTGTTGAAGTTCAAGTTCAGAGCTCTAAAACATGACTTGGCTAGCATGATTTAGGACACTTCAAGGCTTGGCTCTTCTTCTATTATCTTCAGTGGAGTTCAAGGATGAATATTTAGCAACGAAAATGGATTAAAAAAGGTTGTAGAACCAAATTCGAAGTTACACAATTATGGGTTATAGAGAGAGTTTGTCAAGGTGATTTTGGTTGTCCAAGATTGTGAAAATAAGTGGAATAGGGTCTGTATTTATAGGAGAAGTGAATGCAATGCTGAGAGAGGGTGAATGATAAGCAATCAAGTGAAATCGTGCACACCCTGATCATGACAAAAGTGTGACTTGCAAATTGTCAAAACTCAACCATTTCTTACGTTTCGATCCTTAATCCGACCTTAAAAACTTTGTTAAACATGCTTAAGTGTAAAACACGCATAAAATTGGTGTTTAGAAGCCACATTAGGAAAATCAAAATCTGATTGTTTTGACAAAATCAGTTTTAAGATGCCAACTTTAAATCCATGGTACACTCAAGTCAAGGGGATTTATGATCACATTCTTTTTGCAATAGAAAGATCTCACCACAAACTTCATAATGTTCCAAGAAAGGTAGCATTTGGATGCTTGAGTAGAAAGTTATGATCAATTGAAATCGTCAAAAACACACTGACTTATAATCTCTTGCCTTCAAACATGGCCTTCCACTCAAAATTATGTTTTTGGTCAATGAAGATTACATGAAGTAGACTTCTTAAAGGGAATTGTGAAACTTGAATCATACAAAAACTCAAAATATTGAGAGAGTTATGACCTTGTGAAGTTGATGAAAATCCATGAAGTGACCTATAATCTTTTGAGCTCTTAAAGCGTCTTTTAACCATTTTCCAGCTTTACACATAAAAGAAGATTTGAAGTACACACTCTTAAGATCATTGTGGAAAAATAATGGGCTCAAGGAGATAAAAATTGACCAAGTTATGATCAATTAAAGTCAAACCCTAAAATTCAAAGGCCTTTCAAGGAGACTTGTAATCTTTCTCAATCATTAATGATCTTCCATTCAAAATTAGCCTTAGATTTTTGAAGAGAGCTTGTTAGGGACCCTTTAAATAGAATCATGGCCTTGGAGTGTAGTAACTGGTTTTTTAATCAAGAGTCGCCAATATTAGTTTTTATCCTAAGGAAGGGAGTCTAACAGAAAACCCTAATTCGCAGACAGAGATTCTAGGTTTCAGACTCAAATAGACAAAAGGAAGGTGTTAGGCACCTTTTGTCTACCTTGTTCACAAGGATATTAGCCCTAGGTTTAGGTTTGGGGTAAACAGTGTTTTAAAATTTAATTAGCAAGACTCGTCACGATTTAAGATCGTATGCCTACGTGTCATCTTATGAGGAATCAGAGTCCCAATTCGTAGTTCGTAAGGGCTGGTGTCTTTTAGAGGTTTGAAAACATATTTTGAATCACTTCGCACTCGGTCGGGAGTAGTGATTGTGGAGATTTTGACTGAGTGTGTAGTAAGCCAAAACCTGTTTGAAACCCTTTTGCAAAAAAAATAGTTGATTAGATTAGTTGATTGCGAAAAGATAATTTATGGTTTGTTGCGTGTTTTTTAATAGTATTAACTGCAAAAGTATCTTGATTAATGCATGATTAAAATATTTAATGCAAATTATACAAGAGTATAGTACATTCTTGAGTTTTTTTTAAGTAAAATATAATTTAAATGATGATATTTATACATAATATAAAAATTAATACTAATACTAATAATATGAAAATTAATAATAATAATAATAACCACTAAATAATAGAAAAGAAAATAGAATAATAAAAAAAATATAATTAAAAAAAATAGAAAAAAATAGTTAAACAGGGGGGTGTATTTTCAGTTAACAAGTAGAATAAAGGGGGGGTCTATTTAAGAAACTGACTGGGCCCAAATATAGTTCAGGCTAGGGGGGTGCATTTGGCTTTATGCTCTAGCAACTTAACAAAATAGGGGGTGCTAAAGTTAATGGGCTTGGCCCATTAAGAGTTTGCAAGGGGACTGAGAGATTGAGTATGCAAGGGTGTATGGGGCTTACGGTGCAGACTTGGCCCATGTCCGTCTGATCAGAATTATGTGAACAAGATCTGAGGGAGTACACTAGCTATTATGGACCGGCGCGTATGATATTGAAATGAGTTTATCATTTTTTATTTTTGTTTCATCACATTCTTCTTCATTACAGTCTCATTCCTACCCTTTCTCTCTTCCACCCTCTCCAACCTCAAACCCTAAAACCAAACCGCTCCGACGGCGCTCAGACCCACTATCACCCCATCTGTGAACTCAACCTTCAACATCCCTAAATCATCATAGTAGCAAGATGTGAAACGAGAAACAAAGAGCTAAGTTCCGTTTACCTCTTTCGAGCGATTTCCGATCCCCAGTTCTTTAAATTTTTTGGCACTAATCTCCTCTTCTTCTTGGATTCTACAGGTTTGTGGATATGGTGACGGTGAATGATTGGAGACGGCGGTGGATGTGGAAGCCGCAACGTCCAAAGGTGATTAGGGTTTCCAATTTGGAAACACTAATCACTTTTGCTCTGGATCTTCAATGGCAAAGGGATCCTCCAACTTCTCGGTCTCTCCGTCTTTTGCCTCATTTTTTCTCTGTAAAACCCTCAGTCCAAAAATCCCTCTACTATCCTTCTTATTTTGTATTTATAGGTTAATTACTTAGGGTTTGAACAAATTTGTTGTTATAGGTTGTTAGCACAAATTAGGGATTATAGATTTAGGAATTAGGGATTTAGAGTTTTTGTTAATTGATTTAATTTAGTATTGAATGTAATTTCTGATTCTGTTTTACTGTAATACTCGAATTTGATTTAGTATTAATAGAGATTTGTGATATATTTGATTTTCTGTAATATTTGAGTTTCAATGTTCTGGGCTTAGGTTTGATTTGTTGATGATTTAGTTTTTTTTCCAGATTTTATGTTAAACACAAAATCTGAGATTTGATTTAGTGAAGATTCAGTTTTGCATCGATCTCTACAGTAATTGTTAAAGTGAGAAAACCATCATGATTTTAGGTTCAATTGGTACAATATCTGTTAACTATACCTTGGGCCTGCGTTACATTTTTTCGGTCCAACAACAATACTTTACAGCAAAATGTTAATTGGCCTTTGTGTTACTTTACCTCATTTGCCCAGCAGTATTATACTTGTTACAGTAAAAAACGTTTTTTAACAATGCTAGGCCCAATTGGCCTCTAACCCAATGCTAATTATTTAACTAAAAGATTTTAAATAAATAAAAAAAATTTATTTAATGAAACATTATTAAAAAAGGTTTAACAGCAGTAAAGATACATGTCACATTTTTTCTTTTACTAACGATAATAATTAAATTTTTTTTAATGGACCTTAATATATCTAATTTCCACTTCTCTTTTACTAATAAACTATTTAATTAAGAACTTAATAGCTATTAGAAAGCCCCGCTTTCCTGAATTAAAATACACCCCATAGTCGGATAAAGATGGGCCATCAGATATTGTTGTACCATCTTTAACTAAACATTTCTTCTGTTTTAATCTCGAAACATAAAATTATCGAGGTAGGACAAATTTGGGGTACGACAACTGCCCCTATTCACTTATCTTCTAATCGAATAGCGCGAGAAGACTCGAGTCTCATGCGTTTGGATTTGAAGTTTATTGAATACTTGAAGTATCGCAAAATTTGTCCGACAAACATAAGGTTACGCTGATGTAGTATACCCTTATAAGTCCCAAGGGAGTAGGCAAAGCTGATGATATATCGCTTACCTGGGTTTGATAATGAGGCGGACAACACGATTTCCTATGTCTTGGCTTACTTAACCATTTGGAGGGTGAGTATAGAAATGATTGATAATGCATGGCTGCTTGAAGACTGAGGCCATGGATTACATTTGCGAGTTGTTGCCTGATGTCTGAGGCGATGTTTTGGAACTTGGCATAACGAAATACATTGCTGCATAAAGTCTGAGGCAATGGTTTAGGTTTGCAGATCACTGCGTGAAGTCTGATGTGATAAGCTAAATTTGTTGTTTCTAACATTGCTGCATGATGGTATGAGTTTAAGTAATGCATTGCAGTTTAGAGGCAATGTGTTGGTTCGGATAATATATTACGGCTTAGAGGCAATTTGTTGATCTGGAAAGATACATTGCGGCATAGAAGCAATGTATTTGAATTGGATGGTATATTACGACTTAGAGGAAATATGTTGACCTGGAAAGATACATTGTGGCGTAGAGGCAATGTATTTGAATTGGATGATATATTGCGGCTTGGAGGCAATACGTTGATCTGGAAAGATACATTGCGGCTTAGAGGCAATGCCATGGGTTTTGAGAATATGTTGCGGCTTAGAGGAAACATGTTGAGTTGGAGGATACATTGCGGCTTAGAGGCAATGTGTTTGGCTTCAATGGATATATTGCGACTTAGAAGCATTATACCGAGTTTTGAAAAACGCGTTGCAGCTTAGGGGCAATGCAATGGGTCTTTAGAATATGTTACGGCTTAGAGGCAACATAATGGGCTTTGAAGATATGTTGCGGCTTAGGGGAAGCACACTGAGCTTGTAAGGAACTCATCACTTCGGGAAGACTTAAGTGATTGGCTGAATGTGTCATGGCACGAAGAATGAGGTGACGGGTTGAACCGTAGGAGGAGTATTGCGTGGATTGACCCTTAGGTGGTTGAATAAAGGGTAAAATTATTTGTCTGCTCGCCAGGCGATATATGTATGCATGTGCATTGAATGTTGTGGGTATGCAAAATGTATAATGTTTGACCCTGCCATGGAACCCTGACTATATGCACATTGTATGCAAGAGTTAATAGTGTATGTATGCTCGGGATATGCAATATGTATGTAGGTATGAAATGTGTGTAAGATGCGTGTGTGCCTTGGAATGTTATGAAGATTCTTTTTTGCATTCTCCTTTAAACCACTGGCTTAGAATTTACCAATTCCTTGGTGTTGTATGTTGTGTCTTCATAGCATTGTTAAACTTGAGTGTTAGCAAAATTTGAACATTGATTTTGTATATATGTAGGCGTAGACGTAAATGATGGCCTATGCGTAGATTTGTAGGCGCAGACGTAAGCGTAGACCTTGTGTCATAAGTTTAGGCATAGGTGCTGACATGGACGTAGACTTGGCGTAGGAACGTGTATATATGTAATGACTTTGTATCATCGAGTGCAGACATAGGCGCAAACATGTGCATGGTTGTAGACTTCGTGTATGTATACGTGGATATGCATAGGTACAATCTCAAGCCAGTGTATAGATTTTTTTTTGCAAGATGTAGGAGTAGTGTATAGATTTTTTTTTGCAAGATGTAGGAGTAACTGTATGCATGGACGTATACGTGGATTTTCCTTCATTAGTTTTCTAAACCAAGCGTTTTTCCGATATTTGTCAAATGCTTTTATTCTGTTAATTCCCCGAAATTATTTCAAGACAATATTCATGAGTAATAATTGTAGTATTCTGTAAAAAAATCTGAGGAAAAAAAACCTGATTCGACAGATATAACGAAAACAAATGTTTTATTGATATGCCTCAGAGTGGGCGAGAATACAAGATGAAATTCCTAGAAAGAGGTTGTGATACGGTGGCAGAACCAGACTGTTTTAGGAAAATGCTGGTTTGCGTTTTACGTTTGTGTTTGCAAAATGTCGCGGTAAGCAAGAGTCTCCACCGACTTTTATTTTATCCAACTAGAAAGGAAAAAAGCACAGAAAAATTCCTTTTTTGAGATTTTGAGTATGGGGGGTAGATTATAGAAAGGGAATGTATTAGCACCCTTTCTATCCGTGGTTTTCCACGGGCTCTTAGGTACTTTCTCATCATTTTAATAATTGCTTCCGTGTTTGTGTGTTTTGAAAAGTTTTTGTTTTACTTCGATTTAACCCTTGCTTCTGTCTTCAAGAGTGTTACGAAGTGTTTTTGAAAACTTTGTTTGAAAAAGAAGTGTAAGTGTGAAAGTTTGATTTTGAGCAAGTACCTACTAGCATCTACCTACTCGAAAAAAGAATTGTTTCTATTCTTGTTTCCTTTAGACAACGCTATCCTACTATTGGGAAATAGGTAGCACCGTCGTTGGATTTATAAGGGTCAATTCGAAAGGGACATACGATCACTAAAGCAATGTCAGGACATCTTAGTAATAACCCTAATGTCTTGAGATCATATTCGAGGCAACATTCCCGATCAGGACATTTAATCTTTGTTTAGACAAAAGAGCGACCACTAAAACACCCTATACTTAATGATCGTTTACCGAAGGCAACCGAAGTGAGAGTATACCCTAGGAGTGCGCATGTGCGAGCGATTTGATTTCAGTTATTATCTTTGCACATTTAGGGTTTGCTAACCGTTTTCAAATTAACATACATTCTTGCCATGCAATCCTATTATCATACATCTAACAGTTAATATTTGCGAGAATTAAAATGCGAGAAATAAAACTACGCTATTATAAGGCATCGGGGAGGGGGATTAATTACATAGCCAAAACCCGTAAAACGATAAATAAAAGAAAAGTCCTAATTAAACTATTACATCCCATAAGAAGTTACATTAATATTGCAAAAAATAAATAAATGCGCGCGATGGATCGAGGACGAGAGAAAAATTAGGGTTTTGACCCCGTCTAAACCTAATTGAAAGAAAAATCATTTTTTATTGTTTTTGATTATTTTGAGAAAAATAAGGTTAAATGAATAAATATAAACCTAATTACTAATTAATTTAAATTAAGAAAAAATAATTAATTTGACCTATTTTTATATTTTTGTTATTTTAAGAAAACAAAATAAAAATTAAATCGAATAAATCCTAATTTTCTAATTGATTTTAATTTATTTACAAAAAGATTTAAATTACCCTAAAATTAAATTAAACTAATACTAAATTAATTTTGACAAAATATATAAAAACCTAAATTTGATGAAATTAATTTTATGAATTTTTTGTAAAAAAGAATTAATTTTTGTGTGAGAAAATAATTAATCAAAATTAAATAAATAAAAGAAATATAAAAGAAAAGAGAGAAATGGGCCTGGTATCAAAGTAAAAGGGGGGGTGTGAATAAGCCCAATATGCCTTGGCCCATGTTTGACTTCTCAGATCCCATGTTGCAAGTTGACTAGGGTGCATTGTAGACCTCCAAAGGATGGCCTTTCGATCCAGCTTGTTGGACATCTGGTTAGCTGTTCCTTGATGGCGTATGGTGGTCTTCCTGCCTGTACATGTGCCTGATTATGTAAGAAATAAAATTATGAAATAATATGGGGGACCTGGGATTCGAACCCAGGCCCTTTGGCAATTTCCAACGCCTCCTGACCAACTGAGTTAGCGTGCATGTTTGTATATGGAACAACCATCAAATATTATATTGGAAAAAAGCAAAGTAATATATTAAAACGCGCGAACTTTTGAATAGGCCAGTCAGGCCACACCACGCCATCATCTCATACCTCCTTTCGTTGCTAAAAGTTTGGAAACTTTTACCTACGGACAAAAGGCGTAGGTACAACCCCTGCATATTTCCAGAATCCCATACAAGCATGATAAATGAAAACTAATGGTACAGGTCAGTTCGTCTTGGTCTTGTGAACACCATAGTACCCCTCTTTTAGGCCAATTTTACCTGCATGAGAAAACCCTAAAACGAGCAAGGAAAACCTAACAATGGTGGATCTCTGTATGGTTAGCAAAAATGCAATTAATTATTATCATTAGCCTGCAAATGTCTCAAAGATTTAGAATATATCCATAACATATGCTAACAATGCCAGAATTATGAATTGCAATTTCAAAAAAGTAAGGATATCGTGAGGTGCTTACAGTGCGTATCTGGGCACGAAAATGCTTGTTGATGATTGGGATAGACTCCTTGAATGCCCAGCAAGCGAATGAGATAGCTGGAAAGGCTTGAGATAGCCTGGAACTATGAAATCAGATTGCCACTTTTTCTTGATTTTTTGAAAGTTGTTCTTCTCTTTTCACGCCTCCAATCCTTGTTCTTTTTGTTTGGATTTATTCAATATATATCATAGAGTGCATTAGGGTTACAAGTTTGCATCAAATCCTTGCAATTATGAAGATTTGATCATTGATTCACCCTTGCATCAAATCTTTCCAAAACAAGAAAAATTCAATCTTTTTCTGTCCAAACAAGCCTAGCACGATTTGATTCTCTTCCCAGCTGTATAAGAGACATAAACATGCACAAAATCTCAAGCTTTGATTAGTTTTGATATTTTCATGATTTTATTTTGATTTATTTTGATTTAATTGAAATAAAAATCAAATAAAATGACAAAAATAAAATAAAGACAAGTGGGAAGGATCATGGGTCGTGTATCATGTTACCAACTCAATACAAACGCAAAAAGTTGGGCCCATTTGACAAAAATTGCAATTTTGGCCACTTTTGACTTTTGCAATTTTGCAAAAAAAAGTCAACTTCACCAATGCATAACTTCTTCAATTTTGACCCTAGAGATGTGTTCTTGGACTTTTTAGAAAGCTCAAGATGTCCTCTAAGCACCCCTTTTTGCCCCATCTCAATCTATTCTTCCGTGTTCATGTATGAAGCTTTGACAAAAAATGTGTTTTTGTTGACTTTTCAAAATGACCTATAATGTCCAAATTAATATCTTCTTGTGAGTGCATAATTTGATCTTGGCAGATGAAGATGAATTGTAGGTAATTACATCCACTTCAAAATGAGCCTTGGATGGGTCATTTTTGATAAATTATGAGAAAGTTATGCTTGGTCAAAGTTGAGTTGACTTTTCCTATAAAACCCTAATTTAGCAACTTTTGGGTTTTGATGAATTGTGAGCAATCCTTGAGGAATCATGATCAACCCTTGATCAAATGATGAATAATACTTCAAAATGAGGATGTTGACCAAAAATCTTGAAGTTTGACTGTATGTAGGATACGGTTGACTTTTGCCCTAACACAATCGATTTTCAGGCCTTTGAGCAATTGACTGAGCAAACTTCCTCTGCAAGACTTGAAACTTGGCATTGATGATCTTGAGAATATATCAGGACAATGTTGAGCACTTGGGATCCCTTGGACTCCAATATCTTGATGCAACATGAAACCCTAATTTGAGGTAGACTTCCTTAGGAGAGAGTTTGTCTGGTCAACCCTTGGACTTCCTTGAGCAATTTGAGGACCTTACTTGAAATGCATTGAGAAATATGGGAGGGAAAATTTTAGGGTACAACAGATTCCCCTGTTCAATATTCTTAAACCTTAGGATGTAGATTGGCTTGCTTACCTTTCGTGATCCGAAGGTGGAAGATGATTGAACACTAGAGTGCCCAGAAATTTGCACTCACACGAAGTGGTACTTGTATTGCGATATCGGGAATGGGCTTATAGATTCCATTTGGAGATTGATGATGGAGGATGGGCTTAAAGATGCCATCAGGAGAAGTGTCGATCGCATAAGAGATTCCTTTGCGAGAGCTCGTATACCTGTTTTCGAGGAGGACTAAGCTGGGGAATGCTAGCCTCTATCTTGGTAAAAAGTTGAATTTTAGGAGCTTCGGTCGTCCGTTATTCTACTGGGAATCGTCTCTTGGTTGAAGAGGTGAAAATGAACTACTATCTGGTCATGGTCCAGGCTTCATAGTGATAAGATCGACTGCTATCTGGTCGTGCTCCAGGCTTTACAGTGACTTAACAGGGAGATGAGATTAAACTTGCTATCCGGTCGTTTTCCAGGCTTCGCAATTTCTCAATTCTTATCTGGTCATAATCCAGGCTTCAAAAGGAATTACGTTGTTATCCGGTCGCATCTGGGCTTCAAATTGAATTTAGGGCACACTAATATCCGGTGGACTCCGGGCTTCTTAGTAATTGTCCAGGTAAACTGCTATTTGGTCGAAATACAAGCTTCGCAGTGTCTTATACTGTTATCTGGTCGATTACAGGCTTCAGTCTTTTTCTGCTATCTGGTCGTAATCCAGGCTTCATGATGTTTCATACCATTATCTGGTCGAATCCAGGCTTCATGGTGTCCTCTACTGCTATATGGTCGATTCCAGGCTTCACAATACCTTACTTCTTATCTGGTCGTATTCCAAGCTTCAGAAGAAATCAAGTGGTTATCCAATCACCTCCGGGCTTCCATTTGATTTTTAGGCCTACTAATATCTGGTCGATTTCCGGGCTTCATAGTAATTGGCCGGGTAGACTGCTATTTGGTCGAAATCCAAGCTTCACAGTGTCCCTTACTGTTATATGGTCGTGATCCAGGCTTCACAACGTCTTATACCATTATCTGGTCGAATCTAGGCTTCACAATAACTTGCTGAGGATTAAACTATTATCCGGTCGAATCTGGGCTTCATAGCTTGAACTAGAATAGAAATCTTTAGCATTGATTTGACTGAACCAGAGAAAACTTGTGAGAATTTTGATTGTACCTTTCCCTGAAAGGTAAAGAGTTAGTCGTATGTAATGTCATGATGTATGAAATGTATTGAGCAATGATGTTCTCAAAATAAATGAGATTGTGCTGTATGATGCTTATGCACATGTCATGATGTATGGATATGCAATGTTTTTATGATATTCTCTAACTGGGGAAAATAAATCCCAGACTGCTGCTGGAGAATATAAAGAGTTAAACTCTTCGTTCTCGCTGGGGATAACGATCGAAGATGATTTAAGAATAAATTGGTGGGAGAATAAATCTGTTGGAGAATAAACTGGCGAGAGAATGACTATGTGGGGAAGAGAGACTCTGATAGAAGATCTGCTGATTTGGAGAAATAACATCGGCTGGGGATGAATTACCGTTGCTGGTGATAATGAATTATGTTGAGGATTGAGTTTCTACTTGTGGAAGAAATAAACTCCATTGGGGATAGTCTTCCATTGTTGGTGATAGATAAACTCTGCTTGGGGAGAGTTGACACCACTGTTTTGGGTATTTCCTGCTCTGCGGGGATTGTATGCACTTTTAGTCATTTTCTCAAGCTGGCTCTATCCCTGTACCTGGTGGATAGAGTAACTGCAAGGTTCAGACACTTCTTGTTTGTCCTTGTTCCTGTAATTACGAGTAATTGTCTTTTGTTTCGCATGTAAATACTTATGAGCAACAATTATTGTCAAATGCATATATCAAAAATGAACCATGGGGGATTGTATGCACTTTTAGTCATTTTCTCAAGCTAGCTCTATCCCTGTACCTGGTGGATAGAGCAACTGTAAGGTTCAGACACTTCTTGTTTGTCCCTGTTCCTGTAATTACGAGTAATTGACTTTTGTTTCGCATGTAAATACTTATGAGCAGCAATTATTGTCAAATGCATATATCAAAAATGAACCATTGACGTTATTGCAAAACAAAACAGAAAAAGAAAACAAATTTGAAATTTCTTTGTGAAAATGAATTGTTATTGATTTTTTGAAGTTGGCCTGTAATAGGCGTTTTTTATATAAGAGGCTGACGTCCTAATAACAGAACGCTGCCGAACAAATAGAATTTATACAATTTGTTTAAAAGAAAGAAAAACAGTTATGTGAAACAATCCCACTGGGTTCCAACTCTGTTATTGCCCTTATATCTTCGAGCATCTCATCACTTTGCTACTTGGTTGAAGGTAGATCAGATTGATTAGTGTCGTCCGAGCTTTGATAGTCGATACCGAAGTCTGGTTGCAAGATGATCCAATGAGACATAGTGTTAGGCTTCAATCCCTAATTTTTTCATGGACCGCCCTTTCGGGTTTTCAGTCCAACGGGATACCCTTTTTTGCCCAAGCCGCCTTTTCGGGTTTTCGACTTGCCGGGTGTACAATTTTTTTTCTTCATTTCATCCCTTATTTTTGCCCGAACCCTTTTGGTTCGCTGGGAAGCCCTTATTTTTTCCTAGGCCAGTCAACCTAGCGGGTCTTAGATTATGCGTAGTATTTTTTCACTATGTCTGCATTGACGGGGTGAGGAAGGTCGTCACCATCCATGGTGGTTAGAATCATAGCTCCTCCCGAAAAAATGTTCTTAACCACAAATGGCCCTTCATACGTAGGGGTCTATTTGCCCCTGGGATCACCTTGCGACAGTATGATGCGTTTGATCACTAGATCCCCGACTTGATATTCTTATCGTCTAACTTTCTTGTTAAATGCCTTGATCATTCGCTTTTGATACGTCTGACCATGACAAATAACAGTAAGTCTCTTCTTGTCGACTAAGTTCAGCTAATCAATCCGGGTCTGGATCCAATCGTCCTCGCTTAATCCTGCATCCTCCATAATCTGGAGAGAAGGTATCTGGACCTCAATGGGTAAGACCGTCTCCATACCATACACCAAAGAGTAAGGTGTTGCCCCTGTCGAAGTCCGTGCTGAGGTACGATACCCATGAAGAGCGAATGGTAACATCTCGTGCCAGTCTTTGTATGTCACCGTCATCTACTGCACAATCTTCTTGATGTTCTTATTTGCTGCTTCAACAGCCCCATTCATCTTCGGCTGGTAAGGAGAAGAGTTGCAATGTTGTATCTTAAACTGTTTGCAGATCTCGGTGATCATTGTATTGTTGAGATTTGTACCATTGTCCGTAATGATCCTCTCTGGTACACCATATCGACAGATCAGATTGTGTCGGATAAATCGCGCACGACATTCTTGGTTACTGTAGCAAAGGAAGCTGCCTCAACCCACTTCGTGAAATAATCAATAGCTACCAGAATGAAACGATGCCCGTTAGATGCGGTAGGTCTGATCTCGCCGATCATATCGATGCCCCACATTGCAAAGGGCCAAGGAGCTGTCAAGACGTTTAGAGGAACTGGAGGTGCATGGACCTTATCAGCATAGACTTGGCACTTGTGACAGGTCCGAGAGTGCTGGTAACAATCGGCTTCCATAGTAGACCAATAATATCCTGCCCGTAGGATTTTCTTTGCCATGGTATGTCCACTGGAATGGATTCCGAAGGTACCTTCATGTAACTCTTCCATAATCCTTTCTGCCTCGTTCTTGTCCACACATCGCAGTAAGGTCGAATCATGGTTACACTTGTAGAGAATGCCATTGCTGATGAAGTACTTTGTAGCGAATCTCCTCAGAAACTTCTTATCATTAACAGATGCACCCTCAGGGTACTCCTGAGCCTCAAGATAGCTTTTTACCTCGTGGAACCAGGGTTTATCTGCTACCTCTTCAGTCTCAATGTCAAAGCAATGTGCGGGTTCGTCCAACCTCTCAATGCTAATCTGGGGAGCCTCATTGTCCCACCTGACCTTGAACATAGAAGACATGGTAGCTAGCGTGTCCTCCAGCTGATTCTCCTCTCTTGGGAAGTGTTCAAAGGTTATCTCCTCAAAACGTGGGAGCAATGTCAGTACATACTCCTTGTAAGGAATAAGATTTGGGTGCTTCGTATCTCACTCGCCTTTGATATGACTGATCACTAGAGCGGAATCTCCGAATACACTCAAGAACTTAATCCTTAGGTCAATAGCTACTTGAAGACCCATGATGCACGCTTCATACTCCGCCATATTGTTGGTGCAGTTAAAACATAATCTGGCGGTGAACGGAGTATGACAGCCCTTAGGAGATATGATCACGGCGCCAATGCCATTACCCAACACGTTTGAGGCTCCGTCAAAATACATAGACCATCGGGATCCTTCCTCAGGTCCTTCATCCGGTCCAGGTTTTTTCACAGTCGGTCACCAACATGATGTTCTCATCCGGAAACTCGAAATTCATAGACTGGTAATCATCCACGGCCTGATGCGCCAAATGATCTGCCAACACACTCCCCTTGATCTCTTTTTGGGTTGTGTATTGGATGTCATACTCAGTTAAGATCATATGCCATCTTGCTATTCTTCCGGATAAGGCAGGCTTTTCAATGATATACTTGATTGGGTCCATCTTTGATATCAATAAGGTGGTGTGAGTCAGCATATACTGTCTCAGCCGGCGAGCAACCCATGCCAAAGCGCAACAAGTTTTCTCAAGCAGTGAGTATCGGGTCTCACAGTCGGTAAACTTTTTGCTAAGGTAGTAAATAGCATGCTCTTTTTGGCCAGACTCGTCATGCTGCCCCAGCACACACCCCATCGAATTGTCGAGTACTGTCAAGTATAAGATCAAAGGTCTCCCTTCAACTGGAGGCATCAGAATTGGTGGCTCTTGGAGATATTCCTTGATCCTTTCAAAAGCGGTCTAACATTCATCATTTCATTTTACCACTTGATCTTTCTTCAGCAGCTTGAAGATTGGCTTACAAGTAGCAGTCAGATGTGAAATAAACCTGGAAATGCAATTCAGACGTCCCAAAAAGCCTCTAACTTCCTTTTCTGTGCGGGGATCCGGCATCTCCTGTATGGGTTTCACCTTTGCGGGATCCACCTGAATACCTTTATCACTAACGACGAAACCCAGAAGCTTACAAGACCTTACCCCGAAGGTGCATTTGTTCGGGTTCAATCTTAGCTTATACATCTTCAACCTGTTGAACAGTTTCTGGAGATGGTCAAGATGTTCTTTTTCAGTATGGGACCTTGCAATAATGTCATCAATGTACACCTAAATCTCATTGTGAATCATGTCGTGGAACAAAGCGACCATGGCGCGCTGATACGTCACCCCAGCATTCTTCAATCCGAACGACATGACTTTGTAGTAAAAGGTGCCCCACTGTGTAACGAAGGTTTTCTTCTCCATGTCCTCGTGAGCCATCTTAATCTGATTGTAACCAGAAAAACCATCCATAAAGGAGAAGACCTTATGTTGCACGGTGTTGTCGACCAGAACATCGATGTGAGGGTTTGGGAAATCATCCTTGGGGCTTGCCCTGTTCAGATCTCTATAGTCCACACACATCCGCACCCTACCATCCTTCTTGGGCACTAGAACCACGTTGGCAACCCACTGTGGATAAGAAATGACAGCTAAAAATCCGGCATCAAACTGTTTCATGACCTCAGCTTTGATTTTCTCAGATATCTCTGGGCGCATACGGCGAACCTTCTGCTTTACCGGAGGGCAGTCTTCTTTAGTTGGCAGGCGGTGCACCACAATATCAGTGTCCAAGCCGGGCATATCTTCATAAGACCAAGCAAATATCTCCACATAGTCTCGTAGCATCTGTATCAATCGTTGCTTGACACTAGGCTCCAGATTTGCACCTATCTTGACCTCTTTCTTGTCCTCCCCTATACCCAAATTCACTGATTCCACTGGCTCTTCATGAGGCTGTATGGCCCTCTCTTCCTGTAGTAACAGTCTAGCAAGTTCCCAAGGCACTTCAAAATCATCCTCACCTTCGTCCTCGGCTTGGTTGATCGGATTCTCGAAGTTATAACTGGCAGTAGCAGAGTTGTTATCAATGGGATCCATAGTGGATATGGATCTGCATTATGATATGTGAGTGTGTGTAAGACAATAGCTGTTTTGATAAAGTGCGAGATAGAAAAGAAAAACAAGGAGCGTAAAATTTGTAATGCAAGAAAACGTCCAATGCTTTATTGATGATATATGAAAATGAAAAATAATAAGCCCTCGCAAACAAAGCCAAGGTGCCTCGGGCAAGGCACCAGGACATAAAGTTTTAAACTATTTGTTACAAATCTCAAAACAAAAGTCTATTACTGTGTAATAAAAGAAACGGGCACGAAGTCCTTCGCCGTCCAATAGTTCAATCCACCGTTGGCCGTCAGGTAGATCCAGCTGTCGATATCTGGGTTCTCATCATCAGCATCTTCCGTGGCGGAGACAACCTCAATAGCATTGATTCCGAGTCATGCTTGGGCATGGGTGGAGTTATGACGTTGGGTTTCTCCGGAGCGTAAAACTCAATCTCTTTAGCTTCAATCAAGTCTTGCACCTTATTCTTCAAGGCCCAACAGTTGTTTGTATCATGACCTGGGCTATCGGAGTGATAGGCACAACGGGCGTTCAGATTATATAGCGGAGATGTGGTGCTGGGATTCTTCGGGGCTTCCCTCAGAGTTACCAGATTGGTATTCAATAATTGTGGTAGAATTTGAGACAAGGTCATATTGAGCCGAGTGTACTGTCTCTGTGGTCTCTCCATTCTTTGCTGATTGTTGCATTGTGGGGCAACAGTGGGTCTTGATATTACTACCGCATTCACTGCTTGATGGCGTTCAGGTCGATTTTGGCTCCTCGAGCTGTAAACTGCACTAGCTTCTTTCTTATCGATGAAAGGCTTCTTTACTGCACTTGAAGACGTATCCTTCTGTATCTTACCGCTTCAGATACCAGCTTCTACTCTCTCCCCAGTCAAAATCAATTCAGTAAAACCAGATGACGAACTGCTAATCAGATGATTGAAAAATGGACCAGACAACGTCCCCAGAAACATGTCCACTAACTCCCTATCAGACAGAGGGGGTTAGACTCTTCCAGCCAAATCTCTCCACTTTTGAGCATAGTCCTTAAAACCTTCACTTGCACCCATAGACATACCCTGAAGCTGAGTACGAGTGGGAGCAAGGTCGGCGTTATACTGATACTGCTTGTAAAAAGCAGCAGCAAGGTCCTCCCAGTTTCGGACATTAGCTCCTTCCAATTGATAAAACCATTCAAGCTGAGTCCCTGACAGACTATCTTGAAAGAAATGTACCCACAGATTTTTATCAGCGGTGTGGGGTTGAATTTTTCGGACATACGAGCGGAGATGGAGTTTAGGAAGGACACTCCCTCGTACTTAGCAAAAACCAGAGCCTTGAACTTATGAGTTATCACCACTCCTGATACCAATCCCAACTCTCCAAAATCCAAACCAGGGATCTTCTGACACTCCATAGCACTCAACCGGTCTTCAATTTGTTTGTACCTATCCTCAGCATGAGGATACTGTTCTTCATCATAATCTGTATCATTATCGGAAACTACAGGACTGGGGCCCTTTTCTTCTTCTTGGTCCTCCTCTCCTTTGGATGAAAAGGACAGATCCACTTGCTGTTTCATCCTATCCCCAAACCTTTTACCCATGCTAAAAAGAACAACCTTCTTCTTCTTCTTCTTCTTCTTCTTCTTCTCCATCTCTTTCTCTTACAGGATGAGAGCTTTCAAATCCTCTTGCCCTTTAGCCAAGTTTAAGAACATCTCTTAGAATTGGGCATTTTGCGCCTGAAGATCTTTGATAGCTTGATCAGAAGACATAACTGCTGAAATAAACGGCGAAGAAGATGAGAAACCTGTAACGGTACCTGTAATGATGTGCATTATAATGGGATGCGTATGTAATGATTTCAAAGACTTTGGGAGATTTAAATTTGCAAACCAAAAATAAAACAATGCCTTTGAGGCGTTACAAAAGAAGTAAATGGAAAACAAATCTAAACTAGAAAAAGCAAAATCAGAAATCCCATGGACGCTTCCCCTTGGTGCTGACGTAGTCATTGATCGTTCTTTCATTCTCGAGTTGCCTGGTGAGCTTCAAGATCTTCCTTTCTTGCTCATGGTACTTCTCTCGGTAGGTATCCCTCTCCTCTTTCAACTGAATCTAGGATCTCTTCAATGCCCCAAGATCAGTGGGCATGTAGGGATAAAGGATTGTATAAGGAATGCCCTCATCATTGGTAGGCTCCACAATCACTGGAAACACAACTTCATAAGGCATCCCAAGTTTCTAAGCACGAGCTCGGATCCACTGGAGATAAGGTTGCATAGGGAGAGAAGTCTTTGGTGTTAGAACATAGTTTGATTCTACAACCCTCAATTAGAGTTTTGATGATAACAAAATACAAGAATAAATAAATTGTAAGATTTATATAAGACATATATGCTACTTAAAATTATGTTTTGTGTTTACAGAAACTCTGATGGAATCAGCATCAGAAGATCAGTATCAACATTAGCATCAGAAGATATGTAAACATCAGAAGATCAAATAACATGTGCCATACGCTGAAGCCTGATGAACAGAATCTGCGCATAAAATACTCTGACTCTGATCAAGATCCTAACCAAGTCATCAGCACTCAGAAGCGTCAGCATAAAGGAAAGAACACTCTGATTATCATTAGCAGAACACTCTGAAGCGTTACTATGCATTCAAGACAGATTAATTACCAACAGCTTTATCCAAGACAAGATCTTCTCAAAAAGGAAAGAACGTTATTAGCATTGAAATGGCTTTATGGATAACAACGTATCTCTTCCCATGCTATATAAACAAGTCAGTGTGAGAAAAGAAATGGCTAATAATCTTCACGCATATACACGCCTACCTAAACGAACTCACTCATACAATTTGCTAAAGCATTTCAACCACGCTTACTCTATAGCTCTAGCAATCCAGTTTCAATTCTAAGCTTAATATTGTGTATTATCACAGTTGTGATATATAGTTTTATTAGAAAACATCAAACACACTTTTGTTCATTTATCTGTAAGAGAATTTCCTTGAGATAAACCGGTCTGTGGTTAGACTCAAGAAGACTTTAACAGTTGTTAAAGTAGTTGTGTAATCAGTTGATTATAGTGGATTAAGACCTCGTTGGAGAGAGGCGAAATCACCTTGACGGGTGGACTGGAGTAGTTTGAGATCAAACGAACCAGGATAAAAATACCTTGTTGTCTGCACCTTTGATTTAAGTTTTACAATTCAACCCCCCTTCTTGTGTTTTTCACTTCTTCAATTGGTATTAGAGCGCATGGTTCTGAGCTTATAACACTTAACCATGTCAGTACAAGATCCAGTGTCAGAAAAACACAATGGCAGGACCACATCAAAACATTAGCAATGACAACAATGAAGAAAGAGACAGATTCAGTGGCAAACCTCCAGTCTTTGATGGAGAGAACTTTGACTATTGGAAAGACAGAATTGAAAGTTTCTTTCTGGCCCATGATGCTGATCTGTGGAACATGGTGACTGATGGATACACGCACCCAGTGGATGGAAGTGGTCAGAAGATTGACAGGAAATCAATGTCTGATCAACAAAAGCGTGATTTCAGAAATCATCACAAGGCCAGAACAATTCTTCTCAGCGCCATCTCTTATTCTGAATATGAATAGATATCAAACAGAGACACTGCAAAGAATATGTTTGACTCTCTGAGAATGACGCATGAAGGCAACATTCAGGTCAAAGAAACCAAATCTCTTGCGCTCATTCAAAAGTACAAGGCATTCAAGATGGAAGAAAGTGAATCAATAGAAACGATGTTCTCAAGATTTCAAATTCTGGTTGCTGGTCTCAAAGTTCTTGACAAAGGGTATTCTACTGCTGATCATGTCAAGAAGATCATCAGAAGCTTGCCAAAACAGTGGAGGCTAATGGTCACAGCGCTAAAGCTAGCAAAGGATCTCAACAAAATCTCTCTGGAGGAACTTGTCAGCTCCCTCAGAAGTCACGATATAGAGCTATAAGCAGATGAACCTCAAAATCAAGGTAAGCCATTAGCTTTAAAATCTAACAGAAAATCTGACTCCAAAGTTTTGCAGGTTGTTGAAGAAACCTCTGATGGGTCCTCATCAGAAGAAGATGAATTGTCTCTCCTCTCCAGAAGGGTGAACCAACTGTGGAAGCAGAGGCAAAGGAAGTTCAGGAATCCCAGAAGATCATAGAATCAGAATGAATCCTTCTCCAGATACAAAAGGTCAGAATCCTCCTCTGGACACAGAAGATCTTAAGGTTCTTCAGGAAGCAGAAAGCCAAACAACAAAGACATCATCTGCTATGAATGTAACGAGCAAGGACACTACAAAAATGATTGCCCAAAGCTTCAGAAGGAAAAGCCTAAAAAGAAGTTTGGCAAGGAAAAGAAGAAAAGTCTCATGGCTACATGGGATGATTCTGACACATCTGAAGCTGACTCAGAATCAGATGATGAAAGAGCAAACATAGCTCTCATGGCAAACATAACAGAAGATAGTGAAGCTTCTGAGTCAGACTCTGAATCAGATACATAAGAGGTATTTCCTGACTTTGCTATAAACTTTACTAAGGCTGAACTAGCTGAAAGCCTTAATGAAATTCTGGAAAGATATCAGCAGATCAGAGTCAAATTCAGAAACCTGAAAAGGAATCTTGCTTCTGACTCTGATAAGACTGAGAGTCTCAAATTGGAGAATTCTGAGTTAAAAGATAAAATTTCAAAATTAGAAAATCTATTGCAAAACTCTCAGAAGGAAACAATCCCTGAAACTCCCAGCAGTGCTGATGAGATCATCAAGGAGTATGATCACAACTTTCAGAAGTTTCTAGATAAAAACATAGATAGAAGAAAAATGGCTTCAATGATCTATGGAGTTAGCAGAAATGGCAGAAAAGGAATAGGATACCAAGGTAAGGTACCTACACCAAAAAATGCCATGGATTTAGTTATAAAACGTACTCCACTTAATTCACACTATATATATGGGCACACACACGACATCAAATATACTAGTGGTAATTATTCTATCAAACCAAAATTCAACCAGAGTTTTGGTAAAACTAACAAATCAGGACCCAAGAAAATATGGGTACCTAAGGATAAAATAATACATGTGGCAGATATATTTAGCAGCAAAGCAGAAACACCAGTCATGGTACCTGGACTTTGGCTTCTCACGACACATGACGGGAAGAAGGCATATGTTCCAAAGCCTGGAACTTAAGCCTGGAGGCCACGTAGGCTTTGGAGGCAATCAGAGAGGAAAGATCATTGGCTCTGGAACAGTAGGTAATGGAAATCTTCCCTCTATAAGTAATGTGTTATTAGTAGATGGATTAATGCATAATTTGTTATCCATAAGTCAATTAAGTGATAACGGCTATGATATAATCTTTAATCAAAATTCATTCAAAGCTGTTAGTCAGAAAGATGGGACTATCCTATTTAATGGAAAGAGGAGAAACAACATTTATAAAATAAAACTTTCTGAACTGAAAAGTCAGAATGTAAAGTGTCTTCTGTCTGTTAACAACGAGCAATGGATCTGGCACAAAAGATTGGGACATGTTAGTATGAGAAGAATATCTCAGATTAACAAACTCAATCTGGTCAGAGGACTTCCTAACCTGAAGTTCAATTCAGATGCTCTGTGTGAAGCATGTCAGAAAGGCAAGTTTGCAAAACCAGCTTTCAAATCTAAAAACGTTGTTTCCACCTCTAATCCATTAGAACTTCTGCATATTGACTTATTTGGACAAGTTAAAACTGCTTCAGTCAGTGGCAAGAAGTATGGGTTAGTAATCGTAGATGACTATAGCAGATGGACATGGGTAAAGTTCTTAAGACACAAGGACAAGTCACACTCTGTGTTTGTCACCTTCTGCAATCGAGTTCAGAATGAAAAGGATCTTAGAATCGTCAAAGTCAGAAGTGATCATGGTGGAGAGTTTGAAAATAAAGATTTTGAATCATTTTTTGATGACAAAGGCATTCTGCATGATTTCTCTTGTCCTAGAACTCCTCAGCAAAATGGAGTTGTAGAACGAAAGAACAGAACATTGCAAGAAATGTCCAGAACCATGATCAACGAGACTAACGTTGCTAAGATCTTCTGGGCAGAGGCAATAAACACAGCATGTTACATTTAGAATAGAATCTCCATAAGACCTATTCTGGAAAAGACTCCATATGAACTATGGAAGAACAGAAAGCCCAACATTTCCTATTTTGACCCATTTGGATGTACTTGTTTTATTTTGAATACAAAAAATTATTTGAACAAGTTTGACTCTAAAGCACAAAAGTGTATTATGTTAGGATACTCTGAACGCTCAAGAGGGTACAGAGTATACAATACAGAAACACAGATTGTGGAGGAATCAACCAGTGTTCGTTTTGATGATAAGCTTGACTCTCAAAAGTCAAAGCATAATGAAGTATTTGCAGGTATGGAAGTTGAATTCACAGGTACTGAAGACAAGTCATCAGAAGCTCTCAACAGAGACAATCCCTCAACATCAGAAAGAGACACTGCAAGCAATCTAGCACCTTCTGTTGATCAACTTCAGAAAAGACTATCCAGAAGCAGCTTGGATCACCCAGAAGAAAAAATCCTAGGAAGAAAGGAAGATCCAATCAGAACAAGATCTAGCTTTAGAAACTCTGAAGAATCCCTCATGGGACTTGTTTCTCTAATTGAACCATCAACAATTGATGAAGCACTTCTGGAAAATGACTGGATTCTAGCAATGCAAGAGGAGCTGAATCAATTCACAAGAAATGACGTATGGGATCTTGTTCCTAAACCAAAAGGATTCAACGTCATTGGAACAAAATGGGTGTTCAGAAACAAACTGAATGAACAAGGTGAACTCATCAGAAACAAGGCACGATTGGTAGCACAAGGTTATAGTCAGCAAGAGGGGATAGACTATACATAAACCTTTGCTCCAGTCGCCAGGTTAGAATCTATCAGACTCTTAATTTCATTCGCTGTTAATAAAGGCATCACTCTGTATCAGATGGATGTTAAGAGTGCATTCTTAAATGGCTATATAGAAGAAGAGGTATATGTGCACCAACCCCCTGGTTTTGAAAGTTCCAAAAATCCAGAATATGTTTTCAAACTAAAGACGTCACTCTATGGTCTGAAACAAGCTCCCAGAGCTTGGTATGAAAGACTAAGTAACTTCCTGTTAGAAAAGGAATTCACCAGAGGGAAAGTGGACACAACTCTATTCTGTAAGACAGT
The DNA here is from genome assembly GCA_948472305.1 of Vicia faba. NCBI lineage: Eukaryota > Viridiplantae > Streptophyta > Magnoliopsida > Fabales > Fabaceae > Vicia > Vicia faba. The sequence continues at coordinate 1,098,007,552 of OX451735.1, forward strand.
TAATAATGACATCTTAGTATGTCATATTTATGTAGATGATATCATATTTGGATCTACTAAACCTTCTCTAGGAAGAAAGTTTGCTAAGTGTATGCAGGCAGAATTTGAGATGAGCCTAATGGGGGAACTGAAATTCTTTCTGGGCATTCAGATCAATCAAATCCCAGAAGGAACTTACATTCATCAGAGCAAATATGTCAGAGAACTTCTGAAGAAATTTAATCTCTCAGAATGTAAGCCATCAAAGATTCCAATGCATCCCACGTGCATTCTGAAAAGAGAAGAGGTAAGTAAAAAGGTAGAACAGAAGGTCTACAGAGGTATGATTGGTTCTCTTCTTTATCTGACAGCTTCAAGGCCTGACATTTTATTCAGTCTATGCATTTGTGCTAGATTCCAATCAGATCCTAGAAAATCTCACTTAACAGTAGTTAAGCGAATTTTCAAGTATCTGAAAGGTACTACTAATCTGGGTTTGTTTTATAGAAAATCAAGTGATTACAGCTTAGTAGGATACTGTGATGCTGATTTTGCTGGAGACAGAGTAGAACGTAAAAGTACTTCTGGAAGCTGCCAGTTTCTGGGAGAAAATCTGATCTCATGGTCCAACAAAAGACAATCTACAATTGCTCTATCAACAGCAGAAGCTGAATACATAGCAGCAGCTGGATGCAGCACACAAATGCTCTGGATGAAAAGTCAACTTGAGGACTTCCAAATATTTGAGAGTAACATTCATATCCTCTGTGACAATACTTCTGCTATTTGCTTAAGTAAAAATCCAATTTTACATTCTAGAGCTAAGCATATAGAAATAAAACATCATTTTATTAGGGACTATATTCAGAAAGGGATTTTAAAATTTAAATTTATTAACACAGACCATCAATGGGCTGATATTTTTACAAAACCACTTTCTGAAGATAGGTTCAACTTCATTCTGAAACATCTCAGCATGAAGCTCTGTCCAGAATAAAACTGTTTTAATTTTATATCTTAACCTTCAGAACTTTGTTTATTTTTCTGTGAACTACTGATCAATCTTCCTTCAGAACTTTAGAAGTGCAGATTGTATCAGAATCTATCCATGAAGATCTGAGCGCTTCATTTCAAGGATGGAAATGTGATGTTCACTCAAAGCAAACAAGTGTCATCCAGTCATCATCTATTTTCTGAGACTGAACACGCGTTCACGTTTCTGAAAAGGCAAAGCGCTGATTGGGTGCATTGAGACACATGTCATGGGTAACCGTTCCAAATATCTTTCTGAATCCCCTAAAATCAGCTATCATTAAATGCTAATAATCATTATTAATTTCTCTCTCTTAACGTTTATGGTTTCAAAACCTTTTTAGAAATATATTTAAACACACTTCACACCATTTACAAGTTTTACATTCACTTTCATTTTCTCTGAATATTTCTGTTTTCAGTGTTCTTCTTTCTCAGGAAACCCTTTCAATCTTTTTCACAAAAACCTCGTGTGAACATGGCTTCCCTCCAACAAGATAAGGGATTTGAAAGACAAGCACAAAATTTGGGCCAAGATCATTCTGGGTTGTTTCAACCACAGGAAGCCTACCAGGTCTCCTGATTACATTAATATAGATCAGCAGTTTCTAATCTATTTTATCTCTCAGAAGGTCAAGATTAATCTGGCTCATCTTCTGTTCAACCATCTCAGAACAAGTGTCGAGGAAACAAGAGAAAAGGAACGTACAAAAAGGGATTGGATACCCTTGGGAAGACTAATATCAAATATTCTTACATAGAATAGGCTGATTGACCATCTGACAGAGGCTCAAGAAATCAGCACTCTGGAACCTACTGTTGGCAAGCAGCTGAATGCCAAAAATCTGAAGAAAATGAAGTTGATAAAGAACATTAAGAAGGAGCCCAGCGTCACTCCTTTTGCTGAAATCTCCAGCAGAAGAGTCCCTCTGGACAACTTCCCTCTGTTCTTAGAGATTGACTCTAAACCAGAAATCATTCTGAGATATCTGGATGCTTGCAAAGCTGATGGTACAACATCAAATATGAATATTCAAGATCTTCAGCAGAAGGCTCCAGAGGTTGTTCTGAAGAAGACAAAGAAAAGAAAAGCTGCTGCAGAAGGATCATCTCAATAGACTCCCAAGAAGAGAGGTAATCCTGCTTCTGTAACTGTTTTAGATTCAACTGCTGTATCAACATCTATTCCAATTCCAACTCCATCTGAAAACCCAACACCTCAAACTTTTGATGATTTTGACCTTGATTTTGACCCTTCTGAATCATTAACCCTCAGAAGATCTCGCTCCCAACCACAAAATCCAAATACTGAAGCCATACTAGAACAAGAACTTGAAAAGGTTCTTTCTGATATAGACCAACACACTTCTGCTCCCGAAACAGAAAATCCAAATCCAAACACAGATCCACAACCAGAAATACCCCTCTCACCAATACCAGAAATTCCACTCTCTCTAGAACCATAAATCCCACAACCTTCATCTCCTCAACCAGAAATTAATCCACCCTCTCCTCAACATGAACAATCTCAACAACCTGAGACTCAAACCTCTGAGGCTCAACCCTCTGAATCCCCTGAACCACAACCTCTGGCCATTCAATTGCCCTGTGGTACCACTGTGAATATTCTTCAACTTCCCTCTTCACCAGAAATAACTCCACCAAATTCCCCATCAAGTCCAATCGTAATTCCTGACTCTCCCACTCCCTCACCTAAGAAAAATTCAGATGACCACAACAAGACTGTCATTGATCTAACAGTCTTTGAACGCCTTGCTGCAATAAACAACAAAACTGTTATCCCTAAACCAAAACATCCAGATGTTGGTTCCAGCATATTGAACTTTGAAACAGAAATATAGAAGTGGATCACATCTTTGTAACAAGCAAGTCTGGAACTGGTTGATCCTGCTGTATCAGACTTCCTCTGGACAAAATTCAGAAGATGGGTATGCTCTGAAACCTTTAAGTTGCAAGACCAGAGCTATGGACAGGCTCAATAGAACTTCAGCAATCTGCTGAAAGAGATTGAAGGTCCAGTTCTGAGCAAGATGCTTAAGGAAGAAGTTCTCCATCTGGACATTGCTCCTTGGTCTGAACAGCGTCCAGCATCCAAAGTTCAACCTGCAGAAGAACAGATGATTCCAGCTGAAGACTTGGGTCAAGAAGAAGATATTGAAGAAAGCTCTAAGAAGCACCCTGTTTCTGAAGATCCGTAAGCTTCCTCTCTTGATAGGAAGACTCTGGAGGACTTGAAAAGATCTTATATGCTGATGAATGAAAGAATGGATAAGCAGGACATCAAAATTGATGCAATAGAAAACATGGTATCTCAGCAACAGGAAACCAGCACCCAAACCAAGAGCATGTTGGAAGCTCTGTTCACACGTCTTCCACCTCCCTCTTAGAATTTTCTTGTGTTTTCCTTGTTTTCTTTACATGTTTGTCTGTAATATTTTTCCATTGTTCTGAACTAATCATTGCTTCTGTTTTTTATACAAACGCTTTTTAGCTCTGATCATTTTAGCTCTGATTATTTGTGCTTTTTGATAACTGACAAAAAGGGGGAGAAAGAATGATATTTTTCAATAACGGATTACTGAGACATAAGTCTCAAACATTATGATCTATTTAATTTTCTTCTCTTCTGAAAAGCTTACAGGTACAAAACTCTGATGAACTCTGACACAGCAAAGTTCTGATGTTCAAAGCCTCATGGAATTAAAGGGAAGTAATCAACTCAGGGGGAGTTTTTCTCTTCTTAGCTCTGACACTTTAATTCTTTATTCTTATCTCTTATACCTTTTATTCCTTATCGTTAATCTCTGATACCTTTTATTCTTTATTTTTAATTGAAAAAAATCTGGTTTTTGTCATCATCAAAAAGGGGGAGATTGTTAGAACATAGTTTGATTCTACAACCCTCAATTAGAGTTTTGATGATAACAAAATACAAGAATAAATAAATTGTAAGATTTATATAAGACATATATGCTACTTAAAATTATGTTTTGTGTTTACAGAAACTCTGATGGAATCAACATCAGAAGATCAGTATCAACATTAGCATCAGAAGATCAAATAACATGTGCCATACACTGAAGCCTGATGAACAGAATCTGCACATAAAATACTCTGACTCTAATCAAGATCCTAACCAAGTCATCAGCACTCAGAAGCGTCAGCATAAAGTAAAGAAAACTCTGATTATCATTAGTACAACACTCTGAAGTGTTACTATGCATTCAAGACAGATTAATTACCAACGGCTTTATCCAAGACAAGATCTTCTCAAAAAGGAAAGAACGTTATTAGCATTGAAATGTCTTTATGGACAACAACGTATCTCTTCCCATGCTATATAAACAAGTCAGTGTGAAAAGAAATGGCTAATAATCTTCACGCATATACACGCCTACGTAAACGAACTCACTCATACAATTTGCTAAAGCCTTTCAACCACGCTTACTCTATAGCTCTAGCAATCCAGTTTCAATTCTAAGCTTAATATTGTGTATTATCACAGTTGTGATATATAGTTTTATTAGAAAACATCAAACACACTTTTGTTCATTTATCTGTAAGAGAATTTCCTTGAGATAAACCGGTCTGTGGTTTGACTCAAGAAGACTTTAACAGTTGTTAAAGTAGTTGTGTAATCAGTTGATTATAGTGGATTAAGACCTCGTTGGAGAGAGGCGAAATCACCTTGACGGGTGGACTGAAGTAGTTTGTGATCAAACGAACCAGGATAAAAATACCGTGTTGTCTGCACCTTTGATTTAAGTTTTACAATTCAACCCCCCTTCTTGTGTTTTTCACTTCTTCATTTGGTCCTAGCTCTTGAGGGTAAGATCTGTTCACCATGCCCCAAGCTCGTATAAACCTTCAGCGATGCTCGTCAACGTCTTCCTTGTAGTCAAATGCAATATCTGTAAGAAGTAGCTCATGAGGACCGTCTCTCCGAGCGCGACCGGATTTTCGTAAATCTAAAAAAGGACTATAGTTTATACCCCCCCTGTTTCCAAGCAACGGGACATTAGAGTATCCCCCATAACGATCAATGACAGCAGTGCTTTCCATAGCCTTAGAACTCCAAAGAATGTCTGTATGGGCAAGGGACATTATCCTGTAAGACCATCCTAAACCTTCCTCATTCTTTAACACAGACTTGGGGAGGTGCGAAATAAACCACCTTGCCAGCAGCGGCATGCAACACATGAGAGTTCCTCTTCTTCGCATGGGACGAGTGTAGAGGGAATGCAAGATATCACCTAATAGAGTAGGCATAGGATTGTGAGACAGGAAGATCTTAACCGCATTCACATCCACAAAAGGATCCGGATTCGGGAAGAGAACCAAACCATAGATAAGGAGAGCCAAGATATCTTCAAAAGCCTGAAATTCCAAGTTATCCCATAATAGTTGAGCTTGATCCATCATAAACTTGGCTAAGAAACCTTCAACCCCGCTTCGTGTCTCCTAATTAGATACTACATCAACCTGTTTCAAATGTAGAGCTGAATCAATGTCTTCTGGCCTAGGAATCTCTTCTAAACCTGTGAAGGGCATTTTCTAAAGGATGGATATGCCCAATAAGTGAGAAAACTCTTCCAAAGTAGGAACTAGCTGATAATCCGGGAAGGTGAAGCAATGATGCACTGGATCGAAGAACTGGAAAACACACTCATCATTTACTCGTCAAACTTTGAGGTAACCAAGCTAAGAAGTTGACCATGTCTCCTAATGAATGAAGAAGTATCAGAAACTCTCGAGGCTAAATCTTTGAGTTGAGTAGGTATTTGCACAAAGTTAACTCAGGTGGTGTTTCTGCGTACGAAAGCCATAATCTGCAAAACAGAACAAAGATAAATCCCCTCGGTATTTGAAATGGTTAGTATAATGAGGTATGCATGCTATGTTATGATGCATGATGTCATGATAAAACACACAACAGGTATAGCAGATAACAGACATGGTAAAGGCAAACAAGTCACACAAGAGCCCTTAAGTTTCAGGCTTGCATGAGGTCTAGGTACTACCCTCTTGAAGTTCAGTTGGTTTCAACTTGTCCTAATAATAGTAACCGGGTTCTAGAGGTTCTCAATATCACTGACCATCCTCCATCGGTCATGGTTTCAGCTCACCCGATCTTTTCTTGCGGCCAGAACTATCTCGAGAGTATGGTCTCAATGAGTGTAGCATCGAGTATCAACCAGTTCCCAGCTTTATACCGAGACCGGCTATCTCACTACTTCCTATGGCCAAGTTGGTCAATTATGGGTTCTAAGGTCAGTTGATGCTTAAAGACACACATAGCAGCCCCGTATTCTCCTCGTTTCTCCACAAGGGATACTGGTACCAACCAATGTGCCACATCAACGTAGCTACTGCTTCAACCGTATCGGTCTATGCCATAAAGTTCCCTCACAGTTTATTGCTACTTACCTAAAAGGTGTCCCTCAGATCCGGGTTAGGATCTATAGTAACTCCCAATACAAAATCCTCAAAAGTAAAGCAATCAAATCACATAAGAGAAGCAATTTATGATGAACTAATCCTAAGGTATACCCCACTTATGACCCCCAGCAGAGTCGCCAGTTCTGTGATACGGTGGCAGAACCGGCAGTTTTAGGAAAATGTTGGTTTGCGTTTTGCGTTTGTGTTTGAAAAATGTCGCGGTAAGCAAGAGTCGCCACTGACTTTTATTTTATCCAACTGGAAAGGAAAAAAGCACAGAAAAATTCCTTTTTTGAGATTTTGAGTACGGGGGGTTAGATTATAGAAAGGGAAGGTATTAGCACCCTTTCTATCCGTGGTTTTCCACGGGCTCTTAGGTACTTGCTCATCATTTTAAAAATTTCTTCTGTGTTTGTGTGTTTTGAAAAGTTTTTGTTTTACTTCTATTTAACCCTTGCTTCTGTATTCAAGAGTGTTACGAAGTGTTTTTGAAAACGTTGTTTGAAAAAGAAGTTTAAGTGTGAAAGTTTGATTTTGAGCAAGTACCTACTAGCATCTACCTACTGGAAAAAGAATTGTTTATATTCTTGTTTCCTTTAGACAGCGCTATCCTACTATTGGGAAATAGGTAGCATTGTCGTTGGATTTGTAAGGGCCAATTCGAAAGGGACATGCGATCACTAAAGCAATGTCAGGACGTCTTAGTAATAACCCTAATTTCTTGAGATCATATTCGAGGCAACATTTCCGAACAGGACATTTGATCTTTGTTTAGACAAAAGAGCGACCACTAAAACACCCTATACTTAATGATCATTTATTGAAGGCAAACGAAGTGAGAGTATACCCTAGGAGTGCGCATGTGCGAGCGATTTGATTTCAGTTATTATCTTTGCATATTTAAGGTTTGCTAACCGTTTTAAAATTAACATACATTCTTGTCATGCAATCCTATTATCATACATCTAACAGTTAATATTTGCGAGAATTAAAATGCGAGAAATAAAACTACGCTATTACAAGGCTTCAGGGAGGGGGATTAATTACATAGCCAAAAACCCGTAAAACGATAAATAAAAGAAAAGTCCTAATTAAACTATTACATCCCATAAGCAGTTACATTAATATTGTAAAAAATAAATAAATGCGCGCGATGGATCGAGGACGAGAGAAAAATTAGGGTTTTGACCCCGTCTAAACCTAATTGAAAGAAAAATCATTTTTTGTTGTTTTTGATTATTTTGAGAAAAATAAGGTTAAATGAATAAATATAAAACTAATTACTAATTAACTTAAATTAAGAAAAAATAATTAATTTGACCTATTTTTATATTTTTGTTATTTTAAGAAAAGAAAATAAAAATTAAATTGAACAAATCCTAATTTTCTAATTGATTTTAATTTATTTACAAAAAGATTTAAATTACCCTAAAATTAAATTAAACTAATACTAAATTAATTTTGACAAAATATATAAAAACCTAAATTTGAGGAAATGGATTTTATGAATTTTTTGTAAAAAAAGATATAATTTTTGTGTGAGAAAATAATTAATCAAAATTAAATAAATAAAAGAAATATAAAAGAAAAGAGAGAAATGGGTCTGGTATAAAAGTAAAAGAGGGGTGTCAATAAGCCCAATATGCCTTGGCCCATGTTTGACTTCTCAGATCCCATGTTGCAAGTTGACTAGGGTGCATTGTAGACCTCCAAAGGATGGCCTTTGGATCCAGCTTGTTGGACATCTGGTTGGATGTTCCTTGAGGGCGTATGGTGGTCTTCCTGCCTGTACATGTGCCTGATTATGCAAGGAATAAAATTATGAAATAATATGGGGAACCTGGGATTCGAACCCAGGGCCTTTGGAAATTTCCAACGCCTCCTGACCAACTGAGCTAGCGTGCATCTTTGTATATGGAACAACCATCAAATATTATATTGGAAAAAAGTAAAGTAATATATTAAAACGCACAAACTTTTGAATGGTACAACCCCTGCATATTTCCAGAATCTCATACAAGCATGATAAATGAAAACTAATGGTACAGGTCAGTTCGTCTTGGTCTTGTGAACACCATAGTACCCCTCTTTTGGGCCAATTTTACGTGCATGAGAAAACCCAAAAACGAGGAAGGAAAACCTAACAATGGTGGATCTTTGTATGGTTAGCAAAAATGCAATTAATTATTATCATTAGCTTGCAAATGTCTCAAAGATTCAGAATATATCCATAACATATGCTAACAATGCTAGAATTATGAATTGCGATTTCAAAAAAGTAAGGATATCGTGAGGTGCTTACAATGCGTATCTGGGCACGAAAATGCTTGTTGATGATTAGGATAGACTCCTTGAATGCCCAGCAAGCGAATGAGATAGCTGGGAAGGCTTGAGATAGCCTGGAACTATGAAATCAGATTGCCACTTTTTCTTGATTTTTTGAAAGTTGTTCTTCTCTTTTCACGTCTCCAATCCTTATTATTTTGCTTTGGATTTATTCAATATATATCATAGAGTGCATTAGGGTTACAAGTTTGCATCAAATCCTTGCAATTATGAAGATTTAATCATTGATTCACTCTTGCATTAAATCTTTCCAAAACAAGAAAAGTTAAATCTTTTTCTGTCCAAACAATCCTAGTACGATTTGATTCTCTTCCCAGCTGTATAAGAGACCTAAACATGCACAAAATCTCAAGCTTTGATTAGTTTTGATATTTTCATGATTTTATTTTGATTTAATTTGATTTAATTGAAATAAAAATCAAAATAAATGACAAAAATAAAATAAAGACAAGTGGGAAGTATCATGGGTCGTGGATCATGTTACCAACTCAATACAAACACAAAAAAGTTGGGCCCATTTGACAAAAATTACAATTTTGGCCACTTTTGACTTTTGGCAATTTTGCAAAAAAGGGTCAACTTCACCAATGCATAACTTCTTCAATTTTGACCCTAGAGATGTGTTCTTGGACTTTTTAGAAAGCTCAAGATGTCATCTAAGCACCGCTTTTGGTCCCATATCAATTGAGTCTTCCATGTTCATGTATGAAGCTTTTACAAAAAAGGTGTTTTTGTTGACTTTTCAAAGTGACCTATAATGTCCAAATTCATATCTTCTTGTGAGTGCATATTTTGATCTTGGGAGCTGAATATGAATTGTAGGGAATTAAATCCTCTTCAATATGAGCCTTGGATGGTTCATTTTTGATAAAGTATGAGAAAGTCATGCTTGGTCAAAGTTGAGTTGACTTTTCCTACAAAACCCTAATTTAACAACTTTTGGGTTTTGATGAATTGTGTGCAATCCTTGAGGAATCATGATCAACCCTTAATCAAATGATGAATAATACTTAAAAATGAGGATGTTGACCAAAAATCTTGAAGTTTGACTATATGTAGGACACATTTGACTTTTGCCCTAACACGGTCGATTTTCAGGCCTTTGAGCAATTGACTGAGCAAACTTCCTCTGCAAGACTTGAAACATGGCATGGATGAACTTGAGAATATATCAGGACAATGGTGAGCACTTGGATCCCTTGGACTCCAATATCTTGATGCAACATTAAACCATAATTTGAGGTAGACTGCCTTAGGAGAGAGTTTGTCTGGTTAACCCTTGGACTTCCTTGAGCAATTTGAGGACCTTACTTGAAATGCATTGAGAAATATGGGAGGGAAAATTTTAGTGTACAACAAGGGTAATTACAGAAAGTATTAAAATAGTAAATGGCAGTGAAAACATGATAATCGCTACTGCTGTTCCCCCATATCTTTTGATGATCTTATCTCCCTTGCCTTTGAGTTATATGATTCCAATCTATCCTTCCCTTCATGGTTCTTAGTCGTAGCTCTCAGATCACAGTATTTTTGTCCTTTATTTATTTATATGAAATCCCTAACTTTTGCCTAGATTACCCTTTCGGGTTTTCAATCCACCGGGATGCTTTTTTTGTTGTGTGCCCCTAATTTTTTCCTAGATCTCCCTTTAGGGTTTTCGATCCACCGGGACGCTCTTTTTTGCTTAAGTCGCACCTTTTGGTGGTTCGATCTCAGTGAGCTTTTTATACATAGTATTTTTTGACTGCATCCGAGTTGGTTGGATGCGATAGTTCTTCCCCATCCATTGTTGTGAGGATGGGACCACCTCTAGAGAATGTTGTTTTGACTACAAATGGAACTTCGTAATTGGGTGTCTATTTACCACGTGAATCGAGGCGAGGTATTTGAATATTTTTGAGCACTAAATCCCCTTCCTTAAATATTAGAGGTCGTACTTTCTTTTTAAAGGCCCTCTTCATTCTCTTTTGATGTAACTGACTATGACACAAAGCCATTAGTCGTTTTTCTTCAATGAAGTTGAGCTAGTCAAGTCGGGCCTGCACCCATTCTTCTTCTTCCAGCTTTGTCTCCCTCAGGACTCAGAGTGATGGTATCTCAATTTCCATCGGGAGTACCGCCTCCATGCCATATACAAGTGAGAAAGGAGTCGCGCCTGTTGATGTGCGTACATAAGTACGATAGCCATGCAGAGAGAAGGGAAGCATTTCTTGCCAATCTTTGTATGTCTTCACCATTTTCTGGATGATTTTCTTAATATTTTTGTTGGCTGCTTCGACAGCCCCGTTCATCTTTAGTCTGTATGGTGAAGAATTGTGATGCTCGATTTTGAAGTAGTCGCATAATTCCTTCAGCATCTTACTGTTTAAATTAGACCCTTTATTTGTAATTTCCCGGATTGGGACACCATATTTGCATAAGATATTCTGTTTGATAAAGCGTGTAACCACTTGACTTGTTACGCTGGCGTAGGATGCTGCTTCTACCCATTTGGTAAAGTAGTCGATGTCTACCAATATAAAGCGGTGTCCGTTGGATGTTTTTGGCTCGACCATACCAATTATATCAATTCCCCACATCGAGAACGTCCAAGGGGAGCTCATGATGTTCAGAGGAGTCGGTGGTACATTTATCCCATCGACGTAAATATGACACTTATGGCATGTCTTGGTGTAGTGATAGCAACCAACTTCCATTGTTAACCAGTAATACCCTGCTCGTAGAATCTTCCTAGCCATGGCATGTCCGGTTGTGTGGGTCCTGAAAGTGCCTTCGTGGATTTCTCTCATGAATGTATCTACTTCTTGCTTTTCCACACATCTGAGTAGTACCATGTCGTAATTTATTTTGTATACCACTCTGTTGTACCCCAAAATTTGCCCTCTCATTTTACTCAACAAATGTCAAGTGAGGTCCCCAATTTTCTCAAGTTTGCCAAGGAGTTGACCAGACAAACTCTCTCCTAAGGCAGTGTACCCCAAATTAGGGTTTCTATTTTCATCAAGGTGAGTGAGCCACAAAAGCCCCAAATTCTCTCCATGGTCTTAATATGTTCCCAAGATCATCCATGCCATGTTTCAAGCCTTGCATAAGAAGTTTGCTCAGCCAACTGCTCAGATGCTTGAGAATTATATTAGGTCAAAAGTCAATTGTGGCCCACATACAGTCAAACCTCAAGATTTTTGGTAAACATGAACATTTTGAAGTAATTTCCATCATTTGATCAAGGGTTGATCATGATTCCTCAAGGGATACTCCAAATTCATCAAAACCCAAAGGTTGCTAAATTAGAGTTTTGTAGGAAAGTCAACCCAAATTTGACCAAGTATAACTTCTTCATACTTTATCAGAAATTGTCCATCCAAAGCTCATTTTGAATAGGATACGATTCCCTACAATCCCTCTTCATCCCCCAAGTTCAAAATATGCACTCGCAAAAAGATATGAATTTTGACATTATAGGTCATTTTGAAAAGTCAACAAAAACACCTTTTGGGTCAAAGCTTCATACATGAACATGGAAGATCCAATTGATATGATACCAAAAGGGTTGGTTAGGTGACATCCTAAGATTTCTAAAAAGTCCAAGAACACCCTCCTAGGGTCAAAATTGAGAAAGTTGTGCATTGTCAAAGTTGGCAATTTTTGGAAAATTGTCAAAAGTCAACATTGATCAAATTTGCATTTTTTCCAAAGGGGCCAATGTTTTCTTACTTGAAACATGTTTCTAATAGGACCCATGACCCCTGAGCTTTTCCATCTAATTTTTTATTACTTTTATCATTTATTTTGATTTTTTATTCATTTAAATCAAAATAAATCAAATTAAATGGCAAAAAAATGAAAACAAATCAAATCTTGAGATTTTTAGGCATATTTTGAGTCCATGTACAACTAGCATGCCAGCCAAGTCTTGCAAGGTTCATTAGGGTTGAAAAAGATTGGATTGAAGCAAGTTTTGGAAATAAATCATACATGAAGCAAATCAAATCCAATTTTCATAATTCTCAAAGATTTGATACAAATTTGTTGACCTAATTCAGTCTACTATAAGGGCATAAGAATTCCAGATCAAGAAAACAAGGATTGGAGGTGTGAAACAGCAAGAAGAAAATTCCAAAATTTGGACAAAAGTGTGAGATCAAAATCCATCTTAGAGCCATCCTCAAGGAGTTTCAAGGCTAGCAATACATTCCTGGACATCTCAGGAAGCTTCTCCATTCATTTTCAAGCCTCAAAGTGTCAAGAATCGCACATTACAACATCACGGTTTGCACAAAAAACTCAAACTCGATTTCAATGTTTTACGCATCCTAAACACATGTCATCCATATATTCTTGTTCATAATCATGATTGCAAGCTTTCTATATTGCTTAATTGTACTAACAGTGCAGGAATCCATATTCACCATTGCTAGGGTTTAAGAACTCGATTTGGGGATTTCTGGTATAGGGAAAATTGGATCATGAATGAGGTACCATGACACTCGTGAGACCAAGACGAGTTGATTGGTACCATTACAATTGATTTATCTCGCTTGTATGTAATTTTTAAATGAAACAGGGTTATAGTTACGAACAAACGTCCGTAGGTAAAAGTGTTTCATCTAAAGCCACAGTCCAAGGAACAAGATGATGCGTGGCAAGGCGTGGTTGGCCCATTAAAATTTCGCGCGGTTTTCCTGCCATGAGGCTTGATTTGTCTTTTGATTTTATTTATTTATTATATATACAACAAACAAGTCCAACGCAGATAGTTAGGATGCATGCCTTTGATGCACACGTCCTGGGTTCGATCCCAGGCATGTGCATTTTGATATTTTCTTAATAATTTCAGGACAATCCCATGCAGTACACCATCTAATGCCCATCATGTGCCATCAACATACTTCTATTGGATGCCAAGCTAGCTAGATCTCCCACTTCTCCAATAAAGGATCATGGTGTTCCCTCAGGTCAAATCTACACCAGATCCCAAAGTTGACTAGGCCTGGAGCTTAATGGGCCAAAGATTTTCATATTAACACCCCTAGAATTTCTAACAACACAGGCCCATTTCTCAATTTTTTTCCTCTTTTTATTATTTTGTTTCCTTTATTCTTAATTTCTTATTCATTTTATTTTTAAAATCAGTTTTTTATATAAAATCATAAAAATCAAAAAGTCATAAAAATTAGAATTAGGTTTTTTATTTTTATCAAGTTAAATTAAATTAATTAGCTTATTTAATTTAAGGTAATTTTAACTCATTTTCTTTTTTTACAATTAAAACCAATTAGAAAAACTAGGTTTAAATTCTTGATTTAATTATTTTCTTTTCTTCAAACAAAAACACAAAATATAGGTGATTTAATTATTTTTCTTAACTTAAGTTAATTAGTAATTAGGTTCTTTTTTTATTTATTCCTTATTTTCTTAAATAACAAAAAATGACAAAAATAATTGTTTCTTTAATCGATTGCGATTAGATTTAGTCAAGGGTCGAAACCCTAATTTCTCTCGTATTTAATTTGCCGCGCGCTTGTTATTATTTTTGCCATTACTTTGTAACTGTTTCAAGGTTGTAATAGTTTTAATTAGGGTTTTTAAATTACGCACTTTTAATTCCCGTCAAGGCAATTATGTAACTGTCAAAGCCATGTAATAGCTAGGCTTATTTCCTCTTTTTACTTTCAGCAAATTATTAACTGTTAGATAAATTAATAGGATTGTATGGCAAGAATGCATGAAAAATTAAAACAGTTAGAAAGCCCTAATGTGCAAAGATTAAAATAACTGAAACAAATCACTCGCACATGTTCACTCCTAGGGTTTACCTCACTTCGGTTACCTTCGGTACACAATCATTAAGCATAGGGGATTTTAGTGGTTGCCCTCCAGTCTAAAGAGATCAAATTGTCCCATTCGAATGATGCCTCAGAAATGTTACCTTAGAAATGTTGCCTCGAAAAGATCTCAAGACTCTAGGGTTACTACTAAATTTTTTAACTATTGCTTTAGTGATTGTATTCGTCCCTTTTGAACGTCCCTTACAAACTCTAACGATGGTGCTACCTACTCCTTAATAGTAGGATAGTGCTGTCTAAAGGATATAGAACAAAAACGATATTTTTTCGAGTAGGTAGATGTTAGTAGGTACTTGCTCAAAATAAAATTTTTCACACAAACACCTTTCAAAACAGTTTTCAAAACAACTTCGTCACATCCTCGAGGACCGATACAAGGGTTATCACGAAGTAAAACATTTTCCAAGCAAGCACACACACAAGCAATTTAAAAATGAGCAAGTACCTAAGAGCCTGTAGATAACTACGGATAGAAAGGATGCTAACACCTTCCCTTTCTATAATCTACCCCCCCATACTCAGAATATCTCGAAAAAAGGTTTTTTCTGTTCTTTTTCCTTTTCCATGATTGGATGAAATAAAAGTCGGTGGCGACTCTTGCTTACCGCGACATTTTACGAACACAAAACGCAAAACGCAAACCAGTATTAAACAGTCGGTTCTGCCACCGTATCACAGAACTGGTGACTCTGCTGGGGATACAAAATATAAAGTGGGGTAAACCTTAGGATCTATGTCATATATAATTGCTTTATCTTGATTGTCTTGCTTGCTTTATATTTATGGGAATTGTTTGGGTCATTTGATCCTACACCCGGATCGGGGAAACACCTTTTAGGTAAGTAGCAATAAAATGTGAGGGAACTATGTTGGGGTATACTGGCACGGTTGAAGCAGTAGCTACGTTGATGTGGCACTTTGGTTGGTACCGATAACACTTGAGTCAATCAGGGAGAGTACGGGGCCGCCGAGTGGTATCGTGAAGCATCAATTGACCTTAGAACCTTTAATTGCCCAACTTGGCCATTAGAAAGAAGTGAGATAGTCGGCCTCGGTGTAGAGCTGAGAACTGGTTAATACTCGATGCTACACTCTTTGAGATCAGACTTTCGGGATATTTCGGCCGCAAGAAAAGATTGCATGAGCTGAAACAATGCCGATAAAGGATGGTCAGTGATATTGAGATCCTCTAGAACCCGATTACTATTTCTAAGACATGTTTGAAACCAACTAACCTCAAGAGGGTACTACCTTTGACCTCATGCAATCCTTAAACCTAAGGGCTTTATGTGATTTGACTGTGCTTGCTATACTTGTGTTTGCTATACCTATGTTTTATCATGACATCATGCATCATAACATAACATCCATTCTTATCGCACTAACCATTTCAAAGACCAAGGGAATTTATCTTTGCCCTGTTTTGCAGATCATGGCTTATGTCCATAGAAACACTATCTGAATCAGCTTTGTGAAGATACCTTCCCAACTCAAAGAGCTAGTATCAAGGGTTTCTGAAACCTATGCGTTCACCAAGAGACATGATCGACTTCTCGACCTGGTTAGTTCAAACTTTGATCAAAAGATGATGAGTGTACTTTTTCAGTTATTTGATCCCAAGCATCACTGCTTCACCTTTCCAGACTATCAGTTGCTACCTACCTTGGAAGAATTCTCTCAGCTGTTGGATATACCAATTCTTGAGCAGTTACCCTTCACAGGTTTAGAAGAAGCTCCTAAGTCGGAAGTCATTGCCTCAACTTTACACCTGAAACGGGGCGACGTGGTATCCAATTGGGAAACAAGAAGCGGAGTCAAGGGTTTTCTAGCTAAGTTTCTAATAAACAAAGCACATCTGTTTTGGGATGATGCGGACTTTCAGGCTTTTGAGGAGGTCTTGGCTCTTCTAATCTATGGGTTAGTCCTATTCCCTAATCCGGGCTCATTCATAGACGTGAATGCTATCAAGATCTTTCTCTCTCGTAACCCGGTGCCTACCTTGCTCGAAGATATTCTACACGCTCTCCATACTCGTACCATGAAGAGAAGAGGGATTCTTATGTGCTGTATGCCATTGATGTCGAGATGGTTTATTTCTCACCTCCCTAAGTCCATACTGAATAATGAAGAAGGTTTGGGTTGGTCGCAAAGGATAATGTCGCTCGCTCATACGGATATTCTCTGGTGTTCTCAAGATATGGAAAATACTGCCATTATTGATTGCTGCGGAGAATACCCTAATGTCCCGCTACTTGGAATCATAGGGGGTATAACCTACAACCCTTGTTTAGCCCTG
The DNA here is from genome assembly GCA_948472305.1 of Vicia faba. NCBI lineage: Eukaryota > Viridiplantae > Streptophyta > Magnoliopsida > Fabales > Fabaceae > Vicia > Vicia faba. The sequence continues at coordinate 1,098,024,511 of OX451735.1, forward strand.
CGACAATTTTTTTATGCTCGAAGGGATGGTCCCCATGAGTTACTTATCAAGGGTATTGTATTCAACTATGAGGATGATGTCAAGGAGCATCGCCATACATTCATACGAGCCTGGGGCATGGTAAACAGATCTGGCGCCAGGACTTTGGGACCAAAGACTTCCTTTCCTATGGAACCTTACCTACAATGGGTACGAGCTCGTTCCCAGCAGCTTATGATGCCCTATGTGGTTGTTTTGCCAGTGATTGTGGAACCCACTACGGAGGAGGGTATTCCTTACACAGTTCTCTATCCTTATATGGCCACTGATTTTGGAGAATTACAGAGGTCTTGGATTCAGTTGATGGAGGAGCGGGATACCTACAAGGATTAGTTCCATGCTCAGAAGAGGAAGATTTTAGAGCTCACAAAGCAGTTGCATGAAGAAAGAGGACTCGATGACTATTCCGGCACAAAGAGGAAGCATCCATAAGAATTTTTATTGTCTTTTATAGTTTCAGATTTATTTTTTAAATTGTAACGCCTAAAAGGCATTTGAACTTCAAATTCAGCTAATAAAGTTTTTGTTTATTATGGTTTGCAAATTTAAATTTCTCGAAGTCTTTGAAATAATTGCATTCGCATCCCATCCATAGCACATCATTACAGATACCATTATAGGTTTCTCATCTTCTCCGCTGTTTATTTCAGTAGAAACGTCTTATGAACAAAGCATCAAGGACCTTCAAGCACAGAACGCCCAGTTCCAACAAATGTTCATCTGTCTGGAAAAAGGGCAGGAGGATCTGAAAGCCCTCATTCTGAAAGAGAAGAAGAAGAAGAAAAAGGTTGTCAGTATTCTGAATATGGGCCGAAGGTATGGAGAGCGGTTGAAGCGTCCAACTGATCTGACCTCTTCATCCAAGGAAGGGGAGAACCAAGAAGGAGAGAAGGACCCTAGCCCTGCAGTGTCTGATAATGATACTGACTACAATGATGAACAATATCCTCCTGTCGAGGATAGATACAAACAGCTAGAAGACCGTCTGAGTGCCATGGAAGTTCAGAGGATACCTGGGCTAGATTTCAAAGAACTGGGATAGGTGTCGGAAGTAGTCATCCCGCAGAAGTTCAAAGCTCCAGTTTTTGCCAAGTATGATGGGGTGTCTTGCCCAAAACTCAATCTCCGCTCTTATGTTAGAAAGATCCATCCCCACACAGCGGATAGAAATCCGTGGGTTCATTTCTTTCAAGATAGTCTGTCAGGGACTCAACTTGAATGGTTCTACCAACTAGAGGAAGCAAATATCCGAAACTAGGAAGATCTTGCTGCTGCTTTCTACAAGCAGTATCAGTATAATGCCGACTTTGCTACCACTCGTACTCAACTCCATAGTATGTCCATGGGTGCAGGTGAAGGTTTTAAAGATTACGCGCAAAAATGGAGAGACTTGGCTGGGAGAGTTCACCCCTCGTTGTCTGATAGGGAGTTGGTTGATATGTTTTTGGGGATGCTATCTGGTCCATTTTTCAATCATTTGATCGGTAGTTCATCAGTTGGATTCACTGAGCTAATCCTAATTGGGGAAAGGGTAGAAGCAGGGATTCGAAGTGGAAAAATATAGAAGGATGCCTCTTCAAGTTCAGTAAAAAAGGCTTTTGCTGGTAAGAAGGAAGCCAGTGCCATCTACAGCCTGAGGGGTCAGAACAGGGATGAACAACGTCAGACAGTGAGTGTGGTGATGATATCTAGACCTATAGTTGCTCCACAATGCAACAATCAACAAAGGGCGGAAATACCATAACGACAGTTTACCCGCATCAACATGACATTGGCTGAAGTTCTACCTCATCTGTTGAGATCTAACTTGGCAACCTTGAGAGAGGCTCCCAAGAATCCAAATACTATATCTCCCTGAATTAATCCGAATTCCCGGTGTGCCTATCATTCTGAGAGTCCTTGCCACAATACAAATGATTTCTGGGCTCTGAGAAATAAAATACAATACTTAATTGAAGCTAAGGAGATAGATTTTGATGCTCCGGAGAAGCCAAATGTCATAACTGCTCCCATGCCTAAACACGGCCGTGGAGTTAATACTATTGATATTAATTTGTTTGTTACCTCTGTCGATGAAGTTTCTACTCCTCTCATGGTTGTCAAGAAGAATTTGTTGTTGGCTGGTTTATTTCCGGGTTGTGGTGAAGGTTGCCACATGTGTTCTCTTCTACCTTATGGTTGCCGTTTGTTGAAATTAGGTGTTCAATGCCCGATAGATAGCAAAGAGATTCTATTTAAGAAGACTATGATTCCTGTTGTTCTAAATGAAGACATTGCCATTATAACTATTTCCGCTAATCCTTCCAAGGTTTCCTCGAGAAGATCTGTTAGGATTACATCCGCTCCAAGAATTGCTCCACTAATAATTACTGTTCCTGGTCTTGTCCCGTATGTCTCAGATAAAGCTGTCTCGTGGCATTATGGTGTCGATGTGTATTATCATGGCATCAAACAAGACTTGAAAGACGAAAAGGCTGGTCCTAGTATTGGAAACATTGTCGGAACCAGCAAAGTTACCCGAAGTGGAAGGGTTTTCTCTCCCGAGATTTCCCCTAAGACTGTCAACAAGCCTATTATTACCCCATCTGTTGTTCCTGCTAGTACATCTGCTACTATTCTTGTTCTTACTCCGATTGTTACCTCTGTCGGAGAATCGTCTGATACCCGCGGCAAAGAAGTTCTAGGTGAGCCTGCCCGAATGGAGGCGCCTAAGAAAATTGTTGTGGAAGCCTCTAAGCAAGAAATGGAGGAGATACTGAAAATCATTAAGAAGAGAGACTACAATGTGGTCGAGCAGCTGGGGCAGACCCCATCGATGATATCCATGTTGTCTTTGTTGTTGTGCTCCAGGGCCCATGCGAACGCTTTGATCACCTTCCTCAAAACTGCGCATGTGCCATAAGAGACTTCAGTTGATCAGTTCAAATATTGTGTGGCCAGCCTGACTACTGATAATGGGCTGGGTTTCTCATATGTGGATCTTACTCCGAAAGGAAGAAAGCATAATGATGCTCTGCATGTCTCGATTAAATGTAGGGGCACCACTATGGCTCATGTGCTGGTAGATATTGGGTCTTCACTGAATGTTCTGCCGAAGAAGGCGTAGGACCGATTCGATTGCGAAGGTTTAACTCTAAAGCCTAGTAACATTATGGTAAAGGCTTTTGACAGATCGAAGAGAATGGTGCAGGGGGAAGTGGACATCCCTGTCAAAGTAGGTTCTCAGACTTTTGGGTCCACCTTCTATATGATGGATATCAGGCCATCATATTCCTGCTTGCTGGGTCGTCCTTGGATCCATGAGGCTGGGGAAGTCACTTCCACACTCCACCAAATGCTGAAGTATCCGGTGAAGGGAAAGATTGTCACAGTGCGGGGTGAAGAAGAATATATGGTGAGTCACCTAAACTCCTTCCGCTACGTAGAGATGGACGAGGAATTCATCGAAACCCCTTGTCAGAATTTTGAAGAGGTCCCTCAGATCTTGGCATCGACTGAAACTTCTAGCAATAAACCTCCTTTGAAGATGGCTTCTCTCAAGGACGCCAGGGCTGTGGTTGAAGAAGGTGGGTGTGCGAATTGGGGTCAGCTCCCTAATTTCACTCATAAAACTGACAAATTTGGTTTGGGCTTTACTATAGGGGATCAAAGGGCTATTAGACGCGCTCGGGCTAGAGGACCTCCCCTACGCATCAGCAATCATGGGATTAACGCCATTGAAGACACTGAAGAGGAATCAGACATTGACAGCTGGATCTACCCAACTACCAACGGTGGACCGAGTAACTGGACGGCTAAGGACTTCATACCTTCTTTTATTCCGCAATAATTAACTTATTTGTTTTAAGATTTGTAATAAACAATGTGAAACTTTACGGCCTGGTGCCTTGCCCGAGGTACCTTGGCTTTGCTTGTGAGGGCTATTATTTTATCATTTCATAATCATTTATAAAGAATTGGACGTTTCTGGCATACAAATTTTGCGCTCTTTGTTTCTTTTCTGTTTTTCACTTTATCAAAACAACTATTCTCTTACACACACTCACGTATCACAATGCAGATCCATATCCACTCTGGATCCCATTGATAACAGCTCTGCTATTGCCAGTTATGACTTCAAAAATCCGATCAACCAAGCCGAGGACGAAGGTGAGGATGATTGTGAAGTGCTTGGAGAACTTGCTAGACTACTACAGCAGGAAGAAAGGGCCATACTGCCTCATGAAGAGCCGATTGAGACAGTGAACTTGGGTACTAAAGAAGACAGAAAAGAGGTTAAAATAGGTGCAAATCTGGAGCTTAGAGTCAAACAGAGGCTGATACAGATGTTGCACGATTATGTTGAGATCTTTGCCTAGTCCTACGAAGATATGCCTAGTTTAGACACTGATATTATGGTACACCGCCTGCCGACTAAAGAAGACTGTCCTCCGGTTAAACAGAAGACCCGTCGTATGCGCCCTAAAATATCAGAGAAGATCAAGGCAGAGGTCATGAAACAGTTCGATGTAGGATTCTTAGCGATCACTTCCTATCCACAGTGGGTTGCCAATGTTGTTCTGGTACCTAAGAAGGACGGTAAGGTACGGATGTGCGTTGATTACAGAGATCTAAATAGGGCAAGCCCCAAGGATGACTTCCCACTTCCTCACATTGAAGTTCTGGTCGACAACACCACGCAACATAAAATCTTCTCCTTCATGGATGGTTTCTCTGGTTACAACCAGATCAAGATGGATTTGGAGGACATGGAGAAGACGACCTTCGTTACACAGTGGGGCACCTTCTGTTACAAAGTGATGCCTTTTGGGTTGAAGAATGTTGGGGCAACTTATCAGCGCGCCATGGTCGCTTTGTTTCACGATATGATTCACCATGAGATCGAAGTGTATGTTGGTGACATGATAGCCAGGTCTCAGACTGAGGAAGAGCACCTTGATCATCTCCAAAAATTGTTGGGAGGTTGAAGACATACAAGCTGAGGTTGAATCCGAATAAGTGTACCTTCGGGGTAAGGTCTGATAAGCTTCTGGGTTTCGTTGTCAGTGACAAGGGTATTCAGGTAGACCCTGCGAAGGTAAAAGCCATACAAGAGATGTCGGCTCCCCGCACTGAGAAAGAGGTTAGAGGTTTCTTGGGACGTCTGAATTACATCGCCAGGTTCATTTCACATCTAACTGCTACTTGTGAGCCAATCTTCAAGCTTTTGAAGAAAGATCAAGTGGTAAAGTGGAATGATGAATGCCAGACCGCTTTCGAAAGAATAAAGGAATACCTTCAAGAACCACCAATTCTGATGCCTCCACTTGAAGGAAGACCTTTGATATTATACTTGACAGTGCTAGACAATTCAATGGGGTGCGTGCTGGGGCAGCATGACGAGTCCGGTCGAAAAGAGCACGCCATTTATTACCTTAGCAAAAAGTTTACCGACTGTGAGACCCGATACTCATTGCTCGAGAAAACTTGTTGCGCTTTGGCATGGGCTGCTCGCCGACTAAGACAGTATATGCTGACTCACACTACCTTGTTGATATCGAAGATGGATCTAATCAGGTATATTTTCGAGAAGCCCGCTCTCTCCGGAAGGATAGCAAGGTGGAAAATGATCTTAACCGAATACAACATCCAATATACAACCCAAAAAGCAATAAAGGGAAGTGTATTGGATGATCATTTGGCTCATCAGGCCGTGGATGATTACCAGTCCATGAATTTTGAGTTCCCAGATGAGAATATCATGTTGGTGACTGATTGCGAAGAACCTGGACCGGATGAAGGACTTGAGGAAGGATCCTGATGGTCTATGTATTTTGATGGAGCCTCGAACACACTGGGTAATAGCATTGGCGTTGTAATCATATCTCCTGAGGGTTGTCATACTTCGTTCACTGCCCGATTATGTTTCAACTGCACCAATAACAAGGCGGAGTATGAAGCATGTATCATGGGTCTTCGAGCTACTTTTGACCAAAGGATTAAGCTCTTGAGTGTATTCGGAGATTCCACTCTAGTGATAAGTCAGATCAAAGGCGAGTGGGATACGAAGCACCCGAATCTCATTCCTTACAGAGTGTATGTACTGACATTGCTCCCACACTTTGAGGAGGTAACCTTTGAACATTTCCCACGAGAAGAGAACCAGTTGGCGGACGCGCTAGCTACCATGTCTTCTATGTTCAAAGTTAGGTGGGACAATGAAGCTCCCCAAATTACCATTGAGAGGTTGGATGAACCAGCACAATGTTGTGAGATCGACACTGAATAAGTGGCAGACAAACCCTGGTTTCACGAAGTCAAAAGGTATATCGAGGTTCAGGAGTATCCCGAAGAGGCATCTGTCAACGATAAGAAGTTTCTGAGAAGGTTCGCTGCAAAGTTCTTCCTCAGTAATGGAATCCTCTATAAACACAACCATGACTTCACACTACTACAGTGTGTAGACAAGAGTGAAGCAGAGAGGATCATGACATATCTACATGAAGGCATCTTCGGAACCCATTCTAGTGGACACACCATGGCTAAGAAGATCCTACGGGCAGGATATTACTGGTCCACTATGGAATCCGATTGTTATCAGCACTCTCGAACCTGTCATAAATGCCAAGTCTATGCTGATAAGGTGCATGTACCTCCGGTTCCTCTGAACATCCTGACAGCTCCTTGGCCCTTTGCGATGTGGGGCATCGACATGATCGGCGAGATCAGACCTACCGCGTCTAACGGGCATCGTTTCATTTTAGTAGCCATTGATTACTTTACAAAGTGGGTTGAGGCATCCTCTTTTGCTACTGTGACCAAGAACGTCGTGGCACGGTTTATCCGACATAATCTGATCTGTCGATATGGTGCACCAGAGAGGATTATTACTGACAATGGTACAAATCTCAGCAACACAATGATCACCGAGCTCTGCAAACAGTTCAAGATACGACACCATAATTCGTCTCCTTACCGGCCGAAGATGAATGGCGTTGTTGAAGCTGCTAACAAGAACATCAAGAAGATTGTACAGAAGATGACGGTGACATATAAAGACTGGCACGAGATGTTACCATTAACTCTTCATGGGTACCGTACCTCAGCACGGACGTCGACAGGGGCAACACCCTACTCTCTGGTATATGGCATGGAGGCAGTCCTGCCCATAGAAGTCCAGATACCTTCTCTCAGAATTATGAAGGATGCAGGTTTGAACAAAGACGACTGGTTCCAAACCCGACTTGATCAGTTAAATCTAATCGATGAAAAAAGACTTACTGCTATCTGCCATGGTCAGACGTATCAAAAGCGAATGATAAAGGCTTTTAACAAGAAAGTCAGGCGTCAAGAATATAAAGTCGGGGATCTGGTGATCAAACGCATCATACTGCCGCAAGGTGACCCCAGGGGCAAATGGACTCCCACGTACGAAGGGCCATTTGTGGTTAAGAACATTTTATCGGGAGGAGCCATGATTCTAACTAACATGGATGGTGACGACCTTCCTCACCCTGTCAATGCAGACATAGTGAAAAGATACTACGTATAATAAAAGACCCGCTAGGTCGACTGGCCTAGGAAAAAATAAGGGCTTCCCGGTGAACCAAAAGGGTTCGGGAAAAAGTAAGGGATGAAAATTAAAAAAATCTGTACACCCAGCAAGTCGAAAACCCGAAAGGATGGCTTGGGCAAAAAACGGTATCCCGGTGGGTTGAAAACCCGAAAGGGAAATCCAAGCAAAAGTTAGGGATTGAAGTGTATCATTATGTCTCGTTGGATCATCTTACGACCAGATTTCGGTATCGACTATCAGGCTCAGACGGCGCCAACCAATCTGATCAATCTCCGACCAAGAAGAAAAGTGATGAGATGCTTGAAGATATAAAGGAAATAGCAGAGTTGGAACCCAATGGGGTCGTTTCACATAGCTGTTTTTATTTCTTTTACACAAATTGTAATTTCTATCTTTCATCGACGTTTTCTTACTAGGACGTCGGCCTCTTTGTACAAAAACGTCTTTTACAGGCCAACTTCAAAAATCAATACAAGTAATTTTCACAAGAAACTTCAATTTGTTTTTTCTTTTTTTGTTTTGTTTTGCAAGAACGTCCAATGACTTATTTTTGATATATGCATTTGAAAATGATTGCTGCTCATAAACATTTACATAAGAAACAAAAGACAATTACTCGTAAGTCCAGAAATAGGAAAATAAGAAGTGTCAAACCCGACGGTTCCTTTGCCCAGCAGGTATCGGGATAGAGTTCGGTTTGGAACATGATTATTGGTACATACACTCCCCACAGAGTAAAAGTACCCAAAGGCATTGATGTCGGTTTTCTCGAAACAGGACGTAATTATCCCCAGTCGAGGTTCATAATCGCGGGTGAGTCAATAAATCTTATCCCCCAAGTAGAGTTTACTTCTCCAACAGAGCTCATCACCTCCCGCAACTTAATTTCATCCCCGGCTAAGTTTGTTACTCCAGATCGGAAGGTCTACCAACAGAATATCTCTTCCCCCCAAGGTTTGGTCCCTGCAAAGTTTATTCTCAAGCATCTTCTTCCCGATGGAATATTTACAACTCTCCAGCAATAATCAGGGATTTATTTTCCCAGGCGCGAGCGTACCCCGATAGCATTTCATAAACATACATCATGACATACACATACATGACATATATAGCATAATCTCATTAATTTTGAGAACATCATCTCACCCTGCATTTCATGCATCGCATATAACTAACATTGATATCTTTTCAGGAAAAGACGATTAACTTCAATGAATCCAGCAATTATACAGATCATATTTACACACGACTAATGGAAGCTCAGTTCCTGAAATCAAACGGGTCAACTAATCTACATTATCGCTTCGAAGTAACCCTACTATCTTGGTTCCTTCTCACAGCCCTACTATCCAGGCTTTCATATCGAACTAACCCTACTATCCAGGTTCCTTATCTGAACCCTACTATCCAGCCTTTCATATCGAAGTCCCTACTATCCAGGTTCCTTCTCACAGCCCTACTATCCAGGCTTTCATATCGAAGTAACCCTACTATCCAGGTTCCTTCTCACAACCATACTATCCAGGCTTTCATATCGAAGTAACCCTACTATCCAGGTTCCTTCTCACAAACCTACTATCCAGGATTTCATATCGAAGTAACCCCACTATCCAGGTTCCTTCTCACAACCCTACTATCCAGGCTTTCATATCGAAGTAACCCTACTATCAAGGTTCCTTCTCATAGCCCGACTATCTAGGATTTCATATCAAAGTAACCCTACTATCCAGGTTCCTTCTCACAACCCTACTATCCAGGCTTTCATATCGAAGTAACGATACTATCTAGGTTACTTCTCACATCCCTACTACCCAAGCTTTCATATTGAAGTAACCCTACTATCCAGGTTCCTTCTCATAACCTTACTATCCAGGTTCCTCCTCTCTTATCCCCAAATAGCGGTCCACAACACTATAAGACCGGGACCCGATCAAACATGATTAGTTTCACATTTCCCCAGTAAATCGCGGTGCAGCATATACCCCGACCGGATACGCAGTACACTTCCACTTCCTCATGCCGGAGTTATTCCCCAGTAGAGTAACGGACAACTGAAGCTCCTAAAACTCTGTTTTCCCCAAAGACAGGAAATCAACATCCTCTAGATGGCATCTTTAAGCCCATCTCTGACGATTCTCCGTCACATCCAGGATGGAATCTTTAAGCCCATCTCTGATAATCTTCTATCATCTACTTCCGAATGGCATCTGTAAGACCATTCCCTATATCCCAAATCAAGTGCCACTTCATGCGAGTGTAAATTTCTAGGCACTCTAGTGTTCAATCATCTTCCACCTTCAGATCACGAAAGACAGAGCAGCCAATCTACATCCTCAGGTTTAAGAAGATTGAACAGGGGCAGCTGTTGTACCCCAAAATTTTCCCTCTCATTTTACTCAACAAATGTTAAGTGAGGTCCCGAATTTGCTCAAGGTTGCCCAAGAGTTGACCAGACAAACTCTCTCCTAAGGCAGTGTACCCCAAATTAGGGTTTCTATTTTCATCAAGGTGAGTGAGCCACAAAAGCCCCAAATGCTCTCCATGGTCTTAATATGTTCCCAAGATCATCCATGACAAGTTTCAAGCCTTGCATAAGAAGTTTTCTCAGCCAACTGCTCAGATGCTTGAGAATCGACTGTATTAGGTCAAAAGTCAAATGTGGCCCACATACAGTCAAACCTCAAGATTTTTGGTCAACATCAACATTTTGAAGTAATTTCCATCATTTGATCAAGGCTTGATCATGATTCCTCAAGGGATGCTCCAAATTCATCAAAACCCAAAGGTTGCTAAATTAGGGTTTTGTAGGAAAAGTCAACCCAACTTTTACCAAGCATAACTTCTTCATACTTTATAAGAAATTTTCCATCCAAAGCTCATTTTTGAGAGGATACAATTCCCTACAATCCATATTCAGACCACAAGTTCGAAATATGTACTCGCAAAAAGATATGAATTTTGACATTATAGGTCATTTTGAAAAGTCAACAAAAACACCTTTTGGGTCAAAGCTTCATACATGAACATGTAAGATCCAATTGAGATGAGACCAAAAGTGTTGGTTAGGGGACATCCTAAGCTTTCTAAAAAGTCCAAGAAAACCCTCCTAGGGTCAAAATTGAGAAAGTTGTGAATTGTCAAAGTTGGCAATTTTTGGAAAATTGTCAAAAGTCAACATTGATCAAATTTGCATTTTTTCCAAAGGGGCCCATGTTTTCTTGCTTGAAACATGTTTCTAATAGGACCCACGACCCCTGAGCTTTTCCACCTATTTTTTATTACTTTTATCACTTATTTTGATTTTTTATTCATTTAAATCAAAATAAATCAAATTAAATGGCCAAAAAATGAAAACAAATCAAATATTGAGATTTGTATGCATATTTTGAGTCCATGTACATCTAGCATTCCATCCAAGTCGTGTAAGGTTCATTAGGGTTGAAAAAGATTGGATTGAAACAAGTTTTGGAAAGAAATCATACATGAAGCAAATCAAATCCAATTTTCATAATTCTCAAAGATTTGATACAAATTTGTTGACCTAATTCAGTCTACTATAAGGGCATAAGAATTCCAGATCAAGAAAACAAGCGTTGGAGGCGTGAAACAACAAGAAGAAAATTCAAAAATTTGGACAAAAGTGTGAGATCAAAATCCAAGTCCTTTTGACTTTTATCAATTTGCTCGTCCTTTGACTCAAGTATAAGCTACATCTGTTTCTTTTCTCTGGTCAAATTGAGGAGGTTGACTTCCAGTGCTTCTTTCTCTTTTTGAGCTTTCTTTAAGGAATTTTTCAGATTGTTGACTTCTTCCAAAGCTATAGGTGTAATCTCTGGGACCTCTGACTTGTACTTTGGATCTTTCTCGAATGGCAGTTTGATAATTCGTACCCTGTCTCGGACCCATTTGGTGTAGGGTTTTCTTGCTATGGCATTCTTTCTTTCAGCCTTCCTTTTGTTAACCTTATTCCAGGCCTGAATAACCTTGTTGAGCAACCCTTGGTCTTCTATACCCATATTGTCGATGATAAATGGTCGGAGTTGTTCGTCCGAAGGTTTGTCTTCCAAAGGATACCCTAGCAGTCGTAGGGTCAGAGTAGGGCTGTATTTAATACAACCTCGTGATCCAATCAAAGGGACGTTAGGAAAATCCCCACAGCTAATGGTGATGTCACCAATATCCAACTTTCTTGCATACCATAATATTGAGTTTGCAGTGAGAGACCTTAATTTCTGTGGCCACTCACATCTAGTCAATTCTGGGATCATATAATCTTCCTTGTAAAGATGAGTCATGAACCAAGTGTATAGAAGCTGGATGCAACAATTTAGCATGCCTCTTCTTTTTTCATACATCATATGCAAAGTGTAATAAATGTCGGCAAGCAAGGCGGGAGTAGGATCCGTATTAAAGACTTTCACTCCCCAAAATATGCTAATGGCCGCAGGATCAATATAGTCCACAGTCAGAGGAAATAAGATTACACCAAATACCAACAGCCCTAAACAATCAACACAAGATTCCCACTCCTTATAATTAGCAAATTCCAGTGCCTTAGCTTCCAGGTATATTCTTTTCATTCCTTGTATCGGACCTTCTCTTTGATAATGCTGCACCAATTTAGGATAAGGGATCCCTAGACCATTTGCCAAAGCTTTGGCTTCAATAGTTTTTCCAATACCTACATAGGCCTTTTCTTTGGAGAAATTCAAGATTCTGTCAAATTCCTCCAGAGCCGGTGTTAGCTGGAAATCTTGGAAATTGAAACATCTCAATGGAGGATCATAAAACTTGATTAGGGCAGAGACTGCATCCATATGTACTTCTACTTTAGTCAAATCAAGGGTATCCCTATTAACAGCGAGTATACATCTTCAGAGCTCTTTCGAAAAGTTTACCCTTTATAGTTTTGATTTCAGAAAGGTCAGGCTTGTAGGCGTTGACGCGAACAAGTTGTTTCCCTTTGGCATCCATTTTTAAGACAGACACCAAAATAATCTTGATTTTGTTATCTTTTATTTTGTACCCTGTGAATAAGACAGATAAAAGGAATAAATGATGAATATGAGATATACATGAATGCATGAATGTATAAGTGTTGGATTGAGTAACAAGATTTTGTGATAGTTTTTTGTGATGGGTACCCCTATAAGGTAGGCTCCTTAATTTTGACCTACAGTAAGTCTACCCTCCCAAAAGTTGGCTTTCTTAGGGTGTCATGAATAACACCATAGGGCAAAGGCACAAGGTCCCCCCTTAGGTGGAGCCTCTTTACGGACTGAAACTTTCGTCTCCAAGTCGTGAAAGGTCTCGTCATGAGATTTTGGGTTAAGGTCGTTATAAAGAGTCATGGGTGACCTTCCAAAGTCCTACTTGTCAAGAGGATATATCTCGATAAGTATTCCATTTTCGGAAGTTCACCGACTCTAGGAGAAGTCGTCACATAAACTCGCAGGGATGATATACGCCCTAAGCTAATAGCCAACCTTCTTTTTAAGATTTAGTGGATTTTTTTTTTTTGAGAAAAACCCGCCACATAGCAAATATATGATAATAAAAGAATTTGATGGTAAATAAATAAATGCAATAAAATAGATAGATGCAATAAATAAATAAATAAATAAAAATAAAAACCCAAAAGAACCTAAACCTAGGGTTAAAGAGATTCCCCAACAGAGTCTCCAGCTGTAGCAACTGGTTTTTTAATCAAGAGTCGCCACTATTAGTTTTTATCCTAAGGAATGGAGTCTAACAGAAAACCTTAATTTGTAGACAGAGATTCTAGGTTTCGGACTCAAATAGACAAAAGGAAGGTGTTAGGAACCTTTCGTCTACCTTGTTCACAAGGATATTAGCCCTAGGTTTAGGTTTGGGGTAAACAGTGTTTTAAATTTTAATTAGCAAGACTCGCCACGATTTTAGATCGTATGCCTACGTATCCTCTTATGAAGAATCAAAGTCCCAATTCGTAGTTCGTAAGGGTTGGTGTCTTTTAGGGGTTTGCAAACATATTTTTAATCACTTCGCACTCGGTCGGGAGTAGTGATTGCGGAGATTTTGACTGAGTGAGTAGTAAGCCAAAACTTGTTTGAAACCCTTTTGCAAAGAAAATAGTTAATTAGATTAGTTGATTGCGAAAAGATAATTTGTGGTTTGTTGCATGTTTTTTAATCGTATTAACTGCAAAAACATCTTGATTAATGCATGATTAAAATATTTAATGCAAATTATACAAGAGTATAGTACATTCATGAGTTTTTTTTGAGTAAAATATAATTTAAATGATGATATTTATACATAATATAAAAATTAATATTCATACTAATAATATGAAAATAATAATAATAATAATAATTATTATTATTAAGAATAATAATAACCACTAAATAATATAAAAGAAAATAGATTAATAAAAATATATAACTATAAAAAATAGAAAATAATAGTTAAACAGGGGGGTGTATTTTCAGTTAGCAGGTAGAATAAAGGGGGGTCTGTTTAAGAAACTGATTGGGCCCAAATATCGTTCAGGCCATGGGGGGTGTTTGGCTTTATGCTCTAGCAACTTAGCAGAATGAGGGTACTAAAGGTAATGGGCTTGGCCCATTAAGCGTTTGCAAGGGGACTGAGAGATTGAGTATGTGAGGGTGTATGGGGCTTATGGTTAAGACTTGGCCCATGGCCGTCTGATCAGAATTATGTGAACGAGATCTGAGGGAGTACACTAGCTATTGTGGACCGGCGCGTATGAGATTGAAATGAGTTTATCATTTTTAATTTTCATTTCATCACATTCTTCTTCATTACAGTCTCATTCCTACCCTTTCTCTATTCCACCCTCTCCTACCTTAAACCCTAAAACCAAACCCCTCCGGCCGCGCTCAGACCTACTATCACCCCATCTATGAACTCAACCTTCAACATCCCCAAATCATCATAGTAGCAAGATGCGAAACTAAAAACAAAGATATAAGTTCTGTGTACCTCTTTCGAGCGATTTCCGATCTTGAGTTCTTTAAATTGTTTGGCACTAATCTCCTCTTCTTCTTGGATTCTGCAGGTTTGTGGATATGGTGATGGTGAATGATTGGAGACGGCGGTGGATGTGGAAGCGGCAGCGTCCAAAGGTGATTAGGGTTTTCAATTTGGAAACTCTAATCACTTTTGCTCTGGATCTTCAACGGCAAGGGGATCCTCCAACTTCTCGGTCTCTCCGTCTTTTTCCTCGTTTTTTCTCTGTAAAACCCTCAGTCCAAAAATCCCTCTACTGTCCTTCTTCTTCTGTATTTATAGGTTAATTACTTAGGGTTTGAACGAATTTGTTGTTATTGGTTGTTAGCACAAATTAGGGATTATAGATTTAGGAATTAGGGATTTAGAGTTTTTGTTAATTGATTTAATTTAGTATTGAATGTAATTTCTGATTCTGTTTTACTGTAATACTCGGATTTGATTTAGTATTAATAGAGATTTGTGATATATTTGATTTTCTGTAATATTTGAGTTTCAATGTTTTGGGCTTGGGTTTGATTTGTTGATATTTTAGTTTTTTTTTCCAGATTTTCTGTTAAACACAAAATCTGAGATTTGATTTAGTGAAAATTCAGTTTTGCAACGATCTCTACAGTAATTATTAAAGTGAGAAAACCAGTGTGATTTTAGGTTCAATTGGTACAGTATCTTTTAAGTGTACCTTGGGCCTGCGTTACTTTTTTTCAGTCCAACAACAATACTTTACAGCAAAATGTTAATTGGGCTTTGCATTACTTTTCCTCATTTTCCCAGCAGTATTATACTTTTACAGCAAAAAACGTTTTTTTAACTATGCTAGGCCCAATTGGTCTCTAACCCAATGCTAATTATTTAACTAAATTTTTTTAAATAAATAAACAAATTTTATTTAATGAAACATTATTAAAAAAGGTTTAACAGTAGTAAAAAAAACATGTCACATTTTTTCTTTTACTAACGATAATAATTAATTTTTTTAATAGACCTTAATATATATAATTTCCACTTCTCTTTTACTAATAAACTATTTAATTAAGAACTTAATAGCTATTCAAATAATTTTTATTTACAAATCGCATGGGCCAATGCCCAACATGCCTCGCGAACGAATTCACGGATACACGGGTTTTTCTAATTTAGAAAGCCACGTTTTCCTGAATTAAAATACACCCCCTAGTCGGATAAAGATGGGCCATCAAATATTGTTGTACCATCTTTAACTAAAAATTTCCTATGTTTTAATCTCGAAACATAAAATTATTGAGGTAGGAAAAATTTGGGGTACGACATGGAGTCACTAAAAAATCTCAAAAAATGAGTAAGATATGGCCTTAGAAGTCAACAAACCCTAGCATAGAGAGTGTCAAAATGACTTGAAACCCCTTTCAATTTTTGATGATTTTTATTGAACACATGGATCTTGTCATGTGAACAAAGGTTATTATAGATGATGATAATAACCCATAGAAAAAATAACCAACTCAAAATGTTTAAAATTGAGAGAGTTATGCACTTGTGATCACTGAATCAAGCATTTGCTCAATTAGGTCAAACTTGTTGAACCAACATTGAATCTTTTGATCCTTCTTGGAAATATAAAGCATGATGAATCATAATAGGTATTGAAATTATATTTTCTTGAATCACACTCAAAGATGGAGTTTAAGTCTCAATTAAGCTTGTTTAAGAAGGCATGTAAATAAACACAGGAACCTATCTCTTTGATGAATGTCAACACCAACCTTGGGGAAAGTTTGACCTAAATAAGGTGAGGGAATAATTTGAACCACAAATATTTGATATCATGGACATAACATTGAAACTTGAGCTCTTGCAATCCGTTGAAGAGTCATTTGATTGAGAGCCAACCCTTAACCCTAAGTTAGATGGTGAGATGAATGCAATTGTATCACCCCCTACAGTATGAACATTTAAAGAAACATATATACATATTTTAATGTTATTTTAAAGAACACATGTACAAGATACACACTTCAATATGCTTGGTAATCCCTCAAGAGAAAACTTAAAGATAGGATGAAGATAGGGAGAACCAACCCTAACGTGTGATCTTGTTGTATTGATAAAAGTGAGATGATGTGAACTCTTAGGGGAAAAAAGGGTATAACAACCCCCATTAGCCTAAGTCACCCGTTTAGGGTTCAAACTTAACGGGCCTTTTATACATAGTATTTTTTGACTCCGTCGGAGTTCTTCGGATATGGTAGTCCTCCCCCATTAGTTGTTTTAAGGATAAGACCTCCACCCAAGAATGTTGTTTTAACCACATAGGAACCTTTGTAGTTAGGTGTCCGTTTACCACATGAATCTAGGCGAGGTATCAGAATATTCTTGAGAACCAAATCCCCTTCTTTGAACACTCGAGGATAGACCTTTTTGTCGAATTCCTTCTTCATCTGCTTTTGGTACCTAACCGTGGCACAATGCCGTTAAGCATTTTTGTTCAATAAGTTTGAGTTGATCAAGTCGTGCCTGAACCCACTTTGATTTTTCGAGTTTGGTTTCCATTAGAACTCGTAGTGACGGAATATCCACTTCAACAGAGAGTACAACCTCCATAGCATATATAAGAGAGAAATGAGTTGTCCATGTGTTATTTAGACCTAAAGGCATGACTTTGTAATAGAAGGTGCCCCAAAGAGTCATGAAAGTAGTTTTTTCCATATCCTTGAGTGCCATTTTGATCTGATTATAACTTGAGAAACCATCCATGAATGAGAATACTGAGGCTTAAACGGTGTTATCCACCAAAACATTTATGTGAGGTAATGGGAAATCGTCTTTGGGACTTGCTTTGTTTAGATCCCGGTAGCCTACACACATGTCTGCTTTACCTTCCTTCTTGGGCACTGACACAATGTTAGTTATCCAAGGTTAATAATCTACCACAGCTAGGAACCTTGCATCAAATTGTTTAAGTACCTCTTCTAGAATCTTGTCATACATGTCTGGACGAGTTCTTTGGAGCTTCTGTCTAACTGGAGAACAACCTTGTTTGAGAGGTAGTCTATGCACCACAATATTTGTATCCAATCCTGGAATATCTCTATAAGACCAGGAAAATGTATCCCTGTACTCATGTAAAAGTTTGATCATCCTTTCTTTGACGCTTTCCTCCAAAGTTGCCCCTACTTTGACCTCTTTCGGATCTTTTTCTGTGCCAAGGTTGATGATCTCAATAGATTCTTGGTATGGTTTTATATTGTCAGCCTTTTGCTCTAACACCCTCGCCAATTCTTCGAAGAGTTCAAGATCTTATTAATTTTCCTCATGAGCTTGGTTAATTGGTGCATCAAAGTTATATTGAATAGCAGCAGTAACATTATCAGTGATTTTGGATGTGGATATGCAAATTTTATCATGTTTTGGTGCAGCTTAGTATGTGAATTTGAAAAATGCATATGAAGAAAAGTATTGCCATTTTTGAAAAGGAAAGGGAAATTCAAAAGATGGATCTTAATTGAATTCAAAATACAACTCTTATTAATTAAAAATATTTTTTGAAACAAATTGGGGGGCCCTTACAAGCTACCCATATGCCTCGGGCGTGTCATAGGTTCTTTTAAAAACAAGAAAAATTACTTTGGAAAGAAAGAGATCTTTGGAATCTCCCCAACTGTCCAATTCTCGAGCTCTTCGCCTGGAGTGCACTCACGGATGAAGTCAGGTGTTCTTTTAGTGCTGCTCTTATTGGATATCATTGCTAATTATCCATCGTGCTCTACTCCTTTTTTAACGAAGGTTTCCTAGATAAGAGGAAACTGCACCTTGCCTTTCAGAATAGCCTTTCACAATTTGTAGCCTAAACCAAAACGATCCTTCTTCTCAGGTATCTCCATAAGTTTACCCCAACCTTTTGAGGTACGATCTTCCATAACTATTTGTAAATCTCTCCATGAAGTTATAATAGGTTTCTTGATTTTCTCCACTGGTAGAGTTACCATTGAAGCAACCTCTATGACTTGAAATGGTGTTGCTATGTAGTCTTCATCCATACTGATATATCTATAGGACTCTATGTGACTTGCAAATATGTACTCTTCACCGTCGATTATAACCAATCTTCCTTCAATGAGGAACTTCAATTTTTGATGTAGGGTTGAGGTAACAACCCCTGCCGCATGGATCCAAGGTCGCCCGAGAAAGCATGTATATACTGGCTCTATATCCATTACTTGAAAGGTAATGTAGAACATGCGTAGATGGTTCCTCGGGCACATGAGTCATTTATATTTTCCAAAGTCAACTACTTTGAAATTTGGAGGGATCACTACATCTAGAACTAGACCCATTACGAGAGCATCGACGTCGAAATCATCGTAGCCTTCCATAACCTTCAACCTTTCTTCAAGAGATTTATACTTATTAAGCGCTGCAGGATTTTCAACAACATTGGTATGGGCACTTCTTTGAGGTACTTGTTCGACGCCTTCTAAGTCATGGTCCCCATACTACAGGTCTATGTAGTTTTCCATGTTTTGTGGATTATTGACCGGAATCTGCAAGGTATGAGATGCCCCTACCTTCGGTGGAGGTGGGACAAATCCTTCATTATTAGCTTGTTGGACCTCTTGTTGAGCCACAATTGACTTTAGAGGTCCTGACTCTGGTGACTGTCTCGGTTGGTGACCACTCGATGCACCAATAGTATGGGAAACTTATTCAAAGGCTATCCTAGGAATCTAGTCTTGTCTCTCAATAATGTTCTTCAAGGCTAGAAGAACCTGACTCATGTCTCCTTTCATTGAGTGGATATTACCCCTACTTGTTCCAAATCTTCTTGGAAGATGGCTTGATTTTGTTCGATCTGTTCCATCACTTTCTTTTGATGATTTAACTGGAGAATGATTTTTTTTGAAAAAATGGTGAGTTTTTGTATGAATTTTTCTAAATATGATGCTTGTGAATGCATCAATGCGTATGAGTATGCTAAAAAAAATTAATTGTTGTCTTCTTAATGGTGGATTTACTTATTATTATTTTTTGTATATGTACTTTTTTCAGGTTTTTTTTATTGGTGATATCTCAAATAAATACACAATATGAATAGAGAAACAATAACACTTTTATTAATTTAAACCATCAAGGGAAATACACTCCAAAAGTTGAAACAAATTATCAAAGGGAAAGTTCTGAAAGTAAATGCTGAACCAATCGTGAAATACTGAAATAAATAACAAAAGGGAAACAAAGAATCTCCTAGGGGGCTTGTGGATCTCTACTCTAAAACCATCAACCAGTTTCCTACAAAGCTTGAGGAAGTCTTGAACATCTTTCAGGAGGGGAAGCGTGATTTCTTTTGCATCTTTTAGGCTTCTAGGAATGTCCCTAATGATATCGGTTGCTAAGTAGGCGAGCTTTGCATGCTTGTCTTTGTAGATCCGGTATTCCTTGTAGAGGTCCGAGACCATCTTCTTGTTATCTTCTCCAGCTTTGGCAATCTTTGCATATTATTCTTACTAATATAATTTTTTAGCCCTCATCTCCGTATAGAGTCTCCTTTGTATGAGGAATTCTTTCGGAGGTCTTCTAACTCGTGAAATACTTGCCCATATTCTTCTATCTTTCAAGAGAGAAGATTCTCTACTTCTATCTTTCTAAGGCGTTCCCTCACTTCTGATTATTGTCTTTCATGGATTCTGGTTGTAAGGAACTGGATTTTATCTTCCAAATCTAGAGCTCCTTGTTCTAACCCTTGGATTTGGCCTCTCATATTTTCTTCCATCTACTTTTTGTCTTGTAAAAACTTTTCATACCATCCGTTTAGTTTTCCAATTTTCCCTACGGCATCATCCAAACATTGGTTGTGGGAATCCAAGTTAAAAGTAGCACTTAATAATCCCTCGGTCAAATGCTTTGGCTTAAAGCTCTCCTTATCAAGGGCTTCATGGTCTTTCTAAATTTGTTGATCTTTTGACTTAAGCTCTTGTTGTAAATTTCTTCTCTCCCTAGTAAGGTCACGAAGGCTAAGCTCTAATCCCTCATTCTCCTTTTGAGCTTGATTTAAGGATTTCTTCAAGTTGTCTATCTCTTCTATGGACATAGGAAGAGGATATGGCACGTCCGATTTGTACTTAGGATCAATGTCAAATGGTAGATTAACAATTTTTACTCTTTCCAAAACCCATTGAGTATAAGGTTCTCTCGCCACATCATTCTTTCTTTTAGCCTTCCTTTTGTTGACTCTACTCCAAGCTCGAATGATCTTATTGAGCAAATCGTGGTCATCTCTACCCATGTTGTGAATAATCAAGTGTTGAAGTTGCTCGTCAAAGGGTTTATCCTCTAATGGGTACCCAAGTTGGCGCAAAGCCAAAGTGGGGTTATAATTAATGCATCCACATGACCCCATCAAAGGAACATTTGGAAAATCTCCATAACTATAAATGATATCTCCAATGTTTAGCTTTCTTGTGTACCACAAAATAGAATCGGCAGTGAGAGTCCTTAGTTTTTGAGGCCACTCATATCATGTCATAGTTTTAACGATATAGTCTTCTTTATAAAGGTGAGACATGAGCCAAGAATATAAAAGAGGGATGAAATAGTTTAGCACACCCCTCCCCTTTTCGTAACGAGTGTGGAGAGCATAATAAATATCGTCAAGTAAAGCAGGAGTTGGGTCCACATTCAAAGCTTTTGCAGCCCAAAACACACTAATAGTTGCAGGGTCAATATAGTCCAAAGTACACAGAAATCAAATCACACCAAAGACAAGAAGTCCTAAACAATCAACACACGACTCCCATTCTTTCTTATTGAAAAAATAAATGGCTTTAGCTTCCAAATATTCCTTTTTAATCCCTTGTACATCACCATCTCTTTTGTAATTAGGTGACAAATTAGAAAAGGGTATCCCTAAACCTCTTGCTAAGTATTTAACATCAATAGTCTGTCCAATTTCCACATAAACTTTTTCCTTAGAAAAATTCAAGAACATATCAAATTCTTCCAAAGTGGACGCTAGTTAAAATTTTTGAAAGGTGAAACAACTTAACGGAGGATCGTAGAACTGAACCAAGGCATAGATAGCATCCAATTCTACATCCAATTTTGTAAACTTAAGGGTATTCCCATAACAGCGAACATACATCTTCATGGCTCTTTCATACAGTTTCTCTTTGATGATTATTATCTTCTTCATATCTGGCTTGGTGGCGCTAACATGAACAAGTTGTTTCCCCATTGGCATCCATTTTTAGGATACTCACCAAAAACCTTTGATTATTTTAGGAATTATGTGAATAAGACAACAAAAATGCAAGAACAATGAATATGTGAGATGCAAAATGTGTGCATGCATGGTGGTGGGATTTTGTGAAAGGTATCCGTAGTTGGTAGGTTCCTAATTCTAGCCTACGGATATTCTACCCTCCCCATAAGATGGCTTCCTTAAGGCTATCATGGATAACACTAGAGGGAAAGGAAAACGGGCCTCCCTTAAGCGGAGCCTCTTTCTATACCAAAACTTTCGTCTCTAAGGTCATAAAGGTCTCCCCATGAGATTTTGGTTTTGGCTTATACAAAGAGTCATAGGTTTTGTGATACGGTGGGAGAACTGAATTGGGTGTTTTGCGTTTGCATTCGCAAATGTTGCGGTTTAGCAAGAGTCTCCACCGACTTTTCTTTTATCCAAAAGGAAAGGTGAAAAAGCATAGGAAATACCTTTAGAGATGTTTTCTTGAGTTCGGGGGGTAGATTATGAAAAGGGAAGGTATTAACACCCTTTTCATCCATGGTTTTCCATGGGCTCTTAGTTACTTACTAGATCACTTGATTTTGTTTGAATGTGTGCTTGTGATGTGGGTTTTGAAAGTATTTTTAAAATGTGACTTTGTAATGATTCTCGTCTCTATAAGAATGCATACAAAGTGTTGTTTTGAAAATAGTTCAAAGAGGTGTTTGTGGAATGTGTTTTTGAAAGTGATTTTGAAAAGGGTTTCCTTTGTAATGGCTCTCGTTTCTATAAGAACGCGTACAAAGTGTTGTCTTTCAAAAATGTTTCAAAGTAAGAGTGTCGGTGTATATAATGTTTTTGTTGTGAGCAAGCGAGCAACGAGGAGAGAATCTACCTACTCAAAAGGTCTTATGTGTTCTTTTCCTCCTCCTTTAGATGTTTCTATCTTACCATTGTTTTGGTAAGAAGCCCCATCGTAGGATGTGAAGGGACGGATGTTGGGACGTTTGTATAGTCATAGAAGGTAACCTATGGGACGTTTTAGCAATGTCGTTTTTAGGGACTAGATTGTTTACCGAAGGCAACATCGAGGGTCATCAAGGGACTACGATCTTTTATCCAGGGCCTTTGCTCAAACGCCCATGTTCGAGGGACATTACTATTTTTCTGATAGGCAACAAGTGAGATTACCCTAAGGGTGCGTGTGTGCAAATTGTGTTTGATTGCATGCATTTAGTCTTTATTAGGGTGATCTATTTGTCAATTTCATGTCTTGCCATACACACCCTAATTACTAGCATTTACATTCGAAAGCGACAAAATGGAGAAATGTAAAGTCCTACGCTATTACAATATTTTAGGGATGGGGGTACATATTTATGAATGGGGGTTGCAAATAAAATTAAATCCTAAGTTACTATTACAACCATATTGAAATGTACAGTATAAGAAAGAAAAAGGACTTGTTTAGAAAATGGTTTTTTATCTTCATGAAAAAGAAATAAATTAATAAAAGAAAAATATTTATATGTCTTTTTATGTTAATATTAAAAATGATGAAAAGGAAAATAAATGAAAGATAGAAACAACGTGCTGCTGCAAGAAAAACAACAAGGATCAGAAGTTCTGAAGTCAGGCGCGTGATGACTCAAAAAGGAACGTCAGTGGAATCAGAAGTTCTGGATTTGTACACTTTGAGATCCTACAAGACACGTTAGAGGGAAAACATGGAAGTTCTGGCTTGCTATGTGCTGAACTTTTGAATGTTAGAACAATGAGAAAATCTTAGAAATTCTGTGCGTGATAAAACAGTCTGTGGGAACATCATAAGTTATGTATGGTGCTAAGACAGTGAACGAACAATCAACAGTTCAGCGTGTTATCAGTGCATGAAAATCAGAAGTTCTAAGTGTTAAAACAGTGAGTGAACAATCAGCAATTCAGCATGTTTAACTAGTGAGGAGAAATCAGAAGTTATGTGTTGTGCTAAAACTGTGAGTGAACATTAGAAGTTATATGCAATATTTCAACTCTTAATCAGCACGTCAGCAATTTATTCAGTTCTTAATAAACAGCAAATCAGAAGAATAATAGCATAACAGTTTATAGAAGTTCTAATCCTAAATCTGAGTCTAGCCCTAATCAAGAAGTTCTGATCCACAGTTTTTCTACTTAAGCAATGATATGTACAACATTAATACTATGATATCCACATATTTAATGATGTTCTAAATGAAAAGATGCAAAGTTAGAAAGACTTACCTTGAATCTGGAGTGTGGGCCTGGAGCTTTGAGCTGTTGCCTTCAGATGTTCTGGTGTCAACGAGAGTGACGGAACAGTGGTTGTGTTCTTTGATTAAAAGGGGGGGAACAAAAGGTTTTGTTTTGGATTTGAGAAATCTGGATTTTTATGAAGGTTTCACAACTTCCTTTTCTCTCTTTTGGCTAATCTCTCTCCAAAAGCCCAGCTGGTTTTTGTAGTTTGTGTTTGCAGTTTTTTTGGACTCTTGGAATTTTTGCAGGGGTTCAAGGCTTTTCTTTCTCCAAATTCCGACCTCTTTACAGTTGCAAATGTAGTTCAATTTATAAGCAAGGATTTAGTAGCTTGGAGAAATCAAAGGTACAACCATCATATGCTAGGCGCTGACTTGTTCTTGAAGCAAGTTCAAAAAATTATGGTTCAAGGCACAAGGTAAGGTGGTTAGCAGCTTTTAGTCGTGCCTGAGCTGGATTTGTCAGCCAAAATTACGGAGAAGCAAAAGCAACACATGGGCCTAGCACCCTTTTGCATAAAAGTTTACTTTCCCAAGACAGTAGAGGTACACGTGGGGGAAATCCTTTGGATAAAGACTCAAAAGTGGTTGTGAGCATTAAATGAGCATTAAGTGATTATGAGATTTATAAAATTATAAATCCTGCCATGTGAAATTCTACATCATTGCTTAATTCTGGATCAGAAGTTCAGCTTCAGCGTAACATCCAACCTATGATCTTTGTATCTCCTTTCTCAAGCATGTTCTGAAGGAGCTCTCAGACTTTCTAGGAAACTTGCAGCATGCTTCTTAACCTTCTTCGAATTACCCTGGCAAACTCTGACTGAAACTTTGTGAAAACTTGCCCAGAAGTTCTGACCAAACTCTGTCTTGGAAGTGTCCAGAATTTGTTGAGTGTTTCAGTTTCAAGGACGTGTCTTTGAGAAGTTATAACTTGAAATTCCAGCATTTCCAGGAGAAGTTCTGCTCTGCAATGTTTTAGATCTCGTTGAAATCTATAACTATTGAATCAGAAGTTCTTCCAGAATCAGCTTGCATCATGGTGAACATCTAGCCAGAAGTTCTGAGCTTGTCATATCTTCCTAAACACTTAGAAAAAATTCTAAGTATTTAGAATTTTGACTTCTCCAAAGTAGTTTTGACTTTTGAATTTCTTGATGAAACAAACTTCATATTTTAACATGTATTGATGAAATATGATTCTTGAAATTTGATTTTGATCCAAAAGTCAAAGTTTGACTTTTCAGTGTGCAAATGACAATTTTGCCCTTGTGGGTGATTTTCTTGGAAAATCTGTAATTCAAGGCTTGGAATTGGATGGAAGCAAACTTTGAAGATCCAGGGTGATTCTTTGAGAAATGAGAGGGAAAATGTTGGGGTACAACAGCTGCCCCTGTTCAATCTTCTTACACATGAAGAGTTAGATTGGCGAGTTTCGCCATTCGTGACTCGAAGGTGGAAGATGATTGGACACTAGAATGCCCAGAAAATTTGCACTCAAAGATGTGTTAGTTGATTATGTAGGAAATGGGCCTAAAGATGCCATTTGGAGAGGTAATTGGTAGTTGTTGAAATGGGCTTAAAGATGCCATCCAGAAATGATTGATGGACTGTATCTATAAGCTGGAACTGAATGATTATCATAATGGCGTCTGTGTTTGGAGCGTATCTGAACTGCATCTGAAAGTGAGAAGGAACCTGGGTAGGGTTGATTCAATGATGAGTCCATGTAAAACTTCATCCGGAAGTGAGAAGGAACCTGGGTAGGGTGATAAAGGAATCTTGGACGATTACTACCTCAGCAGGGTGATGAAGGAATCTTGGATGATTACTACCTGAGCAGGATGATGAAGGAATCTTGGAAGATTACTAACTCAGCAGGATGATGAAGGAATTTGGGACGATTACTACCTCAGCAAGATGATGAAGGAATCTGGGACGATTACTGCCTTAGTAGGATGATGAAGGAATCTTGGACGATTACTACCTCAGCAGGGTGATGAAGGAATCTGGGACGATTACTACCTTAGCAGGATGATGAAGGAATCTTGGACGATTACTACCTCAGCAGGATGACGAAGGAATCTTGGACGATTACTACCTCAGCAGGGTGATGAAGGAATCTGGGATGATTACTACCTCAGCAGGATGATGAAGGAATCTTGGATGATTACTACCTCAGCAGGATGATGAAGGAATCTTGGACGATTACTACCTCAGCAGGATGATGAAGGAATCTTAGACGATTACTACCTCAGCAGGATGATGAAGGAATCTGGTACGATTACTACCTCAGTAGGATGATGAAGGAATCTTGGACGATTACTACCTCAGCAGGATGATGAAGGAATCTTGGACGATTACTACCTCAGCAGGATGATGAAGGAATCTTGGACGATTACTACCTCAGCAAGATGATGAAGGAATCTTGGACGACTACTACCTCAGCAGGATGATGAAGGAATCTTGGACGACTGCTACTCCAAACAGATGATGAAGAAATCTTGGACGACTGCTACTCCAAACAGATGATGAAGGAATCTTGGACGACTACTACCTCAGCAGGATGATGAAGGAATCTTGGACGATTACTACCTCAGCAGGATGATGAAGGAATCTTGGACGACTGCTACTCCAAATAGATGATGAAGGAATATTGGACGACTTCTACTCCAAACAGATGATGAAGGAATCTTGGATGACTACTACCTCAGTAGGATGATGAAGGAATCTTGGACGATTACTACCTCAGCAGAATGATGAAGGAATCTTGGACGATTACTACCTCAACATAATGATGAAGGAACCTTGGTTGATTACTACCTCAAACAGAATGATGAACTTTATCTGTTGATTGATCTTTCCTGAAAAGGTAAAGAGTTAGTTGTATGCAATGTCATGATGTATGCATTGCGTAACGATGTTCTCAAAATAAATGAGATTTATGTTTTATGTATTTTGTATGCATGTGCTATAAATGTTGTTGAAATGTAATTTTGTTTTGGAGAATAAATCCTTGACAAATGTTGGGCAGTTATTAAATCCCGGATTGCTATTGAAGAGTAGGTATATCTTCAAACTTTGCTTTAGAATGTTTCCACCGGGATTCCTGTTTTGTTGTTTGAGGAGAACTTTGTTGGGGAATATTGAAAACTCTGTTGGAGAGTGTTGATTCCTGCTTGGGAAAAGAGTTCTTGTGTCTCGGTTGTCCGTTGCTCTACTGGGGTCAAAGTTAAACTGATATCTGGTCGGGTCCAGGTTTCACAGTAACTTCCTGGGCATTATAGAGTAGTCTACTGGGGAAAGGGAGTTGTGGTCTTTTGATTTGTAGTAGTTGGAAAGGAAAACTCAAGCTGGGGAATCCTGCTGTTTGTTGGGGAAATAAACCCTGTTGGCGGTCTGCTAGAGAGGTGACGACTTCGTTGGGGAAAGTCCTCGAGGACTCTTGAGGTTGTCTCAGCTGGGGAAAGGTTTTCAGAGATTAAAGTCTTGTTAGGGAATCATCCTATGAGAAGAATTTTGTCATTGCCCCTAGCAGCAAATGCTTCTGGTATTGCCAAAAAAATGCTTGATTGTACGTAACCCTTCTCTGAGATTGACGTTCAATGCCCCAAGTGACGGAGATGGAGACTTACCCCCGGTTACTCTGCAATTCTTGAGAGATTTCTTAGAATCTTGATTAGACTGCCCCAGGTGTGCTGGATAGTGACATGTCATGTCCCCTTGTTGATAGGAGATTTGTCAGTGGGAGTGTCATCCTACTTGAATTGATTTTGTTCACTGAGAGAGCTTTCGTTCATCGGATATTCGTTGTGTGAATTTCTTCGCTGTCAAACAAATAGCCATATGCAAACAACGATATTCAAGAAATGCAAAGTTTATGTTTGTCTTGAAATTTTGAAAATGCGTTTTAACAAGTAAAGAAATTTTGTTAAGAAAATTCAAACTCGTGATTTAGAGCAAAGCCTTACAGGAGTCAGAATACCTTTTGTAACAGTATGCTCTCGAACTAACCCATGATTCAGTTAGGACTTTTAAAGGGTTGTAACGTGGCTTGGTTCATGGTTTTAAGAAACAAAGGATAAAGGCTCAAAGTGTATTTGTACCCACCCTCTCTTCGTGACGTTCTTCAGTCCTAAGCTCAGTTAATTATGTGTTTGAATTCCAATTGAGTCTGGAATGACGTTTTAGTGATGGTTCAGACAAGTTAAGTTTTCAGAAGGCAGTCATTTTTGCAACATTTTTTTTGTTGTTGAGGATTTGTAGTGACCTCTTTTTATTTGATTTGTTATCCCTAATTTTTTCCTGACTGTTCTTATTTTGAGATTACGGTCAGCGGGAAGCCCCGGTTTTTCTTAAGTCTCTTTTGTAGGTTTTGACTTAGTGGGATTTTATTTTTGAGAGATAATGACTGCCCATTTGGTAGGGAACTATTACTGTCTTTTGATTCCAGAGGAATGTTTTTTGATGTCATTCGTTGTATTACGAAATGAGAGTTTGCGGCTAAATGCGCGCTTGAATCAACTGAGAGACTACCCTGCCCCAGGTTTTGATTAAAGGTTTCAATTTGTGTAAGAAAGAAAACTTGTGCTTCTTTGGCTCAAAGCGGTTGACTAGGGATTATCTTCCTTATAACTCCAGTGTTTAGGATTTGAAAGAATGTATGTACATCGTCAGCAAGGTCTGTTCAAAAGCATACTGTATGAGATTATGGCATTTTTTTGTCACCCTCCCTCTAAAGGCTTGTAATTTTTAGCAAGAGTTTAATGTCATAAAGAGATTAAAAAGCATAGTTTAAATATAGTGAAAACGAATGGATGAATTCAAGACAAATATATGCAATGCATTAATGAAACAAAGTTTGACATTAATGGATAATTGTTTGAACAATAAAAGAGATTACAATTGAAAAATCAAATGAACAGAAGCCTCTTTGTCTGAACTTGTCATTTTAGGTGGTGAGCCTTTGAGGAACGGCAGAAGAATTCTGTTTGGCCATGTTGTGTGAACTCCAACAATCCTTCATCGATCAGGTTTTGAATCTTGTACTTTAGCGCCCAACAATCATTTGTATCATGCCCAGGACTATTGGAATGATAGGCACACCTGGCATCGGGATTGTAGCTTGGAGAAAAAGTTTTGGGATTTGGATGAGTTCTTATTGGTGTAACCAGATTCATCCTTAGCATGTGTTGCAAATCTTGAGACAATGGTATGTTGATGTTGGTAAACTGTCTTTTGGGCTCACTTTGCCTTTGCTGATTTTCCGGTTGATGTTGACGAAGTCGTTGTTGGGCTTGTGACGTGGCAGTTATTTGAGGAGGTCTTCCGGCTTCTTGCCTCATGGGAGGCTGAGTAGTAACTTGATTTCCAATCCTGGTTGTTTGCCCCATACAATTGCAATCTTCTTGACGAAGCTTGTTGATGAGGACTCTTAGATCTTCTTGTCCCTGAGCCAAGTTTTGGAATAGAGCCATCTGGCCCACCAGTTGTCCCATCATCTAGACTTTCATTATGGCTATCTCGGTTTGTAGCCGCTCTAACTGGTCAGTTCTGTTGTCCCCAGAATTTCCCATGATCATGTCCCTGGTAACGAGCGCCTTGACCTCTTCTGGTCCCTTAGATAGGATCAAGAACATCTCTTGAAGTTGAGCGTTTTGAGTCTGGATGCCATTCACCATTTTTTCCATATCCATCTTACTGAAATAAACAGTATGAAGATAAGGAGATCTGTATGGGAGAAACTTGTCATGATATGATGCATGATATATGGATGCATGTTTTCAATGATCTCTCGGGGTAAACACAAGAAAAAGTTAGAAGTTGAACTTTGATCAACAGCTTTTTTGGAGAACTTTGTGTCGGTGGATGTCCTTCCATGAGAATTAAGCTTACCATGCCAAGTGGGTTGTAGCCCTTGACTCAAATTGTTGTACTTGATCTTTGACGGTGTTTGGTTAGAGGGAAATAGATCCTCTTGTCTCTTGATAGACGTTGGTTCAACGAGACCCTGCATCAAAGACCCTTGAGATCCTTGAAATGCTATGGTTTAATGTTATTGAAAATGCTATAGTATGATGTTTATGATGTTATGTACAAATATGCGAGGTAATAAAGTACAAATAATCATATTCACACAAAGTAGACAAGTCCTTAGGTTTAAACTTGCATGGAGTTTGTAGGTAAGTACCTTCTTGAAGTTTAGTTGGCTCAACCTGTCCTAGTTAATAATAATCAGGTTCTAAGGGATCTCAATATCACTGATCTTTCTCCCAGCTTTGTTCAATAGGCGATTGACTCGCAACCAAACAAAGCTCAAGAGTCCAACCTCAATGAGTGTAGCATTGAGTATCTGTCAACCTTGGGAATACACCAAGGTCGACCACCTCGCTACGTCCCACTGGCCAAGTTGTGCAATCTAAAGGTTCTAAGGTCAGTTGATGCTTTATGACACCACACAACGACCTGTACTCTCCTTGATTGACTCAAGGGTTACCGGTACCAACCAATGTGCCACATCAATGTAGCTACTGCTTCAACCGTGCCGGTATACCCCGCACAGTTCCCTCACAGTTTATTGCTACTTACCTAAAAGGTATCCCCAGATGCGGGTAGAGGATCAAAACAATCCCAAACAAGGAACCAATAATGTAAAGCAAGCAATTAAAACAAATGAAGGCAAGTAAATGTGATCTAACCCTAAGGTAACCCCACTTTTAAGTACTTTCCCCAATAGAGTTGCCAGTTCTGTGATACGGTGGGAGAACTAACTTGGGTGTTTTGCGTTTGCGTTTGCAAATGTTGCGGTTTAGCAAGAGTCGCCACCGACTTTTCTTTTATCCAAAAGGAAAGGTGAAAAAGCACAGGAAAGACCTTTAGAGATTTTTTCTTGAGTCCGGGGGGTAGATTATGAAAAGGGAAGGTATTAGCACCCTTTTCATCCATGTTTTTCCATGGGCTCTTAGTTACTTGATAGATCACTTGCTTTTGTTTGAATGTGTGCTTGTGATGTGGGTTTTGAAAGTATTTTGAAAATGTGACTTTGTAATGATTCTCGTCTCTATAAGAATTCATACAAAGTGTTGTTTTGAAAATAGTTAAAAGAGGTGTTTGTGGAATGTGTTTTTGAAAGTGATTTTGAAAAGGGTTTCCTTTGTAATGACTCTCGTTTCTATAAGAACGCGTACAAAGTGTTGTCTTTCAAAAATGTTTCAAAGTGAGAGTGTCAGTGTATATAATGTTTTTGTTGTGAGCAAGCAAGCAACTAGGAGCGAATCTACCTACTCAAAAGATCTTATGTGTTATTTTCCTCCTCCTTTAGATGTGGCTATCTTACCATTGTTTTGGTAATAAGCCCCATCGTAGGATGTGAAGGGATGGACGTTGGGGCGTTTGTATAGTCATAGAAGGCAACCTAGGGGACGTTTTAGCAATGTCACTTCTATGGACTAGATCGTTTACCGAAGGCAACATCGAGGGTCTTTGCTAAAACACCTATGGTCGAGGGACATGATTATTTTTCCGATAGGCAACAAGTGAGATTACCCTAAGGGTGCGTGTGTGCAAAGTGTGTTTGATTGCATGCATTTAGTCTTGATTAGGGTGATCTAATTGTCAATTTCATGTCTTGCCATACACACCCTAATTACTAGCATTTGCATTCGAAAGCGATAAATTGCAGAAATGTAAAGTCCTACGCTTTTACAATACTTTGGGGATAGGGGTACATATTTATGAATGGGGGTTGTAAATAAAATTAAATCCTAAGTTACTATTACAACCATATTGAAATGTACAGTATAAGAAAGAAAAAGGACTTGTTTAGAAAATCGTTTTTTATCTTAATGAAAAAGAAATAAATTAATAAAAGAAAAATATGTTTATGTATTTTTATGTTAATATTAAAAATGATGAAAAGGAAAATAAATGAAAGATAGAAACAACGTGCTGCTGCAAGAAAAACAACAAGGATCAGAAGTTCTGAAGTCAGGCGCGTGATGACTCAGAAAGGAACGTCAGTGGAATCAGAAGTTCTGGATTGGTACACTATGAGATCCTGCAAGACAAGTTATAGGGAAAACATAGAAGTTCTGGGTTGCTATGTGCTGAACTTCTGAATGTTAGAATAATGAGAAAATCTTAGAAATTCTGTGCAATATTTCAACTCTTAATCAGCATGTCAGCAATTAATTCAGTTCTTAATAAATAGCAAATCAGAAGGATAATAGCATACCAGTTTATAGAAGTTCTAATCCTAAATCTGAGTCTAGCCCTAGTCAAGAAGTTCTGATCCACAGTTTTTCTACTTAAGCAATGATATGTATAACATTAATACTATGATATCCACATATTTAATGATGTTCTGAATGAAAAGATGCAATTTTAGAAAGATTTACCTTGAATCCGGAGTGTGGGCTTGGAGCTTTGAGCTGCTGCCTTCAGATGTTCTGGTGTCAGCGAGAGTGACGGAACAGTGGATGTGTTCTTTTATTAAAAGGGGAGGAAAAAAAGGTTTTGTTTTGGATTTGGGAAATCTGGATTTTTATGAAGGTTTCACAACTTCCTTTTCTCCCTTTTGGCCAATCTCTCTCCAAAACCCAGCTGGTTTTTGTAGTTTGCATTTGCAATTTTTTTGGACTCTTGGAATTTTTGCAGGGGTTCAAGGATTTTCTTTCTCCAAATTCCGACCTCTTTACAGTTTCAAATGTAGTTCAATTTATAGGGAAGGATTTAGTATCTTGGAGAAATCAAAGGTACAACCATCATATGCTAGGCGCTGACTTGTTCTTGAAGCAAGTTCAAAAAAGTATGGTTCAAGGCACAAGGTAAGGTGGTTAGCAGCTTTTAGTCGTGCCTGAGCTGGATTTGTCAGCCAAAATTTAAGAAAAGCAAAAGCAACACATGGGCCTAGCACCCTTTTGCATAAAAGTTTACTTTCCCAAGACAGTAGATGTACACGTGGGGGAAATCCTTTGGATAAAGATTCAAAAGTGGTTGTGAGCATTAAATGATGATGAGATTTATCAAATCAGAAATCCTGCCATGTGAAATTCTACATCATTGCTTAATTATGGATCATAAGTTCAGCTTCAGCATAACATCCAACCTCTGATCTTTGTATCTCCTTGCTCAAGCATGTTCTGAAGGAGCTCTCAGACTTTCTAGGAAGCTTACAGCATGCTTCTTAACCTTCTTTGAATTACCCTGGCAAACTCTGACTGAACCTAAGTGAAAACTTGCCCAGAAGTTCTGACCAAACTCTGTCTTGGAAGTGTCCAGAAGTCGCTGAGTGTTTCAGTTCCAAGGTCGTGTCTTTGAGAAGTTATAACTTGAAATTCCAGCATTTCCAAGAGAAGTTTTGTTCTGCAATGTTTTAGATCTCATTGAAACCTATAACTATTGAATCAGAAGTTCTTCCAGAATCAGCTTGCATCATGGTGAACATCTAGCCAGAAGTTCTGAGCTTGTCATATCTTCTTAAACACTTAGAAAAAATTCTAAGTATTTAGAATTTTGACTTCTCTAAAGTAGTTTTTACTTTTGAATTTCTTGATAAAACAAACTTCATATTTCAACATGTCTTGATGAAATTTGATTCTTGAAATTTGATTTTGATCCAAAAGTCAAAGTTTGACTTTTCAGTGTGCAAATGACCATTTTTCCCTTGTGGGTGATTTTCTTGGAAAATCTATAATTCAAGGCTTGGAATTGGATGGAAGCAAACTTTGAGGATCCAGGGTGATTCTTTGAGAAATGAGAGGGCAAATTTTGGGGTACAACAAGTTTTATTCCAAAGTCTTATCCCCCAAGAGTCTAGCTCTTGAGACATATTCCTTTTTCAGAATTCCACTGACTTTAGGCAAAGTCGTCACAAAAACTCATAGGGATGATGTACCCCCTTAGCCAATAGACAGTCCTTCTTTCTAAGGTTTTGATGATTTCAAATTTTAAAAAAAATCCCACCAAAAAATAAATAATATAACAATGATAATAATATAACAATAAATAAATAGATAAAACAAATAAATAAAACAAATATAGAAAGTCAAAATAACAAAAACCTAGCAAAACCCTAAACCTAAAAAATAGAAGCTTCTAAACCCTAGGGTTGAGTCCCGAGAAGAGTCGCCAACTATCGTAATCGGCAAAAAATAATGAGTCGTCATCACTACTTTTTATCCTAACGACAGGTGAATAACGGAATAACCCTAATTTTACAGATATTCTAAGCTCGTGCTTCGTTTTTAGACGAATGGAAGGTGTTAGGCACCCTTCATCTACCTTGTCCTCAAGGATGTCCTAAATTTAGGTTTAAGGGTAAGATAGGGTTTTAGAGATGATTTGTGAAAAGGGTTTTAATCTTTTAGTTAGGGGAACTCACCTTGGTTTTTAGGTTAAGTGCTTATGTATCCTCTTATGAGGAATCAAAGTACAATTCATAGTTCAAAGTGTTTGGTTTTTTTTAATGGATTTTGGAAACCCCTTAGAGTCTCCTTGAACCAAGTATAAGTTTGAAATTAGCGGAATCATAGACGAAGTTCACAGTCGATAAAAGAGATCTCCACAATCCTTTTTGAAAATATCTTGATTTTTATATGTTAGTAAAGAAAGGGTTAATATTTGGTTGGTTAGTTATTTTCGAGTGTATGATTGAATACGAGAAAAAATTATTTCGATGAAAAAATATTTAATGAGATTAAAAATAGGGTTAGAGTTTTAAAAAATAGTTTGATAAATAACTATTTTATAATTATTTATAAATAATTATGCAAAATTATTTAATGCAAATGATAAAAAATATGTAGAATTAAAAAATAGAAAATATTAAAAGAATTAAGTAATTTAAGAAAATTAATTAATTATTTTTAGGGGATGTAAAACTAATATTGGATGGTGTATGAGAATTTATTTGGACCCAAAGAAATTTTGAGCTCAAATGGCTAGGCAGTGCAAATTAATCTTAGGTAGTAAATATGGGGGGTCTAGAAAGTAAGGGCCCAAGTTCAAAAATTGAACTGGGCCCAGAATGCAGGGAGGGGTTTAGTTTAGTCGGGTTTATAAATTCTGGGTGGTGTAGATAAGAGAGGCCTTATCCCATAGTTCGTTTTGAGGAGCTCAAAGCGTGGGGGGTGTAAATTTTAATTAGAATAGTAAAAAAAGGTATGTCAATAGTAATTGGGTTTGGCCCAGCATTTGATCAGAGAGGCCCACTATGAGTTCGGTAGGGTCGTGTGTGGGCGAGTCCATTGAATTACGTTGGTGGGCATGGCATGATTGTTTGATCGTGATCAAGGGGTGCAGACTGAAGTTGTATGGTAAGGATTCAGTCACGATCTCATCACATGGCTAGAGAATGGCCATATGGCATCCATTAGGCAAGGCAACTGAGGGTGTATATCATTTTTCTCTTTACTTGTTCATTCATTCTTTCTTCACTTCTCCTACTCGCTTCTTGTCTCTCTTCTTCTCTCGTCTTCTCACATTCTTCTTAAAACAACAACAAACACAAAATCCAGAAACCCAACCACCCAAACCATAAACGACCACATAAATCTAACCAGTCTCAACCCTAAATCAACCCTCGAACCCAAAATCAAACAACAAATTACAATTACGAAACCCTAAAGCTAAGGATTCAAAGGAATATCGTGATTTCTCCTTGTATATTTTTCCAATTTCTCTCTGCTTTGTTCTGATCCCCTCTTCTTCTTCGGTTTGTAGGTACATAGAGTAGCTAATTTAATAGACTTTAAACCCTCGTTAAAATTCAAAATAAGCAAATTAAACAATATGACTATAAATTAGAAACATAATAATAACATGACTTTTTGAAATTGATGGGGAAAATTTATGGTATGACACCTCTATACTCTGAGGCATGACATACCTGGAAAAATTTCTACTGAGAATGGATGGAAGGAAGGTAGTCTACAAGACTATGGGGATGGCTATAGCACCAAGAAATACAAGAGGCTCTTTGACCGGGGCATGAGGCTCTTTGAAATAAGTAAGAGGTGGAAGAGCACTTGAAGTTGGCTAAGAGGTTGTGTTTCCATCTGTTTGTTTCCATCTGGTTCTCATGATTGGTTGTTCTCATGTGTGTTTTCATCTGCGGTATTTCCTGGGTGCAATATATTCTAAAGTGATATGTGTTTTTATGGGGTACATTTACTCTATTTTTTTGTCAATATTTTGGCTTAAAAGGGGGAGTAAAGTGTTATGTCCTGATGTTACATCACATGTCTTGACATGTTATCATACCCCAAATTTTCCCTACTGGTATTAATAGTCAATGTATTCTACTTTATCATTTTTCTATTAAATTTTGGTGTTACTACACATTTTGTTTAAAAATTATATACATGCATTATTTGGGTTTGCTTATATATAATAGGGTTTGATCTTTGGGGAAGGGTGTATCTATCATTTTAACTAAGGGTGCATTATTCTAAAATTATCAAATGGCCCATTAAGAATAGTGAGAGGCCCATCTTGAGTAA
This sequence comes from Vicia faba, assembly GCA_948472305.1. NCBI lineage: Eukaryota > Viridiplantae > Streptophyta > Magnoliopsida > Fabales > Fabaceae > Vicia > Vicia faba. Next base: position 1,098,061,087 of record OX451735.1, read on the forward strand.
ATTTTATTATGTTGACCGAAGTCAACAAATTTGTTAGTCAATTTATTTTATATTTATTGTTTTTATTATTATTATTACAATATATATATATATATATATATATATATATATATATATATATATATATATATATATATATATATATATATATATATATATATATATATATATATATATATATATATATATATATATATATATATATATATATATATCATATATATATTATTTGTTTTTAGTTGACCCGAGGATCAACGTGTTTTCTTTGTAGACAGTCCCTTTATTTTTTATTATCCTTATTATTATTTATTTATTATTTTATTATAGTTGACCAGTAGTCAAAATTAGGATTTCTTTACCCTAACACCAAGTTGCGCCTAAACTTCTTCTACCTTAAGTTATCCAAGGCCCAAATTCCTGAAGTTGTTCAAATCAAATCTGGATAGAATTTGATTTTTATTAATTGGATACGAATTTACAACATACAAAAGTCCAGATACGTTGCAATTACAAAAACCCTAATTCATATTTCACACTAAATCAAATCAAATCTTAAATCTAATTACAATTGTCAATCAATCTGATTTATAACAGAAATCAATTACAAATTTCCTAATTGAACTAATTCTAAACCTATATAAACCTAAGACTAATACAGAATGAGGGGCGAACAAAAACTTGGAGAAACCCTTGCATTGTTACTGCATATTCCCTACCTTCACCAAAGCTCTTCATAAAAAAAAAAGAGGATTAGGGTTCATCATTAGAACCCTAAATCCTTTGATCTAAGCCCTATCTTGATACCTATAAATCATAAGAAGAAGAAGGTATTATAGAAGGATAGTTAACAAATTACGACTAGATTCACTGCAAAGAAAGTAACACTTAAATTTTTAATTTTGTTGAAATTATTGAATCTGGAAATTTAGGGTTAGGGTTCTTCATAGTTAAAGGTTAGGTTAGGGTTCTTAGGGTTAGGTTATGAATTCATAGGGCTATTAGGGTTTGTATGACGTTCTCGATAGACGTTCATCTGTGATGGTGGCCTTGACGGTCGCCCATGGTGGACAAGGGTTAGGGTTCTTAAGCGCCACCTAGGGTTCTAAGGTTTCTGGGTTTTGGTTAAAGATCCCCATTGAACTTCAACCGAAGATCTAGGTATTCGCGACATATAGGTTGTGGTTCGTGGTGGCTCAGCTGGCTAAGGCAATTTCTGGTGGTTGTTTTCTAGAGAGAGTTCAAATCCTCTCTCTCTATGTTTTTGTTTTAGTGAGAAGAAGGGTGGGATAGAGAGAGAGAGAGAGAGAGAGAGAGAGAGAGAGACGAAGAAGAGAAAAATGAGAATTTTGGAGGAAATTGAATATATAACGTCTCTCCTCGCTCTGTACAGACGTTCTACCATGATCCCTCAGTCAAACTCTCAATCAGAGCCGTCTGTTTATCATACTCCATATCGTTGTCTCAGAATTAACTTGTGATGGCCACACAATCTGGATCAAACGACTCAAACCCTCTAGCGCACAATAGCTCCTTGATCTCACACCTGGCTAACAGATCACAATAGTTTGTTTTGGGCCAAGCTCTTTATATTGGCACCCTTCTTTTTACTACCACAACCATAATTTACACTCCCAGGCGCCTTTTGATCAAAATAATTGTTTGGGCTTAAGCCCTTTCTTTCCAAACATCCCAGACTTACTACCTTAATATAGTTTACACCCCCTTGATTATTGAGGCTCAAATGAACTATAGGCTTAATCCCTTGCTATTTTAACCCCCCTGTTTTACTATATTATCTAAGAATACACCCCCTTGTTTTTATTTAAATAATTTATTTAATATATTTATATTATTTATTTATTTTGTGTAGGTTATTTATTTAATTTATTTATTCAAATTGGTTAATTTTTGTTGCATTTTTTATCATTTGCATTAAAATTATATTTTTTATCATAAATAATCATGTTGATAAATAAATATTTATCTATTATTATGAATATTTAATATATTTTTAATAATAAAAAAACAATTATTTACTAACTATTTTCTAAAATACTAACTCTTTTTTTATGCAGTTCATCAAATTTTATTTTTATCATTCAAACTTATTTTCAAAATTTTGTCTTGCATTTAATATAGCTAATCCATCAAACTTAAAATCATTTTTTCTACCAGCATAATTTCAAATTCAATATTATTTTCAAAAAGGATTATGGATTTATTTTCTAAATTAACTTCTAACTGCGTCTACGACTACGCAATTTTTAAACCCAAACAAGGTTCAAGGATAATTCTAAAGCATTTACACAATCCATAAAAAAACTAACCAAACATATACGAATTACGAATTTGGACTCCGATTCTTCGCAAGGAGATACATAGGCACGCGGTTAAAACCAAGGCAAGTCCTGCTATTAAAAAATTAAACATTTTCTCAAACATATGGAAACAATAAATTTTAAATAGAAATGCTCGATCTACCATTAGACCTAAAATAGGATGCCCTTTGAGAACAAGGGAGATGAAGGGTTCCTAACACCCTCCCGTCGTCTAACCAACTCGCGAACTTTGAATCTCTAACAATTAGGGTTACTCATTGTTCTCCCGTCCTTAGGATAAAAAATAATGGTGGCGACTCTTTATTTTTTGTCGGTTACCACACATGTTGATTTAGAATTGATAGGATTGTATGCTACTGCTTTTGGGAGAGTAGCTGTTTGTGATTAATCATGCAATCACTCAGGGGGGCATGATTATTCATGCTTGCTTGTGCTGAAGTTGTTGTTGCTTCTTCTGATGTATCTCCTACTGTATGTGCTCTAATTTGGGGGGGTTTTCCCTTCAGGAGGAGAATTGGATCTATGTGACAGGGGGAATATTGTACTTGTCTGATTGTACACGCTTCGGATCCGTGTTGTATTTACAGAGTTCACATGGTTTCATGTAACTTATGTTTGTGGTTTTATTTCCCTCTCTAAGTTAATTGGCTTTTGGTTGTTTTAACCAAAATTTTCCAAAGGGAGGGATTTTTAGGACTATGATTTTATGGTTGACAACAATTTTGGTAAAACAAGGAGTAAACAACAATTCTATCAAAACAAGTTTAATTGGGAAAATATGTATTACAGCCTAATATTGGCCAATATGTCATAACATCTTGACCAGCTGGTACAACAGAGTCTGCTGGTACTTATTTGACAGGTGTTCTATCAGATGTTGTAACATGTTCCAACAAAACATCGTGACAGTATAACTGGATAATATCCTTGAAGATTTGATTGATAAATATGAGGTTCTAGAGGTTTTTAGTACCCATAACAGGGGCATTCAATCAAGGATTATTAGGAACAATTGCAATTTTGATTTGTTTCATAAAAAGGATCTTTGAGAGTTTTTAGGAAATATTTGAAAGATTTGTTTTGTTTCTATTTTCATGGAGAATATTCTGCAAGGATTTTAGAGCTGAAGATTATATTTGATCGAAGAGTCCAAGCCCAAATGCATAATTCTATATAAGGAGTCGTCCAAGACCTAGTTTTTGAGTAGTATAGTTTTATTGTAAAACCTTATGAAAAAATAAGGATTTAGGGTTTGATAGTTCCTTAGGTTCTTCGTGTAATTTTTGTATGTCTTCATCTATCTTTTGATGCATTTGAGTTGACTGACTATTACTTATTCATCAAGTTATTGTTCTACTCTAAGATTTTAAGCAAATAGTTGAGTATTGTTCTTATTGAAGATTTTAAGCAAGCTGAGTATTTTGTTTTGGAAGAGTGTTCTTCTTTTTGGTTTCTTGAGACATTCTCTAGGACTGGGATTGTTTGTTATCACTATGGTGATTGGGAATGAGTGGGGTTCTCATATCTAGGAGGTGTTGTCGCATCTTGGATTTTCATCAAAACTCGAAGGTGGAGGAAATAAGAGTCACCATAAATGTTATTTATCCCAAGAGAGGAAAAGGAAACACTGAGTAAACCTAAAGAAAGGGAAAGAATATGGTCATCATGACCAAGAGAAAGGGTAAAGAAGTCGATTACACGAGGGGAATGTATTAGCACCCCTCACATATGTGGTACTCCACAGGATCCTCTCATGTTTGTTCAAATCTAAGGGTGTTTAAAAATCTAAGTCTAAATCTTAATGATAAGGGAATTCATGCAAAGTATATACAAAAAGAATGTTTTTATTAGTTGTGCCCGTCGCGGTTGAGAACCTTTTTGCCTATGTACCACCTTCCATGAAATGGGGATTAGGGTACTCATAGTACACCTAAAAAGGTCTTTTGGTTTGTTGTGTGTTTTTTATGAATAATGTTTGTAAAGCATGCCCTTTTTGAAAAGGTTTTACTCAGTGTTGAGAAATTTATCAATTGAAATGCTCAACTTTGGAAAATCATACACCCTTCTTTTTTAATCAAAAGATGATGAATAGGTTATGGTTGGAAAGATCTTTGAACAAAGAACAACAATAATGTTGAAATGAAATTGAATTAGTGCTCAAAACATGGTGAAAAATGGGCAAGAATATGACTGATCAATCAAATGGGAAGTTGCCAAATATAGTAACTTTCAACTAACCCTAATTCCAAATTGTGTAACTTTGTACAATCTTTGATTTTTGATGAATCCTTCAGAACTTCTTGATAAAATCTTGCACATTGACCACATTTGACTTTATAATCATGATTTTGACCTTAAAATGCCCAGAGTTGACTTTTTTGACTGCATGGTTGAATTTCCCCAATTTAAGTCATTTGAATTCATCTGTGCAATTAAGAATCTTCCAATCAAAATCAAAGGCTAACTTTCCATCCCTAGGCAACTTATAAAATATAGATAACCATGGAATCAAGTATTGCTCAAAGACTCGGAGAAATCCTGATTTTATCATAAAACCCTAATTTTGACTAGTTGTGTAAGCATGTGATGATCCATTCTCAAAACCCCAATTCCTTTGAGTGTGGTGAAGGATATATTGAACAAAGGTGTCTCATATGATGATGAGAAGATATTACTTCAACAAATTGGCTCATACAAGCACCACACACTTCATCTGGAAAAAACCCTAATTTTAAAAGATTAATAGGAGAAAAGTGATTCTCTTCAAAACACTAGTAATTTTCAATCTTCTCATGAATTAATGAGATAATTGAGATGTATTGAGGTATAAGAAACCCTTGTAGCTTGAGTGACTCAAAGATTGAGGGCATGAGACCTTTCTTGCACTAATTATCAATACAACCCATCTTCCATAGCTTGTAGAAGATCTTGAGAACCAAAGATACCTTGATCCTATAAAAATGCATGAATGTGTATGATGAAAGATACGCCACATAACATAAAAATAAGAGGGAAAATTTTGGGGTCCAACAGCTTCCCCCATTCAATCATCTTAAACCTGATAAGTGAGAAGAAATGACAAATTTCGAGTGTTCAAGGTGAAAGAGGATTGAATACTAAAAGAACCCAAAAATTTGCGCTATAAATAAAGCAATAATGTAGAAACAACTGGTAACTGTATATTTTTGGTATTTTATCAAATAAAACTATCTTTGCAAGTATCAGGAGTGAAGGAAGGGAAGGCTAGTGGATATTAAACATTACCAAGAAGTATCAGTAGAAACTAGATTCGAAAGACAGACAAATAGATATTGGATTTCAGATGGTATACCAATAGGAATTGGAACTAACCCAAGATATTGGATTCCAGAAGATGATGCGCCAGGATCGAACTGGTTCACAAACAACCAAAATGAGTAGAAACGCAACCTAAGATAGGACTAGTAAAATCTAGACTCTAAAGATAAAAATAGACATTGTATCTCACGGGTAATACCAGGCTAATCTGGTATCGATCAACAAGGGACAGTAGACACTAAACTAAAACATTTGCACGCTATCTGAACGCTGGTGGGATCGAGGAAAGGTAATGAGTGGAGACTCAGCCTTTAGGGAGTACTATAAAGAATGTGCCAGATAGAAACTGGTGTGGAGACAAGGTAAAGAGATAAAAACTCGACCTAAGAGGAACTAGTAGAGACTATACTCTTGAAAAAGTACTCAATAAGTCAGTAATAGAAATTGGGTCCTATAGCAAGGTGACTAGAAAGTGTGTGTATTTCAAAAAGACACCTGCTGGTCTCAACTAAGGATAGACATTAGGTACTAAAATAATCCAAGGGGTATAAGAGACATATAACGAGTATAGACTCAGCTCAAGAAGACTAGTAGTAGAGACTAGTCCAAAGATAAGACATAAAAATGAGTAGAAACTCGACTCAAGAAGACTAGTACTAGAGACTAGTCCAAAGATGAGGACCTGGATAAAACCGGGTAGCACACACAGGTAACAAGTAGACACTTGACCTAAAAGGAGCTAGTGGATACTAAGCTTAAAATAAATACTAAGGTAAGACTGGATTCAAAAGGTACACCAATAGAAATTGAAATAAACCAATCAAGAGTGGTAGAGACTAAACTCGAGAAAATTGTGCCAGGGGAGAACTGGACCATTACCAAAAATAAAGAGTAGACACTCGATTGCTTAATTGTAACATTAAAAGGATACCTGTAAGGGTGAAAATCAAAGCACTAAGGATAAATTGATCTTGCTAGGGGATAATTCAAAGTTTTTAGTAAGTCCACTAGGGAGAAGGGAAACAACAATGGTTATGTTTCGATGCATGTTTGAATTGTTTTTCTATTGAGTAATGTTTCAAAAGAGAATGGAAACAATACACTTTGAGGATGCAATGCAATGATGTATGATTCTACTGGAGAAAATAAGAGACAAGGTACTGCTAGAAAGAAGCCCTTGAAAAACTGAAACTTTGTGGGGAGTAATAAATAGAGTAACAGGTGAATACGGGCTACAAACTCTAAATAGAGATGTAAAAATAAAATGCAAACTCTACAGGAGAAGATCAGGCCAAAACCGTAAATTCAGAGAAAGTACGCCAATGGAGATTGGACGTTACTGGAGAGGGCACCAATAACATGGGGCCTGCGGGGAATTAAAATTTACCTTTGATTGCTTGGGGAATAATTTGTCAACCTCTCGCCTGGGGATGATAGAAACTTGTATTGTTGAGGATATGAGGAACCAAGGTGGATATTAGAGAACTTATGTACAAAACTCTTACTGGAGATGGGGTAACCTTTGTGTAAGAAACCTCAACAAAATATGCTACTACTGGAGATACGAGAATCTTCAGACAACAAATCTTCATAGAACAATTTTGATGGGGATTTATAAATGATCTTTAACGAGAACAAATTATGTCGGGGATATGAGTGACCTCTGGTAAGAAGTCATGACAGCAGCCTCCTCTAGGGATATGAAACCTATCAACAATCAGGATCAATTTCTACTGGGAAAATGGAGAATCCTTGAATAAGAACTTTCAATGAAACGACTCAGTTGGGGAAATGAGAATTCATGAGTAAGAGATCTCAATATTTCAACTCTGCTGGGGGAAACGAGAGATTTTGAGCAAGAGATCTCAGAAAGTAGCCTCTTATAAGAAGTGAGATAATCTTCAACATGTCTCAGCTGAGAAAAAGGAATAATCTCGAATAGACTTGGCTAGCGGATGAGAACAAGTTCTTAGCCTAAAGAGTCTCAAAAGTATGCTTTTGTTGGGGAGAGAGAAAATCCTTGAATAAGAAAAATTTCGTGAAGCAACTTTGTTTGGGGAATAATAAAGTTCTCAATTGGAACTCTTGGCTGGGGAATGAGAAAGATCTTCTTCAGGGAATAAACACTATCTAATGAGCATAAAACATCACATGTTGAGTTGGAGGATACATTGCGGCTTAGAGGCAATGTGTTTGGCTTCAATGGATATATTGCGACTTAGAAGCATTATACCGAGTTTTGAAAAACGCGTTGCGACTTAGGGGCAATGCAATGGGTCTTTAGAATATGTTACGGCTTAGAGGCAACATAATGGACTTTGAAGATATGTTGCGGCTTAGGGAAAGCACACTGAGCTTGTAAGGAACTCATCACTTCGGGAAGACTTAAGTGATTGGCTGAATGTGTCATGGCACGAAGAATGAGGTGACGGATTGAACCGTAGGAGGAGTATTGCGTGGATTGACCCTTAGGTGGTTGAATAAAGGGTAAAATTATTTGTCTGCTCGCTAGGAGATATATGTATGCATGTGCATTGAATGTTGTGGGTATGCAAAATGTATGATGTTTGACCCTGCCATGGAACCCTGACTATATGCACATTGTATGCAAGAGTGAATAGTGTATGTATGCTCAGGATACGCAATATGTATGTAGGTATGAAATGTGTGTAAGATGCGTGTGTGCCTTGGAATGTTATGAAGATTCTTTTTTGCATTCTCCTTTAAACCACTGGCTTAGAATTTACCAATTCCTTGGTGTTGTATGTTGTGTCTTCATAGCATTGTTAAACTTGAGTGTTAGAAAAATTTGAACATTGATTTTGTATATATGTAGGCGTAGACGTAAATGATGGCCTATGCGTAGATTTGTAGGCGCAGACGTAAGCGTAGACCTTGTGTCGTAAGTTTAGGCATAGGTGCTGACATGGACGTAGACTTGGCGTAGGAACATGCATATATGTAATGACTTTGTATCATTGAGTGCAGACATAGGCGCAAACATGTGCATGGTTGTATACTTCGTGTATGAATACGTGGATATGCATAGGTACAAACGCAAGCCAGTGTATAGATTTTTTTTGCAAGATGTAGGAGTGACTGTATGCATGGACGTATAGGTGGATTTTCCTTCGTTATTTTTTCTAAACCAAGCGTTTTTCCGATATTTGTCAAATGCTTTTATTCTGTTAATTCCCCGAAATTATTTCAAGACAATATTCATGAGTAATAATTGTAGTATTCTGTAAACAAATCTGAGGAAAAAAAACCTGATTCGACAGATATAACGAAAACAAATGTTTTATTGATATGCCTCAGAGTGGGGGAGAATACAAGATGAAATTCCTAGAAAGAGGTTGTGATACGGTGGCAAAACTGGACTGTTTTAGGAAAATGCTGGTTTGCGTTTTGCGTTTGTGTTTGCAAAATGTCGCGGTAAGCAAGAGTCTCCACCGACTTTTATTTTATCCAACTGGAAAGGAAAAAAGCACAGAAAAATTCCTTTTTTGAGATTTTGAGTACGGGGGGTAGATTATAGAAAGGGAAGGTATTAGCACCCTTTCTATCTGTGGTTTTCCACGGGCTCTTAGGTACTTTCTCATCATTTTAAAAATTGCTTTCGTGTTTGTGTGCTTTGAAATTTATTTGTTTTACTTCGATTTAACCCTTGCTTCTGTCTTCAAGAGTGTTACGAAGTGTTTTTGAAAACTTTGTTTGAAAAAGAAGTGTAAGTGTGAAAGTTTGATTTTAAGCAAGTACCTACTAGCATCTACCTACTCGAAAAAAGAATTGTTTCTATTCTTGTTTCCTTTAGACAGCGCTATCCTACTATTGGGAAATAGGTAGCACCATCGTTGGATTTATAAGGGCAATTCGAAAGGGACATACGATCACTAAAGCAATGTCAGGACGTCTTAGTAATAACCCTAATGTCTTGAGATCATATTCGAGGCAACATTCCCGAACAGGACATTTGATCTTTGTTTAGACAAAAGAGCGACCACTAAAACACCCTATACTTAATGATCGTTTACCGAAGGCAACCGAAGTGAGAGTATACCCTAGGAGTGCGCATGTGCGAGCGATTTGATTTCAGTTATTATCTTTGCACATTTAGGGTTTGCTAATCGTTTTAAAACTAACATACATTCTTGCCATGCAATCCTATTATCATACATCTAACAGTTAATATTTGCGAGAATTAAAATGCGAGAAATAAAACTACGCTATTACAAGGCTTCGGGGAGGGGGATTAATTACATAGCCAAAAACCCGTAAAACGATAAATAAAAGAAAAGTCCTAATTAAACTATTACATCCCATAAGCAGTTACATTAATATTGTAAAAAATAAATAAATGCGCGCGATGGATCGAGGACGAGAGAAAATTTAGGGTTTTGACCCCGTCTAAACCTAATTGGAAGAAAAATCATTTTTTTTTGTTTTTGATTATTTTGAGAAAAATAGAGTTAAATGAATAAATATAAACCTAATTACTAATTAACTTAAATTAAGAAAAAATAATTAATTTGACCTATTTTTATATTTCTGTTATTTTAAGAAAAGAAAATAAAAATTAAATCGAACAAATCCTAATTTTCTAATTGATTTTAATTTATTTACAAAAATATTTAAATTACCCTAATATTAAATTAAACTAATACTAAATTAATTTTGATGAAATATATAAAAACCTAAATTTGAGGAAATGGATTTTATGAATTTTTTGTAAAAAAGATATAATTTTTGTGTGAGAAAATAATTAATCAAAATTAAATAAATAAAAGAAATATAAAAGAAAAGATAGAAATGGGTCTGGTATCAAAGTAAAAGAGGGGTGTCAATAAGCCCAATATGCCTTGGCCCATGTTTGACTTCTCAGATCCCATGTTGCAAGTTGACTAGGGTGCCTTGTAGACCTCCAAAGGATGGCCTTTGGATCCAGCTTGTTGGACATCTGGTTGGCTGTTCCTTGAGGGTGTATGGTGGTCTTCATGCCTGTACATGTGCCTGATTATGCAAGAAATAAAATTATGAAATAATATGGGGAACCTGGGATTCGAACCTAGGCCCTTTGGAAATTTCCAACGCCTCCTGACCAACTGAGCTAGTGTGCATCTTTGTATATGGAACAACCGTCAAATATTATATTGGAAAAAATCAAAGTAATATATTAAAACGCATGAACTTTTGAATGGGCCAGTCAGGCCACGCCACGCAATCATCTCCTACCTCCTTCCGTTGCTAAAAGTTTGGAAACTTTTACCTACGGACAAAAGGCATAGGTACAGCCCCTGCATATTTCCAGAATCTCATACAAGCATGATAAATGAAAACTAATGGTACAGGTAAGTTCGTCTTGGTCTTGTGAACACCATAGTACCCCTCTTTTGGGCCAATTTTACGTGCATGAGAAAACCCAAAAACGAGAAAGGAAAACCTAACAATGGTGGATCTCTGTATGGTTAGCAAAAATGCAATTAATTATTATCATTAGCTTGCAAATGTCTCAAAGATTCAGAATATATCCATAACATATGCTAACAATGCCAGAATTATGAATTGCAATTTCAAAAAAGTAAGGATATCGTGAGGTGCTTACAGTGCGTATATGGGCACAAAAATGCTTGTTGATGATTGGGATAGACTCCTTGAATTCCCAGCAAGCGAATGAGATAGCTGGGAAGGCTTGAGATAGCCTGGAACTATGAAATCATATTCCCACTTTTTCTTGATTTTTTGAAAGTTGTTCTTCTCTTTTCACGCCTCCAATCCTTGTTCTTTTGCTTTGGATTTATTCAATATATATCATAGAGTGCATTAGGGTTACAAGTTTGCATCAAATCCTTGTAATTATGAAGATTTAATCATTGATTCACTCTTGCATCAAATCTTTCCAAAACAAGAAAAGTTAAATATTTTTCTGTCCAAACAATCCTAGCACGATTTGATTCTCTTCCCAGCTGTATAAGAGACATAAACATGCACAAAATCTCAAGCTTTGATTAGTTTTGATATTTTCATGATTTTATTTTGATTTAATTTGATTTAATTGAAATAAAAATCAAAATAAATGACTAAAATAAAATAAAGACAAGTGGGAAGGATCATGGGTCGTGGATCATGTTACCAACTCAATACAAACACAAAAAGTTGGGCCCATTTGACAAAAAATGCAATTTTGGCCACTTTTGACTTTTGGCAATTTTGCAAAAAAGGGTAAACTTCACCAATGCATAACTTCTTCAATTTTGACCCTAGAGATGTGTTCTTGGACTTTTTAGAAAGCTCAAGATGTCCTATAAGCACCACTTTTGGTCCCATATCAATTGATTCTTCCATGTTCATGTATGAATCTTTGACAAAAAAGGTGTTTTGTTGACTTTTCAAAATGACCTATAATGTCCAAATTCATATCTTCTTGTGAGTGCATATTTTGATCTTGGGAGCTGAAGATGAATTGTAGGGAATTACATCCTCTTCAAAATGATCCTTGGATGGGTCATTTTTGATAAACTATGAGAAAGTCATGCTTGGTCAAAGTTGAGTTGACTTTTCCTGCAAAACCCTAATTTAGCAACTTTTGGGTTTTGATGAATTGTGAGCAATCCTTGAGGAATCATGATCAACCCTTGATCAAATGATGAATAATACTTCAAAATTAGGATGTTGACCAAAAATCTTGAAGTTTGACTGTATGTAGGACACATTTGACTTGTGCCCTAACACGGTCGATTATCAGGCCTTTGAGCAATTGACTGAGCAAACTTCCTTTGCAAGACTTGAAACTTGGCATGGATGAACTTGACAATATATCAGGACAATGGTGAGCACTTGGGATCCCTTGGACTCCAATATCTTGATGCAACATGAAACCATAATTTGAGGTAGACTGCCTTAGGAGAGAGTTTGTCTGGTCAACCCTTGGACTTCCTTGAGCAATTTGAGGACCTTACTTGAAATGCATTGAGAAATATGGGAGGGCAAATTTTAGTGTACAACAGAGGTAATTACAGAAAGTCTTAAAATAGTAAATGGCAATGAAAAAACGATAATCGCTACTGTTGTTCCCCCATATCTTTTGATGATCTCATCTCCCTTACCTTTGAGTTGTATGATTCCAATCTATCCTTCCCTTCATGGTTCTTAGTCGTAGCTCTCAGATCGCAGTATTTTTGTCCTTTATTTCTTTATATGAAATCCCTAACTTTGCCTAGATTACCCTTTCGGGTTTTCAATCCACCGAGATAATTTTTTTATTGTGTGCCTCTAATTTTTTCCTAGATCGCCCTTTAGGGTTTTCGATCCACCGGGACGCTCTTTTTTGCTTAAGTCGCACCTTTTGGTGGTTCGATCTCAGTGAGCTTTTTATACATAGTATTTTTTTACTGCATTCGAGTTGGTTGGATGCGATAGTTCTTCCCCATCCATTGTTGTGAGGATAAGACCACCTCTAGAGAATGTTGTTTTGACTACAAATGGAACTTCGTAATTGGGTGTCTATTTACCACGTGAATCGAGGCGAGGTATTAGAATATTTTTGAGCACTAGATCCCCTTCCTTAAATATTAGAGGGCGTACTTTCTTTTTAAAGGCCCTCTTCATTCTCTTTTGATGTAACTGACTATGACACAAAGCCGTTAGTCGTTTTTCTTCAATGAAGTTGAGCTAGTCAAGTCGGGCCTGCACCCATTCTGCTTCTTCCAGCTTTGTCTCCCTCAAGACTCAGAGTGATGGTATCTCAATTTCCATCGGGAGTACTGCCTCCATGCCATATACAAGTGAGAAAGGAGTCGCGCCTGTTGATGTGCATACATAAGTGTGATAGCCATGCAGAGAGAAGGGAAGCCTTTTGTGCCAATCTTTGTATGTCTTCACCATTTTCTGGATGATTTTCTTAATATTTTTGTTGGCTGCTTCAACAGCCCCGTTCATCTTTAGTCTGTATGGTGAAGAATTGTGATGCTCGATTTTGAAGTAGTCGCATAATTCCTTCAGCATCTTACTGTTTAAATTAGACCCTTTATTTGTAATTTCTCGGATTGGGACACCATATTTGCATATGATATTCTGTTTGATAAAGCGTGTAACCACTTGACTTGTTACGTTGGCGTAGGATGCTGCTTCTACCCATTTGGTAAAGTAGTCGATGGCTACCAATATAAAGCGGTGTCCGTTGGATGTTTTTGGCTCGATCATACCAATCATATCAATTCCCCACATCGAGAACGACCAAGGGGAGCTCATGATGTTCAGAGGAGTCGGTGGCACATTTATCCCATCGGCGTAAATATGACACTTATGGCATGTCTTCGTGTAGTGATAGCAATCAGCTTCCATTGTTAACCAGTAATACCCTGCTCGCAGAATCTTCCTAGCCATGGCATGTCCGTTTGTATGGGTCCCGAAAGTGCCTTCGTGGATTTCTCTCATGAATGTATCTACTTCTTGCTTTTCCACACATCTGAGTAGTACCATGTCGTAATTTATTTTGTATACCACTCTGTTGTACCCCAAAATTTGCCCTCTCATTTTACTCAACAAATGTCAAGTGAGGTCCCCAATTTTCTCAAGTTTGCCAAGGAGTTGACCAGACAAACTCTCTCCTAAGGCAGTGTACCCAAAATTAGGGTTTCTATTTTCATCAAGGTTAGTGAGCCACAAAAGCCCCAAATTCTCTACATGGTCTTAATATGTTCCCAAGATCATCCATGCCATGTTTCAAGCCTTGCATAAGAAGTTTGCTCAGCCAACTGCTCAGATGCTTGAGAATCGACTATATTAGGTCAAAAGTCAACTGTGGCCCACATACAGTCAAACCTAAAGATTTTTGGTCAACATCAACATTTTGAAGTAATTTCCATCATTTGATCAAGGGTTGATCATGATTCCTCAAGGGATGCTCCAAATTCATCAAAACCCAAAGGTTGCTAAATTAGAGTTTTGTAGGAAAGTCAACCCAAATTTGACCAAGCATAACTTCTTCATACTTTATCAGAAATTTTCCATCCAAAGCTCATTTTGAAGAGGATACGATTCCCTACAATCCCTATTCATCCCACAAGTTCAAAATATGCACTCGCAAAAAGATATGAATTTTGACATTATATGTCATTTTGAAAAGTCAACAAAAACACCTTTTAGGTCAAAGCTTCATACATGAACATGGAAGATCCAATTGATATGAGACCAAAATGGTTGGTTAGGGGACATCCTAAGATTTCTAAAAAGTCCAAGAACACCCTCCTAGGGTCAAAATTGAGAAAGTTGTGCATTGTCAAAGTTGGCAATTTTTGAAAAATTGTCAAAAGTCAACATTGATCAAATTTGCATTTTTTCCAAAGGGGCCCATATTTTCTTGCTTGAAACATGTTTCTAATAGGACCCACGCCCCATGAGCTTTTCCACCTAATTTTTTATTACTTTTATCATTTATTTTGATTTTTTATTCATTTAAATCAAAATAAATCAAATTAAATGGCAAAAAAATGAAAACAAATCAAATCTTGAGATTTTTAGGCATATTTTGAGTCCATGTACAACTAGAATGCCAGCCAAGTCTTGCAAGGTTCATTAGGGTTGAAAAAGATTGGATTGAAGCAAGTTTTGGAAATAAATCATACATGAAGCAAATCAAATCCAATTTTCATAATTCTCAAAGATTTGATACAAATTTGTTGACCTAATTCAGTCTACTATAAGGGCATAAGAATTCCAGATCAAGAAAACAAGGATTGGAGGCGTGAAACAGCAAGAAGAAAATTCCAAAATTTGGACAAAAGTGTGAGATCAAAATCCATCTTAGAGCCATCCTCAAGGAGTTTCAAGGCTAGCAATACATTCCTGGACATCTCAGGAAGCTTCTTCATTCATTTTCAAGCCTCAAAGTGTCAAGAATCGCACATTACAACATCACAGTTTGCACAAAAAACTCAAACTCGATTTCAATGTTTTACGCATCCTAAACGCATGTTATCCATATATTCTTGTTCATAATCATGATTGCAAGCTTTCTATATTGCTTAATTGTACTAACAGTGCAGGAATCCATATTCACCATTGTTAGGGTTTAAGAACTCGATTTAGGGATTTCTTGTACAGGGAAATTGGACCATGAATGAGATACCATGACACTCGTGAGACCAAGACGAGTTGATTGGTACCATTACAATTGATTTATCTCGCTTGTATGCAATTTTTGAATGAAACAGGGTTATAGTTACGAACAAACGTCCATAGGTAAAAGTGTTTCATCTAAAGCCACGGTCCAAGGAACAAGATGATGCGTGGCAAGGCGTGGTTGGCCCATTCAAATTTCGCGCAGTTTTCCTGGCATGAGGCTTGATTTGTCTTTTGATTTTATTTATTTATTATATATACAACAAACAAGTCCAACGCAGATGGTTAGGATGCATGCCTTTGATGCACACGTCCTGGGTTCGATCCCAGGCATGTGCATTTTGATATTTTCTTAATAATTTCAGGCCAATCCCATGCAGTACACCATCCAACGCCCATCATGTGCCATCAACGTACTTACATTGGATGCCAAGCTAGCTAGATCTCACGCTTCTCCAATAAAGGATCATGGTGTTCTCTCAGGTCAATGCTACACCAGATCCCAAAGTTGACCAGGCCTGGAGCTTAATGGGCCAAAGATTTTCATATTAACACCCCTAGAATTTCTAACAACACAAGCCCATTTCTCAATTTTTTTTCCTCTTTTTATTATTTTGTTTCCTTTATTCTTAATTTCTTATTCATTTTATTTTTAAAATCAGTTTTTTATATAAAATCATAAAAATCAAAAAGTCATAAAAATTAGAATTAGGTTTTTTATTTTTATCAAGTTAAATTAAATTAATTAGCTTATTTAATTTAAGGTAATTTTAACTCATTTTCTTTTTTTACAATTAAAACCAATTAGAAAAACTAGGTTTAAATTCTTGATTTAATTATTTTCTTTTCTTCAAACAAAAACACAAAAAATAGGTGATTTAATTATTTTTCTTAACTTAAGTTAATTAGTAATTAGGTTCTTTTTTTATTTATTCCTTATTTTCTTAAATAACAAAAAACGACAAAAATAATTGTTTCTTTAATCGATTGCGATTAGATTTAGTCAAGGGTCGAAACCTTAATTTCTCTCGTATTTAATTTTCCGCGCGCTTGTTATTATTTTTGCCATTACTTTGTAATTGTTTCAAGGTTGTAATAGTTTTAATTAGGGTTTTTAAATTACGCACTTTTAATTCCCGTCAAGGCAATTATGTAACTGTCAAAGCCATGTAATAGCTAGGTTTATTTCCTCTTTTTACTTTCAGCAAATTATTAACTGTTAGATGAATTAATAGGATTGTATGGCAAGAATGCATGAAAAATTAAAACAGTTAGAAAACCCTAATGTGCAAAGATTAAAATAACTGAAACAAATCACTCGCACATGTTCACTCCTAGGGTTTACCTTACTTCGGTTACCTTCGGTACTTAATCATTAAGCATAGGGGATTTTAGTGGTTTCCCTCCAGTCTAAAGAGATCAAATTGTCCCATTCGAATGATGCCTCGGAAATGTTACCTTAGAAATGTTGCCTCGAAAAGATCTCAAGACTCTAGGGTTACTACTAAAGTTTTATAACTATTGCTTTAGTGATTGTATTCGTCCCTTTCGAACGTCCCTTACAAACTCCAACGATGGTGCTACCTACTCCTTAATAGTAGGATAGTGCTGTCTAAAGGATATAGAACAAAAACAATATTTTTCCGAGTAGGTAGATGCTAGTAGGTACTTGCTCAAAATAAAACTTTTCACACAAACACCTTTCAAAACAGTTTTCAAAACAACTTCGTCACATCCTTGAGGACCGATACAATGGTTATCACGAAGTAAAACATTTTCCAAGCAAGCACACACACAAGCAATTTAAAAATGAGCAAGTACCTAAGATCCCGTAGATAACTACGGATAGAAAGGGTGCTAACACCTTCCCTTTCTATAATCTACCCCCCGTACTCAGAATATCAAAGGTTTTTTCTATTCTTTTTCCTTTTCCATGATTGGATGAAATAAAAGTCGGTGGCGACTCTTGCTTACCGCGACATTTTGCAAACACAAAATGCAAAACGCAAACCAGTATTAAACAGTCGGTTTTGCCACCATATTACACACTCCATTACTACGAAAGAATTTGGAAGCTAACCTTCGCAAGGTTCTCTTGTCAATGATAGAAGAATTTTCCAGGTACTCCTGCCATTCCAAGTACTTCTTGATGTTATAAAACCAAGGTTTATTGTCGGGTCCTTCTTTAATAGCAAGGCAGTGTGCAGGTTCTTCAAAATGTCTAATTGTAATGCGTGGTTCGTGATTCGGCCAAGTCACTTTGAACATAGTTGATAGGATTTCTAAAGCGCCTGCCATTTGATTTTCTTCTCGTGGGATATGACTGGAAGTGATTTCTGTAAATTCTACAATTAACTTTAAAACATGATCCCGATATGGAATCAGTTTAGGGTGTTTAGTATACCATTCGCCATTAACTTGGTATATGACTAACACAGAATCCCCGAACACTTCCGGGTGCTTTATTCTTAAATCGATGACAGCTTCTAGCCCTAGTATATAGGCTTTGTATTCGGCGATGTTATTGGTGCAGTCAAAACATAACCTGGCAGTGCAGGGGTGGTGATGATTCTTGGGAGATGTTAACACTGCCCCTACACCGTGACCTGGTGCATTTGAAGCCCCGTCGAACATGAGTGTCCAACGTGCCCCTGGCTCGGGCCCTTCATCAGGTCCTTGTATTTCGTAGTCAACTATAAGTATGACATCCTCGTTGGGAAAGTCGAACTTCATGGGCTGATATTATGATAGAGGTTGGTGAGCTATACGGTCAGCTAGTACACTACCTTTGATGGCTTTTTGTGTGACATATTGGATGTCATATTCTGATAGTAACATCTGCCATCGTGCAATTCTTACAGTAAGAGCTGGCTTTTCAAACACGTATTTTAGAGGATCCATTCTTGCTATTAACCATGTAGTATAGGTTAACATATATTGCCTCAACATCTTGGTAGCCCAAGCCAATGCGCAACAAGTTTTCTCAAGGAGTGAGTACCTAGTTTCGCAGTCGGTGAATTTCTTACTGAGGTAATAGATTGCATGATCCTTTCTACCTATTTCATCCTGCTATCCTAAAACATAACCCATTGACCCTTCGAGCACCGTCAAGTACATGATGAGTGGCCTTCTAGGTACCGGTGGTATTAAGACCGGTGGCTCTTGCAGATACTGTTTTATTGTTTCAAAGGCAGTTTAACAATCGTCAATCCATATTACCGCCTGATCCTTCTGTAATAACTTGAATATTGGTTCGCACGGAGATGTTAGATGCGATATGCACCTTAAGATGTAGTTCAATCGCCCTAAGAAACCACATACTTCTTTTTCTGTCCTTGGAGCGGGCATCTCTTGTATAGCTTTTACTTTGTTTGGATCTACCTCGATGCCCCGTTGGCTTACGATAAAACCTAACAATTTGCCTGATCTGACGCCAAATGTACATTTATTGGGTTCATCCTTAGTCTGAACTTACGTAGCCGCTCAAATAACTTTTGCAGATGTATGATATGTTTCTCTCATTGACGTATACTTCAACCTCCTTGTGGATCATATCGTGGAATAACGTGACTATTGCCCTTTGATAAGATGCCCCTGCGTTCTTGAGACCGAATGGCATTACTTTGTAGCAGAAAGTTCACCAAGGTGTCATGAAGGTAGTCTTTTCCATGTCCTCAGGCGCCATTTTGATTTGATTATAGCCCGAGAAACCATCCATAAATGAGAATACCGAGGCTTGAGCTGTATTGTCCACTAGGACATCTATGTGAAGTAACGGAAAATCGTCTTTGGGGCTTGCCTTATTTAGGTCTCGATAATCTATGCACATGCGTACTTTCCCATCCTTCTTGGGTACTGTTACAATGTTAGCTATCCAGGGTGGATAGTCTACCACTGCTAGGAACCCTGCGTCAAATTGTTTGAGAACCTCTTCTTTGATTTTGCTGGACATATTTGGACGAATTCTTTTGAGTTTTTGCCTGACTGGAGAACAACCTTCTTTGAGAAGTAATCTATGCACCACGATGTCTGTATCCAACCCTGGCATGTCCCTGTAGAACCAGACGAATATATCCATATACTCGTGTAATAACTTGATTAGCCTGTCTTTGACGCTCTGCTCCAACATTGCCCCTAGCTTGATTTCTTTTGGATCTCCTTTTGTGCCCAGGTTAATGGTCTCAATAGGCTCTTGATATGGTTGTATGTTGTTATCCTTTCGCTCTATTTCCCTCGCCATTTCCTCAAAGAGTTCAAGATCTTCGTCATCTTCCTCTTCGGCTTGGTGGATTGGAACATCAAAATCGTATCGGGTCGTAGCAGTAGTGTTATCGGTAATTTTGGGCATGGATCTGCACATTTTTCATGTTTTGGAGCATATTTTAGCGCTTGGAGTTTGAAAATGTATATGCAAAGAAAGTATTGCCATTTTTATATTTAGTAGATAAATGCAAAAGAAAGACAAGGACCTTAATTGAAAACAGAATATAACTTTATTAATTATAAATATTGTCTGAAATAAGAACAAGGAAAACCCTTACAAGCAACCCCTATGCCTCGGGTTTGACATAGGTTCTTTCAAAACAAGAAATATTACTTAGAAAAGAAAAATATCTCGGGAATCTCCACAACAGTCCATATTTAACCTCTTATCCTTGGGCGCCCTCTCTGATGGAGTCGATTTCCCTTTTAGTATTGATTTTGCTTGATATCATTGACACGTGCCCACCATGCTCTGTTCCTTTTCTGAAAAACATCTCCCGGGTCGGAGGAAAACATGCTTTGCCTTTTAGAGTAGCCTTTGACAATTCGTAACCCAAACCAAAGCGATTATTTTTCTCAGGAATTTCGGGGAGCTTTCCCCCGCATTTTGAGGCATCACCTCCCATAGTCATTTGCAGATCTCTCCATGATGTCGCTTTAGTCTTGTTACACTTCTCAACCAGTAGTGTTACCATCGAAGCAATTTCCAAATCCTGGAACGGGGTAGCTATGCAATCTTCGTCGGCGCTGGTATATCTGTATGATTCAATATGGCTTACAAAAATGTCTTCCTCTCCGTCAATTATGATCAAATTCCCTTCTACTAGGAACTTCAACTTTTGATGCAGGGTCGAGGTTACTGCCCCTGCCGTATGGATCCATGACCTGAAAAGTGATATTGAAGATATGCGGCCTAATCTTGACTGGAAGGTCCACCTCTCCTAGTATTGAGCTTCGAGAACCGTCAAATGCCTTTACTATCGTAGAACTTGGTCTCATTGTCACGTCGTCTATTGTTAACTTTACGAGACTTAACTTTGGCAACACATTAAGAGCGGAACCGGTGTCAGTAAGAACCCTGGACAAATGGGTAGTACCTATCGGCATAGTAATATGGAGTGCTTTTTTATGGGCCCGGCCTTGTGGCGGTAGTTCATTGTTACTGAATCCCAGGTAGGATCCATACGTGAGATTTTCTACGACATTGTCGAGTTGATTTACTGAAATTTCCTTTGCGACGTGAGCTGAACTTAACACCATCATCAAAGAATCTCGGTGTGCTTTAGAGTTGATTAGTAACGAGAGTATGGATATTTTTGCCGGAGTTTGATGGAGCTGATCCACTACTCTATAGTCACTCTTTTTGATTATTTTCATAAACTCCTCTGCCTCTTGATCAGTAAAGTCTTTGTTTAGAGATTTTGTTTCTTGATTTGTATCAACCACTGCTTTTCCTTTGTCCTTTGTTGGAACCACATATGTCATTTTTGATGGTTCGGCTCCATAGATTTGCCCACTTCGGGTCATACCTCCTATTCCTGCTATGTTCGAAATTGCAGGTCCTTGACTTGCGGATGGCCCACTTTCCTGCTTCACTGCATTTATGTATACGGCTGAGTCATAACTCCAAGGTACCAATTTATTATTCTCGTAAGGGATAGGTGACAGTCCCTTAATTACTATTGTAGCTTTTGGAGTAGTGGGTATTAAGAGGGTCTTCTTAGGTATCCCTCTGGTGACCTCTGCTGATTCTCCCCATGGAATGACTAGAGTCATCTTGGTAAGGCTTGGAGCTTGGCCAGGGATTACCAATGGCTTTTTCCTTCCGATTGTGGCTACATATTTTTCTTCAGGGTAAAGTCTGAATTGGACTATCCCCCGATCCACCATATTTTCCAAATTTGTTTCAAAAGTTTTATTGTGCTCTAACAGGAATCCACATTCGAACAGATATTCCTTCAACAAGTTGATAGCAGTTTTTGCCTTTATGGTTTCCCCAAAGTTGGTGACCACCTCAATTGCATTTATTATCGATTCAACATGTGGAGGCATAGGGTTTGACTTGATATTAGGCTTGTCGAAGGTGATGTCTTGAGACTCTAGAAGATCTTGAACCTTATGCTTGAAGGCCCGACATTGGTCTATGGTGTGCCCTGGAGAATTTGCATGATACTCACACCTAGCGTCATCATTGTATCTCTATGGGAGTGGCCCGACCGGAGGAGCTAAAGGCTTGATTTCCACCAGGGATGCCTTAACCAAGTGTTGTAATAATTGGCTTGGTGGCATGGGCAGTGGATCAAAATTTCTAGGTGGCCTTTTAAACCTGTCTTGCCTTTGTCCTTGCAGGATCACCAATGGTTATGAGGTCCTTTCTTGTGAGGCTGCAACATTGACTTCTCCCTCCTTCCTTCTTGGAAATTTTGAAGCCGGTCTTTTTGAATTGTAAGGGGTGCTTGACGACCCCCCTGATATCTTTCTGCTTTTCAAACCAGTTTCGATTCTTTCACTAATAGTCACTAAGTATGAAAATCCTGATGTGACACTTTTATCATAATAAAGCCCTTGTAGGGTTCCCATGAACATGTCTACAAGTTCCTTTTCCAACAGTGCGGGTTACACACGGGATGCCATCTCCCTCCATCTTTAAGCGTACTCTTTGAAGGACTCTTCCTTCTTTTGGGACAGATTTTGGAGTTGCAGGCGAGTAGGCGCCATGTCCAAGTTATACTTATAATGCTTCAAAAAATAATTAGCGAGATCCACCCAAGTTCGGATATGTGTTTGTTCCAACTGCATGTACCAGTCCAAAGATGCCCCACTTAGACTGTCTTAGAAATAGTGAATCATTAGTTTCTGATCATGGGCGTGGGCATGCATCTTCCTGCAGTACATACGAAGATGATTTCTCGGACAAGTGAGCCCTTTATACTTTCCAAAGTCGGGTACTTTGAATTTTGGCGGTATCACCACATCAGGGACTAAACCCATTTCTAGAGCATCTACTTCGAAAGCGTCGAAGCCCTCCACAGCCTTCAGTCTCTCTTCCAAGGCTTTATACTGATTCATTACAAGTGGGTTGTCTGCAACATGAGCACTAGTTGTCTTCAAGGGTTCCTGGTGAGCATCCTCTAGGTCTTGATCTCCGTATTGCAAGTCTAGGTAATTATCTGCGTTATTGGTCAGAATTTGCAGGGTATGTGATGCTCCTACTTTCGACGATGGGGGGATAAATCCTTCAGTTTCAACCTCTTGCTGGGCCATGGCGGACTTTTGGGGTTCTGCTTACGACTCTTTCCTCAGTTGGTGACCGCTCGATGCACCAAAGGTTTGGGCTACCTCTTCAAAAGCTACCTTGGGAATTTGATCCCGCCTGTCAATAATGTTCTTCAATGCTATAAGAACTTAGCTCAAATCTCCTTTCATTGATCTTACATCACCCTTCACCTGGTCAAGATCCTCTTTGAACACAGCTTGAGTCTCCTCGATCTGTTCCATTGCTTTTTGTTGATGGGCCCTTATTTGATACGGAGGCCAAGGAGGTGGAGGTCTTCTTTTACCAATGGCTTAACTGGAGAGATTTTTACAACAAATGAGTTTTGATATGACATGCAGGTGTTTTATAAATGCATGCGTGCAAATGGATGTGCATGATCATGAAATGATTCTTATTTTAACTGTCTTATTTACTTGGGTACATATTTGTATCCACTTATTATTTTATTTGGTGACCAACTTAAAAATAGACACGCCTTCGAGATAGGGAAACAAAATGCCTTTATTAAGAGTAACATAATCCAGATATTGAAAAATATTACAAATTGAAATCAAAACTTGTTTGCGTAAACGTAATTTAAAAAGAACTAAATTTCCTAAGTGCGCCTGCAGATGTATGCTCTGAAGCCATCAACCATTGCTCGGCAAAGCTGTAGAAAGTCTTCAACGTCATTCGAAAGAGGAACCATCACATTCTTTGCATCTTTTAAGCTTCTAGGGATGTCCTCGATGAGATTGTTGGCTAAGAAGACAAGCTTTTCATGTTTGTCCTTGTAGTAACTGTATTCCTGATAAATATGTGGGATTATCTTATGGTTATCCCTCCCAGCTTGGGCTATCTTGGTATACTGCTCTTCCCAATACATCTTTTCTCCCCTCATTTCTGTGTAAAGCCTTCGTTCGATGAGAAAATCCTTTTGAAGACCCTGCAGCTTTAAACATACATGTTCATATTCTCGAGTCCTCTGAGTCAAAAGTTTCTCTGCTTCTATCCTTTAAAGGCGTGCTTTGACCTCTGATTCGTGGCTATCTTGGAGTTCGGTGGCGAGGTACTTTATTTACTCATCTTGATCTAAGGAAGCTTGTGCCAGACTTTGGATTTGGGCTATCAAACTTTCCTCTAGCACCTTTTTGTCATGTGTCGCCTTTTCATACCACCTAATTAACCTCCCGATTTCAGTAACGGCCTCTTCCAACCTTTGGCTGTGAGAATCTAGGTTGAACGTTGCACATAACAACCCTTCAGTTGTACGCTTTCGTTTGAGATTTTCTTCTCCAAGTCCTTTTGACTTTTATCAATTTGCTCGTCCTTTGACTCAAGTATAAGCTGCATCTGTTTCTTTTCTCTGGTTAAATTGAGGAGGTTGACTTCCAGTGCTTCTTTCTCTTTTTGAGCTTGCTTTAAGGAATTTTTCAGATTGTCGACTTCTTCCAAAGCTATAGGTGTCATTCGACTTCTTCCAAAGCTATAGGTGTCATCTCTGGGACCTCTGACTTGTACTATGGATCTTTCTCGAATGGCAGTTTGATAGTTCATACCCTGTCTTGGACCCATTTGGTGTAGGGTTTTCTTGCTATGGCATTCTTTCTTTTGGCCTTCCTTTTGTTAACCTTATTCTAGGCCTGAATAACCTTGTTGAGCAACCCTTGGTCTTCTATACCCATATTGTGGATGATAAATGGTCGGAGTTGTTCGTCCGAAGTTTTGTCTTCCAAAGGATACCCTAGCAGTCGTAGGGTCAGAGTAGGGTTGTATTTAATACAGCCTCGTGATCCAATCAAAGGGACGTTAGGAAAATCCCCACAGCTAATGGTGATGTCGCCAATATCCAACTTTCTTGTATACCATAATATTGAGTTTGCAGTGAGAGACCTTAACTTCTGTGGCCACTCACATCTAGTCAATTATGGGATCATATAATCTTCCTTGTAAAGATGAGTCATGAACCAAGTGTATAGAAGCGGGATGCAACAATTTAGCGTGCCTCTTCTTTTTTCATACATCATATGCAAAGTGTAATAAATATCAGCAAGCAAGGCGGGAGTAGGATCCGTATTAAAGACTTTCACTCCCCAAAATATGCTAATGGCCGCAGGATCAATATAGTCCACAGTCCGAGGAAATAAGATTACACCAAATACCAACAGCCCTAAACAATCAACACAAGATTCCCACTCCTTATAATTAGCAAATTCCAGTGCCTTAGCTTCCAGGTATATTCTTTTCATTCCTTGTATCGGACCTTCTCTTCGATAATGCTACACAAATTTAGGATAAGGGATCCCTAGACCATTTGCCAAAGCTTTGGCTTCAATAGTTTGTCCAATACCTACATAGGCCTTTTCTTTGGAGAATTTCAGGATTCTGTCAAATTCCTCCAGAGCCGGTGTTAGCTGGAAATCTTGGAAATTGAAACATCTCAATGGAGGATCATAAAACTTGATTAGGGCAGAGACTGCATCCATTTGTACTTCTACTTTAGTCAAATCAAGGGTATCCCAATTAACAGCGAGTATACATCTTCAAAGCTCTTTCGAATAGTTTACCCTTTTTAGTTTTGATTTCAGAAAGGTCAGGCTTGTAGGCGTTGACGCGAACAAGTTGTTTCCCTTTGGCATCCATTTTTAAGACAGACACCAAAATAATCTTTATTTTGTTATCTTTTATTTTGTACCCTGTGAATAAGACAGATAAAAGGAATAAATGACGAATATGAGATATACATGAATGCATGAATGTATAAGTGTTGGATTGAGTAACGGGATTTTGTGACAGTTTTTTGTGATGGGTACCCCTATGAGGTAGGCTCCTTAATTTTGACCTACAGTAAGTCTACCCTCCCAAAAGTTGGCTTTCTTAGGGTGTCATGAATAACACCATAGGGCAAAGGCACAAGGGCCCCCCCTTAGGTGGAGCCTCTTTACGGACTGAAACTTTCGTCTCCAAGTCGTGAAAGGTCTCGTCATGAGATTTTGGGTTAAGGTCGTTATAAAGAGTCATGGGTGACCTTCCAAATTCCTACTTGTCAAGAGGATATCTCTCGATAAGTATTCCATTTTCGGAAGTTTACCGACTCTAGGCGAAGTTGTCACATAAACTCGCAGGGATAATATACCCCCTAAGCTAATAGCCAACCTTCTTTTTAAGATTTAGTGGGTTTTTTTTTGAGATAAAAACCCGCCACATAGCAAATATATGATAATAAAAGAATTTGATGGTAAATAAATAAATGCAATAAAATAGATAGATGCAATAAAAAAATAAAAAAATAAAAATAAAAACCCAAAAGAACCTAAACCTAGGGTTAAGGAGATTCCCCAACAGAATCGCCAACTGTAGCAACTGGTTTTTTAATCAAGAGTTACCACTATTAGTTTTTATCCTAAGGAAGGGAGTCTAACAGAAAACCCTAATTTGCAAACAGAGATTCTAGTTTTCAGACTCAAATAGACAAAAGGAAGGTGTTAGGCACCTTTCGTCTACCTTGTTCACAAGGATATTAGCCCTAGGTTTAGGTTTGGGGTAAACAGTGTTTTAAATTTTAATTAGCAAGACTCGCCACGATTTTAGATCGCATGCCTATGTATCCTCTTATGAAGAATCTGAGTCCTAATTCTTAGTTCGTAAGGGTTGGTGTCTTTTAGGGGTTTGCAAACATATTTTGAATCACTTCGCACTCGGTCGGGAGTAGTGATTGCAGAGATTTTGACTGAGTGAGTAGTAAGCCAAAACCTGTTTGAAACCCTTTTGCAAAGAAAATAGTTGATTAGATTAGTTGATTGCGAAAAGATAATTTGTGGTTTGTTGCATGTTTTTTAATCGTATTAACTGCAAAAACATCTTGATTAATGCATGATTAAAATATTTAATGCAAATTATACAAGAGTATAGTACATTCATGAGTTTTTTTTGAGTAAAATATAATTTAAATGATGATATTTATACATAATATAAAAATTAATATTAATACTAATAATATGAAAATTAATAATAATTATTATTATTATTATTATTAAGAATAATAATAACCACTAAATAATATAAAAGAAAATAGATTAATAAAAAAAATATAACTATAAAAAATAGAAAATAAAAGTTAAACAGGGGGGTGTATTTTCAGTTAACAGGTAGAATAAAGGGGGTCTGTTTAAGAAATTGACTGGGCCCAAATATCGTTCAGGCCAGGGGGGGTGTTTGGCTTTACGCTCTAGCAACTTAGCAGAATGGGGGTACTAAAGGTAATGGGCTTGGCCCATTAAGCGTTTGCAAGGGGACTGAGAGATTGAGTATGTGAGGGTGTATGGGGCTTATGGTTAAGACTTGGCCCATGGCCGTCTGATCAGAATTATGTGAACAAGATCTGAGGGAGTACACTAGCTATTATGGACCGGCGCGTATGAGATTGAAATGAGTTTATCATTTTTAATTTTCATTTCATCACATTCTTCTTCATTACAGTCACATTCCTACCCTTTCTCTATTCCACCCTCTCCAACCTTAAACCCTAAAACCAAACCCCTCCGGCCGCGCTCAGACCTACTATCACCCCCTCTATGAACTCAACCTTCAACATCCCCAAATCATCATAGTAGCAAGATGTGAAATGAAAAACAAAGAGCTAAGTTCCGTTTACCTCTTTCGAGCGATTTACGATCTTGAGTTCTTTAAATTGTTTGGCACTAATCTCCTCTTCTTCTTGGATTCTGCAGGTTTGTGGATATGGTGACGGTGAATGATTGGAGACGGCGGTGGATGTGGAAGCAGCAGCGTCCAAAGGTGATTAGGGTTTTCGATTTGGAAACTCTAATCACTTTTGCTTTGGATCTTCAACGGCAAGGTGATCCTCCAACTTCTCGGTCTCTCCGTCTTTTTCCTCATTTTTTATCTGTAAAACCCTCAGTCCAAAAATCCATCTATTGTCCTTCTTCTTCTGTATTTATAGGTTAATTACTTAGGGTTTGAACGAATTTGCTGTTATAGGTTGTTAGCACAAATTAGGGATTATAGATTTAGGAATTAGGGATTTAGAGTTTTTGTTAATTGATTTAATTTAGTATTGAATGTAATTTTTGATTTTGTTCTACTGTAATACTCGGATTTGATTTAGTATTAATAGAGATTTGTGATATATTTGATTTTCTGTAATATTTGAGTTTCAATGTTTTGGGCTTGGCTTTGATTTGTTGATGATTTACTTTTTTTTCCAGATTTTCTGTTAAACACAAAATCTGAGATTTGATTTAGTGAAAATTCAGTTTTGCAACGATCTCTACAGTAATTGTTAAAGTGAGAAAACCAGTGTGATTTTAGGTTCAATTGGTACAGTATCTTTTTAAGTGTACCTTGGGCCTGCGTTACTTTTTTTCAGTCCAACAGCAATACTTTACAGCAAAATGTTAATTGGGTTTTGCATTACTTTTCCTCATTTTCCAGCAGTATTATATTTTTACAGCAAAAAACGTTTTTTAACTATGCTAGGCCCAATTGGCCTATAACCCAATGCTAATTATTTAACTAAAAGTTTTTAAATAAATAAACAAATTTTATTTAATGAAACATTATTAAAAAAGGTTTAACAGCAATAAAAAAACATGTCACGTTTTTTCTTTTACTAACGATAATAATTAATTTTTTTAATGGACCTTAATATATATAATTTCCACTTCTATTTTACTAATAAACTATTTAATTAAGAACTTAATAGCTATTCAAATAATTTTTATTTACAAATCGCATGGTCCAATGGCCAACACGCCTCGCGAACGAATTCACGGATACACGAGTTTTTCTGATTTAGAAAGCCATGTTTTCCTGAATTAAAATACACCCCCTAGTCGGATAAAGATGGGCCATCAGATATTGTTGTACCATCTTTAACTAAAAATTTCGTATGTTTTAATCTCGAAACATAAAATTATCGAGGTAGGAAAAATTTGGGGTACGACATGGAGTCACTAAAAAATCTCAAAAAATGAGTAAGATATGGCCTTAGAAGTCAACAAACCCTTGCATAGAGAGTGTCAAAATGACTTGAAACCCCTTTCAATTTTTGATGATTTTTATTGAACACATGGATCTTGTCATGTGAACAGAGGTTATTATAGATGATGATAATAACCCATAGAAAAAATAACCAACTCAAAATGTTTAAAATTGAGAGAGTTATGCACTTGTGATCACTAAATCAAGCATTTGCTCAATTAGGTCAAACTTGTTGAACCAACATTGAATCTTTTGATCTTTCTTGGAAATATAAAGCATGATGAATCATAATAGGTATTGAAATTATATTTTCTTGAATCACACTCAAAGATGGAGTTTAAGTCTCAATGAAGCTTGTTTAAGAAGGCATGGAAATAAACACAGGAACCTATCTCTTTGATGAATGTCAACACCAACCATGGGGAAAGTTTGACCTAAATAAGGTGAGGGAATAATTTGAACCACAAATCTTTGATATCATGGACATAGCATTGAAACTTGAGCTCTTGCAATCCGTTGAAGAGTCATTTGATTGAGAGCCAACCCTTAACCCTAAGTTAGATGGTGAGATGAATGCAATTGTATCACCCCCTACAGTATGAACATTTAAAGAAACATATATACATATTTTAATGTTATTTTAAAGAACACATGTACAAGATACACACTTCAATATGCTTAGTAATCCCTCAAGAGAAAACTTAAAGATAGGATGAAGATAGGGAGAACCAACCCTAACGTGTGATCTTGTTGTATTGATAAAAGTGAGATGATGTGAACTCTTAGGGGAAAAAAGGGTATAACAACCCCCATTAGCCTGAGTCACCCGTTTAGGGTTCGAACTTAACGGGCCTTTTATACATAGTATTTTTTGACTCCGTCGGAGTTCGTCGGATATGGTAGTCCTCCCCCATCCATTGTTTTGAGGATAAGACCTCCACCCAAGAATGTTGTTTTAACCACATAGGAACCTTTGTAGTTAGGTGTCCGTTTACCACATGAATCTAGGCGAGGTATCATAATCTTCTAGAGAACCAAATCCCCTTCTTTGAACACTCGAGGATAGACCTTTTGTCGAATGCCTTCTTCATCTGCTTTTGGTACCTAACTGTGGCACAAAGCCGTTAAGCCTTTTTGTTCAATAAGTTTGAGTTGATCAAGTCGTGCCTGAACCCACTTTGATTTTTCGAGTTTGGTTTCCATTAGAACTCGTAGTGACGGAATATCCACTTCAACAGAGAGTACAACCTCCATAGCATATATAAGAGAGAAATGAGTTGTCCCTGTGTTCTTTAGACCTAAAGGAATGACTTTGTAATAGAAGGTGCCCCAAAGAGTCATGAAAGTAGTTTTTTCCATATCCTTGAGTGCCATTTTGATCTGATTATAACTTGAGAAACCATCCATGAATGAGAATACTGAGGCTTAAACGGTTTTATCCACCAAAACATTTATGTGAGGTAATGGGAAATCGTCTTTGGGACTTGCTTTGTTTATATCTCGGTAGTCTAAACACATGTCTGCTTTACCGTCCTTCTTGGGCACTGACACAATGTTAGTTAACCAAGGTTAATAATCTATCACAGCTAGGAACCCTGCATCAAATTGTTTAAGTACCTCTTCTAGAATCTTGTCATACATGTCTGGACGAGTTCTTTGGAGCTTCTGTCTAACTGGAGAACAACCTTGTTTGAGAGGTAGTCTATGCACCACAATATTTGTATCCAATCCTGAAATATCTCTGTAAGACCAGGAAAATGTATCCATGTACTCATGTAAAAGTTTGATCATCCTTTCTTTGACGCTTTCCTCCAAAGTTGCCCCTACTTTGACCTCTTTCGGATCTTTTTTTGTGCCAAGGTTGATGATCTCAATAGATTCTTGGTATGGTTTTATATTGTCAGCCTTTTGCTCTAACACCCTCGCCAATTCTTCGAAGAGTTCAAGATCTTATTAATTTTCCTCATGAGCTTGGTTAATTGGTGCATCAAAGTTATATCGAATAGCAGCAGTAACATTATCGGTGATTTTGGATGTGGATATGCAAATTTTATCATGTTTTGGTGCAGCTTAGTATGTGAATTTGAAAAATGCATATGAAGAAAAAGGATTGACATTTTTGAAAAGGAAAGGGAAATTCAAAAGATGGATCTTAATTGAATTCAAAACACAACTCTTATTAATTAAAAATATTATTTGAAACAAATTGGGGGGCCCTTACAAGCTACCCATATGTCTCGGGCGTGTCATAGGTTCTTTTAAAAACAAGAAAAATTACTTTGGAAAGAAAGAGATCTTTGGAATCTCCCCAATTGTCCAATTCTCGAGCTCTTCGCCTGGAGTGCACTCACGGATGAAGTCAGATGCTCTTTTAGTGCTGTTCTTATTGGATATCATTGCTAATTGTCCATCGTGTTCTACTCCTTTTTTGACGAAGGTTTCCTAGATAAGAGGAAACTGCACCTTGCCTTTCAGAATAGCCTTTCACAATTTGTAGCCTAAACCAAAACGATCCTTCTTCTCAGGTATCTCCATAAGTTTACCCCAACCTTTTGAGGTACTATCTTCCATAACTATTTTTAAATCTCTCCATGAAGTTATAGTAGGTTTCTTGATTTTCTCCACTGGTAGAGTTACCATTGAAGCAACCTCTATGACTTGAAATGGTGTTGCTATGTAGTCTTCATCCATACTGATATATCTATAAGACTCTATGTGACTTGCAAATATGTACTTTTCACCGTCGATTATAACCAATCTTCCTTCAACGAGGAACTTCAATTTTTGATGTAGGGTTGAGGTAACAGCCCCTGCCGCATGGATCCAAGGTCGCCCGAGAAAGCATGTATATACTGGCTCTATATCCATTACTTGAAAGGTAATGTATAACATGCGTAGATGGTTCCTCGGGCACATGAGTCATTTATATTTTCCAAAGTCAACTACTTTGAAATTTTGAGGGATCACTACATCTAGAACTAGACCCATTACGAGAGCATCGACATCGAAATCATCGTAACCTTCCATAACCTTCAACCTTTCTTCAAGAGATTTATACTGATTGAGCGCTGCAGGATTTTCAACAACATTGGTATGGGCACTTCTTTGAGGTACTTGTTTGACGCCTTCTAAGTCATGGTCCCCATACTATAGGTCTATGTAGTTTTCCATGTTTTGTGGATTATTGACCAGAATCTGCAAGGTATGATATGCCCCTACCTTCGGTGGAGGTGGGACAAATCCTTCATTATTAGCTTGTTGGACCTCTTGTTGAGCCACAATTGACTTTAGAGGTCCTGACTCTGGTGACGGTCTCGGTTGGTGACCACTCGATGCACCAATAGTATGGGAAACTTCTTCAAAGGATATCCTAGGAATCTAGTCTTGTCTCTCAATAATGTTCTTCAAGGCTAGAAGAACCTGACTCATGTCTCCTTTCATTGAGTGGATATTACCCCTACTTGTTCCAAATCTTCTTGGAAGATGGCTTGATTTTGTTCGATCTGTTCCATCACTTTCTTTTGATGATTTAACTGGAGAATGATTTTTTTTTAAAAATGGTGAGTTTTTGTATGAATTTTTCTAAATATGATGCTTGTGAATGCATCAATGCGTATGAGTATGCTAAAAAAAATTAATTGTTGTCTTCTTCACGGTGGATTTCCTTATTATTATTTTTTGTATATGTACTTTTTTCAGGGTTTTTTTATTGGTGATATCTCAAAATAAATACACAATATGAATAGAGAAACAATAACACTTTTATTAATTTAAACCATCAAGGGAAATACACTCCAAAAGTTGAAACAAATTATCAAAGGGAAAGTTCTGAAAGTAAATGCTGAACCAATCGTGAAATACTGAAATAAATAACAAAAGGGAAACAAAGAATCTCCTACTGGGGCTTGTGGATCTCTACTCTAAAACCATCAACCAGTTTCCTACAAAGCTTGAGGAAGTCTTGAACATCTTTCAGGAGGGGAAGCGTGATTTCTTTTGCATCTTTTAGGCTTCTAGGAATGTCCCTAATGATATCGTTGGCTAAGTAGGCGAGCTTTGCATGCTTGTCTTTGTAGATCCGGTATTCCTTGTAGAGGTCCGAGACCATCTTCTTGTTATCTTCTCCAGCTTTGGAAATCTTTGCATATTATTCTTCCCAATATAATTTTTTAGCCCTCATCTTCGTATAGAGTCTCCTTTGTATGAGGAATTCTTTTGGAGGTCTTCTAACTCGTGAAATACTTGCCCATATTCTTCTATCTTTCAAGAGAGAAGATTCTCTACTTCTATCTTTCTAAGGAGTTCCCTCACTTCTGATTATTGTCTTTCATGGATTCTGGTTGTAAGGAACTGGATTTTATCTTCCAAATCTAGAGCTCCTTGTTCTAACCCTTGGATTTGGCCTCTCATATTTTCTTCCATCTACTTTTTGTCTTGTAAAAACTTTTCATACCATCCGTTTAGTTTTCCAATTTCCCCTACGGCATCATCCAAACATTGATTGTGGGAATCCAAGTTAAAAGTAGCACTTAATAATCCCTCGGTCGAATGCTTTCGCTTAAAGCTCTCCTTATCAAGGGCTTCGTGGTCTTTCTGAATTTGTTGATCTTTTGACTTAAGCTCTTGTTGTAAATTTCTTCTCTCCCTAGTAAGGTCACGAAGGCTAAGCTCTAATCCCTCATTCTCCTTTTGAGCTTGATTTAAGGATTTCTTCAAGTTGTCTATCTCTTCTATGGACATAGGAAGAGGATATGGCACGTCCGATTTGTACTTAGGATCAATGTCAAATGGTAGATTAACAATTTTTACTCTTTCCAAAACCCGTTGAGTACAAGGTTCTCTCGCCACATCATTATTTCTTTTATCCTTCATGTTGTTGACTCTACTCCAAGCTCGAATGATCTTATTGAGCAAATCACGGTCATCTCTACCCATGTTATGAATAATCAATTGTTGAAGTTGCTCGTCAAAGGGTTTATCCTCTAACGGGTACCCAAGTTGGCGCAAAGCCAAAGTGGGGTTATAATTAATGCATCCACATGACCCCATCAAAGGAACATTTGGAAAATCTCCATAACTATAAATGATATCTCCAATGTTTAGCTTTCTTGTGTACCACAAAATAGAATCGGCAGTGAGAGTCCTTAGTTTTTGAGCCCACTCATATCATGTCATAGTTTTAACGATATAGTCTTCTTTATAAAGGTGAGACATGAGCCAAGAATATAAAAGAGGGATTCAATAGTTTAGCACACCCCTCCCCTTTTCGTAACGAGTGTGGAGAGCATAATAAATATCGTCAAGTAAAGCAGGAGTTGGGTCCGCATTCAAAGCTTTTACAGCCCAAAACACACTAATAGCTGCAGGGTCAATATAGTCCAAAGTACACAGAAATCAAATCAAACCAAAGACAAGAAGTCCTAAACAATCAACACACGACTCCCATTCTTTCTTATTGAAAAAATAAATGGCTTTAGCTTCCAAATATTCCTTTTTAATCCCTTGTACATCACCATCTCTTTTGTAATTAGGTGACAAATCAGAAAAGGGTATCCCTAAACCTCTTGCTAAGTATTTAACATCAATAGTCTGTCCAATTTCCACATAAACTTTTTCCTTAGAAATATTCAAGAACATATCAAATTCTTCCAAAGTGGGCGCTAGTTAAAATTTTTGAAAGGTGAAACAACTTAACGGAGGATCGTAGAACAGAACCAAGGTAGAGATAGCATCCAATTCTACATCCACTTTTGTAAACTTAAGGGTATTCCCATAACAGCGAACATATATCTTCATGGCTCTTTCATACAGTTTCTCTTTGATGATTATTATCTTCTTCATATCTGGCTTGGTGGCGCTAACATGAATAAGTTGTTTCCCCATTGGCATCCATTTTTAGGATACTCACCAAAAACCTTTGATTATTTTAGGAATTATGTGAATAAGACAACAAAAATGCAAGAACAATGAATATGTGAGATGCAAAATGTATGCATGCATGGTGGTGGGATTTTGTGAAAGGTATCCCTAGTTGGTAGGTTCCTAATTCTGGCCTATTGATATTCTACCCTCCCCATAAGATGGCTTCCTTAAGGCTATCATGGATAACACTAGAAGGAAAGGAAAACGGGCCTCCCTTAAGCGGAGCCTCTTTCTAGACCAAAACTTTCGTCTCTAAGGTCATAAAGGTCTCCCCATGAGATTTTGGTTTTGGCTTATACAAAGATTCATAGGTTTTGTGATACGGTGGGAGAACTGAATTGGGTGTTTTGCATTTGCGTTCGCAAATGTTGCGGCTTAGAAAGAGTCGCCACCGACTTTTCTTTTATCCAAAAGGAAAGGTGAAAAAGCATAGGAAAGACCTTTAGAGATGTTTTCTTGAGTTCGGGGGGTAGATTATGAAAAGGGAAGGTATTAACACCCTTTTCATCCATGGTTTTCCATGGTCTCTTAGTTACTTGCTAGATCACTTGCTTTTGTTTGAATGTGTGCTTGTGATGTGGATTTTGAAAGTATTTTTAAAATGTGACTTTGTAATGATTCTCGTCTCTATAAGAATGCATACAAAGTGTTGTTTTGAAAATAGTTCAAAGAGGTGTTTGTGGAATGTGTTTTTGAAAGTGATTTTGAAAAGAGTTTCCTTTGTAATGGCTCTCGTTTCTATAAGAACGCGTACAAAGTGTTGTCTTTCGAAAATGTTTCAAAGTAAGAGTGTCGGTGTATATAATGTTTTTGTTGTGAGCAAGCGAGCAACTAGGAGCGAATCTACCTACTCAAAAGGTCTTATGTGTTCTTTTCCTCCTCCTTTAGATGTTGCTATCTTACCATTGTTTTGGTAAGAAGCCCCATCGTAGGATGTGAAGGGACGGACGTTGGGACGTTTGTATAGTCATAGAAGGTAACCTATGGGACGTTTTAGCAATGTCGTTTTTAGGGACTAGATTGTTTACCGAAGGCAACATCGAGGGTCATCAAGGGACTACGATCTTTTATCCAAGGTCTTTGCTAAAACGCCCATGTTCGAGGGACATTACTATTTTTCCGATAGGCAACAAGTGAGATTACCCTAAGGGTGCGTGTGTGCAAAGTGTGTTTGATTGCATGCATTTAGTCTTGATTAGGGTGATCTATTTTTCAATTTCATGTCTTGCCATACACACCCTAATTACTAGCATTTACATACGAAAGCGATAAATTGCAGAAATGTAAAGTCCTACGCTATTACAATATTTTAGGGATAGGGGTACATATTTATGAATGGGGGTTGCAAATAAAATTAAATCCTAAGTTACTATTACA
This sequence comes from Vicia faba, assembly GCA_948472305.1. Taxonomy (NCBI): domain Eukaryota; kingdom Viridiplantae; phylum Streptophyta; class Magnoliopsida; order Fabales; family Fabaceae; genus Vicia; species Vicia faba. Next base: position 1,098,097,663 of record OX451735.1, read on the forward strand.
ACCATATTGAAATGTACAGTATAAGAAAGAAAAATGACTTGTTTAGAAAATGGTTTTTTATCTTAATGAAAAAGAAATAAATTAATAAAAGAAAAATATGTATATGTCTTTTTATGTTAATATTAAAATTGATGAAAAGGAAAATAAATGAAAGATAGAAACAGCGTGCTGCTACAAGAAAAACAATAAGGATCAGAAGTTCTGAAGTCAGGCGCGTGATGACTCAAAAAGGAACGTCAGTGGAATCAGAAGTTCTGGATTTGTACACTCTGAGATCCTACAAGACACGTTACAGGGAAAACACAGAAGTTCTGGGTTGCTATGTGCTGAACTTTTGAATGTTAGAACAATGAGAAAATCTTAGAAATTTTGTGCGTGATAAAACAGTTTGTGGGAACATCAGAAGTTATGTATTGTGCTAAGACAGTGAATGAACAATCAGCAGTTCAGCGTGTTATCAGTGCATGAAAATCAGAAGTTCTAAGTGTTAAAACAGTGAGTGAACAATCAGCAGTTCAGCGTGTTTAAACAGTAAGGAGAACTCAGAAGTTCTGTGTTGTGCTAAAACTGTGAGTGAACATTAGAAGTTCTATGCAATATTTCAACTCTTAATCAGCACGTCAGCAATTTATTCAGTTCTTAATAAACAGCAAATCAGAAGAATAATAGCATAACAGTTTATAGAAGTTCTAATCCTAAATCTGAGTCTAGCCCTAATCAAGAAGTTCTGATCCACAGTTTTTCTACTTAAGCAATGATAAGTACAACATTAATATTATGATATCCACATATTTAATGATGTTCTGAATGAAAAGATGCAAAGTTAGAAAGACTTACCTTGAATCTGGAGTGTGGGCCTAGAGCTTTGAGTTGTTGCCTTCAGATGTTCTGGTGTCAGCGAGAGTGACGGAACAGTGGTTGTGTTCTTTGATTAAAAGGGTGGGAACAAAAGGTTTTGTTTTGGATTTGGGAAATCTGGATTTTTATGAAGGTTTCACAACTTACTTTTCTCTCTTTTGGCTAATCTCTCTCCAAAAGCCCAGCTGGTTTTTGTAGTTTGTGTTTGCAGTTTTTTTGGACTCTTGGAATTTTTGCAGGGGTTCAAGGCTTTTCTTTCTCCAAATTCCGACCTCTTTACAGTTGCAAATGTAGTTCAATTTATAAGCAAGGATTTAGTAGCTTGGAGAAATCAAAGGTACAACCATCATATGCTAGGCGCTGACTTGTTCTTGAAGCAAGTTCAAAAAATTATGGTTCAAGGCACAAGGTAAGGTGGTTAGCATCTTTTAGCCGTGCCTGAGCTGGATTTGTCAGCCAAAATTACGGAGAAGCAAAAGCAACACATAGGCCTAGCACCCTTTTGCATAAAAGTTTACTTTCCCAAGACAGTAGAGGTACACGTGGGGGAAATCCTTTGGATAAAGACTCAAAAGTGGTTGTGAGCATTAAATGATGATGAGATTTATCAAATTAGAAATCCTGCCATGTGAAATTCTACATCATTGCTTAATTTTGGATCAGAAGTTCAGCTTCAGCGTAACATCCAACCTCTGATCTTTGTATCTCCTTGCTCAAGCATGTTCTGAAGGAGCTCTCATACTTTCTAGAAAACTTGCAGCACGCTTCTTAACCTTCTTCGAATTACCCTGGCAAACTCTGACTGAACATTTGTGAAAACTTGCCCAGAAGTTCTGACCAAACTCTGTCTTGGAAGTGTCCAGAATTTGCTGAGTGTTTCAGTTTCAAGGACGTGTCTTTGAGAAGTTAAAACTTGAAATTCCAGCATTTCCAGGAGAAGTTCTGCTCTGCAATGTTTTAGATCTCGTTGAAATCTATAACTATTGAATCAGAAGTTCTTCCAGAATCAGCTTGCATCATGGTGAACATCTAGCCAGAAGTTCTGAGCTTGTCATATCTTCTTAAACACTTAGAAAAAATTCTAAGTATTTAGAATTTTGACTTCTCCAAAGTAGTTTTGACTTTTGAATTTCTTGATGAAACAAACTTCATATTTCAACATGTCTTGATGAAATATGATTCTTGAAATTTGATTTTGATCCAAAAGTCAAAGTTTGACTTTTCAGTGTGCAAATGACAATTTTGCCCTTGTGGGTGATTTTCTTGGAAAATCTGTAATTCAAGGCTTGGAATTGGATGGAAGCAAAATTTGAGGATCCAGGGTGATTCTTTGAGAAATGAGAGGGAAAATTTTGGGGTACAACAGCTGCCCCTGTTCGATCTTCTTACACCTGAAGAGTTAGATTGGCGAGTTTCGCCATTCGTGACTCGAAGGTGGAAGATGATTGGACACTAGAGTGCCTAGAAAATTTGCACTCAAAGATGTGTTAGTTGATTATGTAGGGAATGGGCTTAAAAATGCCATTTGGAGAGGTAATTGATAGTTGTTGAAATGGGCTTAAAGATGCCATCCATAAATGATTGATGGACTGTAAAACTTCATGTAAAACTTCATCCGGAAGTGAGAAGGAACCTGGGTAGGGTGATAAAGGAATCTTGAACGATTACTACCTCAGCAGGATGATGAAGTAATCTTGGATGATTACTACCTCAGCAGGATGATGAAGGAATCTTGGACGATTACTACCACAGTAGGATGATGAAGGAATCTGGTACGATTACTACCTCAGCAGGATGATGAATGAATCTGGGACGATTACTGCCTCAGTAGGATGATGAAGGAATCTTGGACGATTACTACCTCAGTAGGGTGATGAAGGAATCTGGGACGATTACTACCTCAGCAGGATGATGAAGGAATCTTGGACGATTACTACCTCAGCAGGATGATGAAGGAATCTTGGATGATTACTACCTCAGCAGGGTGATGAAGGAATCTGGGACGATTACTACCTCAGCAGGATGATGAAGGAATCTTGGATGATTACTACCTCAGTAGGATGATGAAGGAATCTTGGACGATTACTACCTCAGCAGGATGATGAAGGAATCTTAGACGATTACTACCTCAGCAGGATGATGAAGGAATCTTGGACGATTACTACCTCAGTAGGATGATGAAGGAATCTTGGACGATTACTACCTCAGCAGGATGATGAAGGAATCTTGGACGATTACTACCTCAACAGGATGATGAAGGAATCTTGGACGATTACTACCTCAGCAGGATAATGAAGGAATCTTGGACGACTACTACCTCAGCAGGATGATGAAGGAATCTTGGACAACTGCTACTCCAAACAGATGATGAATAAATCTTGGACGACTGCTACTCCAAACAGGTGATGAAGGAGTCTTGGACGACTACTACCTCAGTAGGATGATGAAGGAATCTTGGACGATTACTACCTCAGCAGGATGATGAAGGAATCTTGGACGACTGCTACTCCAAACAGATGATGAAGGAATCTTGGACGATTGCTACTCTAAACAGATGATGAAGGAATCTTGGATGACTACTACCTCAGTAGGATGATGAAGGAATCTTGGACAATTACTACCTCAGCAGAATGATGAAGGAATCTTGGACGATTACTACCTCAACATAATGATGAAGGAATCTTGGTTGATTACTACCTCAAACAGAATGATGAACTTTATCTGTTGATTGATCTTTCCTGAAAAGGTAAAGAGTTAGTTGTATGCAATGTCATGATGTATGCATTGCGTAACGATGTTCTCAAAATAAATGAGATTTATGTTTTATGTATTTTGTATGCATGTGCTATAAATGTTGTTGAAGTGTAATTTTGTTTTGGAGAATAAATCCTTGACAAGTGTTGGGGAGTTATTAAATCCCGGATTGATGTTGAAGAGTAGGTATATCTTCAAACTTTGCTTTAGAATGTTTCCACCGGGATTCCTGTTTTGTTCTTTGAGGAGAACTCTGTTGGGGAATATTGAAAACTCTGTTGGAGAGTGTTGATTCCTGCTTGGGAAAAGAGTTCTTGTGTCTCGGTTGTCCGTTGCTCTACTGGGGTCAAAGTTGAACTGATATCTGGTCGGGTCCAGGTTTCACATTAACTTGTTGGGCATTATAGAGTAGTCTACTGGGGAAAGGGAGTTGTGGTCTTTTGATTTGTAGTAGTTGGAAAGGAAAACTCAAGCTGGGGAATCCTGCTGTTTGTTGGGGAAATAAACCCTGTTGGCGGTCTTCTAGAGAGGTGACGACTTCGTTGGGGAAAGTCCTCGAGGACTCTTGAGGTTGTCTCAGCTGGGGAAAGGTTTTCAGAGATTAAAGTCTTGCTGGGGAATCATCCTATGAGAAGAATTTTGTCATTGCCCCTAGAAGCAAATGCTTCTGGTATTGCCAAAAAAAATGCTTGATTGTACGTAACCCTTCGCTGAGATTGACGTTCAATGCCCCAAGTGACGGAGATGGAGACTTACCCCTGGTTACTCTGCAATTCTTGAGAGATTTCTTGGAATCTTGACTGGACTTCCCCAGGTGTGCTGGATAGTGACATGTCATGTCCCCTTGTTGATAGGAGATTTGTCAGTGGGAGTGTCATCCTACTTGAATTGATTTTGTTCACTGAGAGAGCTTTCGTTCATCGGATATTCGTTGTGTGAATTTCTCCACTGTCAAACAAATAGCCATATGCAAACAACGATATTCAAGTAATGCAAAGTTTATGTTTGTCTTGAAATTTTGAAAATGCATTTTAACAAGTAAAGAAATTTTGTTAAGAAAATTCAAACTCATGATTTAGATCAAAGCCTTACAGGAGTCAGAATACCTTTTGTAACAGTATGCTCTCGAACTAACCCATGCTTCAGTTAGGACTTTTAAAGGGTTGTAACGTGGCTTGGTTCATGGTTTTAAGAAACAAAGGATAAAGGCTCAAAGTGTATTTGTACCCACCCGCTCTTCGTGACGTTCTTCAGTCCTAAGCTCAGTTAATTGTGTGTTTGAATTCCAATTGAGTCTGGAATGATGTTTTAGTGATGGTTCAGACAAGTTAAGTTTTTCAGAAGGCAGTCATTTTTGCAACATTTTTTTTGTTGTTGAGGATTTGTAGTGACCTATTTTTATTTGATTTGTTATCCCTAATTTTTGCCTGACTGTTCTTATTTTGAGATTACGGTCAGCGGGAAGCCCCAGTTTTTCTTAATTCTCTTTTGTAGGTTTTGACTTAGTGGGATTTTATTTTTGAGAGATAATGACTGCCCATTTGGTAGGGAACCATTACTATCTTTTGATTCCAGAGGAATGTTTTTTGATGTCATTCGTTGTATTACGAAATGAGAGTTTGCGGCTAAACGCGCGCTTGAATCAACTGAGAGACTACCCTGCCACAGGTTTTGATTAAAGGTTTCAATTTGTGTAAGAAAGAAAACTTACGCTTCTTTGGCTCAAAGCGGTTGACTAGGGATTATCTTCCTTATAACTCCAGTGTTTAGGATTTGAAAGAATGTTTGTACGTCGTCAGCAAGGTCTGTTCAAAAGCATACTGTATGAGATTATGGCATTTTTTTGTCATCCTCCCTCTAAAGGCTTGTAATTTTTAGCAAGAGTTTAATGTCATAAAGAGAGTAAAAAGCATAGTTTAAATATAGTGAAAACGAATGGATGAATTCAAGACAAACATATGCAATGCATTAATGAAACAAATTTTAACATTAATGGATAATTGTTTGAACAATAAAAGAGATTACAATTGAAAAATCAAATGAACAGAAGCCTCTTTGTCTGAACTTGTCATTTTATGTGGTGAGCCTTTGAGGGACAGCAGAAGAATTCTGTTTTGCCATGTTGTGTGAACACCAACAATCCTTCATCGATCAGGTTTTGAATCTTGTACTTTAGCGCCCAACAATCATTTGTATCATGCCCAGGACTATTAGAATGATAGGCACACCTGGCATTGGGATTGTAGCTGGGAGAAAAAGTTTTGGGATTTGGATGAGTTCTTATTGGTGTAACCAGATTAATCCTTAGCATGTGTTGCAAAGCTTGAGACAGTGGTATGTTGATGTTGGTAAACTGTCTTTTAGGCTCGCTTTGCCTTTGCTGATTTTCCGGTTGATGTTGACGAAGTCGTTGTTGGGCTCGTGACGTGGCAGTGATTTGAGGAGGTCTTCCGGCTTCTTGCCTCATGGGAGGCTGAGTAGTAACTTGATTTCCAATCCTGGTTGTTTGCCCCATACAATTGCAATCTTCTTGACGAAGCTTGTTGATGAGGACTCTCAGATCTTCTTGTCCCTGAGCCAAGTTTTGGATGAGAGCCATCTGGCCCACCAGTTGTCCCATCATCTGGACTTTCATTACGGCTATCTCGGTTTGTAGCCGCTCCAACTGGTCAGTTATGTTGTCCCTAGAATTTCCCATGATCATGCCCCTGGTGACGAGCGCCTTGACCTCTTCTGGTCCCTTAGATAGGATCAAGAACATCTCTTGAAGTTGAGCGTTTTGAGTCTGGATGCCATTCACCATTTTTTTCCATATCCATCTTACTGAAATAAACAGTAGGAAGATAAGGAGATCTGTATGGGAGAAACCTGTCATGATATGATGCATGATATATGGATGCATGTTTTCAAGGATCTCTCGGGGTAAACACAAGAAAAAGTTAGAAGTTGAACTTTGATCAACAGCTTTTTTGGAGAACTTTGTGTCGGTGGATGTCCTTCCACGAGAATTAAGCTTACCATGCCAAGTGGGTTGTAGCCCTTGACTCAAATTATTGTACTTGATCTTTGACGGTGTTTGGTTAGAGGGAAATAAATCCTCTTGTCTCTTGATAGACGTCTGGTTCAACGGTACCCTGCATCAAAGACCCTTGAGATCCTTGAAATGCTATGGTTTAATGTTATTGAAAATGCTATGGTATGATGTTTATGATGTTATGTACAAATATGCGAGGTAAGCAAGTACAAATAATCATATTCACACAAAGTAGACAAGTCCTTAGGTTTAAACTTGCATGAAGTTTGTAGGTAAGTACCTTCTTGAAGTTTAGTTGGCTCAACTTGTCCTAGTTAATAATAATCAGGTTCTAAGGGATCTCAATATCACTGATCTTTCTCCCAGCTTCGTTCAATAGGCGATTGACTCGCAACCAAACAAAGCTCAAGAGTCCAACCTTAATGAGTGTAGCATTGAGTATTTGTCAACCTTGGGAATACACCAAGGCCGGCCACCTCGCTATGTCCCACTGGCCAAGTTGTGCAATCTAAAGGTTCTAATGTCAGTTGATGCTTTATGACACCACACAGCGGCCTGTACTCTCCTTGATTGACTCAAGGGTTACCGGTACCAACCAAAGTGCCACATTAATGTACCTACTGCTTCAACCGTGTCGGTATACCCTGCACAGTTCCCTCACAATTTATTGCTACTTACCTAAAAGGTGTCCCCAGATGCGGGTAGAGGATCAAAACAATCCCAAACAAGGAACCAATAATGTAAAGCAAGCAATTAAAATAAATGAAGGCAAGTAAATGTGATCTAACCCTAAGGTAACCCCACTTTTAAGTACTTTCCCCATTAGAGTTTCCAGTTCTGTGATACAGTGGGAGAACTAACTTGGGTGTTTTGCGTTTGCGTTTGCAAATGTTGCGGTTTAGCAAGAGTCGCCACCGACTTTTCTTTTATCCAAAAGGAAAGGTGAAAAAGCACAGGAAAGACCTTTAGAGATGTTTTCTTGAGTTCGAGGGGTAGATTATGAAAAGGGAAGGTATTAGCACCCTTTTCATCCATGTTTTTCCATGGGCTCTTAGTTACTTGATAGATCACTTGCTTTTGTTTGAATGTGTGCTTGTAATGTGGGTTTTGAAAGTATTTTGAAAATGTGACTTTGTAATGATTCTCGTCTCTATAAGAATGCATACAAAGTGTTGTTTTGAAAATAGTTCAAAGAGGTGTTTGTGGAATGTGTTTTTGAAAGTGATTTTGAAAAGGGTTTCCTTTGTAATGGCTCTCGTTTCTATAAGAATGCGTACAAAGTGTTGTCTTTCGAAAATGTTTCAAAGTGAGAGTGTCAGTGTATATAATGTTTTTGTTGTGAGCAAGAAAGCAACTAGGAGCGAATCTACCTACTCAAAAGGTCTTATTTGTTCTTTTCCTCCTCCTTTAGATGTTGCTATCTTACCATTGTTTTGGTAATAAGCCCCATCGTAGGATGTGAAGGGACGGACGTTGGGACGTTTGTATAGTCATAGAAGGCAACCTCTGGGACGTTTTAGCAATATCACTTCTATGGACTAGATCGTTTATTGAAGGCAACATCGAGGGTCTTTGCTAAAACACCTATGGTCGAGGCACATGATTATTTTTCCGATAGGCAACAAGTGAGATTACCCTAAGGGTGCGTGTGTGCAAAGTGTGTTTGATTGCATGAATTTAGTCTTGATTAGGGTGATCTATTTGTCAATTTCATGTCTTGCCATACACACCCTAATTACTAGCATATACATTCGAAAGCGATAAATTGCAGAAATGTAAAGTCCTATGCTTTTACAATACTTTGGGGATGGGGGTACATATTTATGAATGGGGGTTGCAAATAAAATTAAATCCTAAGTTACTATTACAACCATATTGAAATGTACAGTATAAGAAAGAAAAAGGACTTGTTTAGAAAATGGTTTTTTATCTTAATGAAAAAGAAATAAATTAATAAAAGAAAAATATGTTTATGTCTTTTTATGTTAATATTAAAAATGATGAAAAGGAAAATAAATGAAAGATAGAAACAGCGTGCTACTGCAAGAAAACCAACAAGGATCAGAAGTTCTGAAGTCAGGCGCGTGATGACTCAGAAAGGAACGTCAGTGGATTCAAAAGTTCTGGATTGGTACACTCTGAGATCTTGCAAGACACGTTATAGGGAAAACATAGAAGTTATGGGTTGCTATGTGTTGAACTTCTGAATGTTAGAATAATGAGAAAATCTTAGAAATTATGTGCGTGTTAAAATAGTGAGTGGGAACATCAGAAGTTCTGTATGGTGCTAAGACAGTGAACGAATAATCAGTAGTTCAGCGTGTTATCAGTGCATAAAATTCGGAAGTTCTAAGTGTTAAAACAGTGAGTGAACACTCAGCAGTTCAGCGTGTTTAAACAATGAGGAGAACTCAGAAGTTCTGTGTTGTGTTAAAACTGTGAGTGAACATCATAAGTTCTATGCAATATTTCAACTCTTAATCAGCATGTCAGCAATTAATTCAGTTCTTAATAAACAGCAAATCAGAAGGATAATAGCATACCAGTTTATAGAAGTTCTAATCCTAAATCTGAGTCTAGCCCTAATCAAGAAGTTCTGATCCACAGTTTTTCTACTTAAGCAATGATATGTATAACATTAATACTATGATATCCACATATTTAATGATGTTCTGAATGAAAAGATGCAATTTTAGAAAGACTTACCTTGAATCTGGAGTGTGGGTTTGGAGCTTTGAGCTGCTGCCTTCAGATGTTCTGGTGTCAGCGAGAGTGACGGAACAGTGGATGTGTTCTTTTATTAAAAGGGGAGGAAAAAAAGGTTTTGTTTTGGTTTTGGGAAATCTGGATTTTTATGAAGGTTTCACAACTTCCTTTTCTCCCTTTTGGCCAATCTCTCTCCAAAACCCAGCTGGTTTTTGTAGTTTGCATTTGCAGTTTTTTTGGACTCTTGGAATTTTTGCAGGGGTTCAAGGCTTTTCTTTCTCCAAATTCCGACCTCTTTACAGTTGCAAATGTAGTTCAATTTATAGGGAAGGATCTAGTAGCTTGGAGAAATCAAAGGTACAACCATCATATGCTAGGCGCTGACTTATTCTTGAAGCAAGTTCAAAAAAGTATGGTTCTAGGCACAAGGTAAGGTGGTTAGTAGCTTTTAGCCGTGCCTGAGCTTGATTTGTCAGCCAAAATTTAAGAAAAGCAAAAGCAACACATGGGCCTAGCACCCTTTTGCATAAAAGTTTACTTTCCCAAGACAATAGATGTACACGTGGGGGAAATCCTTTGGATAAAGACTCAAAAGTGGTTGTGAGCATTGAATGATGATGAGATTTATCAAATCAGAAATCTTGCCATGTGAAATTCTACATCATTGCTTAATTCTGGATCAGAAGTTCAGCTTCAGCATAACATCCAACCTTTGATCTTTGTATCTCCTTGCTCAAGCATTTTCTGAAGGAGCTCTCAGACTTTCTAGGAAGCTTGCAGCATGCTTCTTAACCTTATTTGAATTACCCTGGAAAACTCTGACTGAACCTTTGTGAAAACTTGCCCAGAAGTTCTGACCAAACTATGTCTTGGAAGTGTCCAGAAGTCGCTGAGTGTTTCAGTTTCAAGGTTGTGTCTTTGAGAAGTTATAACTTGAAATTCCAGCATTTCCAGGAGAAGTTCTGTTTTGCAATGTTTTAGATCTCGTTGAAACCTATAACTATTGAATCAGAAGTTCTTCTAGAATCAGCTTACATCATGGTGAACATCTAGCCAGAAGTTCTGAGCTTGTCATATCTTCTTAAACACTTAGAAAAAATTCGAAGTATTTAGAATTTTGACTTCTCTAAAGTAGTTTTGACTTTTGAATTTCTTGATGAAACAAACTTCATATTTCAACATGTCTTGATGAAATATGATTCTTGAAATTTGATTTTGATCCAAAAGTCAAAGTTTGACTTTTCAGTATGCAAATGACCATTTTGCCCTTGTGGGTGATTTTCTTGGAAAATCTGTAATTCAAGGCTTGGAATTGGATGGAAGCAAACTTTGAGGATCCAGGGTGATTCTTTGAGAAATGGGAGGGCAAATTTTGGGGTACAACAGGTTTTATTCCAAAGTCTTATCCCCCAAGAGTCTAGCTCTTGAGACATATTCCTTTTTCAGAATTCCATTGACTTTAGGCAAAGTCGTCACAAAAACTCATAGGGATGATGTACCCCCTTAGCCAATAGACGGTCCTTCTTTCTAAGGTTTTGATGATTTCAAATTTTAAAAAAAATCCCACCAAAAAATAAATAATATAACAATGATAATAATATAACAATAAATAAATAGATAAAACAAATAAATAAAACAAATATAGAAAGTCAAAATAACAAAAACCTAGCAAAACCCTAAACCTGAAAAATAAAAGCTTATAAACCCTAGGGTTGAGTCCCGAGAAGAGTCGCCAACTATCGTAATCGGCAAAAAATAATGAGTCGTCATCACTACTTTTTGTCCTAACGACAGGTGAATAACGGAATAACCCTAATTTTACAGATATTCTAAGCTCGTGCTTCGTTTTTAGACGAATGGAAGGTGTTAGGCACCCTTCATCTACCTTGTCCTCAAGGATGTCCTAAATTTAGGTTTAAGGGTAAGATAGGGTTTCAGAGATGATTTGTGAAAAGGGTTTTAATCTTTTAATTAGGGGAACTCACCTTGGTTTTTAGGTTAAGTGCTTATGTATCCTCTTATGAGGAATCAAAGTACAATTCGTAGTTCGAAGTGTTTGGTTGTTTTTTTTTATGGATTGTGGAAATCCCTTAGAGTCTCCTTGAACCAAGTATAAGTTTGAAATTAGCGGAATCATAGACGAAGTTCACATTCGATAAAAGAGATCTCCATAATCCTTTTTGAAAATATCTTGATTTTTATATGTTAGTAGAGAAAGGGTTAATATTTGGTTGGTTAGCTATTTTCGAGTGTATGATGTAATACGAGAAAAAATTATTTCGATGAAAAAATATTTAATGAGATTAAAAATAGGGTTAGAGTTTTAAAAAATAGTTTGATAAATAACTATTTTATGATTATTTATAAATAATTATGCAAAATCATTTAATGCAAATGCTAAAAAATATGTAGAATTAAAAAATAGAAAATATTAAAAGAATTAAGTAATTTAAGAAAATTAATTAATTATTTTTAGGGGATGTAAAACTAAGATTGGATGGTGTATGAGAATTTATTTGGACCCAAAGAAATTTTGAGCTCAAATGGCTAGGCAGTGCAAATTAACCTTAGGTAGTAAATATGGGGGGTCTAGAAAGTAAGGGCCCAAGTTCAAAAATGGAACTGGGCCCAGGACACAGGGAGGGGTGTAGTTTAGTCGGGTTTATAAATTCTGGGTGGTGTAGATAAGAGAGGCCTTATCCCATAGTTCGTTTTGAGTAGCCCAAAGCGTGGGGGTGTAAATTTTAATTAGAATAGTAAAAAAAGGTGTGCCAATAGTAATTGGGTTTGGCCCAGCATTTGATCAGAGAGGCCCACTATGAGTTTGGTAGGGTCGTGTGTGGGCGAGTCCATTGAATTACGTTGGTGGGCATGGCATGATTGTTTGATCGTGATCAAGGGGTGTAGACTGAGGTTGTATGGTAAGGATTCAGTCACGATCTCATCACATGGCCAGAGAATGGCCATATGTCATCCATTAGACAAGGCAACGGAGGGTGTATATCATTTTTCTCTTTATTTGTTCATTCTTTCTTCACTTCTCCTACTCGCTTCTTGTCTCTCTTCTTCTCTCGTCTTCTCACCTTCTTCTTAAAACAACAACAAACACAAAATCCAGAAACCCAACCACCCAAACCCTAAACGACCATATAAATCTAACCAGTCTCAACCCTAAATCAACCCTCGAACCCAAAATCAAATTACAATTACGAAACCCTAAAGCTAAAGATTCAAAGGAATATTGTGATTTCTCCTTTTATATTTTTCCAATTTCTCTCTGCTTTGTTCTGATCCCCTCTTCTTCTTAGGTTTGTTGGTACATAGAGTAGCTCATCTAATAGACTTTAAACCCTCGTTAAAATTCAAAATAAGCAAATTAAACAATATGACTATAAATTAGAAACATAATAATAACATGACTTTTTGAAATTGATGGGGCAAATTTGTCGTATGACACCTCTATACTCTGAGGCACGACATACCTAGAAAAATTTCAACTGAGAATGGATGGAAGGAAGGTAGTCTACAAGACTATGGGGATGGCTATAGCACCAAGAAATACAAGAGGCTCTTTGACCGGGGCATGAGGCTCTTTGAAATAAGTAAGAGGTGGAAGAGCACTTGAAGTTGGTTAAGAGGTTGTGTTTCCATCTGTTTGTTTCCATCTGGTTCTCATGATTGGTTATTCTCATGTGTGTTTTCATCTGCGGTATTGCCTGGGTGCAATATATTCTAAAGTGATATGTGTTTCCATGGGGTACATTTACTCTATTTTTTTGTCAATATTTTGGCTTAAAAGGGGGAGTAAAGTGTTGTGTCCTGATGTTACATCACATGTCTTGACATGTTATCATACCCTAAATTTTCCCTACTGGTATTAATAGTCAATGTATTCTACTTTATCATTTTTCTATTAAATTTTGGTGTTACTACACATTTTGTTTAAAAATTATATACATGCATTATTTGGTTTTGGTTATATATAATAGGGTTTGATCTTTGGGGAAGGGTGTATCTATCATTTTAACTAAGGGTGCATTATTCTAAAATCATCAAATGGCCCATTAAGAATAGTGAGAGGCCCATCTTGAGTAAATTTTATTAAGTTGACCGAAGTCAACAAATTTGTTAGTCAATTTATTTTATATTTCTTTTTTTAATTATTATTATTACAATATATATATATATATATATATATATATATATATATATATATATATATATATATATATATATATATATATATATATATATATATATATATATATATATATATATATATATATATATATATATATATATATATATATATATATATATATATATATATATATATATATATATATATATATATATATATATATATATATATATATATATATATATATATATATATATATATATATATATATATATATATATATATATATATATAATTTGTTTTTAGTTGACCCGAGGATCAACGTGTTTTCTTTGTAGCCAGTCCCTTTATTTTTTATTATCCTTATTATTATTTATTTATTATTTTATTATAGTTGACCAGTAGTCAAAATTAGGATTTCTTTACCCTAACACCAAGTTGCGCCTAAACTTATTCTACCTTAAGTTATCCAAGGCCCAAATTCCTGAAGTTGTTCAAATCAAATCTGGATAGAATATTTGATTTTTATTAATTGGATACGAATTTACAACATAAAAAAGTCCAGATACATTGCAATTACAAAAACCCTAATTTATATTTCACACTAAATCAAATCAAATCTTAAATCTAATTACAATTGTCAATCAATCTGATTTATAACAGAAATCAATTACAAATTTCCTAATTGAACTAATTCTAAACCTATATAAACCTAAGACTAATACAAAATGAGGGGCGAACAAAAACTTGGAAAAACCCTTGCATTGTTACTGCATATTCCCTACCTTCACCAAAGCTCTTCATAAAAAAAAGAGGATTAGGGTTCATCATTAGAACCCTAAATCCTTTGAGCTAAGCCCTATATTGATACCTATAAATCAGAAGAAGAAGAAGGTATTATAGAAGGATAGTTAACAAATTACGACTAGATTCACTGCAAAGAAAGTAACACTTAAATTTTTAATTTTGTTGAAATTATTGAATCTGGAAATTTAGGGTTAGGGTTCTTCACAGTTAAAGGTTAGGTTAGGGTTCTTAGGGTTAGGTTATGAATTCATAGGGTTATTAGGGTTTGTATGACGTTCTCGACAGACATTCATCCGTGATGGTGGCCTTGACGGTCGCCCATGGTGGACAAGGGTTAGGGTTCTTAAGCGCCACCTAGGGTTCTAAGGTTTCTGGGTTTTGGTTAAAGATCCCCATTGAACTTCAACTGGAGATCTAGGTATTCGCGGCATATAGGTTGTGGTTCGTGGTGGCTCAGCTGGCTAAGGCAATTTCTGGTGGTTGTTTTCTAGAGAGAGTTCAAATCCTCTCTCTCTAGGTTTTTGTTTGTGAGAAGAAGGGTGGGATAGAGAGAGAGAGAGACGAAGAAGAGAAAAATGAGAATTTTGGAGGAAATTGAATATATAACGTCTCTCCTCGCTCTATACAGACGTTCTACCATGCTCCCTCAGTCAAACTCTCAGTCAGAGCCGTCTGTTTATCATACTCCATATCGTTGTCTCAGAATTAACTTGTGATGGCCACACAATCTGGATCAAACGACTCAAACCCTCTAGCGCACAATAGCTCCTTGATCTCACACCTGGCTAACAGATCACAATAGTTTGTTTTGGGCCAAGCTCTTTATATTGGCACCCTTCTTTTTACTACCACAACCATAATTTACACTCCCATACGCCTTTTGGTCAAAATAATTGTTTGGGCTTAAGCCCTTTCTTTCCAAACATCTCAGACTTACTACCTTAATATAGTTTACACCCCCCTGATTATTGAGCCTCAAATGAACTATAGGCTTAATCCCTTGCTATTTTCACCCCCCTGTTTTACTATATTATCTAAGAATACACCCCCCTTGTTTTTATTTAAACAATTTATTTAATATGTTTATATTATTTATTTATTTTGTGTAGGTTATTTATTTAATTTATTTATTCAAATTGGTTAATTTTTGTTGCATTTTTTGTCATTTGCATTAAAATTATATTTTTTATCATAAATAATCATGTTGATAAATAAATATTTATCTATTATTATGAATATTTAATATATTTTTAATAATAAAAAAACAATTATTTACTGACTATTTTCTAAAATACTAACTCTTTTTTTATGCAGTACATCAAATTTTATTTTTATCATTCAAACTTATTTTCAAAATTTTGTCATGCATTTAATATAGCTAATCCATCAAACTTAAAATCATTTTTTCTACCAACATAATTTCAAATTAATATTATTTTCAAAAAGGATTATGGATTTATTTTCTAAATTAACTTCTAACTGTGTCTACGACTACGCAATTTTTAAACCCAAACAAGGTTCAAGGATAATTCTAAAACATTTACACAATCCATAAAAAAACTAACCAAACATATACGAATTACAAATTTGGACTCCGATTCTTCGCAAGGAGATACATAGGCACGCGGTTAAAACCAAGGCAAGTCCTGCTATTAAAAAATTAAACATTTTCTCAAACATATGGAAACAATAACTTTTAAATAGAAATGCTCGATCTACCATTAGACCTAAAATAGGATGCCCCTTGAGAACAAGGGAGATGAAGGGTTCCTAACACCCTCCCGTCGTCTAACCAACTCGCGAACTTTGAATCTATAACAATTAGGGTTACTCATTGTTCTCCCGTCCTTAGGATAAAAAATAATGGTGGCGACTCTTTATTTTTTGTCGGTTACCACACATGTTGATTTAGAATTGATAGGATTGTCTGCTATTGCTTTTGGGAGAGTAGCTATTTGTGATTACTCAAGCAATCACTCAGGGGGGCATGATTATTCATGCTTGCTTGTGCTGAAGTTGTTGTTGCTTCTTCTGATGTATCTTTTACTGTATGTGCTCTAATTTGGGGGGGTTTTCCCTTGAGGAGGAGAATTGGATCTATGTGACAGGCGGAATATTGTACTTGTCTGATTGTACACGCTTATGAGTCGTGTTGTATTTACAGAGTTCACATGGTTTCATGTAACTTATGTTTGTGGTTTTATTTCCCTCTCTAAGTTAATTGGCTTTTGGTTGTTTTAACCAAAATTTTCCAAAGGGAGGGATTTTTAGGACTATGATTTTATGGTTGACAACAATTTTGGTAAAACAAGGAGTAAACAACAATTCTATCAAAACAAGTTTAATTGGGAAAATATGTATTGCAGCCTAATATTGGCCAATATGTCATAACATCTTGACCAGCTGGTACAACAGAGTCTGCTGGTACTTATTTGACAGGTGTTCTATCAGATGTTGTAACATGTTCCAACAAAACATCATGACAGTATAACTGGATAATATCCTTGAAGATTTGATTGATAAATATGAGGTTCTAGAGGTTTTTAGTACCCATAACAGGGGCATTCAATCAAGGATTATTAGGAACAATTGCAATTTTGATTTGTTTCATAAAAAGGATCTTTGAGAGTTTTTAGGAAATATTTGAAAGATTTGTTTTGTTTCTATTTTCGTGGAGAATATTCTGCAAGGATTTTAGAGCTGAAGATTATATTTGATCGAAGAGTCCAAGCCCAAATGCAGAATTCTATATAAGGAGTCGTCCAAGACCTAGTTTTTGAGTAGTATAGTTTTATTGTAAAACCTTGTGAAAAAATAAGGATTTAGGGTTTGATAGTTCCTTAGGTTCTTCGTGTAATTTTTGTATGTCTTCATCTATCTTTTGATGCATTTGAGTTGACTGACTATTACTTGTTCATCAAGTTATTGTTCTACTCTAAGATTTTAAGCAAAGAGTTGAGTATTGTTCTTATTGAAGATTTTAAGCAAGCTGAGTATTTTGTTTTGGAAGAGTGTTCTTCTTTTTGGTTTCTTGAGACATTATCTAGGACTGGGATTGTTTGTTATCACTATGGTGATTGGGAATTAATGGGGTTCTCATATCTAGGAGGTGTTGTCGCATCTTGGATTTTCATCAAAACTCGAAGGTGGAGGAAATAAGAGTCACCATAAATGTTATTTATCCCAAGAGAGGAAAAGGAAACACTGAGTAAACCTAAAGAAAGGGAAAGAACATGGTCATCATGACCAAGAGAAAGGGTAAAGAAGTCGATTACACGAGGGGAATGTATTAGCACCCCTCACATATGTGGTACTCCACAGGATCCACTCATGTTTGTTCAAATCTAAGGGTGTTTAAAAATCTAAGTCTAAATCTTAATGATAAGGGAATTCATGCAAAGTATATACAAAAAGAATGTTTTTATTAGTTGTGCCCGTCGCGGTTGAGAACCTTTTTGCCTATGTACCACCTTCCATGAAATGGGGATTAGGGTACTCATAGTTCACCTAAAAAGGTCTTTTGGTTTGTTGTGTGTTTTTTATGAATAATGTTTGTAAAGCATGCCCTTTTTGAAAAGGTTTTACTCAGTGTTGAGAAATTTATCAATTGAAATGCTCAACTTTGGAAAATCATATATCCTTCTTTTTTAATCAAAAGATGATGAATAGGTTATGGTTGGAAAGATATTTGAACAAAGAACAACAATAATGTTGAAATGAAATTGAATTAGTGCTCAAAACTTGGTGAAAAATGGCCAAGAATATGACTGATCAATCAAATGGGAAGTTGCCAAATATAGTAACTTTCAACTAACCCTAATTCCAAATTGTGTAACTTTGTACAATCTTTGATTTTTGATGAATCCTTCGGAACTTCTTGATAAAATCTTGCACATTGACCACATTTGACTTTATAATCATGATTTTGACCTTAAAATGCCCAGAGTTGACTTTTTTTACTGCATGGTTGAATTTCCCCAATATAAGTCATTTGAATTCATCTGTGCAATTAAGAATCTTCCAATCAAAATCAAAGGCTAACTTTCCATCCCTAGGAAACTTATAAAATATAGATAACCATGGAATCAAGTATTGCTCAAAGACTCGGAGAAATCCTGATTTTATCATAAAACCCTAATTTTGACTAGTTATGTAAGCATGTGATGATCCATTCTCAAAACCCCAATTCCTTTGAGTGTGATGAAGGATATCTTGAACAAAGGTGTCTCATATGATGATGAGAAGATATTACTTCAACAAATTGGCTCATACAAGCACCACGCACTTCATCTGGCAAAAACCCTAATTTTAAAAGATTAATGGGAGAAAAGTGATTCTCTTCAAAACACTTACAATTTTCAATCTTCTCATGAATTAATGAGATAATTGAGATGTATTGAGGTATAAGAAACCCTTGTAGCTTGAGTGACTCAAAGTTTAAGGGCATGATACCTTTCTTGCACTAATTATCAATACAACCCATCTTCCATAGCTTGTAGAAGATCTTGAGAACCAAAGATACCTTGATCCTATAAAAAATGCATGAATGTGTATGATGAAACATACGCCACATAACATAAAAATAAGAGGGAAAATTTTGGGGTCCAACAGCTTCCCCCATTCAATCATCTTAAACTTGATAAGTGAGAAGAAATGACAACTTTCGGGTGTTCAAGGTGAAAGAGGATTGAATACTAAAAGAACCCAAAAATTTGCGCTATAAATAAAGCAATAATGTAGAAACAACTGGTAACTGTATATTTTTGGTATTTTATCAAATAAAACTATCTTTGCAAGTATCAGGAGTGAAGGAAAGGAAGGCTAGTGGATATTAAACATTACCAAGAAGTATCAGTAGTAACTAGACTCGAAAGACAGACAAATAGATATTGGATTTCAGATGGTATACCAATAGGAATTGGAACTAACCCAAGATATTGGATTCCAGAAGATGATGCGCCAGGACCGAACTGGTTCACAAACAACCAAAATGAGTAGAAACGCAACCTAAGATAGGACTAGTAAAATCTAGACTCTAAAGATAAAAATAGACATTGTATCTCACGGGTAATACCAGGCTAATCTGGTATCGATCAACAAGGGACAGTAGACACTAAACTAAAACATTTGCACGCTATATGAACGCTGGTGGGATCGAGGAAAGGTAATGAGTGGAGACTCAGCCTTTAGGGATACTATAAAGAATGTGACAGATAGAAACTGGTGTGGAGACAAGGTAACGAGATAAAAACTCGACCTAAGAGGAACTAGTAGAGACTATACTCTTGAAAAAGTACTCAATAAGACAGTAATAGAAATTGGGTCCTATAGCAAGGTGACTAGAAAGTGTGTGTATTTCAAAAAGACACCTGTTGGTCTCAACTGAGGATAGACATTAGGTACTAAAATAATCCAAGGGGTATAAGAGACATATAACGAGTATAGACTCGGCTCAAGAAGACTAGTAGTAGAGACTAGTCCAAAGATGAGACATAAAAATGAGTAGAAACTCGACACAAGAAGACTAGTACTAGAGACTAGTCCAAAGATGAGGACCTGGATAAAACCGGGTAGCACACACAGGTAACAAGTAGACACTTGACCTAAAAGGAGCTAGTGGATACTAAGCTTAAAATAAATACTAAGGTAAGACTGGATTTAAAAGGTACACCAATAGAAATTGAAATAAACCAATCAAGAGTGGTAGAGACTAAACTCGAGAAAATTGTGCCAGGGGAGAACTGGACCATTACCAAAAATAACGAGTAGACACTCGATTGCTTAATTGTAACATTAAAAGGATACCTGTAGGGGTGAAAATTAAAGCACTAAGGATAAATTGATCTTGCTAGGGGATAATTCAAAGTTTTTAGTAAGTCCATTAGGGAGAAGGGAAACAACAATGGTTATGTTTCGATGCATGTTTGAATTGTTTTTCTATTGAGTAATGTTTCAAAAGAGAATGGAAACAATACACTTTAAGGATGCAATGCAATTATGTATGATTCTACTGGAGAAAATAAGAGACAAGGGACTGCTAGAAAGAAGCCCTTGAAAAACTGAAACTTTGTAGGGAGTAATAAATAGAGTAACAGGTTGATACGGGCTACAAACTCTGAATAGAGATGTAAAAATAAAATGCAAACTCTACAGGAGAAGATCAGGCCAAAACCGTAAATTCAGAGAAAGTACGCCAATGGAGATTGGACGTTACTGGAGAGGGCACCAATAACATGGGGCCTGCGGGGAATTAAAATTTACCTTTGATTGCTTGGGGAATAATTTGTCAACCTCTCGCCTGGGGATGATAAAAACTTGTATTGTTGAGGATATGAGGATCCAAGGTGGATATTAGAGAACTTATGGACAAAACTCTTATTGGAGATGGGGTAACCTTTGTGTAAGAAACCTCAACAAAATATGCTACTACTGGAGATACGAGAATCTTCAGACAACAAATCTTCATAGAACAATTTTGATGGGGATTTATAAATGATCTTTAACAAGAACAAATTTTGTCGGGGATATGAGTGACCTCGGGTAAGAAGTCATGACAGCAGCCTCCTTCAGGGATATGAAACCTATCAACAGTCAGGATCAATTTCTACTTGGAAAATGGAGAATCCTTGAATAAGAACTTTCAATGAAACGACTCAGCTGGGGAAATGAGAATTCCTGAGTAAGAGATCTCAATATTGCAACTCTGCTGGGGGAAACGAGAGATTTTGAGCAAGAGATCTCAGAAAGTAGCCTCTTCTAAGAAGTGAGATAATCTTTAACATGTCTCAGCTGAGAAAAAGGAATAATCTCGAATAGACTTGGCTAGCGGATGAGAACAAGTTCTTAGCCTAAAGAGTCTCAAAAGTATGCTTTTGTTGGGGAGAGAGAAAATCCTTGAATAAGAAAAATTTCGTGAAGCAACTTTGTTTGGGGAATAATAAAGTTCTCAATTGGAACTCTTGGCTGGGGAATGAGAAAGATCTTCTTCAGGGAATAGACACTATCTAATGAGCATAAAACATCACATATCTATTGGGGATGTAGATTTTCTACCAGGAAATCTCATTAATCACAAACTATTTAGACAAGGATTTTCTGCTTGGCGATGTTGGGGAGAAGAAAACTTCAAGTATTGCTGGGAAATATTATCCGAGAATTTCCCAATCAGTCACACTCTCTGCTTGAGGGGACTCACTTGGGAGAAGTAGAAACATTAATGTTGTTGGGGAAACGAACCAAGCTGGGGATATTGTAGTCATCTTGAAAGATGTTGTTCTGGTATTGGCAAATTACATAAGCGAGTGAATGAAAGTTTTTGCAAAAAAAAAAATCACACCAAACGTGCCACATGTATAGTATGACGACTTTGTCCACCAACCAGGCTACAAACAACTTAAGAGTAATATTTGTAATTTATTTATCATGTTTCGCAATGCCACCAAATTTTCAAATTCAAATGTTTATCAAAAAGATATTGGACATTTTTGTAAACAAAACAGTAAAACAAAAATAATAAGAAAGCTTTTTGGATGAAAAATAAATCTTTTATTAGTTGAAATTGGCCTGTAAATAGACATTTACATTAGGAAGCAATTGATGACACGAAATTACACTATATATTCGACTCGACTCGCATGAATTCTTTTACAGTTTTCATTTATTTATGTCATGTTATGCTGGTATTTCCGTTTCATTTCAGGTATTTTCTAATAACAAGCCTCCATGCGCAAAAGAACAAGAAACTGGTAAGAAATGAGAAGAATAAAGTAAAAAAAAATAAGAAAAATGGCGCCTTTGGCTTGTGGCCCTCGCCACAGCATGTGTGGCCCTCACCACACATAACCAAATAGCGTGACCCTCGCCACAACTCAATTATTTGAGCCACGTATCCCTTCTCCACGTCAATGTTTTGAAGCCCTGTCCCTTGATATTTCTCCGCAAGCTTAGTCTCCAAGAGAACTCTCCTATGTTACCATCAGTTCTTGATTATTCTCCGTATAAGTTACGAGAATTAAGGAGAGAGATTATAAAAGGAGAAGTTATTCATATTTTCAGGGGACACCATTTTTTCGTTCGGAAGCAGAGTATTGTTTTTTGTTAGATTTTTGGGCAGAAAAGCTCACCATCGAAAGTGATAGCTTCCACATCGGGAGACTATCACAACTCTAGTATTAGGTTTGTTTTTAGTTTCCATTCAGTACTTTTGGTTTAGCAAATCCTAACGGAATATGTGGAGGATCTTGATTTTCAATTCCAACATTCAAGTTCAATTGTACTCGAAGAATTTCCAATTATTCTATTGAGTTTTTAAAATCCCAAGGTTTCAGTTTAATATTTATTATCTTTGTTCTTAGATATCATGTTTTGCTTTATGTTTAACTACTATTATAACATGTTTGTATTTGAAACTATGTCCAACTAATTCCCTTGATACTGGTATGTAAAAGTAGTCTCACAGACGAGGTTCGACAATTTATTGGCGTAAATGTTTACAAACTATTTTTCTAGTCTAGTTTCTAATTCTAATAAAAACAGTTTTGTACGAGAGTAAAAACTAAACAAAGGTTACGGTCAATGAAGCGGGAGTTTGAGATTTTAATCGGATAGTAGAAACTAGACATTAATTCTAAACACAACGAGAGCACTTTAGGATTAATTAAATTTTACTGGTTTTCAAAAAGTACTTTTAAATTTCAAATGAGACTGTGAGAGCAAAGCATTTTCGTTTAGGAGTATAGTCAGAGTCAATAACACGAGAGTGTAAGATAAAGGCTTTTAAGTAAGTATTTTCTACTGAGAAGTATTTTCACTTTAAAACCACGCCAATGATTTATTAAATCCCTGAAGTTTGACGAATTGCATACCGGTGTCCCATCATTGAATATTTTATTAAATCTGAATTTAATTCTCGTTTTCCTCAATACCCAAGATTAATCATTATCCTTAGATTTACATAGTAGAATTAGATAGAATTAGTTTGATTATCAGTCCATGTGGGTTCGATATCTTTTAAAACTACGCGATTAAATTGTGCACTTGTAGTCAATAAACCCAATAAACTCTTAAAGTCACAATCAAGTTTTTGGCACCTTTGCTGGGAACTGATTTAGTCAATATTGTGATTCCATTTCTATGCAGTATAGACTAAGGCAACAATATTTTACCTTTAATCTGTTGATTGTATGCCAAGCACTCGCTCTCAAGGAGAAGAATTAGAGCAACCAATCGACGAGATCAATCATTTTGTTAGTATAAGACACCAAATCATATAATACAAAATTAAGTACAATCTTCCCGAATTCAGTCTTCCCAACTTCTTTCTACCTGAACCACGAACCAAGAATGGTTGAAGGAATCCAAAATCGTCCTCTCAAGGATTATACTGTCCTATCACAGGAAGAACCTCACAATAACATTGTTGCCCCCACTATCACCCGAAATGATTTTGTGTTGAAACCTTTGTTGCTATAAGTTGTCCAACACAATCAGTTTTTAGGAAGTCCTACAGACGACCTGAACCTATATTTATTAGTGTTTGTGCAGTATGCAGATACAGTGAAAGCAAATGGTGGCAGCCCCAAAGAAATAAGACTACGTCTTTTCCCTTTCTCACTAAGAGAGAGCTAGAGCTTGGCTCCAGTCTCTGCCATCCAACTCTGTTACCATATGGGACGAGTTGAAGAAAGTTTTCCTAGCGCGATATTTTACGCCAAGTAAGACAGTTATGATGAGAGCCAATATCAATGACTTTAAAAAAAGGAAAGCGAAACTCTTTTTGAAGCATGGGAAATATACAAAGATATGTTGCGGCTTTGTCCACATCACGATATAGAAGAATGTGTAATCATCCACACCATTTACAATGGTCTCTTGTATAACACAAGATTGACAATAGGCGTTGCAGCTAGATACGCACTAATGGATAAACCTTACCATGATGCTTATCAGCTTATCAAAAGTATGGCTCAAAATCATTACCAATTGGGAAGCGATAGAACCATTATGGAGAAATCTCAAATGAAAGGTGGTATGCACTAAGTTAGTAGCTTAGACCAAGTTAACGCCAAGGTAGAAGCCCTTACCTAAAATATATAAAGCTTGACCACAACTCCTGCAGCCATTGTGGCTGCAGTATCTCCAACATGTGATTTATGCGGACTTCACGCACATGTTGCTCCCGAATGTCCACTTTTGACAGGATTACAAGTTGATCAAGTAAATTATACTCAAGGGAACCCTTATGGTAATACCTCTAACCCTACCTGAAAGAACCATCCAAAATTTTCATACAAAAACCACAATGCATTATGTGCACCTGGCCGAGCCTCCTGCTACACCGCTAGGATATCAGAAAACTGCTCCAATTGTTCCAAATGTTGCTAGGAAATCCAACATAGGAATTATGATAGAAAACTTCATAGCTACTCAAACTCAAACAAACAAATATTTTCTAAATCAGAACATACACACTAGCGAACAACTCAAGCAACTATCAAACAAGGTTGATGCCCTAGTCACTCGTAACAAAATGCTAGAAACGCAAATCTCTTAGGTGGCCCAACAGCAAGCAGTTGCCGCTCCTCCAATCGGCACTTTTCCTAGACAACCACAACTGAATTCAAAAGGTCGTGCTAATGTTATAATACTTCAGAGTAGGACAAAATTGGATGAACTAACTGATCCAAGAATAAAAACTCCCGCCATGTATCTGAATCCTGGAAAAGAGACTCAAAAGAAAGACAAACCAAAAGAAGATGAGAAGGAAGATAAAGACGAACAAGCCGAAGAGAAAGAAAAATTATATGTTCCTCCACCACCATAAATACCATATATACCATATCCTCAATGATTAGCTAAGTCTAAAAGTGTAGGGCAGTTTAATAAATTCGTTGAACTTCTGAAACAATTGAGTATCGCTATACCTTTCACAGAATCTATCACATAAATGCCCTCTTATGCTACGCTCCTTAAAGAAATCTCATCCAATAAGAAAAATCTTGAGGACAACGAAATCGTTATGCTTACTATAGAGTGTAGTGCTATAATCCAAAATAGCATGCCTCCTAAGCTAAAAGACCCTTGTAGTTTTTCCATACCTTGTGTAATTGGAAAGGTTGTTATGGATAAAGCTCTATGCAACTTAGGAGCCAGTATTAGCCTAATGCTTTTATAAATTTTCAAAAGGCTCAACATGGGAGAATTAAGACCACCAAGAATGTTCGTGCAACTAGCTGATCGTTCAGTTAAATTTCCTTTAGGTGTGCTAGAAAATGTTCCAGTACATATAGGACAGTTCTATATTCCTATTGATTTCATAATTATGGACATTAATGAGGATCCCAACATCCCTATTACTTTAGGCAGACTGTTCCTAGCCACCGCCGGAGCCATTATAGATGTAAAAAGGGGGAAATTAACTTTTGAGGTTGGTGAAGAAAAGGTCGAATTTATTCTATCACAATTTTTCAAGGAACCTGCTATAGATGATTCATCATGTTTCTTAGATGTCACTAATGAATGCGTTAAAGAAATGGAGAAACAACAAACTATATATGTGAAGTTTTGAAAATCCTTATATCTCTTATTCTTGAAGATGATAATTGGTGTGATGAATACCAGGATGACAATCTAAGTGAATGTCTCGCACTAACTCAGGACTGTATGCCTTGCTCAAAGAAACCAGATGTAGAACTTAAAACACTACCCAAAGATCTAAGGTATGAATTCCTAAACACAGAACTCGAACAACCCGTTATTGTCAGCACAAATTTAGGACAGATAAAAACTGCAAAATTATTACATGTCCTAAGAAAATACCCAACTGCTTTAGGCTATAACATCTCAGATCTAAAAGGAATGAGTCCCTATATCTGCATGCATCGTATCATGCTTGAGGAAGACTGTAAGACCTCTAGAGAATATCATAGAAGATTAAATCTCGTTCTGAGTGTTGTAGTCAAGAAAGAAGTACAAAAGTTATTAGAAGCAGGAATCATATACCCGAAATCCGACAGTAAATGGGTTAGCCCAGTACATGTTGTACCAAAGAAGGAAGGTGTTATTGTTGTCAGTAACGCAAAAGGAAAATCTTTAGCACAACGTACTCAAACTGGATGGAGGAGGTGCATTGACTATAGGAAATTAAACAAAGCCACTCAAAAAGATCATTTTCCTTTACATTTTATTGATCAAATGCTCGAACAATTGGCTAATCATTCTCCCTATTCATCCTGAAAACCAAGAAAAGACCACCTTCACTTGTCCTTATGGTACATTTTCCTATCGACGAATGTCGTTTGGACTATGTAACGCTCCAACAACATTCCAAAGATGCATGATGTCAATCTTTGCTGATTTATAGACGACATCATGGAAGTATTTATGGATGATTTCTCTGTTTTTTGGCAAAGTTTTGAAGGATGCTTATCGAACCTAGAAATGGTACTTGAAAGATGCGTAAAAGTAAATCTAGTGTTAAATTGGGAAAAATGTTATTTCATGATCCGACAAGGAATCGTGCTTGGACACATAGTGTCTGATAAGGGGATTGAAGTTGATAAATCTAAAATAGAAGTTATATAAAACCTTCAATCTCTGAAACCCGTAAGAGAAATACGAAGTTTCTTAGGACACACCAGTTTCTACCGATGATTCATTAAAGATTTCTCTAAAATCACCAAACCACTAACTGGCTTATTAATGGAAGACGTTGAATTCGTTTTTGATGACAAATGCCTAAAAGCATTTGAAAAATTAAAAACAGCTCTTATCACGGCACATATTATGCAACGACCTGATTGGAGATTACTGTTTGAAATCATGTGTAACGCTAATGATTATGTCGTAGGCGCAGTCTTAGGACAAAGAAAGGATAAAAAGCTTCATGCAATTTATTACACAAGTAGAACCTTAGATCCTGTGCAGATGAACTACCCACCACAGAAAAGGAACTTTTAGTTGTCGTGTTTGCTTTGGATAAATTTTGTTCTTACTTAGTAGGAGCAAAGATAATTATCCATACAGATCATGCTGCAATTATGTACCTATTAAGTAAAAAGGATGCCAAACCAAGATTAATAAGGTAGATTTTACTCCTACAAGAGTTTGATTTAAAAATCAAAGATAAGAAAGGCACTGAAAATGTCGTAGGTGATCATTTGTCTAGAATGAAAGGCATTAAGCCTGAACGAGTGCCTATCAATGATGATTTCCCTTACAAACAACTCATAGCCTAGTTGGAAAATGATACAGTTGAATGCTCTGTAACTTATAATGATACCGAAACAAATGAAGTTGTGGAAGTGATTTACACAAAAATCACATTGTCATGTGCTGACTATGTCAACTACTTAGTAGCTGGAGTGCTTCTACTAGATTTAACTTACCAACAAAAGAAGAAATTCTTCCATGTTCTTAAACAATATTACTGGGATGAACCTCTACATCTCAAGAAAGGCGCCGATGGTTTTTTTCTTTTATGTGTCCCCGAAGATGTAGTAGAAAGTATAATGTCCCGTTGTCATTACGCCCCCTATGTTGGACACGCAAGCACTTCAAAGACTTGCACTAAGATCTTAGAAGATGGTCTCTTTTGGCCTAATTTATGGAAAGATGTCCTTATCGCGGTCATATCGTGATGAGATTCCATAGAAAGGCATCTTAGAAGTAGAAGTATTTGATGTGTGGGGAATAGATTTCATAGGACCATTCTCATCTTCTTTTGGTAACAAATACATACTCGTTGTTGTTGATCATGTATCAAAATGGATTAAAGTTGTTGCTTATCCAACAAATGACGCACGAGTAGTAATTAAGCTCTTCAAGAATATAATTTTTCCTACATTCGGTGTGCCGAGACTTATCATCAGTGACGGTGGCTCCCATTTCATTCCAAAGATCTTTGAAAAACTAATACTGAAATATGGAGTCGGACACCGTGTAGCAACACCCTATGACCCACAAACAAGTGGGAAAGTAGAGGTCTCAAATAGAGAAATCAAGAAAATCTTAGAAAAAACAGTTTCCACCTCTAGGAAAGATTGGTCTTCAAAGTTGCACGAAGCTCTGTGGGCATATAGGATATCATATAAGATCCCAATAGGAACCACACCATTTAAGCTAGTTTATGATAAATCATGTCATATTCCGTTAGAATTAGAGCATAAAACTTATTGGGTCATTAAGACCCTTAGTTTAAATTATACTTCCGCATGCGAGAAGAAAATTTTAGATATTAATGAACTAGAAGAACTTAGATTAGACGCATACGAGAATGCTCGAATTTATAAAGTAAGAACTAAAAAGTGGCATGACAAGTGTATATCGAAGAAATAGTTTAATGAGGGTGACATAGTACTTCTGTTTAATTCACAACTTAAATTTTTTCCAGGAAAACTTCGTTCTAGGTGGTCCGGTCCCTTTGAAATTACTAAAGTTTTTCCAAATAGTGCAATAGAAATAAAGGGTAAATAATGTGAACCCTTTATCATAAATGGGCAACGCTTGAAAAAATTTCATTACATTGACAATAGAGACTACTCCACTAGCCTAAAGCTTGCAGAGTTACCCACTAACCCTCGGAATTAATCTTTTGATTTGTCGAGCTTACGACTTTAAACAAATCTCTTGATGGGAGTGAACCCACGTTTTAACTTTAATTTTAATTTTCTCTTATTATTATTTCTTTTATTTTTATTTTTGTTTTTATTTTCCTTTGATACGTGGTATTATTCTTTATAATTAGCCATTACTGACTTAGTATTATTGTCTACTTACTTTCAGGCTAACTTAACTTTAGCTAACTACTACGATGCAACAAGTAGACTATATGGATATCATTTTTAGAGGCAGGGCTCAGAGGAGGAGATTTGAAGTTTTGGATGAAAGAGAGATGACACTAACTATCTACCCTGATGGCTACACCATGACCACATTTGGCATTAGAGATAGTGTCATGTTTCTGCTTAACCAAATAGGTTGGAACAATTTTTCTATAGGGAGAATATTTAGTTCTTGTCGTAGGCTAACCCTCGAATTCCTAAGTTCACTTACTTATATGCTTATCCATGGATTAGGATTTAACCGAGGCATAATTATATCTAGGATGTTTGGTATTGATTACCGATATAATAGCCGAGAGTTTGCTGACCTTTTAGAATCCTATGGTGGCCCATATGTCTTTGCTAGTTCCCAAGAAGACCGTCTTATAGACCTTGAGCTTGAATATTTTCGGGGTAGCATAGATGGAAATAATAATCCTGAGCCTAATAACATGTTTTTTGAAAATATCCATAACCCTGCTATTAGTTACTTTCATAAGATCCTTCCTCTTACCCTATTCGCAAAAGAAGAAAACATAACCTCTGTGTCCAGAGATGAACTTTTCATAATGTATTGTGCTTCACAAAACCATCCCGTTAATGTTTCTACCTTTATGTTAGAAAACTTTGATCGTTTTACACAGGCTTCCCATGAACCAATCTTAATAGGAGGGTTAGTAACCATGATTACCAATTCTATTGGATTGAGAAACCACTTATCAGACTTGACCATCTAGGTGGAATCTGACCCATGGATATTTAGTTCTATTTTAACAATAGATTATTAGAAACCTGGGCCCGGATGAGTTTGAACTTATTAACAACAATCAAGTTATGCATCTCTTCACCTTGCCAAATCCTAGGACTAGTGTACATGACATAAACAATTGGCTGTTTGATTTGGAAGTACCCCAAAATGAACCACCAGCTTCTCCTAAGACACCCCAAATCTATGATCACTTTGATAACTATCTCTCTGATGCTGACACCGATCCTGAGACCCCTCTATTCTACAACTATTTTCCATCCCTCGACCACACCGACTCAAGTGCCTCTTCTGCTCTGGTCGCTCCACCTGCTGACCTTCCTGCTGCCATCAACGCACTTCAAACTTACATTGCTAACATTAGAGAAGAGATGACAACTTTGCACGTTGATTTCCCCATATTTATGGACATGGTGGTAGAGAAATTTGATCATATCTATCAGCATATTTATTTTGTTGCTCCTCATTTTGGACGTAGTGGCTAATACTTCTGATTGTCCTGCATTTCTAACTCTCCCACTCAAATAGTGAGGACACTATCTTGTTTAAGTATGGGGGAAGTACTAACTCTTAATTTAGGATTTACATTATTTTCTTAATTTAGGATTTACATTGTTTTATTAATTTAGGATTCCACTGTTTTTTAGATTAGATTTAATTTTTTCTAGATTATTTTGTAATTTTTCAATTTTTTGTCGAATTTTTGACAAATATAGTAGTGATTTTTAGTATTTAGTTAAATCATGTCAATTTATTTAGTTTCTGTATGTTGAATTTATTCTAAAAAATCTACTATTCTCCTAAATTAAATTTTTTCTGTATGTAATGTCCCTATATATATATGTATAATTCATAAGTGTGAGAATGTATATGTGGAGTAAGAAATTAAGTGGATTTGGTAGATACTATTACAAATCAGATTTTGTAGATAGTTGAATAGAGAGAGAGAGAGAGAGAGAGAGAGAGAGAGAGAGAGGAAGTGAAGCTTATGTTCATGTCCAAACTTCCATTTTTGCAACCTTGGAGCAACCCTCACATATCAAGTCATAACTTTTTACTCATAACTGTGATTTAAGAAATTCTCGAAGTTCTAGAATCTACACAAAATTCCCTTTATTTTGATATGTAATTAGTGTTAGAGAGTTCTGTTTTGAAGGAGAAAAACGCGTTTGAATATTGGAGATTCTTGCTGAAATGGTGTTACGGATTCGATGATAATGAAGGTTGAGTTTGGGCATGAGAGCTGTTCATTTGCTACAAAGATGTCATCTTAACCTCTAATAAATCAAGGTGAGTTTCATTAGATAGGAATTGGGGTATAATTGGGATTGATGCATGATATTAATTTGGGATTTAGGGGTTTAGATGTGAGATACTTAATGTATGTTGCTTCTAACTGAATAATAACATGTAATTGTATTGTATTTCGTAGCAATATGTTGCGGGTTCGCAAACTGAAGTGTGGAAATTGGGGTTTTGGAACCCAAAATAGAACTAATATTGTTCTATTTCTTCTGCAAATCATGGACCGCACTTAGCGTGCCCTCCTTAGAGTTGAATTTCGGAAATTCGCAGATTGCGCTTAGCGCGATGATCCCGCTTAGTGTGTCCTCCCGGGGCTTGAAAAGTTAAATATTTTCCATAGCGCGCTTAGCGCGGAAGGCTCTTCTCAGTGCACCCTCCTGGACAGAATTGTGTTAATTGAACCCCTTAAGTGCAGTCTTGTACCATAGCGCATACTGGACGCCTCCTTGGTCTCAGTGATGGTTTGGAAACTTAATGTGTAATGAATGTAACCCCTGTGTAATCATTATTCATTTATGACATGAATATGTAAGACTACAATTGGATTATGATCATACATGATTATAAGTAGAATTCAATATGCTTGAAAATCTATTCTCCTATTAATGGATAAGTATGATTGATACATGTGATTGTTGAAAATACATTAACTGGAATAATGTTGGAAAATGCATGATGTTGTGTTTGTTCATTTGATTGTTCAAATGTCAATTATGTAGACTTGATATATGTATATGATAAAATGCATTATGTGATAAATGAAATTGTATGAATAATTGTTGATTCCTGTCATTCTGGTTGAATGTTTGGGTGTATTGCCGTATGACACGATGTGATTGTGATAATTTTTAAATATGGTTGAATCGGAGTAGACCTACTTTTAGGTGGTAAACTGTTACGATGAAGAAATTGCGATGTGCTTGTGTCAGCCAAGAGAAAGGTGTCTTTTCCAAGTGGTAAACATCGGGGCCTCGATATATCGTACACACCTGAGCTACTAATGCGATGAATGCAAGTGAGGGCCTTTATGGCATGTTCCCACTTGGATACTCATCGGCGTGCTTGGAATGGTGGGTGACGTGATGCCATGTAGGAAATATCACTTAGGACTCACCTCTAGTGGTGCCTTGTAGGAAATACGATAAGGCTTTCGCCTGGTGGGCTAGTGTGTTCAAGAAGGCGTATTGCATTTGGTGACTCACCTGCGTATTACGGATGAATACCGTTGCAATGAATCCAAGCGAGGGCCTTTATGGCATGTGCCCACTTGGATACTCGTTGGCATGCTTGGTATGATGGGGTTGTGATGCCACTTAGGCAATGTCATAACGGAGAACTCATCACGGATGTAATTCTATGTAAGAATGATCTGAATTCATCATGCGGTGTGCCTATGCAAGTCTCTTGACAAATAGGCACTAGGATTCGCTGAGGCTGTGATTAGTGGCCTAAGTAGGTAAGTAACTATAGTTGTAGAAATATTGAGACTAAGTCATTAGATTAACTTTACTCGCACAAATCAAATAAAAATCGTCATCGCGCTTTATTGTTTCCAAAGGAATGGGAAAAGAGAGAATAACCCAAAAAAGAAGGGGGAGAGAATCTAGGTATGGGGGTTGGTTATGCAAAGGGAAGGTATTAGCACCCTAAACATCTATGGTACTCTGTGGGAACCTCTCTAAAAATTTGTGTATTTTGGCTATATGTGTTGTATATAAAAATAGATGGTGGAGGTGAGAAAAGAAGTATTTTTATAATTTTTACATCCGCCACGGTTGCGTATCTTTAGTTCCTACATACCACCTTCCGTGCAATAGGGGACCAGGGTACTCATAGTTCTCCTTTAAAAATTTTAAAACACAAATGTGTTGATTAATTTTAAAAGAAGAGACATCATCATCATATCTGAGTGAAAGACATACTTACTACCCCCAATTATAAGAAAGGAGAATTTGCACCATCTCAAAGTAGAGGATTTGGCTTGTATTTTAGAATCAATAAAGTTTCCTTAAGACCCAAGTGTAAAATATCTCACTTCACTACATATCGTAGAAGTATAGTATCTTGCATCACTACAAGGATTGCCAAGAGTCTAATCTTTTGAGAAAATTTTAAAGTGCAAAGCCAAAGTGGAAAAATGGTTTGAAAAAGGTTGATTGACTTTTAGTCTTCTCACAAAACTTTTAAAGTATGATTAAGTTGGTTAAATTTTGATTAAGAAAATATTTTTGAAAAATTCATGGATCTAAGTCCAAGTTTACTGTGGAAGCGGTTCAAGTTAGAAAACCAGAAGAGCTTTGAAAAGGAGGGAGAATATTTTTGAAATTAAAGAAGATGGGAGGAGATGAAGGGACTATCCTAAAACATAAGGTAAAAGCAAGGGAAAAGAACCGTCTAACCAATAAGAAGGCAACACTTGACATAAAGAGTCGATATAGAATTCTCATCCTTTGGATTGAAACCAAGAAAGCAAAGATATTAAACCTCTTAAGAATACCAAGCTTCATATGCATTAAGTCTTCACAAAAATTGGGCAGAGTAACGACTCTATACAGAGGAATTCCCAATCACAGACAAAGCATATAATCATAATAACCTGCACACAAAGAAAATCAACCCAATATCTTGGGGTAAACCCTAAGAAATTCAGACAAAATAATAACAGAGCCACAAGGTCCCAAAGATTCAAGGCTTCTAATCCTAAGTCCGAGAGGTCCACAATATCCATAATGCCAAGGATAGTAACCATATAGTCAGAGTAACCTTAAAGTTTTTTAGTGTTCAAGTTGACTATTAAGTGTCTTCAAAAAGAAAATGAAAGCTCAAGTGAGCAAAGATGAAGAAAGCATAAAAATGCAAATGTTATGGTAAATGGTGCATATAAGTAAAGTTATGAAGTAAAAGCATAAAACAAAAGCACAAAGTAAAAGTCAATTGTTAGTGAATTAGAAGTTAGAGGTTAGTTGAATGACCATATTGAAACTTGAATTTGATAACATTATAAGATTGATAAAATCAAAGCTTCTCAATAACAAGTTTCATTTCCTTTTTGTCAAGTATATCATTCATTTCAAGTTCTCGAGGCAACAACATATGATCAACGATGTTTAAATGATTCACTTAGACCGAAATTCTTGAAGGTTCATTAGAGGATTGATAAGATAAAAGCCTCCTAACAATGAACCTCTAGGTTATTGGATCAAAGGTTTAAAATTAAACATACTTAGGCTTGCAAGCATAGGTTTGGGCCACGAATGATCGTTTCTTGAATCGAGACAAAATTTATCACTATGTTAAGAAATCGTAAAGGGATTTATGTAGAAATCGCACCTATTTTAAGGCCGGTCAATAGTAATCTATGTACCACATGTTTAGAGAAATGATATGTAGATCATTCTCCAACAACATGTAGCACAAATAAGAAAGGGATAAGATGAAGAGGGTGGGGATGTATTAGATGAAATTAGGGTTTCAAATATCATCAACATCATTCATCAATTTTGGTGGATTTGGTTTTTAAACCTATCAACACCCAAGATCCAATGAGGTTGAGTAATTTGTCCCAAAATAATTCCCAAGTAAGTAGCATATTCTATACCAAAAGTTAGCCAACAACTATGCACACAAGTTCCCAAACACAAACTTTTTGATCAAACCAAAATCCTATGCATACTCCTAAATCAAAATTAGTTTAAAAATAGGTAAATGACTTGTAAAATTATGTCAAGTTAATTATAATTCCCTCAAGGCTTCTAAAGAGGAGGAAATATGATTTTGAAACTCAAACATCAAAACTAGTTGGTCAAAGACCAAAACTAGGCATGTTTTAAAAAATATTTTGAATAAAATAGAAGATCATACTTTAAAAATCATTAAAAAAAAGGTTTAAATGATCTTGACTCATCTAGGAACTTTGAACATTTTCTTTGATTTTTAGAAATGAGGGAAGTTAGAGAGTTAATAGTTTCTTTATGCTTAAGCAAGAAAAGACCTCAGAAACATCAATTAAATTAAAAAAATCTTTAAAAATAAGCAAACTTACATGTAAACCCAATTAAAAATTATAAAAAATTATTTTAATACCTAATAGTCAGTGAGTATATTATTCTTGAGTTTTATCTCAAAAGGAAGAATTAAACAAAAATTAATTACAAAATATATATAAAAAAAAAAGAAAAAAAGGATATAACTAATCAATTGATTTAATTGGCATGCCACGAATTTTGTAAAATCGGAAAAAAAATATTTTCAATAAGAAGGTTCAGTGGGAAACTCAAAAAACATTTTTTAAGGATTTTTAAATTAGTAGAAATAGGAAAATAAAATTCTAAAACCTATAGAATGATTAAAACCCTAATTAAACTGCTTGAATTAATTAATCATGCAAAAGTGATTAAATAAATGAAATAAAGTTCATAATCAGAAAATAGACTAAAAATAAAGTCTAAAATATTCTTTTGATAATTTTTTAATCAAAGAAAATATTAAAACAAAATTTATGAAAAGCAAATAAAATTGAATGAAATTCACATAATAACATGTCTACTACAATTGTTCTTTCAGAAAAGCGCTGTAAAAGTTTTAATGCATGCACAAATTGAAACGAGCCATCTCTTCATCTCTTCCAAACTTCAACCCTAACTTGTTTTTTCCAGTTTTGATACGTGATATTCAGATCATGATATCTCACTCGTTTCACCATAAAAATCCAAAATGTAAACATCAAACTTCAAGATTAAAATATGTAGAACAAAATAGGATCAATTTTTTTTAAATGATGCAAGACTCATAGAGAAATTAGGGCATGAAGGTTTCTGCATGAACATGATTTGAGTTAAGCAATTTAACAAACAGTTTTCATGTTCAAATATCTCACTTGATTCTTAACCATTTTACTTGATGCAAACATCAAAATTCATCACAAAAATGCAAGGAACATGAAGATGCTTCTGGATTTCTTAAATGATGAAATATTAAGAAGAAATGTGAGCATGAAATCACTGCCACAAATATAATTTCAAGGAATTTGCAGAGCACGAATTCATCATCAAAACACACATGTATATACCTCAGATCTAAGATCTGACCAGCTAAACCAATATGAACAAGCTCTATGATGAAGATGCAAGCTGAAATTGTGGATTGAGGTTCAAAGGAATTTACCTAAAGTGTGAAAAATAAATTCACAATGCCTCTGAACAGTAGCACGAAACCCAGAGATTCTCCTCCTTCAAGCTTCAATGATGATGAATTGATGAAGAATTTGCAGCTGGAAGTAAGAGAATTGAGAGTGCTGGAAAAAATTGAGAGCAGTGAGAATTATGATTTTTCTTATGGTGAGGGAGCGTGTGTAAGAATGAGAGGGATGGCTTGCTTCTGTTTCGAATAGAGAGTGAGGGTGGGTTTATATAGAGTGGGGAATAGAGATTAAGGGTAAAAGTGAAAAACAAAACAAAGGTGGGAGTGAGGTGGTGTGATGTAAATGTGGTAATTTGAGTAAACTCAACCCATTTTATTTTGGCAAAGGAAAATTAAGTGTACTAGTGCCAATCATGTGACCAAAATGAGTGAATACACACCAAAGCAAAATCATGTAAAACTGTTTTAACAAGGCCTCCTTGATCAACTAACTTGTGGCTCAAATAACTCAAAATTTATAGGTGCATAATTTATGTTCAAGAGGCCCTTTGAAAGATCTCATGATGAACATCAACATGGTGCTTTGAATTGTTGAAAATGATGCTTATATTAGGGAGAAGTTGATGTGAAAAGTTTTGGAAAAAAGGGCTTGGCAGGTCAGGGCGCGCGCGTATGCATGGCATGCAAATATCACAACTTGAGGTCCCAACTTCCAAGCAACATATCTTTCTCTATTTTGATCCAATTGATGTGATTCAAAGATCAATTGATAGGTTACACATCTTATTGCAGCTCCCTTCTTATCATTTTTCAAATTAAGATTTGAATTAAAAGAAAATTAACCATGAAAATAGCACACCAAGTGTTTGTTGAAATGAAAAACTTGATGCGTGCGCGACCTACCTTGGTGCTGGGCAAAATTTAGTTTTGTGTCCCTTACTTCCCATGATCATATCTTGAAATGTAGGAACTATTTTAAGAAAATTTCTGAAGCAAAGTTGTTCATAACACATGGAGCTTGATCTTTAATGTTGAACACTTTTCAAAATAATCAATATTTCAAAGATAAAAAGGATTGTGAACGTCTTCCCATGAACTATTTGATGAAATGCTTGGCCTAGCGTGCATGGCTGGGCGAAATGACATCTCAAGGCTCCAAATCCTAAGCATTGTATCTCTCTCTACACTTGACCATTTGAGATGATTCTTGAATAAAAAATGAAGAGAAA
Source organism: Vicia faba (assembly GCA_948472305.1). Taxonomy (NCBI): domain Eukaryota; kingdom Viridiplantae; phylum Streptophyta; class Magnoliopsida; order Fabales; family Fabaceae; genus Vicia; species Vicia faba. The sequence continues at coordinate 1,098,135,221 of OX451735.1, forward strand.
GTTTCAAACTCCAACTTTGATGTTGACAACTTTTTTATTTGAGCTCAAATGGACATTCAAAATTAGCCATGAAGAAATCAAGTTTTTGCACATATTTAGACATTTCACTAAGTCTCCAAAATTTTCCAAGCTCAATAACTTTTTCTCCTTTCACTTTTTGGACTTGAGCCCTCAATGATAAAGTTGAAGAACTTTGTATCCTCTTTCCAAACATATAAAGTTTGCATTTTTTCAATAATAAATGAAGAAGTTATAATCATATAAAGTTTAGTATTAGGCACACTTAGAAAACTTTAAAAGTTCAAATAACTTCTTTGACAAGTTATCTATAATTCAACACCTCCTATTGATTTTATACCACCATTGACCATGAAAGGTGAAAATAGGGACATTTAATTAATGGTTGACCAAAAGTCCACTTGGTCAACAGTTGACTTTGGTTGACTTTTGACAAAATGACCATTTTATCCCTTTTGATCAATTGAAACTTTTCAAATCAAAATTGATGATCAAACTTCCAATCATAAATGCTCATGAGCATGTAGAGAAGCATGGAATCAAGTCTTGCCCAAAAAGTCTGATATTTCCTGATTATATTCAAAACCCTAGTTTTGACCCTCTATGCTAGGAGATGATGAGATGCATGTAATTGTGCCATTACCTGCAATATGAACATTCAAAGAGGCATATACACATATTTTGATGTTAGTTAAAAGAACATATATACAACATACATAATTCAAGGTGATTGGTGATCCCTCAAGAGAAAACTTAAAGATAGGAGATAGTAGAGAGAGAGAGAGAAACAACCCTAATGTGTGATCTTGGTGTATTGAGGATATGAGATGATGAGAGATCTTAGGGGGAAAATTGGGGTATAACAGTAATGTACTTATGGATTTCTCGTATATAGGTACGGGTCTGCATATTGTCTATGGCCTTGGACCAATTTTATTTTTCATTGTTACCTCATTGGATAGTTATGGGACTTCCAATGATGGTGCAACTCTGTTGTGTAATTGTAATCAGCCGTGAGGAAACTCGGATTCATGGTAAGTTCATTTGATGCATGCACCCTGTAGAACCGAGTGAACCAATAAGATAGGGGAACTCACTGAGATTTAGTAATCTCACTCCATTCCTCTTATTATTTTTTTCAGGAGCAGTTTTTAGGTAGAAGAATTGTTAGGTGGTCGGTTTTTAAGACTGCAGAAGAATAGATTGTAGGAAGACTTTTGTAGAAGTTACCTTTTGTTGTGCATTGTTGAATACAAGTTATTCATATACGTAATGATGGTTGAGTTGTATTGTATACGGTTTTTATTTCTTGTATTTTCCGCTTGTGTATGTTTCTTTGTACCATAATTAACATCACTGCATATTATTCTAGACAAATATGTATGGGCTGTTACACTGTATGTGAGGAAGATATTTTAAAAAAAACTGTGATTTCAACATGTGGCCCTCACCACAGGACCCAATAGGCGTAGCCCTCGCCATACTCATTGTGACCCTCGCCACGATCTTTCTTGAGGCAGAACTGGGTTTTATCAAAACCCAACCCCTCATTTTCTTCCCACTCTCTCCTCACTCTAAATTTTTGTCTACCCAAATTAAAACCCACCAAACCATTCACCCTCCATAATCGTCCCACTCTCTTCGTCTTCTAACTTCCCATTAACACCCACTCACATTTCAACTTCCAACTCCTCTATTAATTTCATGAAATTCTACTAAACCCAAAGTATCACAAGCTATCTCTCCACTCACCGAAACCAAAGAAAAAACCCATTTTTCAAAATTTTGTTTGTTCACCATGCTTCCAAAGATTCAACCAACAAACAAAAGGTCATGACCACCATCGGACATGTCAATAATTGTTTTCCATACAGGCGAAGCGGGTGAACTGCACAAAGAGAAATATCTTAAATTTCACCAATGCTATGTTTTTCAAACTAGGTATGTTGACGAATCTTGTCTATGTTAATTAGGATTAATAGATAGTCTTAAGTGGATGCTGGATAGTTTAAATATGACTTATCTGTGTACTTTGAACCATCCCACTTATGAACCACTTACTTTGGAGTTTTTTAGTTCTTTCAATTATAAAACACCTCCTGTCGAACAATATTTCACCGGAACTTTCAAGTTTAGAATGTTCAATAAGAAATACTCTTTGAACCAAGACACTCTTGGTGATTTCCTACATTTTTCCCACGGAGAATGTATCGCCTATAAAGCTCCTTATGAGTTAGAGTGGCAGGAAGCAGCATTTGGCCAGTGGGAATAATTATCAGGTGAGAAAACTTTTGATTTGGAGAGACTTAAAGCCTCACACATTCATAATCCGGCCCTATGGTATTTTCACCACATTCTGTCAAGTATAATTTTTGGACGGATAAGTAATGGCAAGATGAATTCAAACAGCGGTTTTTTATGTACGCCATATTTTTCACACCAACGAGTTAATGCAACCCATTTCCTGTTGGCACATATAGAGTCTATTTGTGCAAGAGGGTCCAATCCTTTTTGTATTGGAGGAATAGTTACCTCCATAACACTTTCATTAAGCCTGAACATTGAACTTGCAACAATGCAACAAATACTAGCAGTTTTTCTTGACATTGATCTTTGACGGTCTGCGCATATGATCAAAGCTAGGATTAATGGAAAATATAATTTGATGGTTAGAAATAATGAGGTTAAGAGAATTATTTTTCCATGACGCACTTATACTGATGTGAAAATTTTAGATAATTGGCTTTATGATCTGACCGCCCCTGAGCCTAACCTTCCTGCACATGATGCACAGGGTGGTCAGACTGACGATGAGTTGGATAAGATGGATTAGGTTGCTCCTGAGACCAATACACACTCACACACCACACATGCTTCTTCTGGAAATGTTGCAGGTACATCGTCCAGACGCCGACCTAAAAGAAAAAATGAAAGCTCGCCAGCCACTCTTGATGACATTCTTGCTTAAATAAGATAACATAGCATATTAGATGCCTAGCGCGACCAAGGGATTCAAGATATACAAACTCAGAAAACTGAGATGATGCGAATCATTCAGAAGATTCAACAAGATCAGTGTGATTATGGTGACAGGTATGAGTTAAGAATGTCAGGTATGATTGACAAGATGGGGGCTATGACAGTACGTGTGGTTGGCTTGCAAGAATACAGTCATCATGTGGGTATACCAACTCACCATCCATGAAATGGTGGGCATGGATGAGCACGTCGTCATGGCCACCAGTAGCACACATTCCATTTTGTACCTTTCTTTTTCATGTTATTTTGAAACATTGGGGACAATGTTCGATTTAAGTGTGGGGGAGAAAGCTTTACTGCTTTTATTTAATGCTTTCTAGGTAGTTTTAAATTATTGTTCATTTTCCTTTCTTAATCGTTTAGTGTTAATTGAGTCAAAAATTCATGTGATATCGAGTCCTTATGCGTAGTTCCCGCTATTAATTGATTTCCCCATTTTCTTAAGCCATAACAAAAAATTTGTTGGTTTGATGCATGACAGGACACTTTAAGAGTATATAGGTTGATTTGCAGTTAGGCTATATTAGAACGATTTGAGAAAGATTCGACAAAACCGATACCATTTTGACACCCTAAACCCCCTATTTATGCATGACCATTTTGAGTACCTATTATGTCGAGACCTTAAGTTTGAATTTTAAATTAGCTCTGAGTAGTTTATATTAGCAGTCAACACCATCTTAAGCACAAAGTACATAGGGAGTTGATGAACATAAGTGAATGATCCCAAAAAATTCTAAATTTACATGCCTTAATAAAATAAAAATAGGGAATACACCTATTAAGTTAGGTGACCCTCACCCGGTCACTTAATCCAACGAATTTGGAACCTACAAAAATATAATAACAACCCGTTGTTAGGTTTTTCAGAGGTGTCTAGTGCTGAACTTGGTAGGGAGGATTACGGTCCTATCCCCTGCAACTTGAAATTAGGTAAATAAAAGGGGTTACCAAACTTATGTACCAGAACCCCCTATTTAAGGATCGGAATCACTAACCGACTCCCCTACTATGTGCGTGCACGGGTAAAGGGCTTAACGTATTAATTTATAATATAATGATTCAGACTGGTTTTGCATAGGGTGGGAATTTCTGATCGTGTTTTGTGGTTTTGTGTCATTAAGGTATCCTTAGTGTTGACATGGAGTATCTATCCATTTAACAAAATGCCTCATAACCACGTATGATTTGAGTTTTGTCATGCTAGTTATTTCCTTGAGGACAAGCGAAGGTTCAATTATAGGGGAGTTTGATAACGCGAAATTACACTATATATTCAACTCGACTGACACGAATTCTTTAAGTGTTTTCATTTACTTATGTCATGTTATGTCGGTATTTCTGTTTCATTTCAGGTATTTTCTGACAACAAGCCTCCATGCGCAAAAGAACAAGAAACTGGCAAGAAATGAGAAGAATGAAGTAAAAGAGAAGAAAAATGGTGCCTTTGGCCCGTGGCCCTTGCCACAGCATGTGTAGACCTCTCCACACATAACCAAATAGTGTGTCCCTCACCACATCTCAATTATGTGAGCCACATATACCTTCTCCATGTCAGTGTTTTGAAACCCAGTCCCTTGATATTTCTCCACAAGCTTAGTCTCCCAGGAAACTCTCCCATGTTACCAGTAGTTCCTGACTCTTCTCTATGGAAGTTACGAGAATTTAGGAGAGATATTATAAAAGGATAAATTATTCATAGTTCCAGGGGACACCATATTTTCGTTCAGAAGCAGAGTATTGTTTTTTGGTAGAATTTTAGGCAGAAAAACTCACCATCAAAAGTGATAGCCTTCCACATCGGGGGACTATCACAACTCTAGTCTTAGGTTTATTTTTAGTTTCCATTCAGTACTTTTGGTTTAGTGAAAAATGTCGGCATTTATGGAGGATCGTGATTTTCAATTCCAGCATTCAATTTCACTTGTATTAGAAGAATTTCCAATTATTCTATTCTATTTTTAATTTCCAGGTTTCAGTTTAATATTTATTATCTTTGTTCTTAGAAATCATGTTTTATGTTTAACTACTGTTATAGCTTTTTTGTATTCAAAATTATATCCGGTTAATTCCCTTGTTACCGGTATGTAAAAGTAGTCTCACGGATGAGGTTCGGCAATTTATTGGCGTAAATATTTACAAAATATTTTTATGGTATAGTTTCTAATTCTAATTAAAACAGTGTTGTACGAGAGTAAAAACTAAACAAAGGTTATGATCAATGAAGCGGGAGTTTGAGATTTCAACCGGATAGTAGAAACTAGACATTAATTCTAAACACAGCGAGAGCACTTTAGGATTAATTAAATTTTACTGGTTTTCAAAAAGTACTTTTAAATTTCAAATGAGACAGCGAGAGGAAAGCATTTAGCTTTAAGAGTATACTCAAATTCAATAACACGAGAGTGTAAGATAAAGGCTTTTAAGTCAGTATTTTCAATTGAGAAGTATTTTAACTTTTAAAACCACGCCAATGATTTATTGAATCCCTGAAGTTAGACGAATTGCATATCGGTGTCCCGTCATTGAATATTTTTATTAAATCTGAATTTAATTCTCGTTTTCCTCAAAACCAAAAATTAATCATTAGCCTTAGATTTACATTTTAACATTAGATAGCATTAGTTTGATTACTAATCCTTGTGGGTTTGATATCTTCTAAAACTACGCGATTAGATTGTGCACTTGCAGTCAGTAAACCCGTTAGAATCTTAAAGTCGCAATTAGTAATTCCTAGAAAGAGGTAATTGAAAAGGAAAAACAAAAGAGTGTTACAAAATGGCAATGTGAAAATGGATATCCATCAGGTTCCGGTTCTGCTATAACTCTTATGACCTCGAAGCTCTCATTACTTTACCTTCTGAAGAAGATTACTTGGACCGATTCCTCTCCTTCATAGTGACCAACTGTAGTAGTAGATAAAATCAGAGATCCGACGCTGGACGTATTCATTCGCTTTAAATCCTTAACTTTTTCCTGGATCGCCCTTTCAGGTTTTCAATCCACCAGGATACAATTTTTTACCTTCCACCCTTTTCGGGTTTTCAACATAGCGGATGTACATATTATCTTTTTCATTCTTTTTATCCCTAATTTTTACGCAAACCTTTTATTAATTTTTTTATGGTTTGCGGGATGCCCTTTTTTCCTGAGTCGTCGACTCAACGGGTCTCTTATGTGAAGTATTTTTTAACTACGTCTGCATTCATATGGAGTGGAAAGTCTTCACTACACATAGTTGTAAGCATCATGGCTTCGCTGGAGAATACCTATTTTACAACAAACAATCCTTCATAAGTAGGAGTCCACTTGCCCCTGGGATCCCCTTGAGGAAGAATAATTATTTTCAGAACAAGGTCACCACCTCGACAGCTTTGAGAATGCACCCTCTTGGCAAATGTCCTTCTAATCTTCTTTTGGTACATCTGACCATGACAAATAGTTGCTAGTCTCTTTTCGTCGATGAGGTTCAACTGATCCAACTGATTTTTTACCCATTCAGCTTTATTAAGCTCAACTTCCACAGGCAAGACTGATTCCATTCAATAAACAAGTGAGAATGAGGTTTCCTCAGTTGAAGTACGTACTGAAGTACGATAACCATGCAAAGAGAAAGGCAGCATCTCATGCCAATCCTTATAAGTCGCCACCATATTTTGCACAATCTTGTTAATATTCTTATTATCCGCTTCAACAACGCCATTCATCTTTGAACGATACAGAGAATAATTGTGATGCTTGATCTTGTAGGTCTCATAGAGTTCCTTCCTCATATTGTTATTAATATTAGATCCATTATTGTAGCGGTAGAAATGTTCAAGACTAAGCCATTGGATTGACTAGACTTTATACAAATCAAAATAAAAATTGCCACCGCGCTTTATTGTTTCCAAAGGAATGGGAAAAAAACGAATAACCCAAAAAGAGGGGGAAAGATTCAAGGTAAGGGGGTTGGTTATGCAAAGGGAAGGTATTAGCACCCTAAACATCTACGGTACTCCGTAGGAGCCTCTTTGTAAAATCTGTATATTTTGGCTATAAAAAATGTTGTATATATATATATATATATATATATATATATATATATATATATATATATATATATATATATATATATATATATATATATATATATATATATATATATATATATATATATATATATATATATATATATATATATATATATATATATAAATGGATGGTGGAGGTGAGGAAAGAAATATATTTATTTTATAATTTTTGCACCTGCTGCGGTTGTGAACCTTTAGTGATTACGTACCACCTTTTAGTGCAATAGGGGATTGGGGTACACGTAGTTCTTCTTTTAAAAATTTAAAACACAAATGTGTTGGTTATTTTTATGAGATAAAACATCATCGTCACTGTCCGTGTGGAAAACATACCTACTACCAACAATTATGAGAAAGGAAAATTTGCATCATCTCAAAATGTAGGATATGGCCTGGATCTTAAAATCAACAATGCCTCACTCAACACCCAAGTGGAAAATATCTCTCTTCACTACATATTGTAGAAGTATAGTTGTTTGCATCACTACAAGGATTGACAAGAGTTCAATCTTTTGAGAAAAGTTTAAAGATAAAAGCCAAAGTGGCAAAATGGTTTGAAATGAGATTGATTGACTTTTAGTCTTCTCACAAAAAATGTCAAGGTATTATTAAGTTGATTGGAGTTTATTTATGAAAATGTTTTGAAAATGAATGGACATAAGTCCAAGTTTACTATGAAAGTGGTTCAAGTTTAAAAATAATAAGAGTTTTCAAAAGGAGGAAGAAGATTTTTGAAATTAAAGAAGATGGGAGGAGAAGAAGGGACTATCCTAAAGCATAAGGTAAAAGCTAGGGATAAGAACCATCTGTTGTACCCCAAAATTTTCCCTCCCATTTTCTTCAAGATTTGCCAAGATCGGGGTTCAAAATCTCTCAAGGGTTGCACAGTTCAATGGCCTCCTAACAGTCAAAAATTAGGGTTTTGGTTATGGCAAAGAAGTTGAAGTTTCCAAGGGTCCAAACAAGTCCCACATGCCTATAAACATTATCAAGCATCCTCATGTCAAGTTTCAAGACTCACAGCACAAAATTGCACAGTCAAAAACCCTAATTGCATCACAGTCAACTGTAGGGACAAAATGGTCATTTGACAGTCAAAAGTCAAAAAATTTGGTCAACATCTTATTTTGAAGCCACAAACACCATTTGATCAATTCTTGATCATGATTCTCAAGGCATGGCTCAAAAAGTCTCAAGATGCAAAAGTTTCTATTTTTGGACAGTTGGAAAAGTCAACTGCAAATTGACCAAGGCATAACTTCCACATGGTTTATCAGAAAAATTCCATCCAAAGCTCATTTTTAAGAGAATGACATTTCCTACAACTCCTCTTCACACTTCAAGTCCAAGAAATGCTCTCACAAAAATTTATCAATCTCAACATTATAGGTCATTTTCAAAAGTCAACAAAAAGGCACTTTAAGTCAAAGACCATAACTTGAGATTGGTAAATCAAAATGACATGGGACCAAAGGCATTGGTTAGAGGACTTCAAGACCTTTCCAAAATGTCCAAGAACATGATCAAAGCTTAAAAATTGAGCAAGATATGCCTTGTGGAAGTTGGGAAATTTTTGGGAATTTTGAAAAGTCAACTTTGCTTCAAATGCCTCAAAATTGCTAATGGGCCTCAAATTCTTCCATGAATCATCACCCAAAGGCCATGCACGACCCATTGACCCAAAGGGGAGTTATTTTCTTATTTTTAATTAATTAATTGAATTTTTTAATTCTTTTAATTCATTTAATTAAAATTAAATATAAGAAAAATACTAAAATATGTTTTCCAAACCTTTTTGTGCAGCATATCCACTCATCATGACCTCAAGATTTCGTGCACACTCAAAAGGGAAAGAATCTCCAATGATTGGCATAAGATTGGTATGGAAAAGATTGAAAAAAGATGCTTGAAAAATCAAATATGGTATCATTGAATACATGGATTTTGGGCCAGTTTTTCTAACTTAAATCATTCCTCATACATATACAAAGGAACCCTAATGCTCAAGGACAAGAAGTTGTGCCCAAACTCAAAGAACAACTTTGCATTTTTTCCTAAAAAATTGAAAACTGTTTTCACAGCTAGAGTTCGTTTCAAGGCCTAAAAAGTATTCCAAAGGCTTGCTGGGACTTTTTTGGACGTGCCTCAATCCTTTTCCACTCTCTACGCGCAAAGAATTGGTAAAACAGAGTTGCTTCCCTTTCAAAATTATGCATGATCGTGTTTTGATTTCTGGACATTTTTCATGCATTTAAACTATTGATTTATACTAACCATGACCTTCTGAAGCTAATGGTATTACTCAATTGAAGAATAGCTGTCTAAACACGAATTCACCATGGACATTGCTTAGGGTTTCAGAGACCTTGATTTAGGGCTTTACACGTCTGGAAAAATTAGACAACAAGACCCACACCATTGCAACCGTGACATCCAGACGATTCAATTCCACACATCGCGCCCAATTTATATTACGCTATGGCCTAATCGTTATTTTTGCAAGTTTGAGTTAGTGGGGGTTTAAAACCCCCGCTATCTATTCTATATTTTCAGGCAAAAACGAAGAAGGGAGAAGAAGATGCTAGCGTGTTGAATGATGATTGGCCAGTTTGAATAACTGGCGCCTTTTTTTATTGTCCAGTATAATGCTTATTTGTCACATATAATATTCATCGCCCACTAAATAAACAAAGAAACGCGCTTGGCTTGGTGGAAGATGTGTTGTCATGCAAGCAATGGGACCTGGGTTCGATTCCCAGGTCCCCCATATTTCCCTATATTTTTTCTTATAATGCGTTCAGGTACAATTCCCTTCCAGTGGTCCACCAAACTCCCCAACGCTTGTGCCTGCCACATGTCTTCAGAGACCAATCCAATGGTCAGAACTTGCAGATCACCATATGCATTGGTCAACAACTCCATACACAAGTCTGAAAAGTCAAAAAGGCCTGGAGTTATTGGGCCAAGATTACTCACAAAACACCTCCAAAGGGGCCAGACACCCCCCTGCTGTTTGTATTCTTCCTTTTTAATTTTTCTTTCTTTTTCTTCTTAATTCTTTTTAATTTGTTTTATTGTTTTTTTAATTAATTCCACAAAATAATTTTATAACTCAAAAAACCAGAAAATCATAAAACAAAATAAAAATATGTTTTATTTTAATTTTTCAAATCATTAATAGTTTTGTAAATAAATCTTAATAAATCAATTAGTTTAATTTTAGGTTTAACTTTAATGTTTTTTTCCTAAATAAATAAAATACATAAAAATTAGGTTTAGCATTTTCATTCTTTTTTTTTCCAATAAATAATTTTTATTCTTATTATTATTAACCACTAATTATTTTGCAAGTAAATATGTATATTAAATAATTAAGTAAATTAGGTCAAACTTGAATCTTTTTCTTTAATAATTAAAAATGCTTAGAATTAGGGTTTCAATTCCAATTAATTTTCTTTATTTCCATTAAATACAAAAACATCAAAAAATAAGTCCCTTTCTTTATTTAATCATTAATTAATTTGTAATTTTAATTTAATTTCTTTAAAGGGTCCAACGCCCTCGCACTCGATTCTAATTTCTTTTCGCATTTATTTTTATTTCTTTTGTGGATATAATGTATTTACCCCAAGGCCTTGTAATAGATAATTAGGACATTTACTTTCCGCACTTTTACTCAAAATCGGGTTTTGTTAATTTGGCGATGTATCGACCCGCGCCTTGTAATAGCGTAGGACTTTTATTTTCCGCATTTTAATTCCCGCACCCTTAACTACTAATAATCACATGAAAGAATGTATGCCCAAATAAAATTGAAACGTAGCTCACTCAATACATGACAAGACAAATAATAACTGAAAATGACACACAATTCACACACCACTCCTAGGGTACGCCTCATTGTTGCCTTACCCCTCGAAACGTGGTCATCGAGTAGAGGACGTTTTAGTAAGTCCTCATGTCCATGAACATGGCATGGGGGTAGCTTCTAAGGTGTCCTCCTATTGCTCTGGTGACCACACTGTCCCTAAACTCGAATTGACCCGAACACCTCCAACAGTGGTGCTACCTATCTTTCAATGGTGGGATGGCACTACCTTAAGGACATTTACACAGACTAATTCCTTAGGGTAGGTAGACGACTCGTAGATACTTGCTCTAATTCAAAACAAATCAAAAACTCCTTTTCACACCGACACTTTGCAAAAAGCTTTCAAAAACGACTTTTCAAACACTCTTGAGGACTGATACAAGAGTCGAACTGAAATTTTAAACGAAACTTTTTCAAACCCACTCACTTTGAAAAGCAAACAAACCCTTTTGAAAACACAAATGAGCAAGTATCTAAGAGCCCATGGATAACCATGGATAGAAAGGGTGCTAACACCTTCCCTTTCTATAAATCTACCTCCCGAACCGAGAACTAATCTCAATAAGGAATTTTTCTGTGCTTTTGTCCTTTCCATATTGGAGAAAATAAAAGACAGTGGCGACTCTTGCTTCCGCGACATTTCGCGAACCAGCGTTAAACAGTCAGTTCCAGATCCACCGATCACACCATCTAACCAACAAGAATTCAATACTTGACATTATGAGCCAAGATATAATTCTCATTCCTTTGATTGAAACCAATCAAGCAAAAAATACTAGACCTATTGAGATAACCAAACTTCAAGTGTATTAAGTCTTCATAAAAATTGGGCAGAGTAACGGCTGTATACGGGTGAATTCCAGATTACATACAAAGGGTGTAATCACAAAAACCTACACACAAAAACAAACAAGCAACCCAATGTCTTGAGGTAAACCTCAAGAACTCCAGACAAAATAATCAGATAAGAT